>JAENHJ010000305.1:0-1200000 GCA_025330945.1 Mucuna pruriens
ATTATTTGAATTCTATTATTATTATTATTATTATTATTATTATTATTATTATTATTATTATTATTATTATTATTATTATTATTATTATTATTATTATTATTATTATTATTATTATTATTATTATTATTATTATTATTATTATTATTATTATTATTATTATTATTATTATTATTATTATTATTATTATTATTATTATTATTATTATTATTATTATTATTATTATTATTATTATTATTATTATTATTATTATTATTATTATTATTATTATTATTATTATTATTATTATTATTATTATTATTATTATTATTATTATTATTATTATTATTATTATTATTATTATTATTATTATTATTATTATTATTATTATTATTATTATTATTATTATTATTATTATTATTATTATTATTATTATTATTATTATTATTATTATTATTATTATTATTATTATTATTATTATTATTATTATTATTATTATTATTATTATTATTATTATTATTATTATTATTATTATTATTATTATTATTATTATTATTATTATTATTATTATTATTATTATTATTATTATTATTATTATTATTATTATTATTATTATTATTATTATTATTATTATTATTATTATTATTATTATTATTATTATTATTATTATTATTATTATTATTATTATTATTATTATTATTATTATTATTATTATTATTATTATTATTATTATTATTATTATTATTATTATTATTATTATTATTATTATTATTATTATTATTATTATTATTATTATTATTATTATTATTATTATTATTATTATTATTATTATTATTATTATTATTATTATTATTATTATTATTATTATTATTATTATTATTATTATTATTATTATTATTATTATTATTATTATTATTATTATTATTATTATTATTATTATTATTATTATTATTATTATTATTATTATTATTATTATTATTATTATTATTATTATTATTATTATTATTATTATTATTATTATTATTATTATTATTATTATTATTATTATTATTATTATTATTATTATTATTATTATTATTATTATTATTATTATTATTATTATTATTATTATTATTATTATTATTATTATTATTATTATTATTATTATTATTATTATTATTATTATTATTATTATTATTATTATTATTATTATTATTATTATTATTATTATTATTATTATTATTATTATTATTATTATTATTATTATTATTATTATTATTATTATTATTATTATTATTATTATTATTATTATTATTATTATTATTATTATTATTATTATTATTATTATTATTATTATTATTATTATTATTATTATTATTATTATTATTATTATTATTATTATTATTATTATTATTATTATTATTATTATTATTATTATTATTATTATTATTATTATTATTATTATTATTATTATTATTATTATTATTATTATTATTATTATTATTATTATTATTATTATTATTATTATTATTATTATTATTATTATTATTATTATTATTATTATTATTATTATTATTATTATTATTATTATTATTATTATTATTATTATTATTATTATTATTATTATTATTATTATTATTATTATTATTATTATTATTATTATTATTATTATTATTATTATTATTATTATTATTATTATTATTATTATTATTATTATTATTATTATTATTATTATTATTATTATTATTATTATTATTATTATTATTATTATTATTATTATTATTATTATTATTATTATTATTATTATTATTATTATTATTATTATTATTATTATTATTATTATTATTATTATTATTATTATTATTATTATTATTATTATTATTATTATTATTATTATTATTATTATTATTATTATTATTATTATTATTATTATTATTATTATTATTATTATTATTATTATTATTATTATTATTATTATTATTATTATTATTATTATTATTATTATTATTATTATTATTATTATTATTATTATTATTATTATTATTATTATTATTATTATTATTATTATTATTATTATTATTATTATTATTATTATTATTATTATTATTATTATTATTATTATTATTATTATTATTATTATTATTATTATTATTATTATTATTATTATTATTATTATTATTATTATTATTATTATTATTATTATTATTATTATTATTATTATTATTATTATTATTATTATTATTATTATTATTATTATTATTATTATTATTATTATTATTATTATTATTATTATTATTATTATTATTATTATTATTATTATTATTATTATTATTATTATTATTATTATTATTATTATTATTATTATTATTATTATTATTATTATTATTATTATTATTATTATTATTATTATTATTATTATTATTATTATTATTATTATTATTATTATTATTATTATTATTATTATTATTATTATTATTATTATTATTATTATTATTATTATTATTATTATTATTATTATTATTATTATTATTATTATTATTATTATTATTATTATTATTATTATTATTATTATTATTATTATTATTATTATTATTATTATTATTATTATTATTATTAGTGGTGGTTACCTAGAGGAAATTGTGGTAGTTAGTTCCCTACAAATTTTTTAATTTTTTTTATATTCTTACAAAATTATATTTAGTTTAAATTATTCTATGATAATTTTTATTTTGATATTTATAGTTAATTCGTTAGTAAAATTATGTAATTTAGATATATATAAGCCGCTGTAAATTATTTAAGAATTTTTACTACTTATTTAAAAAGTTAAATGAAAAATTATTTTACTTTTGCTTTCAACTTCAACCAAAAAAAAATGGCATTCAACTGCATATATAGTGTTTAAATTTATAAAGTAGTTTGATCTATAAAAAAGGTGTTCTGATGAAGATGATAATAATGAAATCATATATTTAATTTAAAGTTAATTCTTTTGGTTTTGATTCTTTTATATATATATATATATATATTAAACTAATTTATTTTCTTTTATGGATAATTTATTTGAACAACTTTTAGAATATAAAAATGCATTTGGCTTTTTCTTAATTAAATCCAAATAACTAAATATTTTATAAGATGATAAATTAAAAAAAAGAAAAAAATTATGTACAAACAGAATAAAATAGATTTATACTGTAATATAATTACACTCGATAATGAAACAAATTTGTTAACTTTTATAATAAGATTTTAAAAGTCATACAAACCATTACTTAATGCTTCTCACTACTAGAAATTTTAAAATTTGCTATAAAATAATTTTGTGGCTAATTTTAAAATCAATAGTTATTTTGTAACTAATTTCTAGTAAAAATAATTAGCTACAAAATTACTATAATATTGAATGGTAGCATGAAATAAGTAGCAAATTAGCTAAGAAAATAATCTTAGTTAATTTGTAGTAAATTTTTTAAAATTTGTAGCTATTTTCTAACTAATTTGTAGTAATAAGAAGTATAAATGAATATAACTTCAATTTAGTTAGAAAAAATAATATTTTAGTTAATTAATAGTTAATTAGTTAGGATTTAACTACTAATTTAAATGGTAGTTAAAATTAGTAGCAAAATCAAAAAAATTTTGTAGTGTACGTAATAGATGACCATAACACTCTTAAATAAATATTGTATTATTTTTAAAATAATTTTATGTTTTAATGGGTACTAATTTAATATTGATAGTTTTGATTTTTTTTCAGAATTAAAATATGAAAAGGAATTAATTAATTAAATTTTAATGTCCTCTCTCAACCCAAAAAGGAACAAAAATATGGAAAGAAATTAATGAATTAATTTTTAATTGAGAACAATAATAGTATATGGTACGAAGTTTTTATGAATGAAAAAATACAAAATCCACGCATTAATATTTATTGAATAAATGTTAAATTAAAAAAATAAGAATTTAGGCAAAAAAAAAAATCACATGCAGTTGCATTATATACAATTTCGTATAGAACGAATATCATTATTCAAAAATGAAATTGTACTCTTATCATTTAATACTATTATTATAGTAGGAAACACAGTAAAGAAAATAAAAGAAAGGAAAAATATTTTTTTAAAATAAATACAAAATCATAAGGACGACAACAAAACTCCAACCTTATATACTCTATCCAAACTCCTACCGCTAACACCGTGATCTTAGTGGTTAAAAAAAACATATTTTTGATAACATGAAAATTAAAGTTTTTATTTATTTATTAAAATAACCTATTTTTTTCTTAATTAAAAACCTAGATATATCCGCAGCTGGATATGGCGATATATATATAACCGTAATTGAATTGATTAATGAGATAATATATTTTGAGGTGATGTCTCAATTACTACATGAATGAGTTTAGATTGCTTGAAAAAGTATTTGTAAAATAAAAAAGAGAGTGTGGGATTCATAAATAAGAATATAATAATAGGTGTAAGTGATATATTTCTAGAGAGAGAAACAGTTACTATCAATGGGAGGTTACGTTGTGTCTTTACTATGATTAATTGAATTGAAGAAATGAAATAGTGATAATGCATGACATGTATGTTTGAGGACACAGAAAGAACGACTTGATGCAGTAACCCATACGCACCATCTCTACATTAATGCAAACAGAGAAACCCAAACAATGTTTATTTCCAAGTCTTCTAACACTTCAAATATGGCTTAGAAAATTGAGTACATCAATCACATCAAAACAGAGAAACGAAACTCGTCCACCAAAATAATTCCAAGGCAGGCAAGCAAGAAAAATTTTGGAAGTTATAATTAATTAAATCAAAATAAAATTAAAGGAAACTCCTCAAGCTCATACATTAGTTGGGGAACACCTCTTCGGTGTTGACTGTATTAATATTAATATTTTTTCACACTTGGACCACTTCATGAATACATCAGCCAATCACTATCAAGTTTCAAATATATAAACTTTTCTTGAATATTTATAGAAGTAAAAAATAAAATAAAATAAAGATAACCATTTCAGTTCCTGACCGACATCTCCTATTTTTTTGTTTAAATTCATCTTATGGGATTACCTCACATAGGCCTCAAATAGAGCTAAACATTTCAATTCCATCACTATAAGATTCATAAACCTCATTCACTTCAGATATACATGGATGACCAATGTTGCGTGCCATACATCAGATAAGAAACTATTTGAGTTTATTACATAAACTTCTTGGTAATTATTTATAAAAGGAAAAAATAAAAAAGTAAAATAAAATATGTTCTTTTATAAATTAAAATTAGTATAATCACAAATTAAAAAATTAATTTTTAGATAAATTAATATAAGATAATTTTTATAAATTAGTTCATACGTAAATTAATTTTAATTAATAAAAAATCATACGTAAACACAGGCAAGTCACAAACAAGCACTGTTATTCTACTTCTACTAAAACAATAAACCCATTTCCATTGGTGGCCATTGCCAACTCATTTTTCCTAATGTGTTCTGCTTCACTTTCTACACATCTTCCTTAATGTGTAGTAAAACTATTGGATGATAAATTTTACTACATTATTTATAGTTTATTTGTTAGTAAAATTATGTAATATATATATAAAAGCCGCTGTAAATTATGTAAGAAGTTTTACTACTTCTTTACGAATTTAAATGAAAAATTATTATACTTTTTTTTTAACTTCAACAACAACCAAAAAAAAAAAACAGTGACATTCAAATGCATATACAGTGTTTGAATTTATATAAGTGATTGATCTATAAAAATGTGTTTTGATGAAGATGATAAAAATAAAGTCACAGACTTAGTTAAAAATAATTATTTTTGGTTTCAATATTTTATATATTTCTATATATTAAATTAATTTATTTTCTTTTATAGATAATTTATTTGAACAAATTTTGAAATATAAAAATACTTTTGGTTTTTCTGAATTAAATCCCAATAATTAAAAAAAAATTAAGATGATCAATTGAAAAAAAATATTGTATTGATCTTAAAATAATATTCTGTTTTAATGAGCATTAATTTAATGTCGATAGTCTTTTTTTTTTTCAGAATTAAAATACTGAAAGAAATGAATTCAATTTTAAGAAACTCTCTACGTTAGAAAGAAAAAAAGTTTTTATGTACGAAAGAATACAAAATGCACGCATTAATGTTTTATTGAATAAATATTAAATTAGAAAAAAAAAATAAAAAAAAGAAGTTAGGCAAAAATCAGCGGTAATTGGGTTATATAGAAATTTGTATTGGGCGAATATTATTATCGAAAAAAGAAATTGCAGTGTAAAATAAAAAGAGATATATTTGTAATAGAAATAAAATGGGAGGTTACATTGTGTCTATTATGATTAATTAATTGAAGAAATAAAAAAGTGAAAATCCATTACATGTAAGTTTGAGGAGACATAAATTAATGCAGTATACCATACGCACCAAGTCTTGCTCTTAAGTCCACCTTCACTTCTACGATAGTAAGTCTTGTATTCCTTAAAATATTTTGTAGTAAATCCATGATATGTAAGTTTGAGGAGATATAAATGTTTCATTCATATGCAGTAACCCATACGCACCAAGTCTTTGTCTTGAGTCGACGTCGACTTGAACAATATTAAGTCTTCTATTCCTTAAAATATGGGTCAGAAAATGAAGCACCTCAATCACATCAAAATACAAAAAGGATGTTGACCGTATTATTTTTCCACACTTGGACTGCTTCATGTATACATCACCTAATCACTTTCAACTTTAAATTATATCAATCAAATACACAGAAATAAATGCCACAAAATCAAATTTTAAAAGTTACAGTGCAATTAGATTTGATAGTAAGATTATATCATTTTTGTATCTCCATGTTGAAAATCAACAATGTCAAACATATATCAAACTAATGTTAAAGTTAATTTTTTTAACGAGATTCAATAAAATCGATATATGATAAATATATATAATTATCACATATAAACATAATTAAATTAAGATTTTATTATTTATATTTTCAGTTTTTATTTTAATCTTTACGATTTGTTTAGAAACCAGTATTTAAGTTTACTAATATATATAGCATTAAAAAAAGACATTATCACATATAATCAGGTACAGAGCTATTTGAATCGGAGGTGTCTTGGCCTCCCCTATTTTTTTAATTTATTTTTTTTAATATATGTACCAGGGCTATTATTTTTATTTAAGGAGTTTATTTGTGAAAATAATAATATCTAGTATAATTTTTTTGACATTTTTAGAATTTTTATAGTGAAAATAATTATATATTTTTCTTTTTAGACAAAATATATAGTATTATTTATTTTCTTTTTTAATAATTTATTTTATAATCTATTATCACAATTTTAAAATATATTAATGGTTGTATATAAATCAAATAATTTTATTAGTCTTCTCTTAATTATATTGGTTTAATTATAAAATAATTTGAGAATTACAGTCTATTTGATCAATAAGATAAATATATGAGCACTATATAAATTATTGATATATTGAACTTTAAGACATACCAATCAACATCCATTTACTCGATCATTATTTTTTTTATATTTTTTTCATTTTTCTTATTTCATCTTTGTCAAATGATATAATATCATATTTTTTTCAATTTTTTAATAATTTGAAAGTCAATTATTCTTTGATAATTATTAACTATTATTATCATAAAAGATAATTCAATGAACAATATAAATCATTCAATTTAGCATAAAAGTATTTTAATCAATGAATAATTATTGCGTGGCTAAATTTTAAAAAAAATGAACCTTTTTTTTATTGGGATGATATTTACACGTCCATGTTTGATCTTCTTACTCCCTCTCTGTCCCTTTTTTTTTTTAATTTCACTCTCTTGATCCTTCCATTTTTCTCTCCCTTTCACCACTTATCTCTCAACCCACCCCATTCTCTTCACCACTTTCATTTTAAAATTGCATGATTAGTTGGTAAAAAATAATTAATGTTATATTAAATGTCTCAATGTTCATTTCAATCTTAAGTGAAGACTAAGAAAACAAAGGCTCTAAGTTATCTCTTAATAACTATATTCATGAAGCTTATATATGAAAATTTGTAAGAATTAAGAATGATAATTGATTATATTGTGATATTGGAGTCTAAACACTTTCATTCTCTCTTAACTCTATATTTCTAAAGGTTAAAGGAATTGAACTTCAATGTTTATTTGTTAGTAAGACATTATAAGTCAGTCTGCTTTACCTAAAATATGTTCTCTTATGAAAACGATTGAAGCTTGAAGAAAAATAGATTGTTTATTTGGAGAAGCAAGTAAATAGACTACTTGGTTGAGCATGAAGAGAATTATGAAAAGAATACTTGTAACGATGAATTTGTAATTGTGAAAATCTTGGTGAGTTGTCAAGAATTTAATGTGATCTTGTGATAAGATAAACCAATATAAAAAATTTTCTGTAATTATCTTTTTCCTATCTCTTTATCTATTGTAGTTATTTAAAAGTCCCAATTAAAAAAAATGAGATTTTACCGAGAATTGTTCTAGATAACTCATTTAGTTATAATATTAAAACATCTACCTTCTTAGAAACATGATACTATTTTAGAAAAGATTTGTAAAAATTGTTTAAACACAATTCAACATCTCTTCTTGTGTTTCCAAGTCTAGTAATGTTTGATTATCATGTTTCTCCTTTATTCCTTACTTTGATAAGTCTCTTTGGGCTCTCTATTGTAGGTTTCTTTATCTTTTTATTTTTTGGAGATTACCTTGGTGATTTGGAGATTACCTTGGTGGTTTGGAGAAAACAATGACAGCTTGAAAATGAAGGGGTAAAGAGAGGAAGAATAAAGTGGAGGTGTGAAGGAAGAAAGAAGGATCAAAAGAGGAAAGGATGTACCAATATTGGTTGACGCAAGTGATAGTTGTTTGTATTCTTTAACCAAGATGACAAAGGTTCAAATCTCTAAATATAAAAAAAATCATGTTGAGAGATAAATAATCATTGTTTGATGAACTCATGGTTTCCGATAGATATTAGTAACTACTTTCAATGATAGATATTTCATGTCCATCTCATAAGTATAGAAAAAGGAAAAGAGTGTGAGAGATAGATTTGAAAAAAAAAATTAATGATGAAGATGTCAAACATGATGGGGAAAAGGTCACTCTTTTGATGATGAGAAGGTAGTACGGTACCACCAATAAGGCACCACCAATATGGTGACACAACGCAGTGGATAAAAATTTCCTTTGCAAGAATCCCTAAGGAGTAACCACAAATACAAATGAAAGTGACAATGAAAAGAATCACACAAGAGAGACAATTATTTTTAACGTGGAAAAACTCCTTCAACGTGAAGAGCAAAAATCACGGGTGGTCCAGACCAAAGAAATTAATCCACTATGATTAATTAAGAGTACAAGAGTTATCTTCTATCTCTCTCACTCATTCGGTGAAAAATTCACTCTTTCGGTGAAAAATTCACTCTTTCTCTCTATGAGAAATTCACACTCTCTCTCTGAGAAATCTACTGTCTCTCTCAATCTCTAAATTTGACCCATTCTCCTTTTATAAAAAGAGACCTAGCGGGTTTGAGAGTATTGGGCTTTTGTCCACATAGTTGGGAGCCCAAAAATAACCCACCAAAACAAGGGTGTGTAAATAGCATACCCCTTTAACTTAATCTCGTAAGTAACCTAAATCAAATGAAATAATCTTTAATTTAAATAGAAATTTTTTTGTTTTTCCTGTGAAATTTCTTCTAACCTTCTATATTTGTGATGAAAAAAAAAAAAAACTTTCATATGAAATGTTATTTTTTAATTATGTATAATAAAATTGATAAACAAAAGCGTTTAAGCTTCAACAAGTGAATTAATAATAAATTGTAGGAAGAATAAATTCAACCATAACCGAGTTGAAATATGTTGCGTTTATAAAAAGTATTAACAAATATATAAAATTAATGAGAAAGTTACTTTAAGAATAATAACTCATTATACAGTTACTTTATTTAATTAATAACTTTTTTTATATATATATATATATATATATATATATATATATATATATATATATATATATTAAATTTCAATAATTTAATCATTAAATCAAAATTTCTTATTCAATCAACCGATTATAAATCTTTATCTAATGAGAAAAATATAAGTATACAAATTTTTAAATTATTTGATACTTTATTCAATAAATTTAATTTAATGTATACTATATATTTTAAATATAAGTCAATGTCAACTTTATGATTATTTAACTACAAATGTAACTTCAAAAAATATCAAATGTAAAGAGTTATTCAACAAAATAATCATAACTAGAGTTATTTCAATAATAATTTGTTCCTCACCTATAGTTGAATGACTTAAACATATTTAAGATATAATTTTTTATATAAAAAGGTTTTACTGGAAGTCAGATAATTTATTTCAGTATTATTTATCCTTTGATTTAATTTCTCGAAAGGGTTCCTATAGTCTTTCATTATATTAATTAAAAGATATCTTTAGTATGCACAAAAATTTGTTAAATATTGAAAAGTGGTTACGTAAGTTTATCTAGCATTTTCTTTTTTTGTTGTAAGAAGCGGAAACACAAAAAATAAAGAGAGAAAAAAAAGTTTTGACTTTTGACTGTCTCTCCCAAAGTGAATGTGATATTGTATAACACTAGAGGTCCCAAATGTCCGCCCAAAACAAATGAACTATTAAAACTTGTACAAGGGACAAATTAGTTGGGCCAGACTAAACATAGGTTTTCTTTTCATTTATAGAAAGGAGTCATTGTCGATTAGACAAAAATAAGAGACTTTGTTAGTGTCTTCTTATTCATAACTAATGAAAATTAATTCATAAAATTAAAATTATCATAAGTTAATTATGTTTATCTTTTTTTTCCACTATATGTAGCTTGGTTAGGTTTTTCTTGAGTTTTGTTATATATCACGAAAGATTTTACTTAGATTTACTTGACAAACATTAATTACAATTACTCCATTATTTTATCTTAGTTAAAAAAATATATTTAATGTGATCATGTGTAACTAATTCAATAAAAAAGTTGTAGAATTAAGAGTTGTTTTTAGTTTTGATCAACATTTAATTAATTTATTAACATGCTTAAATGCTTAAGCCAAATAAAAAGTATTTTTATTAGAATCTATTTGAAAATATACAATATTGTATTGTAGTTTGAATAAAGAAAGATGTTTCACACAAATTTCTTTCAGGTCAAGTGGTGAAGATGATTTTTTCCCATCTAATCCTCTTTAATAGAAGAAAAAATTTTAAAATATAAAAATACTTTTGGTATTTCTTAATTAAATCCTAATAATTAAAAAAATGTAAGATGATGAATTGAAAAAAATATTGTATTGATCTTAAAATAATATTTTGTTTTAATAAGCATTAATTTAATGTCGATAGTCTTTTTTTTTTCAGAATAAAAATACTGAAAAAATAAATTCAATTTTAAGGAACTCTGAACGTTAGAAAGAAAATAAGTTTTTATGTACGAAAGAATACAAAATCCACGCATTAATGTTTTATTGAATAAATATTAAATTAGAAAAAAAAAAAAAAAAGAAGTTAGGCAAAAATCACCGGTAATTGGGTTATATAGAAATTTGTATTGGGCGAATATTATTATCGAAAAAAGAAATTGCAGTGTAAAATAAAAAGAGATATATTTGTAATAGAAATAAAATGGGAGGTAACATTGTGTGTCGAATATGATTAATTAATTGAAGAAATAAAAAAGTGAAAATCCATTAAATGTAAGTTTGAGGAGACATAAATGAGCTTTCACATAAAGAGTGACTAAATGTTGATTAATGCAGTATCCCATACGCACCAAGTCTTGGTCTTAAGTCGACGTCCACTTGTACAATATTAAGTCTTCTATTATTCCTTATAATTTGGGTTAGAAAATGAATCACCTCAATCACATCAAAATACAAAACCGAAACTTTCTTCACCTAGTCGCTTTATCAATCAAATACACTAAGAGAGATAAATGTCACAAAATCAAAATTTAAAAGTTATAATGCAATTAGTTTTTATAGTAAGATTTTATCATTTTTGTATCTCCATGTAGAAAATCAACAATGTCAAACAATATCAAACTAATGTTAAAGTTAATTTTTTTACAGAAGATTCAGTATAATCGATATATGATAAATATATATAATTACAGCATATAAATATAATTAAGTTAAGGTTTTATTATTTATATTTTTCAGTTTTTTATTTTAATCTTTACAATTTGTTTAGAAACCAGTATTTAAATTTACTAATATATATAATTACAGCACATATAATATACATATGTGCTGTTAGTATGAAAGTAAATTCTTCTTTAATAATGGTTGACTATTATTATCATAAAGATAATTCAATAAATTGTATAAATAATTTTATAAAGTATTTCAATCTAGTGAACAATTATTTTATGACTGAAATAAAAAAATGGACATTTTTAACTTGGGGATGATATTTACACATCCAATTTTTTTTAATTCCACCTTTTTATCCTTTCATTTTCTCTCTCTTTCACCCCCTTATCTCCCAACTCGCCTCACTCTCTTCACCCATTTCATTTTAATATTGTATGGCTGATTGGTGAAAGACATGCAATTAATGTTGCATTAAATGTTCTAATGTTCACTTCAAACTCAAGTAAAAATTAAGATAAAGACTTTAAGTTATATTGGTAAGTTGCCAAGAATTGAACATGGTCTTGGGATAAGACAAATCAATACAAAAACTTTTGTGTGATTATCTTTTCCCTATTTCTTTATCTATTTTAGTTATTTAAAAGCCTTAGTTAAAAGAAAATGAGATTTTGCCAAGAATTATTCTTAAATAATTCATTTAGTTATAATATTAAAGCAATGCCCTTTTTAGAAACACAATATTACTTTAAAAAAAAATTGCAAATTTTTTTTAAACATATTCAACCTCTTTTCTTTTGTGTTTTTTTACTCTAATAGTGTTTGATTAACATGTTTCTCCTTCTTCCTTACTTTGATAAGTCACTTTGGGCTCTCTTTTGTAAGTTTCTTTATCTTTTGTTTTTTTGAGATTACCCTAGTGGTATGGAGAAAACAATGACAACTTGACAATGAAGGGATAAAGAGAGGAAGAAGAAAGTGGAGGTGGGAGGGAAGAAAGAAGGATAAAAATGGGAAGGGATATACTAACATTGGTTGACACAAGTGATAGTTGCTTGTATTCTTTAACCAGATGTCATGAGTTCAAATCTTGATCTTAGGTATAAAAAAAATCATGTCAAAAGATAAATATTCACTATTTGATGAGCTCATGTTCCTAAGTGGAGATTAACAACTACTTTCAATGATAGATATTTTATATTCATTCCATAGGTATAAAAAAAGGAAGGATGGAAGGGGGAGAAAGAAAAGGGGTGTGAGAGATAGATTTGAAACTTTTTTTTTTAAAAAAAAGTAAAAATAAAGATACCAAACAAGGGTGTGTAAATATCATACCACTTTAGCTTAACAGTAAATACCAAAAATAAAATGAAATAACCTATCTTGTGATCTTTAATTTAAATAAAATTTTTCATGTTTTTTTTCGTTAAACTTCTAATCTAGAACAAAATAATCTTGACTATAATTATTCCAGCAATAACTTGCTACTCTCCTATCTTATATAATTAATAAATAGTTGGATAGCTTAAACATGTTTAAGATTTAATTTTTTTATATATAAAAAAGTTTTATTGGAAGCCAGATAATTTTTCCAGTATTATTTACCCTTTGATTTAATTTTTTTGAAAGGATTACTATAGTCTTTCATTATATTAATTAAAGGATATCGTTAGTATGCACAAAAAGAATGTGACATTGTATAACACCATCGGTCATGTCAGCCCAAAACAAATGAACTATTGAAACTTGTATGAGGAACAAGTTAGTTGGGCCAATATAAACAGAGGTTTTCTTTTTCATTTATAGAAAGGAATCCATGACGATTGGACAAACACAAGAGACTTTATTAGTGTCTTCTTATTCATAATTAATGAAAATTAATTCATAAAATTAAAATTATCATAAGTTAATATGTTTATCTTTTTTCCTCCACTTGGTAGCTAGATTTTTCTTGAGTTTTGCTATATATCACAAAAGATTTTACTTAGATCAATTTGACAAACATTAGTTACAATTACTCAATTATTCTTATTTAACAAAAAAAATATTTAATATGATCGTGTGTAACTACTTCAATAAAAATGTTGTAGAATTTGGAGTTATTTTTAGTTTTGATCTACATTTAATTAATTTCTTAACATGTGTTAAATGCTTAAGGAAAATAAAAAAAAGTATTTTTTATTAGAATCTATTTGAAAATATACAACACCGTCTTGTAGTTTGACAAAAGAAAGATGTTTCACACAAATTTCATTCAGGAGAAAATGCATCTAATATTTAAATAAATAATCATATATAAAAATACTACTTTATTTAAATGTTTATAAAAAAATATTATATTAATAACATCAATCAAAAATTATCTTAATGTTTATGTTTAATTTAATTATTTTAAAATATAATTTGTGAAAATAATAATAAACAAATAATTAAATATTTTGAAATATACAGTTAAATTTAGCATAATTCACAATATTTTAATAATAATTGAAGGACTAAATTATGATAAATTATTATTATTATTTTTATATATATATATATATATATATAATATTTAGAATTCAATAAAAAATTAAAATAAAATTTATGAACTAATTTGTTAAAGGAAGAGAAAATGTGTTTCCGTAGTACAATATTTATATTTGTGAAGGGATACTATAAAAGCTATTTTTGTAATATTTTTTAATAAAATTTTAAAAATAAATAAATGTCATATATTCTAATATGTTAGGATTTTTTTTAAATACTATCTTTTTTATATGTTTTTAGGTAATGAGTTTAATTAATTATTTATTCAATATATTATTATATAAAAAAATTACGCACACTCTTATAATACCATATAAAGGAAAAAAAAATGACATTTTCATAAATTAAAACATATTTGAACGGTACGTATGACATATAAATTAACCTTGATTCACGATATTTAAATGTAAGTCTTGTTATATAATATAAAAAATATTTTATTGTGTATAAATCAAATATACCGCATAATAGATAACTAGATATTAATATATTTGAAGGGTAAAAGTTACTAAAATAAACTTATCTTTCTTAATAAAATATTTTTAATACTTAAATTTAAAAATCAAAGTTATTTAATATATGTTTTTTAGTCACTTTAAAATGTGTAGATTTTTATAAAAAAATTCTTTAGATTTCATTCCATTAAAAGTTGAAGTAACCATTTAAGTTGCGCTCATTAATGTGTCATGGTAGAATGTCATGTATCTAAAAATAGTGGTTTCAAAATTTGAAGGGATGAAAATTAAAAATAAAATGTTTTGCAGAGACAAAAAATAAAATATTTTTATTTTATAGGAGTCATAATAAGTTATTTTAAATTTTAAAGGGTTGAAAATCAATTTTTTTATAAGCTAAAAATTATATAGATTAAAATGAGTAATTTTTATGTATAAAGACTAAAATTAATTAATTCTTTTACTTTAAATTTAAACCAATTCAATTATAATTGGTTTAGTTTTTGAATTTATTTCCGTACAAACCTAATGATGCAATCAATTAATTTTTAACTTTTAGATTAATAAATTTTAGATTTTTGCACTTAATTTTTCTTTTATTTTTCCTTCGTTTAATTTGCTCTTGTTGTAATCTTATATATAGTATTAATTATCAAGTGTACTTAATTTGGTCATATTAAATTATTTTTTTTTTTGTCATATTTTTAGTAAAAAATTAATCAGATCATATAAAGTAAGAATTATAGAAAAAATAATTTTTAAATAAAATAAATATTAAATTATTAAAGATTAAAAATTATTATTACCTTGCGTAACTATAAAATTAAATGTTCATATATATAAATATAGACAATAACTGGATATTAAAACTTGAGAACCGTGATAAATTAATAATTTATATTGTATCCGAATGATTTGAACTAAACGAAACCAATCTTAATCGGATAAGATTTCTAATTAGCTAAAAAATGTTGAAAACCAGAACCACACTAACTCAATGGTTCGAATTTAAAATTTTCTAAACCTAAACCAATCGAACCGGTTAATATTGGAAAGGTATTAAGCAGGAACTTTAATAATTATAAATAGGGTTCCATGAATTCTATATTTAAAATAGTTTTTGATATATCGCTTTCTCTCTCACTTAGTAGCCTTTGAGCCACTTATGGCAATTGGCTACGTTCAATTTAACCATTATAAATATTTAGTCTCTGAGGCTGTTCAAGAACCTGCCGTAACCATTTCTCCATGCTTGCCAAACTAGTATTTTTTCTGCACAAGAATTTATTTAAATCCAAAATCTTATTTTCAGAAATATCCATTGTGTAGAATCATCAAATTCGAAATTGTACCTTTGAGACTGTTGCAAGACATATTCAACCCAGCGTCAGAAATATCTTCAAACCATAAGATATTCATTGAATTAATTATAATTGAGTGAGATGTTAAAATCACTTGATTAAAATAATTCTAATTAGTAATTTTGTAATTCAAATAATTGATACTGTAATAAAATAAAAATATCGTTATGTTTTATCAAGACTCAGTATAAATTTGCCAGAAGTTTAAAAATTTAGACGCTGGGCTTATACTGAAACTTATAATTAAATGATGTGATTAGTTTACTATCAATTTCTTCATCATCTGTCAGCTTAATTTGTGACTAACAAGCTTAATTTGTATAGCTTAATTTCCTCGCGTCAAAATGATATAATGGGAATAAAGACGAAAATCAGAGACACAATTACTTGATTATCATATATTTTTTGGTTTTAATTAAATTCACATATAACAAACAACCAGAACGTTTCAGAAATAAATGAAAAATCTTGAATTATAATGGAACTTCAATGGATAATATATTTATACTCAATTATTAAATATTTATTAATACTTCATTTTATAAAAATATTGAAAATTTTATGGAATTATTACTTTTAGTACAACAGAAAAATAAAGCATAAACAACCAAAGCAGAGAAGAGAATGTCCGGCTTATCTGGGGAAAGAAATAGAGAGGAAAGAATACAACAAATAAAAATAGAATGAAAAAAAAATGTGTTGTTTTAACGGTTAAAATAGGGAAGGAGAAAGTAGATTTTTTTTTTGTTGTTTATCTAAATAAGTGGAAAAGAGAAATATTATAAAAATATGCAATTTTAATAAAAAAATTCTTAGTATAAAATTTTTTATTGTTTTTTTTTTAAATTATGTTACAAAAAAAAATTAAACCAAATAATAAGATAGGGATCATTTCATTCCAATATGGAGAGGGGAGTGTTTTTTTTTTTTTTTTTTTATTGATTCCACGGAAATAACTTTCCTCAATTCTATTTTTTCTTTGAAACAAATGATAAAAATTTAGTATTCTATCGTATCTCCCTCTTTTCTATTTTCTTTCGCTCCATTTTTACCCAAACAATATTATAAAATCAATTATTAAAAAATTAAGTTCAAAATTTGAAAATAAGATATAGTATATTTTCGGTCACTCAATATTTTTTTTTTTACAAAAGGTTTATGTGAGTTAAGTTTTGAAGGTTCACTAGAATTAGGACATACCTCCAAACTCAACAAACACTTATACATGTATTTGTACATTATACTTCCCAATAAAATTTTCGCATAGGCACTCAGACTCACGTTCTTTTAGATGAACTCAATTCTTATTAATTGAACCAACCATTTTTGTCTCAAAATATTCTGAAATGTTAATTTTAATTCCTATGAAAATTTTATATAATTTTTAGTCTATATATTTTAACAAAAACGTGTGCTTCTAGTCCATCCATACTAAGGACTAAAATCATATACTTTTAA
The DNA here is from genome assembly GCA_025330945.1 of Mucuna pruriens. Lineage (NCBI taxonomy): Eukaryota > Viridiplantae > Streptophyta > Magnoliopsida > Fabales > Fabaceae > Mucuna > Mucuna pruriens. The sequence continues at coordinate 17,959 of JAENHJ010000305.1, forward strand.
TAAATGTAAGAATTAAAAATATATTGAATTATTGTTGAAGGAGATTACACCCATATCCAGCGTTCATATATGATTTTGGCTATGCCTATTTCAATTGCTTTTGTACTGAATTATTATTGGTTCAAAGCAAAATAATTGTGGAAAAACTCTTCAGTCACTGCAATGTTATTTTTCTAACTGCGGTAGTTGACGGATAAATCCCTTGTCGCTATGAAATTTCAAAAATAACAAGCAAACAAATAGAGCTTCTATATATGCATTAATATTAGGCTTTGATACAAAGTTCTTATCGTTTTTGTTTGTGCATATAGAAAATGAACAACGTCAAACTAAAATTTCAACTGAAAGCCTATAATGCAGATACCTTGTTAAATTTCGTCACTGCCACAATATTATGTTTGATTTTCTAATGTATGAAATGTGGACGAAAGAAAAGGTTCTTAATGCAAACAGAACATAAATAAATCAGTATCTTACATTTTATGTTTTTATTAACCAAGAGACACAAGGCCAATTAACTAAGATTTTAAAGGATACTCTGAAAAAGCAATAACAACAGTACTTGTCAAGGCAAGGGACTTTTTGTGAGCATGTGTACTAACTGAGAGACACGTGGTTGAAGCAAAGATGACCTCACACTCAATCATTGGAAGTGCTTAAATTATTTATCAAACTAGTGAAGAAAAAGTAGCATATGGATGTTGAAAGTATTTGCTCAAAATGGTTTAAGTTACTTGGTTGGATTTGACTCCTATAAATGACTGCCTCCACCTTTTCTCATTACTAATGAACTGATTTTTATCAGCAAGTGTACTTAACCAAGAGACACAAAACTGAACCTTGCTGTAAAGCCACTTAACTAAGATTAAAAAGAACATAAAAAATCAATAACAACACTTGAGAAGGGAATTGACAAATTACCTTTTAGAATCACTAATTTTATTGGAATTTTCTGCTAACTAATCAATTGCTTTATGTGGAAGTACACTGTTAAGATAGGAAGGGAGACCATTTTGCTTCATGGGAGGGGAAAGTTTTAGAGCAGATAAGATTTAAGGTAGACATAATGCATTGCACAAGGTAATGAGATGGGCATTATGCATTAAATGGGAGGGGAGAGGTAATGGAATGCATGAGATAATGACAGATAAGAATTTGTAATTCTTGACACTTCTCCCCTATCTTCTGTCTCTGCAATCAAAATCGCTACAAGTCACAGTAGAATGACTTCTGAAAATTCTTATGTAAAACAAGCTCTTTCTGACCTTCCATGTGTTCCACCAAATGATATGTTGGTGTCTTAGTAAGATAGATTGGTGTCAAAATAATTTGTTGCCTCTTTGTTCGAAAATCTTAGACCTGATAGCATTCTCGTTCGCACAAGAATGTATTTAAATCTGAAATCTTATTTGTGGAAAGATACAATGTGTAAGTTTGTGACAAAAAAGCAGGAATTTAACCTTCAAGTTGATTTGAACTTAGAGGTAATGGAGTGAATGAGATACTTTGAGCCACCTATGACACTTCGCTACATTCACTTGAACCATTACAAGTATATAGTCTGTTAGTCTATTCAATCCGTCGTAAGCATTTCTCCATGGTTGGCAAAGTAGTATTGGCCCTAATAAGCCCCAAAAGCCTGCAAAGAATCCTAGCCCCAAGCTCATGTATAATGCTTTGTAGAAAATAGAATTGTCATCTTCACCATGAACTGCTTGTTCTTGAGGCTTTGCTATTGTCTCGTCTCCAGGACAACTTTTGTTGAGTTGTTGACCGCAAAGACCAATATTTCCTTCAAAACTAGAGGCATCAAAGGTTTCCAAATATCCCTCCCATGGGATTCTTCCACTGAGATTGTTGTTTGATAAGTCTAACACGCCAAGACTATCAATTTTGGAAAGAGTAGAAGGAATTTTGCCAGTCAAATGATTTCTTGATAAGTCAAGAAACTCTAGCCAATTCAGATTCCCTATCTCAGAAGGAATTTCTCCATGTAAGTTGTTTCTTGATAAATTCAAAGAAACCAATCCATGTAAATATCCAACTTCTTTTGGTACTTGACCTGCTAAATCATTACTTGAGAAATCAATTATCTTTAGAAGATACTCGGGATACAAAAACACATATTCCTGATCTTTTCACATCAATAAAATGTTAGTGTCATAAAAAACGCCCCGTTCAGGTAACTCTGATAACTCTTCTTTCCATCATTGCAGTCAAATTCCTCAGACATGTTGGAATTCCTCCTGACAAGTTATTCCTTGAATGATCCAAGACAAGAACTCGCCTCAAATAACAGAGATGTACAGGAATACTTCCAAATAAGTTATTTACTTGCAAGCTCAAGATTTCCAATTGTTGTACACTTTCTACAATCCATGAGGGTATTGGACCAGACAACAAATTTTCACTAGCATCTAATATGAATAAATAAGTGCAGTTCGACAATGGTATTTTTCCAGTTAAACTGTTGTTTTGTAAGACCAAAACTCTCAAATTAAGAAGAGTACCCATGGACTGTGGAATCTTCCCTGACAATCTGTTATTGCTTAGATCAATAATTTGTAATAATGGATTTACATGTTCCCAACAATCGGGCAGTTGTCCCATTATTTGATTATTTGATAAATCCAAAATGCCCAGGTTTGTGGTTGTGCTTTTTTCGCACAAGAATGTCTTTAAATCTGAAATCTTATTCTTCGATAGATCCAACGTGTCAGCTTGTGACAAAATAGTAGGAATTCCACCTTCAGCTTGAGACTGGGATGACAGCGTCCACGCCGATTGCCAGACAGTAAGGGATTTCCTGAGTTGTTGAATGGGGTGTAGATGACCACAACACTTGCGGCAGCTACTCAATCCATCTCCCATTAGCCTCCTCAGTCCCCTGAGAATTACCTTATTGGCCGATTTTGCTTGGTCGTTCGCCTGAGAGTGCTCAACTAAGGTGAATGATTGTTTTATTCTCAGTTGTGTGCAAAATTCTACAATCGAACCGTGACGTAAATTGGGTCCCATTATTAGATACTATAATGGACGGGAGGTGAATCCTCCAGTAGAATCTTCTAATTCGTTTGACTGAAATTATTGCTACAGGCTCTGCTTCAACCCATTTTATGAAGTAATCTACTTGTCCGATTATCGTCAGGAAAGGATCCGGGATTTTACTTGTCCGATTATTGTCAGGAAAGGATACGGGATTTCTACTCCCCATTTGTGGAAAGGCCACTGCCAGCTTATTGAGTACAATGGTTCAGGCAGTGCCTTATGAGCATCGACGAATCGCTGACATTTGTCACACATAATGTTATTTCATATGACCTCGTTAACAAAGATCACAAAATTGGAGAGGAAGTTGCCTCTCATTTGCTTTTTCCAAATATATTGATATGCAGAAGTTTCCTCGTACTAGAATAAAATAGAGAAAAAGCACAATTGGATACATAACTATTCCACATCCTGAGCCAATATCTTACTATATTTGTTAGGGAGAGCCTATATAAATTTATGAATATCCGCTTTCGTACTAATACTTGTTCTAGTTACACTATTTTTGCACGAATATGTTAAATTAAAGTAATATATTTTGCTATTACTTAATTAATCATTAAACCCATTTCCATTGGTGATCATTTCCAACTCAGATTATACAACAAAATTATCTTGCCATTGAAGCAGCATTTTAGTATAATTACAGTCTTACATGAGAGAATTTAGTTTATTAATAGAAAATAAAAGAGAAAAAGGTGTCCAGAACTACAATATAAGGCTGGATGCAATTGTCAATTAATGCTCTGTTTTGGTATTTTAGCAGAGCATCTGCGATATGTAAATGAAAATAGCGATTAAGTTGAAACCCAATGGATTGGACGCTGATATACTAGTACGATCAACCCACATTATTTGATATCTCGCATTCTAGCTCACACCTACAAAGCAGGTTACTTGGAGGCATTGTTATTCAACATACAATGCAAAACCTTCACATTCTACATATTAATAGTCTTGCCTTAAAAAGAAAATTACATATAGATTATACAACAGAACACAATGAAATCAATGAGTTTCTTCAACAGTGATTTTGCATTGCATTGTAAACCTCAATACTACACATCCAGCAATTCCTGAAGCTTTCATCCCATATTCAATTTTTGAAGCTAATCCGCCATAGACTGCAAATTTTGTGCTACAATTCAGATCACATATATTAATTTGATGGAGAAAAATTAGAGAATGAAATTTAGTAATAAATTAAATGAACCTAGAAATCTACCTAGCATTGGAGTACAATAAAGCACATAGCTGTAAGCATTTTTGAAGTGGCTAAAACTTTTAAACATTACATCTATAATATCTATACAACAATAAAAATAATCATTTTTTGGAAAAGTAACCACTAAAGAAAATGGAGAATTGGATTTATTACAGAATGTTTAAATTGATGAAAGCCAATATGTTCATGTGGGATAGACATATAACAGATATAAGTCAGAGACATAATGAAGTAAAACAGTACTTCATGGAATTACCAATAGAAACGCTAAAGAATTAAATTAGTTAAATCCAAAAATCAGATTCATGCGAAGACGTACATTGGTTTATAAACAAAATGCATTCTTCGTTTCCATATCAAATGGAGTTATTGATTTATTTAACTAGTAAAGCAGAGAAATAAAGTTCAAAGAGATAAGTAATTGGAACTACGTACCTGCTAGCCTCCGAGCCACCTATGACACTTTGCTATATTCACTTCAAAGATTACAAGTATATAGTCTGTTATTCTGTTCAAGAACCTTCCGTAAGCATTTCTCCATGGTTGGCAAAGTAGTATTGGCCCTAATAAGCCCCAAAAGCCTGCAAAGAATCCTAGCCCCAAACTCATGTATAATGCTTCATACAAAACTGAATTATCATCTTCACCATCCACTGTTTGTCCTTGAGGCTCCACTGTTGTCTTGTCTCCAGGGCAACTTTTGTTAAGTGGTTCACCACACAGTTCAAGATTTCCTTCAAACTTAGAGGCATCAAAGGTTTCCAAATGTCCTTCCCATGGGATTCTTCCACTGAGATTGTTGTTTGATAAGTCTAACACACCAAGACTATCAATTTTGGAAAGAATAGAAGGAATTTTGCCAGTGAAATGATTGCTTGATAAGTCAAGAAACTCTAGCCAATGTAGATTCCCAATCCCAGAAGGAATTTCTCCATGCAAATTGTTTCTTGATATATTCAAAGAAATCAATCCAAGTAAATATCCAACCTCTTTTGGTACTTCACCTGTTAAATCATTGCTTGAGAAATCAATGCTCTTTGGAAGATAGTCAAGTTTCAAAAACACAGATTCCTGACTTTTCCACATCAATAACACCTTAGGGTTATAAATGTCCTCTAGAAATATATGTGTGATAACCTCTCTTTCCAACATTGAAGTAAAATTCGTCAGACATGATGGAATTCCTTCTGACAAGTTATTTCTTGAAAGATCCAAGACAATAACTTGTGTCAAATAACAGAGATGTACAGAAACACTTCCAAAGAAGCGATTTACTCGCAAGCTCAAGATTTTCAATTGTTGCAGACTTTCTCCAATCCACGAGGGTATTGGACCAGACAATAAATTTTCACTCACATCTAATATTACTAAATAAGTGCAGTTCTTCAATGTGAATGGTAGGTCTCCAGTTAAACTGTTGTTTCTTAAGACCAAAACTTGCAAATTATAAAGAGTACCCATGGACTGTGGAATCTTCCCTGACAATCTGTTATTGCTTAGATCAATAATTTGTAATGATGGATTTAGATGTTCCCAACAGTCGGGTAGTTGTCCCATTATTTGATTATTTGATAAATCCAAAGTGCGCAGGCTTGTGGTTTTGCTTTTTCCGCACAAGAATGTCTTTAAATCTGAAATCTTATTCTTGGATAGATCCAACATGTTAGCTTGTGACAAAAAATTAGGAATTCCACCTTCAAATTGATTTGAATTTAGAATTACTCTCTTTGGATAATTGTTTATAAGCTTGATTGGTAAATTCGGAATTGTACCTTTGAGACTGTTGTGAGACATATTCAGCTCACTTATAGAATGTAACTTGTTCCAAAACCAGTCTGGTACAAAGTCATCAATCCCAGCATCCGAAATATCAAGAGACTGTAAGTGATTTTGAGTCTGAAGCCAACTTGGGAAATTAGGACCCAGCTTGCAAGAAGCTAGTGTCAAATAAAATAATTGAAAAGGTGGGACCCAGGTAGTACTGAACTTTAAAGACAACGAGTTGCCTGATAAGTCTAATTCCACCAATTTGGACAAATTTGTCAGATATAATTCAGTGATATCACCCTTCAAGTAATTCCCATCTAGCAAAAGAGACTCCAACTCGTGTAGCAACCCAATGCTTTTAGGTATTTCTCCAGTTAACTGATTATTGGAAAGTCGTAATTCCCTCAAAGATGTAAAAATTGAAAGATTAGGTAGCATGCCAGTAATCCGGTTATGAGATAAATACAAAGTGTGAAATACATGTCTGTTGCACCATGAAGAATTTTGAATGAAGCTAGAAAATTTTCCACTCAAGTTGTTAACGCCAAGGTATAATTCCTGCAACGTGCATATATTCCCAAGGGAAGCTGGAATCTCGCCTTGCAGTTTGTTAGATTGAAGGTAAAGACCTTGAAGAGAGTTTATTGCATTCCCAAATCTATCTGGAATCGGACATTCTAACAAGTTGCCTAAAAGGTCAAGGCTGCGAAGATTGGTGGTGAAGTTGAAAATCCAGTCAAATACAGCCGATGATTTTAATAGATTCAAAGAGAGATCGAGGGTGACGAGAGAAGATGAAGAGTTTTTAATGGAAATAGATGGGACAAGAAAACTTTTATCAGTAAGACTGCATCTTTGTAGATTAAGTTCTCGTAGTTTGGAGCTGAAGTTGAAATTTACTTGAAATATTAATGATGTCAAATTATTATAAGAGAGATCAAGGATAACAAGAGAAGGAAAGTTTGGATAGTGGGGAGAGGACAAAACAATATTATTACTCAAAAGATAAAGCTCTTGGAGATTAAGGCTATAGTTGAGCAACAGTTGAAATGTTGATGATGTCAGCATATTACCAGAGAGATCAAGGATGGAAAGAGAAGTGGAAAAGTTGGAATGAGAGGGAAACAAAGTTGAAATATTATCATCTGAAAGACTACAGCCGGCTAACCTCAACTCTCGTAAGTTGGGAATAAGCTCACTGATGCTTTGTAGCAAGTTATGAGAGTAGCTAAGATTATAACCTGACAGGCCAAGCGTTGTTAACGAAGAGAGAGAAGATAGCCACTTTGCATCGTTCATTTTAAGACCATACCAGCCATAAAGTCTAAGAGTGTGCAAGATAGGAAGATTCCCAACCTGGAAAGGGATTGCTCCCGAAAGTGAAGTGTACTGAAGATCAAGATACCTCAACTGTGAGAGATTCCCAAGTTGAGAAGGGATTTCTCCATGGATATTATTGTTACTTAGATCTAGATATTGTAAACTTGTAAGCATCCCTAGTCGAGAAGGAATTGTCCCGCTGAAACCCGAGCTTGATAGATAGAGATATCTTAAGCTTTTGAAGGAGCCCATGTGTTCTGGGATTTGACTGCCACGGAAATCATTATAACTGAGATCCAAATATTCCATATTTTGCAAGTGAATCAATGAAGTGAGATGGATTGCACCTGTCAAATATTGCGTATCTGAACCACGAAGAAGAAGCATCTGTACGTGACCTGTTTGATTGTTGCATTGAATGCCTCTCCATTGGCAGCAATCAGTATGATTGTGAATGTAGGTCCATGTAAAGAGCATACCAAAGGGATCTCGAAGGGCTTGTGTGAAGTTGAGGAGTGCTTGTCTCTCATTCTCAAAGCATTTGACATGTGATGGCCACTTCAATCCAACAATGGATACTTGAGCATGCAAAAACCACACTAACATTCCCATTAACATTTTCACAAGGTAACTGCCCATTACCATTTTCACAATGGATACTTGAGCATGCAAAAAGCACACTAACACTTGCTAAGAATTAATTATGACTTTTGTGATGGATGTACATACAAAACAAAGCAACAAGATTTAAATAGTTAGTATACATGTATGCCTTAATTTCTACGCCCTTAGTCTTCGTTCATTATTCCAAGTCAACCATGCAATAAAGTTTAAAAGGTACAATCATTCAAATTAAAAGAAACTCCTCACACCAAAATGAGATAATGGGAACAAGATGAAAATGAGAGACGAGAACGCGCTTTTAAATTGGCATGACTAGAAGAAAAAAGAACGATTTGGATATGAAAAAATCTTAAATGATAATGGAAAATTTAATAGATAATATATTTATACTGATTTATTAAATATTATTAATACTTTCATGTTATAAATATTTAAGTTTAATTTTGATGTCAATGTAATTTTTTAATTTTCAACTAATTGTAAATCATCATAAAATTTAATACTGTTATTGTATATATTAATTTATAATTTGGTAATGGGATAAAAAACATTTACACTATTAAAGTATTTAAATTAAATCCGGTGAGTCTTTACTGTCTTAATTTTCCTTCTTCCCTCTTAAAAGTCACCTGTACTGTATAGATATTTTTTTTCATATAAATACTTATTCGAAAAAAAATAGGAAAAAAAATAAAATAAACTTTTTCACAAGATAAAATTAATTTATGCATAAGTTAAAAATAAGTTTTTAGATAAGGTAAAATGAAAAACTTTTATAAATTAACTTATTTTAACTTATGGAAAAGTTTATTTCATTTTTTTTCTATTTTCTCCTCCTATAAGTATTTTTTTAAAATTTTATCGAAATATATTCTAATATTATTCAATTTTTCATCAAATAATAATGCAACATGATCGCAGTTACCTCGAGGAAAATGAGGTAGTTGCCTATAAAGTTTTTAAATTTTTTATATTCTTACATAATTTTATATTTTAATTTAAATTATTGGATAATAAAATTTTCTATATTATTTATAGTTAATTTGTTAGTAAAATTATGTAATATATATATGTATAAGCATGTAAATTACGGAAGATGTTTTACTATTTTTAAAAATCTTAAAATGAAAATTTATTATACTTGTTTCAACTTCAACAACAAAAAAAAAAAGTGGTATTCAAATGCATATAGTGTTTGAATTTATATAAGTAGATTGATCTATAAAAATGTATTTTGATGAAGATGATAAAAATGAAATCACAGATTTAATTGAAAATAATTCTTTTGGTTTTGATTCTTTTATATATATATATATATATATATATATATATATATATATATATATATATATTAAATTAATTTATTTTCTTTTATAGATAATTTATTTGAACAAATTTAAAAATATAAAAATACTTTTTGGTTTTTCTTAATTAAATCCGAATAATTAAAATTTAAAAAAATGATGAATTGAAAAAACTATTGTATTGATCTTAAAATTATATTATGTTTTCATGAGCATTAGTTAGATGTTGATAGTCTAATATCCCTGTTTAGTTTTTCAGGCATTTGCCTTTCTTTAGAAAGTTGAGCTGATGGAATATTCTTTCCGCGTGCAAGTCTTGGTCTTTTGTTTTCTTAAACAAAAACATGGTTCACATGTTTCTAATATTCTCCTCACCATAGATATTTTCTTGATTTCCCATTGTTGCTGCTTAATTGGGACAACATAGGAATGATTGTGGAAGTGAACAGAGTGGTGATATGACAATAAACAAACTGCTCTCTAATAATGCACCCACTTCTTCTGACCCACACAACATCAACCTTCACGCGCCAAATACTAATTCATGAATTTAACATATACTTGTACCGTTTCGGATATTATTAAATCATTTCTTTCTTTAAATTTTTATATTATATATACTTAAATTAATTATAATATTAAAAAATATATAAAAAAAACTAAAATTAACGTATATATAATTTATATGTGATATAATTACTCATTTCATTTTTATATTTACATAGTTTTTATGTTTTGAAATTTATATTTTGAAATTATTTTAGTCTAATTAAAAGGATAAGTAGCTTAGTTTGAATTGAATTTATTTAAGTTTAAGACTAATCCAATAATGTATAATTAGATTGAATTTTTTTATTTTTTTAAATAACTCAATTAAATCTTAATTGAGTTGAATAGTTAGATTGATTAAATATATCGATAATAATATATTTTAAAATTAAAAAATAAAAAAATAATAAAAATTAGAAAAAAAATTAATTAAGAGGGAGATATACAAGAACTAAGAATATTAAATAAATTAAATCATAAATAGTTAACAACAATGACTTTTTTATCATCGTTATTCATGCAAAACTAAATATTTAATTTTTTTAAAAATAACGTTTGAAAAAATTTATAAAAATAATAAAAAATTATTGTTGAAAGAGATTGCATCATTCCAGGCTCCGGCAATCGTGTTTTGGGTTAATTGCTTTTTCATTCAATTATTATTATTGACCCAAAGGAAAATTATTAATTGTGGAAAAACTGAGTCTTCGCTGTCTTTTTTTTTTTTTTTTCTACACATGGGCCAGTTGATAGATACATTATCAGGTATTATTTTCTTTTATAGATAATTTATTTGAACAAATTTTAAAATATAAAAATACTTTTGGTTTTTCTTAATTAAATCCCAATAATTGAAAATATTAAAATATGATGAATTGACAAAATTATTGTATTGATCTTAAAATAATATTCTGTTTTAATGAGCATTAATTTAATGTTGAAAGTCTTTTTTTGAGAATTAAAATACTGAAAGAAATGAATTCAATTTTAAGGAACTCTCAACGTTAGAAAGAACATAAGTTTTGATGTACGAAAGAATAGAAAATCCACGCATTAATATTTTATTGAATAAATGTTAAATTAGAAAAAATAAAAAGAAGTTAGGCAAAAATCACGGGTAGTTGGCTTATATACAAATTTGTATGGGGCGAATATTATTATCCAAAAAAGAAATTGCAGTCTAAAATAAAAGAGAGTACAGGATTGGATTCATATATAAGAATAAGAGATATATTTGTAATAGAAATAAAATGGGAGGTAACATTGTGTCTACTGTGATTAATTAATTGAAGAAATAAAAAAGTGAAAATCCATTACATGTAAGTTTGAGGAGACATAAATGAGCTTCACATAAAGAGTGACTATATGTTCATTAATGCAGTAACCCCCATACGCACCAAGTCTTGGTCTTAAGTCGACGTCCACTTGTAATATATTAAGTCTTCTATTCGGTATAATTTGGGTTAGAAAATGAATCATATCAATCAAATACACTAAGAGAGATAAATGTCACAAAATCAATTTTTAAAAGTTATAATGCAATTAGTTTTTATAGTAAGATTTTATCATTTTTGTATCTCCATGTAGAAAATCATCAATGTCAAACAATATCAAACTAATGCTGAAGTTAATTTTTTAACGAAGATTCGGTAAAATCGATATATGATAAATATGTATAATTACAGCATATAAACATAATTAAATTAAGATTTTATTATTTATATTTTTCAATTTTTTATTTTAATCTTTACAATTTGTTTAGAAATCAGTATTTAAATTTACTAATATATATAATTACAGCACATATAATATACATAAAAAAAACACATTATCACATATATGATGGGAAAAAGTCACCCTTTTGATAATGGGAAGGTAGTACGATACCATCAATAAAGCACCACCAATGTGGTGACACAACGCAGCGGATAAAAACTCCCGTAACTTACAAGAATCCCTAAGGAGTAACCACAAATGCAAATGAAAGTGACAATGAGAAGAATCACACAAGAGAGACCAATATTTTTAACGTGAAAAAACTCTCTCAACGCGTGAAGAGTAAAAACCACGGGTCGTCTAGACCGAATAAATTAATTTACTATGATTAATTAAAAGTATAAGATTTATTTTTTGTATCTCTAACTCACTCGAAGAAAAATTCACTCTTTCACTCTATGAGAAATCTACTCTCTCTCTCCAAATCTAACCTCTTATCCTCTTATGAAGAGACTTAACGGGGTGTGAGAGTATTGGGCTTTTGTCCACATAGTTGGAAACCCAAAAATAACCCAACAATATAATCAGGTACGGAGCTATTTGAATCGGAGGGGCCTTGGCCTCCCCTATTTTTTTATTTTAATTTTTTAAATATATGTACCAAGACTATTATTTTTATTTAAGTAGTTTATTTGTGAAAATAATATTAGCTAGTATAATTTTTTTGACATTTTTTATAATTTTTATAGTGAAAATAATTATATACTTTTCTTTTTAGACAAAATACTTAGTATTGTTTTTTTTCTTTTAATAATTTATTTTATAATCTATTATTACAATTTTAAAATATAAGTATTTACAATCAAATGATTTTAATAATCTTTTCTTAATTATACTGGTTTATTATAAAATGATTTGAGAATTACAATCAATTTGATCAATGAGATAAATATTGTATAAACACTATATAAATGATTGACATCTTCAACCTCAAGACATACCAACAAACATTCATTCAACTCAATCATTATTTTTTTATTTTCTTTTATTTTCTTCATCTTAGTTAGATGATATAACATTAACTTTTCTTATTTTTTAATAATTTGAAAGTAAATTCTTCTTTAATAATTGTTGACTAATATTGTTATAAAAGATAATCCAATGAGTAGTACAAATCATTTCAATTGAGCATAAAACACTTCAATGTACTGAATAATTATTTTGTGACTCAAATAAAAAAAAAATAGCTTAGAGGATGATATTTACACGCTGATGTTTGATCTTCTCACCTTTTTTTTTTTAATCCCACCCTTTTGATCCTTCTTTTTTCTCTTCCTTTCACCACTTCTCTCCCACCCCACTCTCTTCACCCATTTCATTTTAACCCCACTCTCTTCACCCATTTCATTTTAATAATGGATGACTAGTTTGTGAAAGAAAATTAATATTGTATTAAATATATCAATGTTCATTTTAAATTCAAGTGAAAACTAAAAAAATGAAGGTTCTAAATTATCTCTCAATAACTATATTTATGAAGCTTATAGATAGATGGTATGTTTAGAAACAAGTGTATAAAATACTTGGTTGAATATTTATTTCTACTAATTTATTTGAAATATTTTTTTTCATTTTATATTTATCAACTAGTTTATTATCTAATTAACTAATATTATTAAACATTATTAATTTAATTAATTAACTTAAAATTATTAATTTTTTTAGTTCTTAAAATTTAGCTTACAAACTAGTTTTACTAAACACGCCTTAAATAGACATTATCTTTTCTCCCTAAAATCTTATAACAAATAAAATAAAAAAATTTAGAAACGACGTCATTTACTAGGTCCAAATCTTAAGTGACATTTTGCTATATATTCTTCTTATATTTTTTTAGTTGTTCAACATATAGAAGTTTTACTACATCGTAACATGCGTGATGAGCTTGTCAATGATCTCACATATTTGACATTAACAAATTTAAAGCTTTGTTCTTTGTTATAATTCAGCTTTGGCACATCCTTTTGTTACTGTGAAGGAGGCTAAATTTTCGGAAACATCCCTCATTGAATAAAATTTCTATCTATCCCCATTTTTATCATTATCCTTTCTCCATGTCACCTACGTATATATACACAATACTAAAGTAACTTGTTTTCAGTTGGATATTAGCCGTAGAAATGGACATGCTAAGTTGATTACCTCCTTAATTACTCCCTGTTGGTGCTATGAAGAGGTTAGCTTCACTTTTGAGGCTAGATCTCATGCTTCCACCAATGACATATTCCACCCATCCTAAGTAAAGATTGTTAGCTGCACGTGATGGGAAAAAAGTCATTACTTTGATGACGAGAAGAGTTACAGTACCACCAATAAATAAATAATTAAAAGATCATTAGTATGGTACCATCAATAAGACATCATTAATGTGGTGACACAACGTAATGGACAAAATTTCCTTTACTTGCAAGAATCCTTAAGAAGTAACCCCAAATGAGAATAAAGTAATAATGAGAAGACTCACACAAGAGAGACCAATATTTTTAACGTGAAAAAACATCCTTAACGTGAGGAGTAAAAACCACGGGTCGTCCAGACCAAAGAAATTAATCCATTATGATTAATTAAGAGTACAAGAGTTATTTTCTGTATCTCCCACTCACTCTGTGAAAAAATTCACTCTTTCTCTCTAAGAAAAATTCTCTCTCTCTCTGAGAAATATACTTTTTCTCTCTCTAAATCTGACCCTTTCTCCTCTTATAAAGAAAAACCTAGCGGGCTTGAGAGTATTGGACTTTTGCCTACATAGTTGGGATCCCAAATATAACCCAACATATCTCCCCTGTCACAACTATGTGGAGGTAATCATCAGTCCGACGATCTCACAACAAGCTTCAAACTTCCCTCTTGGAACTACCTTAGTCATCATGTTAGCACTCTAACTATCGCAGAACAACCATTGTTCATCTTGAACAAAACCAACCTCTACCTTGGTAGTGGACAAAGCAACATACTTCTGCAATTTAGATTGCCAAGCCTTTTGCCTTTCTTCACTCTCCGTGGACTCGTGGTAACATCCAAGTTCTTCTCTATCTGTCAAGGTCACATACTCATCAGAAGTATATCTTGTAGATGATTGTCTCTACCTATTAGACCTCCTGAGTTGAACTGGAGGCAATTCATGAGCATCACCCAGATTCTCATCTTGTGACATCTCTTGCTCCTCTTCAACATCATCATCAAGACCACCCTCATGCAACTGATCACCATAGTTATGTTGCTCACCATTCTTTAATGGACCGCAAACATCAGAATGCGCAAACATCAGAATGCACAAACTCTAGCAACTCTGACTTCCTTGAGGGAGGATATTTCTTAAAGGATACTCTAGTCTGCTTACCAGCCATGTAATAAAAACACTTCTCCAACTTTGCATTCTTCAATCTTGGAAGCAGGTCCTTTTTGGCTAAACAAGTCAACAATTTTTCACTAATATGACTAAGCCTTTGGTGTCACAAAGATGCCTCCATATCCATGGCATTCACACTGTCTTTAGCAACCAAAGCTTTTGTCCAATACAATTTAGAAATCTTCTCCCCTCTGGCCACAACCAAGTTACCTTTGGTGAGTTTTCATTTTTCATGACCAAAGTGATTATTATAACCACCATCATCAAGCATATGCACAGATATCAAGTTAAAGCGAACATCTGAAGCATGTTTGACTCCTCTAAGCCACAACTGCATTCCTGTGTTGGTTTGCAAGCAAACATCACCAACATCGATCACCTTGGTCACACCATTATTACCCATCTTCAATACTCTAAAATCACCTACAATGTAAGATGTAAAGAACTCCTTCCTTGGTGTAACATGCAGTATAGCACCGCTATCAATAATCCATATGCTCTCATTGAATACAAGATTAACCGATTCAAAGTCTCGAAGAATGACAAGACCATCACCTGTAGCAGTAGTGACACGATCATGATCATCATCATCATCCTTCCCTTTTGACTTACCCTTTTTGCCTTTGTTCTCCTTTTTCCACAAGAAACAATGCTTCTATATATGCCCTGTTTTGTGACAGTAGTGACACTCCACATTCTTGTATCTGGACTTGGATTTACTTATACTTTTTTCTCTTTCCTTTTTCTGACTTCTCCCCCTATTTTCAGTGACCAGTACCTTAGATTGAGATGAAGAAGCTTGTGCCTTCCTTCTCATCTCCTCGTTGAGGATACTACCCTTTACCATTTGCAAAGAGACAACACCATTAGGGGCTGAATTTGTGAAAGAGATCTTAAAAGTCTCCCAAGACTTGGGTAAAGAATTAAAGAGTAGTAATACCAAAATCTCATCTTCAAACTTGATGCCCATTCCTGACATCTGATCAATAATTCCTTGAAATTCATTCAAGTGATCTTATAGTGAAGTGCCTTCCTTGAACTTCAAACTCATAATAGAATTCAACAAAAATAATTTGTTGTTCCCACACTTTGAGGCATATAGAGATTCAATCTTCTCCCACAAAGTCTTGGCATCTATCTCACTTGCAATGTGATTATAAACATTATCATTCACAAAAAGTCAGATAAAACCACATACCTGTTGATGCTCAAAGTCTCATTCTTCATCAAACATAGATTCTAGCTTCTGAGCAGCCAACACAGGAAGATGCATTTTCTTCACAAATAATAAATATTTCATCTTCCCTTTGCATAAGTGATAATTAGTAACATTCAGACTTACCATTCTATTTGTATTACCTTCCATTATTCTGGCAAGTAGAACACCTTTTAAATCAGAGAGCTCTGATACCACTTTGATGGGGAAAAAGTCATTACTTTGATGACGAGAAGGAGTACAGTACCACCAATAAATAAATAATTAAAAAGTCATTAGTACGGTACCACCAATAAGACATCACCAATGTGGTGACACAACGCAGTGGACAAAATTCCCCTCACTTGCAAGAATCCATAAGGAGTAACCCCAAATGAGAATAAAGTAATAATGATAAGAATCACACAAGGGAGAGACCAATATTTTTAATGTGGAAAAACACCCTCAACGTGATGAGTAAAAACCACGGGTCGTCCAGATCAAAGAAATTAATCCACTATGATTAATTAAGAGTACAAGAGTTATTTTCTGTATCTCTCACTCACTTTGTGAAAAAATTCACTCTTTCTCTCTAAGAAAAATCCACTCTCTCTCTAAATCTGTTCCCTTCTCCTCTTATAAAGAGAGACCTAGCGGGCTTGAGAGTATTGAGCTTTTGTCCACATAGTTGGAAGCCCAAAAAAAATCCAACAACACGTGCATATCCATGGTGAATCCTGTAATATTTTTTTTTATTAATAAGACAAATTAATATTTTCTAATATATTTAAATTTTCTATTTTAACTTCTTAATTAAGCAATTAGTTACCTTGGAATGCATTGATTGTAATTAGGTTCAAAATGGTCGTATACACTTGTAACTTTCATGCTCTGATCTCTCATATATTCATCATCATGCTTAAGGAGCATAATCTTGTCTTGGTTTCTAAACTAATTATTAGAAATAGTCACATCAAGGGAACCACATGTTACATCAAGCAAACCATCTTGACAATCATAAAGTGTATTATCATCAATCCAAAATTTTGAAGCAATAACCAATCTAATTACATCTCCATCTACGTGACCTAAAGGAATCATTTTTCCTTCGAGGCTCATCACCATCCCAAGGACTTGTGATTTGCAATGATACACCTAAATGCCATGTATGATTTTATTGATGAACTACCAAATAATAAGTAAAGTTACGTATGAAGTGGTAATTCATGAAAACTAAATTTATAATGATTAAACCTAGTTAGGATACGTTGAAATTATATAATTTTTTAACAAATATAGAAGTGAGAGAAAGTTACTTTAACAACTCTTCTTATAGTTACTTCATTTAATAACTTCTTGCATGTATTAGATTTATAATTAATTCAATCAATAAATTGAAATTTTTTATTGAACTAATCAATTACAAATCTTTATTTAATGAGAAAAATATAAGTCTGCAAATTTTATAAAATTTTAAAAGTTTTCGACACTTTATTAAATAGATCTAATATAATTTATAATGTACTTTTTTTAAAATATAAATCAATGTCAATTTTATGATTATTTAACTAAAGATGTCCGTTAAAAAATATCAAAATATTTGACAGTTACATTATTAAAAATGTGTAAAGAGTTCTGGAATAAAGTAATCCTCACTAGAGTTATTCCAATTATAACTTGTTGCTCACCTATCTTATATAATTAATAAATAGTTGAATGGTTTAATTATATTTAAGATTTAATTATTTTTTGTATATAATTAAAAATGTTTCATTGAAAGCCAGATAATTTATTTCAGTGTTATTTACCCTTTGATTTAATTCTTTTTGAAAGGGTTTCTATAGTCTTTCATTGTAGTAGTTAAAGGATATCATTAGTATGCAGTAAAAAATTTAAATATTGAAAAGTGGTTATGTAAGTTTACCTAGCATTTTTACTTTTGTTGTAAGAAGCGGAAACAACAAAATAAAGAGAAAAACAAAAAAAAAACAAAAAACTTTTGATAGCCTCTCCCAAAGTGAATGGAATCTTGTATGACACCAGAGGTCCCAAATGTCAGCCCAAAACAAATGAACTATTGTAGGTTGTAGGAGTGACAAATTAGTTGGGTCAGACTAAACAAATATCAGCCCATATGTTTATCTTTTTTTTTCCTTCATTTTTAACTTGGTAGCTAGATTTTTCTTGAGTTTTGCTATATATCACGAAAGGTTTTACTTAGACTTGACAAATTAATTACAGTTACTCTATTATTCTATCATAGTGAACAAAAAATATGTAACATGATTGTGTGTAACTACTTCAACAAAAATGTTGTAGACTTTAGAGTTTTTTTTTTAATTTTGATCTATTTAATTAATTTCTCAACGTGCTTAAATGGTTAAGCTAAATAAAAAGTAATTTTTATTAGACTCTATTTGAAAAGGATACAACATCTTTTAGCTTGAATAGAGGAAGATATTTTACACAAGTTTCTTCCATTGTTCACGTTTAATCATTGTCCTTTGCATAGAAGGAATAAGAGGATTTTTGTTCATTTATTTATTATTAATGTTTAGGAAGTTATTCTAGTAATTTATAATCTATTTTAACTAAAATAATTTTGTATGATATACGAGTTTATTTTAATATTTTAAAATTTATTTTTATTAGTGAAGATCAAAGTTATATAATAGAAGGGGAGAGTTAAATTGTGTATGTAATTTTTAAATTTTTTTCACAAAACAAAGGATGTTTAACAGATATTGAAGTTGTTGTCTAAAGAGATTGTCCAAAGAAATGCAATATGTAAAAAGGATAAGAAAAGTGAAAAATGCATACATATTTTATACTGTTCATTTTTTCAATAGAGTTATGTTCAATTTTTTTAATATGAAAGATTTTCACTAAGTTCAACTAACTTACCCGCAAGTATTATCTATCTCCTTAGGTATGCACACACCTTATAATCTACTTGATGACCAGTAAACTCAAGTATTCTTTATGACTTAATCTCTTTAGGTTATCTTAACAACTATATTGAGTTTTTACAAGAAAATTAACTCACACATTGAGCATATAACAATACAAAGCACAATAACTTTACTTTGTTTTAGAAAGAAAGTTTTATAGAGAATTTTCAAATTGTTGTCCAAAAGCATAGTGACTATAATTGTGTATTGTTGGTTGTCTTTGAACTTGATCAACCCTCTTTTTATAGGAACGTAAAAGATGAACATTGCTCTTTGCATAAAGAGTGGTTATATCAGCATTAAAATTAAAATTAAAGTTATAGTAGCTGTTGAGAAATAAATATTGCTCTTTGCATGAAGAATGATTGTATTTAGAAAAATTAAAATTTACTACAAAATAATTTTGTAGTTAATTTTAAAATCAATAGTTATTTTGTAGGTAGTTTATAGTAAAAATAATTAGCTACAATATTACTATAATATTGAATGGTAGCATGAAATAAGTAGCAAATTAGCTAAGAAAATAATTTTAGTTAATTCGTAGTAAATTTTTAAAATTTGTAGTTATTTTCTAGTTACTTTGTAGTAATAAGAAGTATAAATGAATATAACTTAAATTTAGTTAGAAAAAATAATATTTTAGTTAATTAATAGTTAATTAGCTAGAATTTAACTACTAATTTAAATAGTGGCTAAAATTAGTAGTAAAATAAAAAATCTTGTAATGTATAATTATTTACATGTCTCGTAATCTTAATAATAATGAAGATTATTTTAAAAAACTTAAAATTATGAAAGTTAAAATTGATAAAAAAAATTGAAGAATGAAAAATTAAATGATCGATATTATATTTATAAGATATTTAAACTTTTAATATAATACAAAATATTATTATAGAGACATATTATCCATATATAAAAAATAAGTATACATCGTTATATAAATATATAGAGATATGGTTTACAAGAGGACCTTGGTAAGGAGACGATCGAAAACAACAATATATTGGAAGTGGTCATAACGGTGGCAATTTCTTCCTTAAAGATCCAAATGATATAATATTGATAAGAATTGTCACTATTAGTAAAATTGTATTTTTGGACAAAAATGACATAATAATTTCTGTCTGAAATTTTAAGAGACATTTGAGATGAATTTACAGTTTAGAGATATTCCGTCTCAAATTCATCTCTTTTCCGTCTAAAACTTGTGTCTATTTTGCATTAAAGAATTTCCCATAAATTTTATATGGACTTCAAATAAGTTATACAATCTTTTCATTTTTTTTTTACTTTTATAATTAAAATTTGTTCAAAATTGGAGACAAAATTAACGCGGATGAATGAATAGTGATTAATTAGTTAGAGGTGACAAACAAGTATTAATTGGAAATTGCAAAGGAAGTGGGAGTGATAACATTAACTTGATCTTTCAAATTGGGTGAATGAAAATTGTTGGTGTAGATGATCACTCCTTTAATTCCTATCAACTAGCATGATGCAACAAACATAACATTGATCCACAAGTTGTAATGAACAAATAACATATGCATTCACGTTCAAAGAGTGAAGAAGTTTAATGGATGGAGGACAAATGCACTCTCTCAATAATGTTGCTTAGTGTTTATTTTGTTACAGCAATATAATGACTGATTTAACTATTATTCCCTTACCACAATAAATTATTTCAAATGATTCTTTTGATGAAGTAGTTGGAAGTATGAACTGAATAGTAGTAGTTGCAAGTATGAACACAAGCAGAAATACAACTACCCTTTAGAACCCTCCATGATATGTCCTATACACTTTTCATCAAGACACTCCCATTTATCCGCAAAAACTACACAACAAACCAATCTCTCCTACCACTATCCCAATTAGATCACACATACTACAAAGAAAATATATACAATGTTGAATTATATATGATAGAGATTTAATGTTAGATTATTTCGGGAAACATTGTTTTGGTTAAATTATATAATTGATCCATCTATTTATTTATATATATTATATAATTTGTTTATTCTAATTTGATCCCTCAATTCTTAAAATCAATACAATGTTGCATTTTCCGTACAGCATAAGTAACAAAATTAATACTGTGAATGGTAAAAATATCAAATTACAAATAGGGGTGGTTTTAAACTGTCAACTATGATAATTTTATTTTTATAATTTAAAGATAATAATAAAATATTATAATCAATAAAAAAACATTTTAAGATAATGACATTTTTAATTATCAAAATAATAAATTTATTTTCTAAATTGTAAAAATAATATAAATTTTTGATTTAATAAAATTATATTTTAAAATAATCATAGCTTTTAGCTGTAATAATTTGATATTTTTATTTGATAATAATTTGATAAGTTTTAGTTTTTATAATATTTTTATTTTCATTTTTAAAAAAATTGATATTTATTTTTAATTTTTACTATCGTGTTACACCTACTAATTAATTAGTCGTGTATTTCATAAAATTATTATAATTTAATAATTTTATTATCATAAATTTAAAATTACTATATATTTATTTTTAAAATTTTTAAAACTATAATATAAAACTGCAATCTAAATTTTATTATATTTAAATTATATATTATTTATGAAGTTTTATTATTATAATTTCATAATAAATATTATATAATTAATTTTTTAAGATTTTTATAATTTCACATATTTCAATATAATAAAATTTAAATTACATTCTTTTTATAATATTTTTGAGATTTTAAATTTAAATAAAAAATAATATTTTTTAAATAAAATTATTATAATAACAGCTAAAAAGTATTGTCAATATTGTTTTAAAACTACAATTACATATTTTTATTATTTTATATAATTCTAAAAATAAATTTATTATTGAGGTGATTAAATCTGCTACTTTCTTAATATTGTAATTAATAATTAATTATAATATATTATTTTTTAAATAATAAAAAGTAAAATTATTATGGTGACAGTTTTACAGTTTTAGCGTTATTACTATTTTTCAACATAAAAGACAAGGTTTTATCCATTTTAAAATTAAGAAACCAAATTAAACTGTTCAATAATAGAAAAATTAAATTGAATAATGTAAATAAATAGAAGGTCAAAATAAAAAAAAAATTAACTTATTATTTTATGAAGACAAAAAGTTGTTGCGATGAACTTACATTTCATAGTTAAAAAAAATCACATTTATAATTAACATATAACTAATAAAATAAAATGTTTCAACGTATATACTTTTAATTTTAATTACCACCTTCACTTATTTATCCTGTATCGTGCGAGCCGGGTCCATATCTAGTTAGTTAATATATGGGGATGTGCCAACAGTTAATTATTTTAAATAAAATACCAAATATTAAAAACAATTTAATACTTTTTTGCAATAATTTTAATATAAAAAATATATTTTAAGAAATGAAAATGTGAAGGAATGTTTATTATGGCTTATTATACCCTATGGAACGTAGACCTGGGTTGAGCACAGCAAAGGATTTTGACTTTTGATGGAGAGAGAGAGAGAAAAAAGTGATAAATATTTTCCATAAAGACCAACAAGTTTAGTAGCACATGGCCGTTCAGTTAATGCGTGGTATTCCTGCCTCCACCCCAACACTTTATTGTATTAATTTCATATTTGGTTACCACATCCTCCTCATAGTGGGAAAATATCAACCAACTGTATTAATGGCACAAACATTCTTATCATCCATGGGATTTTCTTGTCTTTTAACTTTTTCTTTTCAAACATATTATCTATACGTATCCAATTCTCTTTTGATCTCGAACTAGATTTGGGAGGGTTTTTGAATATATTTTGCTTCATATTTATTCAAGTTTCATTTTATAGTCCCAAGTCGCGAATCATAATCATAGCAAGCTTTATTCTCATGGGTTTGGCATCATATTCCTTGTCCTTCAGCTACGATGTGTTCCTCAGTTTCAGAGGCTCAGACACGCGCCATGGTTTCACTGGTAATCTCTACAAAGCCCTGCGTGACAGGGGAATTCACACCTTCATCGACGACGAGGACCTCCAGAGAGGGGACCAAATCACGTTGGCACTTGAGAAGGCAATTGAATGCTCTAGAATTTTCATCATTGTGCTCTCTCACAACTATGCTTCTTCTTCGTTTTGCTTGAACGAACTCGCTTACATCCTCGACTGCATTAAGACTAAAGGTTTGTTGGTTTTGCCAATTTTTTATGACGTTGATCCTTCACAGGTGAGACACCACATTGGTAGTTTCGGAGAAGCGTTGGCTAATCATGAAAAGAAGTTCAATGCTAAGAGGGATGGCTTCGACCTTAATGTTGAGAAGCTGAATAAATGGAAAATGTCTCTACATCAAGCAGCTAACTTATCTGGCTATCATTTCAAACACGGGTACCCTTCCTCTCCAATCTTTTTACCTATTTTGTTTTAATTCTGTTTTACTCTTCCAATGATTTTTGAATTTAAAATCTAAAGAGATAAAATTAATTCCCATTACAAATCCAACTTGCAAAATATCCTGAATAGAATATAATCACTGCTAATTTTACAAATCAATTTTATAGGATTGAATTAGATTTAAACTTATTTTAAAATGTTAACATAACTTATTGTAACAATGATTGTTAGATCTACTTGACCACTAACTATTAAATTATTATCGAATCACTTGTAAATGTTTAATCTTTCACATTTCATACTTCACACTTAAGATGTTCGATCATCGATAGATAATATAAGTAGAAAACAATACACACCTTACAAGATGATTTTATAGGGTTTAGTTAGATCTAAAAGCTCAAATAGTAAGAGAAGACATCAAAATGCTTATTAACCTTGTAAAACATAAGTATGAAGATATGGATACAAGGAAGCGTGTAGTTTGACTTCACAAAAATTTCTGTGATTGAATAGGGATGGATACGAACACGAGTTTATTAAGAGGATAGTTGATTTAGTCTCTAGCAAGGTTAACCGTGCTCCTTTACATGTTGCGGATTACCCGATTGGACTTGAGTCACGAGTGCTACAAGTAAAGTCACTTCTGGATGTTGGATCTGATGATGGTGTCCACATGGTAGGGATCCATGGACTCGGTGGAATTGGTAAAACCACACTGGCTGTTGCAGTTTATAATTCCATTGCTGACCACTTTGAAGGTTTATGTTTTCTTGAAAACGTGAGAGAAAACTCACACAAACATGGGTTACAACACGTCCAGAGCATCCTTCTTTCTGAATTGGTTGGTGAAAAGAATATCAACTTAGCAAGTGTGAAACAAGGAATTTCAATGATACAGCATAGGCTACGCCAAAAGAAGATTCTTTTGATTCTTGATGACGTTGACAAACACGAGCAGTTACAAGCAATTGTTGGAAAACCTGATTGGTTGGGTCCTGGCAGCAGAGTCATCATCACGACTCGGGACAAACAATTGTTGGCATGTCATGAAGTTAAAAGAACATACGAAGTGAAGAAGTTGAACAAAAACGATTCTCTTCAACTGCTTAGTTGGAAAGCTTTTAGAACAGAAAAAGTTGATACAAGTTATGTGGATGTCATGAATCGTGTAGTAACTTATGCTTCTGGCCTTCCATTGGCTTTGGAAGTAATAGGTTCCAACTTGTTTGGAAAAAGTATACAAGAATGGGAATCTGCTATAAATCAGTATAAAAAAATTCCTAATAATCAAATCCTAAAGGTGCTTAAAATAAGTTTTGATGCTTTAGAGGAAGAAGAGAAGAGTGTTTTTCTTGACATTGCTTGTTGCTTCAAAGGATATGAATTGACAGAGGTTGAAGATATACTTGGTGCTCATTATGGTGATTGCATGAAATATCATATTGGGGTGTTGGTTAAAAAATCTCTCATAAAACTTAGTTGGCATGGTTCAGTTACATTGCATAACTTGATAGAGGACATGGGTAAGGAAATTGTCCGACAGAAATCACCAAAAGAGCCAGGGAAGCGTAGTAGATTATGGTCATCGGAAGATATAATTCAAGTTTTGGAAGAGAACTCGGTGAGTAAGACTCATGATTAATGCTCTGTTTCTTATCTTCTTGACTTATCTTTTTATATGTTCATGCCACACATATATCTGCATTATGGTTGATTGACGCCTTTTGTATCAACAGGGAACTAGTCAAATTGAAATCATATGTTTGGTTTTTTCCTTTCATGACAAAGAACAAATAGTAGAATGGAATCGAAAGGCCTTCAAGAAGATGAAAAACCTCAAAACACTTATTATTAAAAATGGTAATTTTTCCAAAGGTCCCAAACATCTTCCAAATAGTTTAAGAGTACTGGAATGGTGTAAATATCCTGCACAAGGGTTACCACCTGATTTTCGTTCAAAGAAACTAGCCGTATGCAAGTTACCTGAAAGTTGTTTTGGGTCACTCGAGTTGGCCGACTTATCAAAGGCAAGTGTGAACACTTCATTTTCCAAACCTAATATATTAATAATAAATTCACTTTTACGTTATTCATATCTATTTCCTTGTTTCTCCTCTTTCTTGGTTGCAGAAGTTCGTGAATATCAATGTCTTGAATTTTGACGAATGTGAAGGTTTAACCCAAATACCTGACATATCTGGGCTGTCAAATTTAGAAAAAATTTCATTCCGAAATAGTGAGAATTTAATTACAATCCATGAGTCCTTAGGGTTCCTAGGTAAGCTTAAATTCTTGGATGCCTTTGGTTGCAGCAAGCTTAGGAGTTTTCCACCCCTCATGTTGACTTCTCTGGAAAAACTTGAACTTTCATATTGTTCCAGTCTTGAGAGTTTCCCAGAAATATTAGGAAAAATGGAAAATATAAGTGAACTTGTGTTAGAGGCCTCTGGAATTAAAGAATTGCCATTTTCATTTCAAAATCTCAGTGGGCTTGAAACATTACAATTGCGTCATTGTGGAATGTTAAGGTTACCAAGTAGCATTGTCATGATGCCAAGATTGGCTGAGATTATTGCTTGGGAATGGAAAGGATGGCTATTGCCAGAACAGGTTGAGGATGAAGAAAAAGTAAACTCAATGGTGGTGCCTTCAAATGTAGATTGTCTTCGTCTCTCCGGCTGCAACCTGTCCGATAATCTTTTATCAATAGGTCTCACATGGTTTGCTAATGTAAAAGATTTAGACCTATCGAGGAATAATTTCACAGTTCTTCCTGAATGCATCAGTTATTGTCATTTTTTATGGAAGCTTCATTTAGATTATTGTCATTTTCTTCGAGAGATTAGAGGGATTCCGCCAAACATACAACATTTCTCAGCAAGAGTTTGTAAATCCTTGAGTTCGTCTTCTAGAAGCACATTACTGAATCAGGTATTGTTTTTATTATTATGTATTTGATTTGATAATTGACAGTTATATAATGTTACTTAACTTTTTTAATTATTTGAGTGGCAGAAAGTGCATGAGGCTGGAAACACCATGTTTTGGTTGTCAGGAGCAATATTTCCAGAGTGGTTGGAGCAGCACAGGCAGGGACCATCTAATTGTTTCTGGTTTCGTAACAAGTTCCCTGCCATTGCTCTCTGTATTGCTATTGGACCAACTCATTACAAATATGTTGAAATTGTTGGACCTATTGTGATCATCAATGGCATTGAATGTTTACTTGACACGGACCATGATCCCTATTTATGGATGATGACTGATCACACTTATCTTTTTGATCTGCAAAAGACAAAAGTTGCAGATATTCTGAACAAACTAGCTATAGAAAATGAATGGAAGCATGTGGAGATTACATACGAAGTTACGCAGAGATTCATTGCAAAAGAAAAGCAGGTGGAGATCCCAGTCTTTATTGAAAGCGGTATATATGTGTTCAAAGAGAGGAATAGCATGGAGGATATTCAATTTGTTGATCCTTATAAAAAGAGAAGATTAGATGATGACCAAAGAGCATAGCATAGATTCTTTTCTAATTCACGTTCCCACTTTTGTCTAACACAAACAAATTATCAAGATCATTAGCGACCACTCTTTCACTGTCATTTAGCCAATTACAAATGCCACAAAGCGATCACTTTTGGCCATTTAATTACACTTTTAGTTTTTTAATTTCAATTGTGTAATTTTTTTTTATTTTTTTCAAGACGAATTAATTAAATATGATTCTATTATTAACTTTTTATACCTAAAATCTTTGAACCATCATTCTTTTACTCCAAATTTTAATATATTGAATTGATTAAAGCATTTTAGACCTTTCAAAAGTCATTAATCAAAACATCAAATTTAATCTAAAAAAAAATAATTTTTTTATTCCAATTCTAATGCACGTCCTATAAAATTCTTCTTTAAATTTTATTAAAATTTAACTCAATTTTCGAGTCCTAAACTTTTAAGATTATTTTAATGCAAACTATAGGAAATTCAATGCATATATTAAATTATATTCCTTTTGAATTTCAAAATGACAATTGTTATCATTATTATATTATATTTTAAATATACGAGGCATATAACATCTAATTCAATACAAACTAAATATTTTCTAACTTTAGGCACCATATTAGTTATATTATTCTCTCGTATTAATGTAAAATTAAATAAAATGTCAAAGCAGAGAATATAATAAGAGCAGAATTAATACAAAATAATAAGCAGGACAAATTATGCATAAGATTGCTTAAATTATAGATTAAATCGTATGAAATTTTTTATATAAAAATACATAAAGTACGATCTTACAAATCTTTTTTTTTTTTTTATGAGAATTGCATTTTTATATGTTGGAAATTAAGAAGAATTCTCTAATTTTTTTATTATTTTTTTTATATTGATGGATTCAATTTAGCTTTCTTCTATATTTTTTTAATATTAGTTAGTAAACGTAAGTAAATAAATACATTGGAAATTAAATATATTCCTTTAGAATTTCTAATCAGAGTTGGTGTCCATATATATTATATTTTATTTATAAGAGACAGATAACTGCTAATTCAATACAAATTTAAATAATTATACATAAATTATAAATTATAATAAGTAAGCATATTTAATGGAATGTAATAAGTAAGGCAAATTATATATAAGATTGATTAAATTATAAATCAAACTATACAAATTGATATGATTTTATGATATCAAAATAGCATGCATAATAAGAATGATAAGCATAATTATAAATTATAAATTAAATTATGCATAATACAAATTCATGTAAAAAAAAGAATAATTTTTTGTCAGAATAAATTAAATGACTAATTAATTTCTTTTTTCATAATCTCTTTAAAATAATTATTTTTATTACTATTTTATTTTATAAGTACAAATAAAAAAATGTTGATCAAAATGTGATGCCTCGTTAATTCCACATTTTAATAAGACACAACTAAGTTGAGACTTGTGACTGTTTAGTGGTGTCGAATTTAATAAAATGCATCTAACACAATTTTCTTTTAAAAGAATAGCATATATATAACTGAATTTTTCATTGCATCGAAAAATATGTAAAAATAGAGATTATTGTTGTCAAAGTCAAAATATTTGTAGGAAATTTTCTCTTTAAATAAAAATAAATGATAAGCTTTTTGTAGATATTTTCTTAATTTAACAAATAATAAAAATATTCATTTTCAAAATTATTGGTGTAAAGAGAAATGTATATGTTTATTATTCAACCGGTTGCGCTCTGAATCAATGTAAGGCTGGGTGCAAATGTCAATTAATGTTATGTGTTGGTATTTTGCAAGTTGCATATGCTATGACATTAGAGTACACAAGTACATAACTATAAGCATTTTTTCAGAGGTTTAAACATCAAATAAGTAATCTGAAAACAAGAAAATTTCTTTAAAAAGAACACGGCATCTATAATTTCTGTAAAGCAAGAAAAATAATCATTTTTGGAAAAGTAACTGTCATTAGTTTAGACAGTAACTAAGGAAACAGGAGAGTTGGATATAGTCATTGTTTAAAATGATGAAAGCTAATATGTGTGTGTGAGGGACATATAAGAGATACAATCATGTAAAACAGTACTTTTTGGAATTAGCAATAGAAAGGCTAAAGGATTAAGTAAGTAAATTCTAAAAATCAGATTCATGCCATTCCACATCAAATGAAGTTATTGAGTCTGTTCAAGAACCTGCTGTAAGCATTACTCCATGGTTGCAAAGTAATATTATTGGCCCAAATAAGCCTGCAATGTAGAATGCTTCGTAGAAAATATATTGTACTTACTGTACATACGGCTTAATTTCTACGCCTTTTTTTGTCTTCAATTTCAAGTCAAGCGAGGAAGTTTCACAGGTAAAATTATTTAAATGAAAAGCAAATGGGATAATGGAAATAGAGATGAAATCATGGAAATGGGAGACACAATTACTTCTTTATCATATATTTTTTGCTATTAAATCGAAGTAAAAAGTAATAAGAATGTATTAGATGTACTAATATTTTGAACTCCCATGGATATTATATTTCAACTGAATTGTTATATTTATTATTACATTTTTCAAATATTTAAAATTTCACAAAATTACCATCTTAATATACATTGAAAGAATAAATCATAAATTAATGCATAATGTTTATAAAATAATATTAACCATACTTCTATTGTCATTGTTATTTAAAAGAAGTTTATTAAAATTAAAAAATAAAATTCTTTTTTAAATAAACTATATTACAAAATAGTAACTGAATAGATTATCACAGAAAAAAATGTTAAATTCACTTTATTGTAAAACTTTCATTGATAATATTTTATTGTTAAAAACTTGAAAAGAATAAAATAAAAATTAATGAATTATATATCAAGACTTAATAATAAAATTTACTTAAGGCTACAAGATTTCTAAACATGGTGCTAGCATAAAATTATTGTTTTCTTGATATGAAATTTTCAGAAACAACACTTGCTACGAATTAATTATGACTTTTGTGATCGATATACATGTACGCCTTAATTATTTGAATTCAATTATTATTATTATTATTATTATTATTATTATTATTATTATTATTATTATTATTATTATTATTATTATTATTATTATTATTATTATTATTATTATTATTATTATTATTATTATTATTATTATTATTATTATTATTATTATTATTATTATTATTATTATTATTATTATTATTATTATTATTATTATTATTATTATTATTATTATTATTATTATTATTATTATTATTATTATTATTATTATTATTATTATTATTATTATTATTATTATTATTATTATTATTATTATTATTATTATTATTATTATTATTATTATTATTATTATTATTATTATTATTATTATTATTATTATTATTATTATTATTATTATTATTATTATTATTATTATTATTATTATTATTATTATTATTATTATTATTATTATTATTATTATTATTATTATTATTATTATTATTATTATTATTATTATTATTATTATTATTATTATTATTATTATTATTATTATTATTATTATTATTATTATTATTATTATTATTATTATTATTATTATTATTATTATTATTATTATTATTATTATTATTATTATTATTATTATTATTATTATTATTATTATTATTATTATTATTATTATTATTATTATTATTATTATTATTATTATTATTATTATTATTATTATTATTATTATTATTATTATTATTATTATTATTATTATTATTATTATTATTATTATTATTATTATTATTATTATTATTATTATTATTATTATTATTATTATTATTATTATTATTATTATTATTATTATTATTATTATTATTATTATTATTATTATTATTATTATTATTATTATTATTATTATTATTATTATTATTATTATTATTATTATTATTATTATTATTATTATTATTATTATTATTATTATTATTATTATTATTATTATTATTATTATTATTATTATTATTATTATTATTATTATTATTATTATTATTATTATTATTATTATTATTATTATTATTATTATTATTATTATTATTATTATTATTATTATTATTATTATTATTATTATTATTATTATTATTATTATTATTATTATTATTATTATTATTATTATTATTATTATTATTATTATTATTATTATTATTATTATTATTATTATTATTATTATTATTATTATTATTATTATTATTATTATTATTATTATTATTATTATTATTATTATTATTATTATTATTATTATTATTATTATTATTATTATTATTATTATTATTATTATTATTATTATTATTATTATTATTATTATTATTATTATTATTATTATTATTATTATTATTATTATTATTATTATTATTATTATTATTATTATTATTATTATTATTATTATTATTATTATTATTATTATTATTATTATTATTATTATTATTATTATTATTATTATTATTATTATTATTATTATTATTATTATTATTATTATTATTATTATTATTATTATTATTATTATTATTATTATTATTATTATTATTATTATTATTATTATTATTATTATTATTATTATTATTATTATTATTATTATTATTATTATTATTATTATTATTATTATTATTATTATTATTATTATTATTATTATTATTATTATTATTATTATTATTATTATTATTATTATTATTATTATTATTATTATTATTATTATTATTATTATTATTATTATTATTATTATTATTATTATTATTATTATTATTATTATTATTATTATTATTATTATTATTATTATTATTATTATTATTATTATTATTATTATTATTATTATTATTATTATTATTATTATTATTATTATTATTATTATTATTATTATTATTATTATTATTATTATTATTATTATTATTATTATTATTATTATTATTATTATTATTATTATCATTATTATTATTATTATTATTATTATTATTATTATTATTATTATTATTATTATTATTATTATTATTATTATTATTATTATCATTATTATTATTATTATTATTATTATTATTATTATTATTATTATCATTATTATTATTATTATTATTATTATTATTATTATTATTATTATTATTATTATTATTATTATTATTATTATTATTATTATTATTATTATTATTATTATTATTATTATTATTATTATTATTATTATTATTATTATTATTATTATTATTATTATTATTATTATTATTATTATTATTATTATTATTATTATTATTATTATTATTATTATTATTATTATTATTATTATTATTATTATTATTATTATTATTATTATTATTATTATTATTATTATTATTATTATTATTATTATTATTATTATTATTATTATTATTATTATTATTATTATTATTATTATTATTATTATTATTATTATTATTATTATTATTATTATTATTATTATTATTATTATTATTATTATTATTATTATTATTATTATTATTATTATTATTATTATTATTATTATTATTATTATTATTATTATTATTATTATTATTATTATTATTATTATTATTATTATTATTATTATTATTATTATTATTATTATTATTATTATTATTATTATTATTATTATTATTATTATTATTATTATTATTATTATTATTATTATTATTATTATTATTATTATTATTATTATTATTATTATTATTATTATTATTATTATTATTATTATTATTATTATTATTATTATTATTATTATTATTATTATTATTATTATTATTATTATTATTATTATTATTATTATTATTATTATTATTATTATTATTATTATTATTATTATTATTATTATTATTATTATTATTATTATTATTATTATTATTATTATTATTATTATTATTATTATTATTATTATTATTGGCCCAAAGGAAAATAATGATTGTGGAAAAACTGAGTGTTGATTGTCTTGTTATTATTATTGGGGCAAAGGAAAATGGGTGAGTAGAGAGATAGAGCAGTGATTGGTTTATATAGTGAGTGTTGACTGTCTTATTTTTCCTTCGCTCTTAAATTCTACTATCGTCAGTCTATCGTACTTCCATCAAATAATAATGAAACAGGCAGGATCGTGGTTACCTAGAGGAACACCTCTTCAGTGTTGACTGTATTAATATTAATATTTTTTCACACTTGGACCACTTCATCACTGCATCAAGTTTCAAATATATAAACTTTTCATGAATATTTATAGAAATAAAAAATAAAAATAAAATAAAGCTAACCATTTCAGTTCCTGACCGACATCTCCTATTTTCTTGTTTAAATTTATCTTATGGGATTACCTCACATATGCCTCAAATAGAGCTAACCATTTCAGTTCCATCACATAACATTCATAAACCTCATTCACTTCAAATATACATGGATCATCAATGTTGCGTAGCATACATCAGATAAGTAACTATTTGAGTTTATTTAAGTAAATTTCTTTGTAAATATTTATAAAAAGAAAAAAAAAAAAAATATATTTATTTTATAAGTTAAAATTAGTTTATACATAAATTAAAAAATTAATTTTTAGATAAATTAATATGAGATAACGTTTATAAATTAATTTATGTATAAATTAATTTTAATTAATAAAGAAACTTATTTTTTTTTCTTATTTTATTCTCTTATAAAGGTTTTTAGAGAAGTTTACCTAAACACGTCAATGAGAAAAACACAGGAAATGTTGAAGACATGTGTCTAGAGACCAAAGAGGTCATATGTGCATACACTTAAAGCAAGATTAATGCTGAACAAAGAGAGTAAACACAGGCAAGTCACAAACAAGCACTGGTATTCTACTTCTACTGAAACATTAAACCCATTTCCATTGGTGGCCATTGCCAAATCATATTTCCTAATGTGTTCTGGTTCACTTTCTACACATGTTCCTCAATGTGTTGAAATCATCATTTGCAATTCTTGAAACCAATCCCGGATCTTTTGCCTCCTCTACAACGGAAATTGCTCCTAGTGATAGTAGAATGGCCTCCCAAAATTCTTTTGTAAAACAAAAGCACTTACTACCCTTCCATGTGTTCCACCGAAGATATGCAAGACCAGTTATATAGATTGGTGTCAATATAATTTGTTGCCTCTTTGATCCAAAATTAGAGACCTTAGAGTATTCTCTGACTGTAAAGATCCATTTTCAACCTCGTTTGGCTATCAATTGAATTGTTCTTCCATGGAAGCCACTTAACAGGAGCACTAAATCATAAATCAATTATCTTCCTTAGAGTCAGGAAAAGATAACTCCCAACATAAACAATGTTCATCCACAACATACTATTTTCTTCTAACTATTTACACACGTCATTGAAGTCTTATTTATACTTTTTGTCTTGTTAGCTTACTAGCTTACAGCATAACCAAACCAAGTAACTATAACATTCTTTCCCGATTGCAGCAACCACCAGTACCATCCTTTCTTTGGAGTATTACCATTGACATGGCCAGCATCTGTTAACTTGATGCTATGTTTTGGGATTTTGGCAGAGTTTATGAAATAGTGATTAAGTTGAAACTCAAAGAGACGCTGACATACTAGTAGGATGAACTATCATTATTTGGATATCTCACATTCTTGCTGTCATGTACAAATTTCCTTAGTCAGTTTCAATGTAGCTAGCTACTAGAACTCTAGCAGGCATCATTATTCAAGATACATTTCAAAATATACACATTTTAGATATTCTCAAGTCTTGGCATAAAAATAAAATAAAATAAAATAAAATTACAAATAGATTATACAATAAAATACAATCAAATCAATACAGTGATTTTGCAAGTCAATACCTCAATGTAAACTTCAATGCTACAAATCTTACACTCCCATAAATCCTTGATGCTTTCATCCAGATTAGAATCTTCAGGCCAATCACCATAAACTGAAAATTTTGTGCTACAATTCAGATTAAAGACATTAATGATGATGGGAAAAAATTAGAGACAAAATTTTAGTGATAAACTAAATGAAACTAAAATCAAGCTAGCCATTAGAGTACAAAAAAGTATATAACTGTAAGAATGTTTTAAGAGGTTTAAACACTAGAGAAGTCATTTGAAAACAAGAAAATTTCTCTAAACAGAACACATCTATAATTTGTTTACAGGAAAAAAAATCATTTCTTGGAGAAGTAACCATCTAGTGAAGCTACAAACTAAGGAAAGAGGAGAATAGGATATAGTCAATGTTTAAATTGACGAAAGCCAATATGTGTGTGCGAGGGACATGTAAGTAGAAGGAATAATGAAGAAAAGCAGTACATCATAGCATTAGAAGGGATAAATAATTAAATAAAAAAATTCTAACAATATCTTCATATTTTTTAGAAAAAGGCATTCTCCCTTCCCATACCAAAACTAGTTATTGATTTAAATAACTGAGCAGAGAAATAAATACTATGAAGTTCAAAGAAAGAAGTTCATAGAATTACATACTTGCTAGCCTTTAAGCCACCTATGGCACCTTGCTACATTCACTTCAACCATCACAAATATATACTCTGCAAGTCTGTTTAAGAACCTCAGGTAAGCATTTCTTCACGATTGGCAAAGTAGTATTGGCCCAAATAAGCCCCAAAAGCCTGCAAAGAATCCAAGCCCCAAGCTCATGTATAATGCTTGGTAGAAAATAGAATTGTCATCTTCACCATGAACTGCTTGTCCTTGATCCTTTGCTAGCTATTGTCTCGTCTCCAGGACAACATTTTGTTAAGTTATTGACCACAGTATGGCAAAAGAAAGGAGTCTCCCCTACGTGTTTGGTATCGTGAGAGTCGAGAGGAGGAAGGTTTGTTGGAGGAAACTAAAGGGGAAGCACGCAGCCCATCCACAACCTATGATTGGGTGGACGAAGGTGTTTTGAAAGTGTCTTTTATTTTTACCTCACCCTCTTTGGACGGCATAATAGGTGTTATACGCCATATAAGTCCTTGGTCCCTAAGGGTGTCTCCATGTCAGCCTGACAAGAGCATTTTTAAGGTCCAAGTAAGGAAGGGGCGTGTTATACTTACCTTTATGACACCTTAGCTTTAAAGTTGAGGATTAGGGTACTCTTCTCGGCTTTCAAGAGCTTGATTCTTAGAGCCCTTAACATTGCTCCTACCCAACTTCATCCCAACAGCTAGGCTTTCATCCATGCTTTCAATATTCTATGTGAGGACATGGGACAGTTTCCATCGTTGAACATATTCTTCTGGTTCTTCGTGATTAGGAACATCGAGAAAGTAGGCTGGTCCTTGTTAAGGAATTGGTCAGGTTATGTCCTACTCCAACCCTTTCATGAAAGTTATAAATTTTTCAAGAATAGATATTATTGTATAATATGTGCAGGACGACTCAAATTGTTTTCCCGATCAGGCTAGCAAATCATTTTCACCTCTTTTTTGGACCAAGTGTCCTACGGTCGTCGTCAAGGTAGAGAGGGCCTGCTTGGAAGAATGGGAGGATGAGTTTATAACCAACATCTAGAGTTGGCTAGTTTTTTCCTGCATCGAACTTGTTAATAAGGGTGATGCTTTTAGTCTTATGTTTCTCTGTGACCGCTTCATTTATGTCTTATAAATTTTTTCAATGGATTATTGGTTTATTGTCTCACTCAAGTCTTTAAGTTTGCTTGAGGGCTCTATGACCGCCTCACTCAGGTTTTAAAGTTTGCTTGGGGGTCATTAGTAGATTGTCTAACACAGAACTTTAAGTTTTTCCATAGGGTTATTGATTGAATGCCTCACTGAAGTTTTTAAGTTTGTTAGGGGCTCATTAGTTGACCGTCTCACATAGGTTTTAAAGTTTGCTTGTGGGGTCATTAGTCGATTGTCTCACACACGACTTTAAGTTTTTCCATAGGATTATTGGTTGAATGCCTCACTCAAGTTTTTAAGTTTGTTAGGAGTTAATTGGTTGACCGCCTCACTCAAGTCTTTAAGTTTACATAAAGAGTCATTGGTCGACTGCCACACTCGGGGAGTCATTGGTTGACCTCCTCACTTAGGTCTTTAAGTTTGCTCGTGGGGTCATTGGTTGACCGCTTCACTTAGGTCTTTAAGTTTGCTCGGGGGTTTGTGACCGTCTCACTCAGATCTTTATATTTGCCCAAGGGTCATTGCCCAACTATCTCACTTAGGTCTTTAAGTTAGCTCAAGGGGTCATTGGTTGACCGCCTCACTTAGGTCTTTAAGTTTGGTTGAGGGGTCATTGGTCGACAACCTCACTTAAGTCTTTAAATCGCCTCACTCAGGTCTTTAAGTTTTCCCAATGGGTCCATGACTGTCTCACTCAGGTTTTTAAGTTTTCCTAAGCGGTCATTTGTCGACCGTCTCACTTAGGTTTTTAAGTTTTCCAGTGGTTATTGGTTAACTATCCCACTCAGGTATTTAAGTTTGATTATGGGTCATTGGTTAACCGCCTCACTCAGGTCATTAAGTCATCTCGAGTGGTCTGTCATTGTCTCACTCAAGTCTTTATGCTTGCCCAAAAAATCTGTGATTGACTCACTAAGGTCTTTTAAGTTTACTGTGGGGTCATTAGTCGACTACCTCACTCAAGTCTAGGAGGTCATTGGTCGATAGCCTCACTCGGGTCTTTAAGTATACCTGGGAAGTCATGATCGACTATTTTACTTTTGTCTTTAAGTTTGCTATGAGAATTTAGACAAAGTTTCTTGTATTT
Organism: Mucuna pruriens; assembly: GCA_025330945.1. Taxonomy (NCBI): domain Eukaryota; kingdom Viridiplantae; phylum Streptophyta; class Magnoliopsida; order Fabales; family Fabaceae; genus Mucuna; species Mucuna pruriens. The sequence continues at coordinate 55,673 of JAENHJ010000305.1, forward strand.
CATTCAAAGTAGCAATTAGATTGTATGACATATGTGACATTAACTTCAGTAAATGAGCAGGCTTGCTATATTCCATGTGTCAGGTATTCTCCGTCCATCGAAATGCTCCAGCCGGTATGCTCCTTTTTCTACCTTTTCAATCGTCCGATATGGGCCTTCCCGTTCAGAGTTAGTTTGTTGGAGTCGCGGTCCCTGGGTGCCCACTTTTGAACCAAGTCTTGCTCATCAAATGTCCTGGTCAGAGCCCTTGTGTTATATAGTCAAGCTGCTCTTGCTTTGGCCGCTTATTCCTTGACATGGGCCACCTTCCTAACCTCCTAGAGTACGTCGAGGTTAGCTCTCATCTCCTTTTTGTTTTGGGCCTACTGAAAAAAGGTAGTTTGGGGGATGCCTCGCCGATCTTGATTGAGATGATAGTGTCCACGCCGAATGTCAGACAATAAGGGGTTTCTTGAGTTGTTGAATGGGGTGTAGTGGGCATGACCACAACACTTGCGATAGCTACTCAACCCATACCCCAGTAGCCTCCTCCAAGCGCCTCCTTAGTCCCTTGAGAATTACCTTATTGGCCGATTTTGCTTGGTTGTTCGTCTAAGAGTGCTCAACTGAGGTGAATGATTGTTTTAATAGACCGTGATGTAAATTGGGTCCCATTATTAAATACTATAGCGGACATGAGGCCAATCCTCCAGTAGAATCTTCTCATTCGTTTGACTGAAATTATTGCTACGCTCTGACCTATTCTATGAAGTAATCTACTATTATGATAAGAAATTTTACTTGTTCAATTATCGTCTGGGTGCAGGATATCTACTCCCCATTTGTGGAAAGGCCAGGACGAGATTACTGAGTATAATAGCTCAGGCGATGCATTATGAGCATCATCGAATCGCTGACAATTGTCACACATAATGTTATTTCATATGACCCCGTTAACAAAGATCATAAAATTGAAGAGGAAGTTGCCTCTCGTTTGCTTTTTCCAAATATAATGATATGCAGAAGTTTCCTCATACTAGAATAAAATAGAGAAAATGGACAATTGGACACATACCTATTCAACATCCTGAACCAATATCTTAGTATAATTGTTAGGGAGAGCCTATATAAATTTATGAATATCCGCTCTCGTACTAATACTTCTTCTAGTTACACTATTTTTGCACAATATGTTAAATTAAAGTAATATATTCTGCTATTACTTAATTAATCATTAAACCCATTTCCATTCGTGACCATTTCCAACTCAGATTATACAACAAAATTATCTTGCCATTGAAGCAGCAGTTTAGTATAATTACAGTCTTACATGAGATAATTTAGTTTATTAATAGAAAATAAAAGAGAAAAAGGTGTGCAGAACTACAATATAAGGCTGAATGCAAATGTCAATTAATGCTCTGTTTTGGTATTTTAGCAGAGCATCTGCGATATGTAAATGAAAATAGCGATTAAGTTGAAACTCAATGGATTGGACGCTGATATACTCAATGGTTGAAACCATCACATTCTACACATTCTACACATTAGTAGTCTTGCCTTAAAAAGAAAATTACATATAGATTATACAATAGAACACAATGAAATCAATAAGTTTCTTCAACAGTGATTTTGCATTTCATTGTAAACCTCAATACTACATCTCCTACACATCCAGCATTCCATGAAGCTTTCATCCCATATTCAATTTTTGAAGCTAATCCCCCATAGACTGCAAATTTTGTGCTACAATTCAGATTATACATATTAATGGTGATGGAGAAAAATTAGAGAATGAAGTTTAGTAATAAATTGAAAGAACATAGAAATCTACCTAGCATTGCAGTACAATAAAGCACATAGCTGTAAGCATTTTTTAAGTGGCTTAAACTTTTAAACATTAGAGAAGTCATTTAAAAACAAGAAAAATTCTCTAAACAGAACAACCTGTCATCTATATTTTCTTTACAACAATAAAAATAATCATTTTTTGGAAAAGTAACCACTAAAGAAAATGGAGAATTGGATTTATTACACAATGTTTAAATTGATGAAAGTCAATATGTTCGTGTGGGATAGATATATAACTGATATAAGTAAGAGATATAATGAAGTAAAACATTACTTCATGGAATTACTAATAGAAACGCTAAATAATTAAATTAGTTAAATCCAAAAATCAGATTCATGAGAAGATGTACATTTTTTTTTAAAACCAAAAGCATTATCCCTTTCCATATCAAATAGAGTTATTGATTTATTTAACTAGTAAAGCAGAGAAATAAAGTTCAAAGAGATAAGTAACTGGAACTACGTACCTGCTAGCCTTCGAGCCACCTATGACACTTTGCTACATTCACTTCAAAGATTACAAGTATATAGTCTGTTAGTCTGTTCAAGAACCTTCCGTAAGCATTTCTCCATGGTTGGCAAAGTAGTATTGGCCCTAATAAGCCCCAAAAGCCTGCAAAGAATCCTAGCCCCAAACTCATGTATAATGCTTCGTAGAAAATAGAATTATCATCTTCACCATGAACTGCTTGTCCTTGAGGCTTTGCTATTGTCTCGTCGCCAGGACAACTTTTGTTAAGTTGTTGACCACAAAGACCAATATTTCCTTCAAAACTAGAGGCATCAAAGGTTTCCAAATGTCCTTCCCAAGGGATTCTTCCACTGAGATTGTTGTTTGATAAGTCTAACACGCCAAGACTATCAATTTTGGAAAGTGTAGAAGGAATTTGGCCAGTGAAATGATTGCTTGATAAGTCAAGAAACTCTAGCCAATTTAGATTCCCAATCCCAGAAAGAATTTCTCCATGTAAATTGTTTCTTGATATATTCAAAGAAATCAATCCAAGTAAATATCCAAACTCTTTTGGTACTTCACCTGTTAAATCATTGCTTGAGAAATCAATGCTCTTTGGAAGATAGTCAGGTTTCAAAAACACAGATTCCTGACTTTTCCACATCAATAACACCTTAGGGTTATAAATGTCCGCTAGAGATATATATGTGATAACCATTCTTTCCAACATTGAAGTAAAATTCGTCAGACATGATGGAATTCCTTCTGACAAGTTATTTCTTGAAAGACCCAAGACAATAACTTGTGTCAAATAACAGAGATGTACAGAAACACTTCCAAAGAAGTGATTTACTCGCAAGCTCAAGATTTTCAATTGTTGCAGACTTTCTCCAATCCACGAGGGTATTGAACCAGACAATAAATTTTCACTCACATCTAATATTACTAAATAAGTGCAGTTCTTCAATGTGAATGGTAGGTCTCCAGTTAAACTATTGTTTCTTAAGACCAAAACTTGCAAATTATGAAGAGTACCTATGGACTGTGGAATCTTCCCTGACAATCTGTTATTGCTTAGATCAATAATTTGTAATTGATTTAGATGTTCCCAACAGTCGGGCAGTTGTCCCATTATTTGATTATTTGATAAATCCAAAATGCCCAGGTTTGTGGTTGTGCTTTTTCCGCACAAGAATGTCTTTAAATCTGAAATCTTATTCTTGGATAGATCCAACGTGCTAGCTTTTGACAAAAAAGTAGGAATTCCACCTTCAAATTTATTTGAATTTAGAATTACACTACGTTCATAATTGTTGATAAGCTTGATTGGTAAATTCGGAATTGTACCTTTGAGACTGTTGTGAGACATATTCAGCTGATACATAGAATGTAACTTGTTCCAAAACCACTCTGGTACAAAGTCATCAATCCCAGCATCCGAAATATCAAGAGACTGTAAGTGATTTTGAGTCTGAAGCCAACTTGGGAAACTAGGACCCAACTTGCAAGAAGCTAGTGCCAAAGAAAATAATTGAAAAGGTGGGACCCAGGAAGTACCAAACTTTAAAGACAACGAGTTGTCTGATAAGTCTAACCGCACCAAATTGGACAAATTTGTGAGATATGATTCAGTGATATCAGCCTCCAAGTAATTCCCCTGTAGGTAAAGAGACTCCAACTCCTGTAGCAACCCAATGCTTTTAGGTATTTCTCCAGTTAACTGATTATTGTAAAGTCCTAATTCCCTCAAAGATGTAAAAATTGAAAGATTAGGTAGCGTACCAGTAATCCGGTTATGAGATAAATACAAAATGTGAAGTACATGTCTGTTGCACCATGAAGAATTTTGAATGAAGCTAGAAATTTCCCCACTCAAGTTGTTATTATCAAGGTATATTTCCTGCAACGTGCATATATTCCCAAGGGAAGCTGGAATCTCGCCTTGCAGTTTGTTAGAGTGAAGGGAAAGAACTTGAAGAGAATTCGTTGCATTCCCAAATATATCTGGAATCCCGCCTTGCAGATTGTTATAGCTAAGGTCAAGAACTTGAAGAGAGTTTATTGCATTCCCAAATCTATCTGGAATCTCACCTTGCAGTTTGTTAAAGCTAAGGTCAAGAACTTGAAGAGAATTTGTTGCATTCCCAAATATATCTGGAATCTCACCTTGCAGTTTGTTATAGCTAAGATCAAGAACTTGAAGAGAGTTTATTGCATTCCCAAATCTATCTGGAATCGACCCTTCTAACAAGTTTCCATAAAGGTAAAGGCTGCGAAGATTAGTGGTGAAGTTGATAATCCAGTCAAATATAGCTGATGATGTCAGCATATTACCAGAGAGATCAAGGATGGAAAGAGTAGTGGAAAAGTTGTAATGTGAAGGAAACAAAGTTGAAATATTATCATCTGCAAGACTACAGCCAGCTAAGTTCAACTCTCGTAAGTTGGGAATAAGTTCACTGATGCTTTGTAGCAAGTTATGAGAGTAGATAAGGTTATTATATGACAGGTCAAGCATTGTTAACGAAGATAGACAAGATAGCCACTTTGCATCGTTCATTTTAATTATATCAAGTCTAAGAGTTTGCAAGATAGGAAGATTCCCAACCTGGAAAGGGATTGCTCCAGAAAGTGAAGTGTCCTGAAGATCAAGATATCTCAACTGTGAGAGATTCCCAAGTTGAGAAGGGATTGTCCCGCCAAAACTCGAGTATGATAGATTGAGATATCTTAAGCTTTTAAAGGAGCCCATGTGTTCTGGGACTTGACTACCATCGAAATGATTAGAACTGAGATCCAAATATTCCATATTTTGCAAGTGAATCAATGAAGTGAGATTGATTGCACCTTTCAAATATTGCGTATCTGAACCACGGAGATGAAGCATCTATAGGTGACCTGTTTGATTGTTGCATTGAATACGGCTCCATTGGCAGCAATCGGTATTATTGTAGGTCCATGTAGAGAGCATACCAAAGGGATCTCGAAGGCCTTGTTTGAAATTGAGGAGTGCTTGTCTCTCATTCTCAATGCATTTGACATGTGATGGCCACTTCAATCCAACAATGGATACTTGAGCATGCAAAAACCACACTAACATTGCCATTAACATTTTCACAAGGTAACTGTCCATCACCATTTTCAGAAACAGCACTTGCTAAGAACTAATTATGACTTTTGTGATCAATGTACATATAAAACAAAGCAACAAGATTTAAATACTTAGTATACATGTACGCCTTGATTTCTACGGCCTTAGTCTTCACTCCTCTTCCAAGTCAACCATGCAAACCTTTTTAAAAGGTAGAATGATTCAAAAATGAAAAGAAAATTAAAAGAAACTCCCCACACCAAAATGAGATAATGGGAATAAAGATGAAAATGAGAGACAAGAACGTGCTTTTAAATTAGCTTAATTAGAAACAACAAGAAAGCTTTTGTTATGAAAAAAATCTTAAATGATAATAGAAACTTTAATAGATAATATATTTATACTCACTTATTAAATATTATTAATACTTCATGATATAAATATTTAAGTTGAATTTCTATGTCAATGCAAATTTTTTATATTATCAACTAAATACAAATCACCATAAATTTCTATATTATTATACATGTTAATTTATAATCTGGTGATGGTATAAAAAACATTTACACTATTAATTCAGTACTCAAATTAAATCCTAAAAGTATTTAAAATCTTATAAAATTATTATTTGTAATACATTATAAAAATTAAACATAAACAACAACAGAAGGAAGAAAACACTCAACTTATCATTTATGAGACAAGAACAAAGAGAGGGAGGGGATATACTAGAACTAAGAATATTGAATTAATTAAATCATAAATAGTTAACAACAATGGCTTTTTTATCATCGCTATTCATAAAAAACTAAATATTAAAATAATTAAAAAATAGCGTTTGAAAAAAATTTTAAAATTATGAAGAATTATTGTTGAAAGAGATTGAACCCTTGCAGGCTCCGACATTCATATTTTGGGTTTTCGTATTTCAATTGCTTTTGTATTCAATTATTATTAATTGTTGACCCAAAGGAAAATTATGATTGTGGAAAAACTGAGTCTTGCCTGTCTTATAGGTTTTTGCTGCGGTAAGCCTTTCTGTCTTAATTTTCCTTCTTCCCTCTTAAAAGTCACTTGTATATGTAAATTGTTTTATAATTACTCGCATATTAAAAGAAAACTCTTGAGTCACTGCAATGTTATTTTTCTACCTGCAGTAGTTGACGTATAAATCCCTTGTCGCTATGAAATTTCAAAAATAACAAGCAAACAAATAGAGCTTCTATATATGCATTAATATTAGGCTTTGATACAAAGTTTTTATCGTTTTTGTTTGTGCATATATAAAATGAACAACGTCAAACTCAAATTTCAATTGAAAGCCTATAAACATTAATTAAATTAAACATTTTTGCTTTTTTTTAATACAATATTTATAATTGTTTTCCAATCAGTATTTAAATATACTAATATTTTTACAATATCTTATTATGAGACCATTGATTAACATGGCCGGCATAATTTGTATACTTTGTGTTCATTGACTATGTACTCCAAAACAAGCAAGAAAGTTTGAAAGATAAAATTATATATTCTTATGAAATGAAAATTAAATGAAACTTGTCAGACTAAAATGATGTATAATAAGTGTTTTAGATTGGTTGAGCTCAATCACGATGGCCCACGAGATTGAAATATAAGTCGGTTCAATATTCAACAACTTATTTATTGTGTTTATTATTTTTCGTTAGAGAAAAAGAGGTATTTGGTATCACTTTCTAGTTTATAATTAATATTAGTGAAGACATAGACATAACGTTATTTCATAGGACGTCGTTAACAAAGATCACAAAATTGAAGAGGAAGTTCCCTCACATTTGCTTTTCCCAAATATAATGATACGCAGAAGTTTCCTCATACTATAATAAAAATACAGAAAAAGCAGAATTGAACACATACGTATTCAACATCCTGAATCAATATCTTAGTATACTTGTTAGGGAGAACCTATTTAAATTTATGAATATCCGTTCTGGTACTAATTAATACTTGTTCTAGTTACACTATTTTTGCACGAATTTGTTAAATTAAAGTAATATATTCTGTTATGACTTAATTAATCATTAAAGCCATTTCCAACTCATTTTGGTTGACTTGTGAAAATGATTATGTAAAACATAAACGGTTGCTCTCCTCCCACGTGTTCCACCAAATGATATGCAAGTCCAGTCAGATAGATTGCTTCAAAATAATTTGTTGCCTCTTTGTTCCAAAATCATAGACCTCATAGCATTCTCGTTCGCACAAGAATGTATTTAAATCTGAAATCTTATTTGTGGAAAGAGACACAATGTGTAAGTTTGTGACAAAAAAGCAGGAATTTAACCTTCAAGTTGATTTGAACTCAGAATTATAAATGTATGAACATGGTCAGCAAGCTTGATAGGTAAATTACCTTTAAGATTGTTGTATGACATATTCATCTTAGTTATAGATTAGGAAGTTGAAAATCCAGTGAAATAAGAGTATGCAAGATAGGAAGAATCCAAACCTGGAAAGGAATTGCTTGAGAAAGTAAAGTTTCCTTAAGATCAATAATGTGTATCTGAAGCATGTGTAGGTGACCTGTTTCATTGTTGCACTCAATCAATGCCTTAATTTCCTTCCATATGCAACAATCTCTATTATTGTCATTGTCCCTCCATGTAGACAGACACCATGAATCCAATAATGGATACTTTGGTATGTGAAAAGCACACTTAACACTGCAAACAATATTTTCATCAACTAATTACTGCCCATTACAATTTTCTAGATATGGAATTTCTGCTATGCTATAAACTTTTATTTGTGATTTGTGATTTGTAATTGTATTGAAAACTCAGCAACGGGGTTTAAGTCGTTAGTACAATTGTATTGTGCATACGGCTTAATTTCTATGTTCTTTGTCTTCAATTTCAAGTCAAGCGAGGAAAGGAAGTTTCAAAGGTAAAATTATTTAAATGAAAACCAAATCAGATGAAACTCCTCAAACCACAAAATGAGATAATGGGAATAGAGATGAAAGCTTGAAAATGAGAGACACAATTACTTGTTTATATTTTTTTTTTTTGCTATTAAATCGACGTCAGAAGCAATACCAACGTATTATATTTTGAACTCCGATGGATATTATATTTCAACTGGTTATATTTATTATTACTTTTTTCAAAATATTTAAAATCTCATAAATTCAAAGAATAAATCATAAATTAATGTATGCAATATTTATACAATAATATTAACCATATTAACCATACTTCTATTGCCATTGTTATTAAAAAGAACTTTATTAAAATTTAAAAATATTAAATTCTTTTTTAAATCAACTATGTTACAAGATAGTAACTGAATATCACAGAAAAAAAATGTTAAATTCACTTTATTATAAAACTTTCATTGATAACATTTTATTGTTAAAAAAGTTGAACAGAATAAAATAAAAATTACTGAATTATATATCAAGACTAAATAATAAAATTTACTTAAGGCTACAAAATTTCTAAACATGGTTCCAGCATAAAATTAAACTTACAATTAAATCATGCGATTGATTTAGTATCAATTCAATTTCTGCATCATGTGTCAACCTTTTTTTTTAATGAAAAATTTATTAACGACCAAAAAGTCTCTAGAAATTCCACCTTCAACGTTGGTAAGCTTGGTAGGTAAAATCAGAATTGTACCTTTTGAGATTGTTGTCAGACGTATTCATATTGTAACTTCTTCCAAACCAATAATCTAGTACAAACTCATCATCCCAGCATAAAATATATTCAGAAATCGTAAGTAACTTTGAGTCTTAGAAAACTAGGACCCAACTTACAAGAAGCTAGTCCCAAATTAAATAATTGAAAAGGTAAGAACCCAGGCAATAATATTAACTTTAGAGACAATGAGTTAAGTCTAACTCCTCCAAGTGCACAAAAGAAAAATATAAATAAATATACCATTTATTAAAATTTATTAAATTTTTTTTTATGAATCTCACTTTTCTTTAATAATCAAGTTATCTTTTGATTTTATAGTTTTTAATAAATTTCACGAAATAATCAAGTGTACGATAAAAAATAATATCATCCTCTCCAAGTAATTCTCTTGCAGGTGAAAACACTCGAACTTATACAATCCAATGCTTAATTTTATATTACTTGAAGTCTTCAGTAAAAAGCAATAATATATATATATGCGCGCGCCTTGAAAGGGAGAAGGGGGACAGAAGCACACACCTAAGTAACCTACACACACATATCTACATGTAACACACACCTAAGTAAGTACACACATAAGTAACCTATCTACATCTAACACACTACTAAGTAACCTACAACATGTAGGACACCTAAGTAACCTACACACACATATCTACATGTAACACACACCTAAGTAAGTACACACATAAGTAACCTATCTACATCTAACACACTACTAAGTAACCTACAACATGTAGGACACCTAAGTAACCTATCTACATGTAACACACCTAAGTAAGTACATTATATAATAAAATACAATCAAAACAAGTTTCTTCAAACACTGATTTTACATTACATCCTAAACCTCAATACTACATATCCTACACATCCAGCAATTCGTGAAGCTTTCATCCCGGATTCAAATTTTGAAGGTAATCCGCGTAACCTGCAAATTTTGTGCTACAATTCAGATTACATGTATTAGTCACGATGGAGAAATATTAGAGACTGAATTTTTTAATAAATTAAATGAAACTGAAAATCTAGAGTACAAAAAACACAAACTAAATAAACAGGAGATCAATTGAATGGGGCTTTCAATATTTGTGAAGCAACTATTTTATAACGAGGCTTTCAATTCCCTCTTTAACACTCAAAAAAGAAAAAAGAGAAACAGGAAAATAAAATATTCTCAATATTTAAATTTATGAAAGCCAATAAATGCATGTGTGAGTGACATATAAGTAAAATAATAATTCTTGGAATTAGCAATAAAAAGGGTAAAGAAGTCAATTAGCAAATTATAAAAATTTGATTCATGCCCAAATGTACATTTTTTTTTTAAAAAACAAAAGGCATTCTCCCCTTCCATATCAAATAAAATTATGATTTAGTTAACTGATAAAACAGAGAATAAACAGTATGAATCTCAAAGAAAAAAGTTATTGGAATTACGTACCTGCTAGCCTTTGAGCCACCTATGACACTTGGCTACATTCACTTGAACTATTACAAGTATATAGTCTGTTAGTCTATTCAAGAACCTGTCGTAAGCATTTCTCCATGGTTGGCAAAGTAGTATTGGCCCTAATAAGCCCCAAAAGCATGCAAAGAATCCTAGCCCTATGCTCATGTATAATGCTTCGTACAAAATAGAATTGTCATCTTTACCATTAACTGCTTGTCCTTGAGGCTTCGCTATTGTATCGTCTCCAGGACAACTTTTGTTAAGTTGTTGACCACAAAGACCAATATTTCCTTCAAAACTAGAGGCATTAAAGGTTTCCAAATGTCCTTCCCATGGGATTCTTCCACTGAGATTGTTGTTTGATAAATCTAACACGCCAAGACTAACAATTTTGGAAAGAGTAGAAGGAATTTTTCCAGTCAAATGATTTCTTGATAAGTCAAGAAACTCTAGCCAATTTAGATTCCGAATCTCAGAAGGAAATTCTCCATGTAAGTTGTTTCTTGATAAATTCAAAGAAACCAATCCAAGTAAATATCCAACTTCTTTTGGTACTTGACTTGAAAAATCATTACTTGAGAAATCAATGCTCTTTAGAAGATACTCGGGATACAAAAACACATATTCCTGATCTTTCCACATCAATAAAATATTAGGGTCATAAAGACCCCATTGAGTTAACGTTATGATAAGTCTTCTTTCCATCATTGCAGTAAAATTCCTAAAACATGTTGGAATTCCTCCCGACAAGTTATTCCTTGAAAGATCCAAGACAAGAACTCGCCTCAAATAACAGAGATGTACAGGAATACTTCCAAATAAGTTATTTACTCACAAGCTAGAGATTTCCAATTGTTGTAGACTTTCTCCAATCCATGAGGGTATTGGACTAGACAACAAATTTTTACTCGCATCTAATATGAATAAGTGCAGTTCATCAATGGTATTTTCCCAGTTAAACTGTTGTTTCGTAAAAGAGTACCCATGGACTGTGGAATCTTCCCTGACAATCTGTTATTGCTTAGATCAATAATTTGTATAATGGATTTAGATGTTCCCAACAGTTGGGCAGTTGTCCCATTATTTGATTATTTGATAAATCCAAAATGCCCAGGTTTGTTATTGTGCTTTTTCTGGACAAGAATGTCTTTAAATCTGAAATCTTATTCTTGGATAGATCCAACGTGTCAGCTTAGGACAAAAAAGTAGTAAATGCAAGGTTATCAATGGGGGATGGTGGAAGGCCAAAATTCTGCCATATAAACATGCAGTTGCGGCCTATGGCGCTGCCATAGCGAGCCTTCCTTCACAAATTGCCTATGGCAGAGTTGTCGAAAAATGCCACATTATAGGACGCTATTATAATGGTTGTTTAATAGTATTAAGTAAATGATATGATGAAAAATAACCAGAGAATCAGAGGTAGAAGAGGAAAAATGATGTGGAAATGAGATGGAAAAGAAAGTGGATGTAAGATAAAAATAACTCTTTGTTTTAGTTGATTCTTGTGTGTCTTTGTTTTCATTATTTTAACCAGAAAGGGGATGTATGGTCATCAAATACTGCATGAAAGATCAAGGAGTACGATAACTGGTAGTAGAACGTTATTTTTTACTTTTTGAAAATTTTATTTTGTTGGGCATTTGCTGTGTTATACAACAAATCTTTCGAATCTTTTTTTTTTATTTGTTTTAGGAAAATGGTGAATGTATCCATTTTTTGGGATGTATAGCTGGATGGAAGAGAGATTAAAATAAAAAGTAGATGAAGAGAGAGAAAGTAGTAGATGTGGTAAATGATGTGATGAAGAATTAAATAGAGATAGAAGAAGAAAATGATGGTGAAATATTGAGATGGAAGAGAAAGTGGTTGTAAGAAAATAACTCTTTGTTTTAATGGATTCTTGTGTATCTGTGTTTTTATTTTTTAACCAGAAAAGGCATGAATGGTCATTGAGTACTGCATGAATAATCAAGGAGCAGGAGAAGTGGCAGTAGAACTTTTTTTTTTTTTTGCTTTTTGAGATTTTTATTTTTTTAATTCTGTTGTTATTCAAAACTACGGAAATCGATTTGATGAATATATAGAAGTAGCATTTGTACTTTGTGATCTGTTATGCACTTATGTGTGATTTGTGAGTGTCAATAGATATTGACAAAAGTGTTGATTGTTATATGAACCTAATGTTGCTACGATGCAAGGGGGTGCGAAGATTTGTCTCAGCCTGGTCTGGGTAGGCATAGCAGTGGCACTGTAGCAGATTTATTTGGAGAGTATGAGATAAATATTGGTGGTTGAATTCTTAAAAGAAATTGATTGAGGAGGTTTGCACATTTTGTGAACTTGTGCTGAGTGTTCTTGTCCTTGTTAAAGTGGCCCTTCACAACCCTTACTCTACTTTGTTTAAAGGGAGAGGATTATGGTAGGTGGGTGGGTATAGTGGAACACATTAAGAGTTTTAGGTTGGTAGCAACTGTTTTATTTGAAATATTTTGAATTTGTCTGTGTACTGAAGTTTGTTTGAAATTTCACAAAATCTGAATGGCATGGCAGATTAATCAGGGAGGAGCATTTTGTTTGGACAGTTGGTGGGTGTGTGTGATGTCTGGTTAGCAGTTATATTTGGTTTGGCTTAGGATGAGTATATTTCCTTAATAGTGGGATTGACTACAGGGCTGAATTTTAGAATCAGTTGTCACAGTTCATGATGTATGAAAGAGAGGCTAAGAGCATATGAGAAACAAAGAAAGTGATCTCTATCCATATGAGAGCGTGGGACTGTGAAATCAGGGGAGGTAGAGCTCTTTCTATTTTCATTTCACCCACACCATAAATCAAATTACACATTTATATTTTAAGAATTAAAAATCATCATAAATTATATTTCTAATATGGTTAGAAAATATATTATCAGTGAATGAAAAATATGCTGTTAGATTAGTCTCTGAATTAGAAAAATTTAAAATAACTTACAAAATGTCAAATAAGTATATTAATTTAACTATTTAACAATATTTTAGTTCATAAACATATGTTCATATTATAACTTTAGTAATATATTTTTTTAAATTTTGAAATAAAGCGATTGACAATTTGTATATTTAGTTTTTTCTTTAATTTTCTCCGTTTTAAATAATAATGTTACAGTAGCTTTCAATTTCAAGAACCAAAATGAACTTTCAGTAGTTCTTCTTTTCTTATCCTAATATCTAATCAAAATGCATACTCCAAACCTACAAACTCCAAAAATGCTGAAGTCCACTGATATCCAGAGTTTATTCTTCTGCAAGTACATTTAATTGCAAGGTTCTCTGTATATTTTAGAGGTGATGTATTGTTTCTGACTTCTGGGTTTGCATAAATATTTCTGTTCTTTCTTTACGTTCTAATTTATTCTTAATGGTCACAATGTCACATGGAAAACCTTTTGCTGTATTCAAATAAATTTATTATTGTTTAGATATTATTGCTTAGATCAAATTAACAAGAGTATCATGGACTGCTGAATCTTCCCTGACAATTTAGATGTTCACAACACTTGGGCAGCTGTCCCATTATTTTCATTATTTGATAAATCCAAAGTGCGCAGGTTTGTGGTTGCTCTTTCTTTGCACAAAAATGTATTTAAATCTGATATTTAATTTTTGGAAAGATCCAAAGTGCAAGCTTGTAAAAAACAAGCAGGAATTCCACCTTCAAGTTGATTCGAATTTAGGATTATAAATGTATTATCAATAAGCTTGATTGGTACATTAGGATTCGAACAGAGTCATCAAACCCAGCATCCGAAATATAAAGAAACCATATGTGATTTTGAGTGTGGACCCAACTTGCAAGCAGCTAGTCCCAAATAAAATAATTGAAAGGATGGAATCAATTTGGACAAATTTGTGAGATGCAATTCATTGATATGAGCCTCCAAGTAATTCTCCTTTAGGTGAAGAGACATCAACTCATTGACATGTTTCATTGTTGCATTCAATGCCTCTCCATTTACAACAATCTCTGTTTTTCTCATCGTTCCTCAACCTACACATTTCACATCGCATGCCCACTTCAATCCAATAATCGATAATTCCGAATGCCAAAACCAAACAACATTTTCACTAAGTAACTGCCCATTCAAATTTATATCAAGAGTTCATTTTTTATATATAAAAAATATTTAATTTTATATTTATTAACAAATATAATATTTTCCGTTTATGCTTATTATCTTGTACTCCTCCTGTAACTATTTTTGGATATCATCCTGTTAAATAATCCCCATTAAATATTTTATACAAAAAATAAAACAACAGAGCAATACCAACTGATAAAAATAACAATCATATACTGGGATAATGGACCTTATTTGCTCTCTGTGTATCTTTCTTTTAATAAAATATAAAAAATATCAAATAGACTAACAATCAATATCTGGTTAGCTAACAGTTAAATCTTATTTTACATTTGCTTTGAACTTCAATTAGAATTTGGCATTCAAATGAATATGGTGTTTACATTTTATAAAAATAGTTTGATCTATAGAAAAAATTATTTGGATGAAAATGATAGTAATGAGTTCACAGATTCAATTAATAATTAATTCTTTTGGTTTTTATCATTTTATACAATGATAGTAATGAGATTACATACTCACCCTAATGCAATTCTGCTGTGTTAGTTAATTCTGCCATTGACTTGACATCATTGAAACAATGCAACAACAACAAAGCCTTATCCCACATGGAAAGAGTAAATTATACTAACTAAGTTCTTCGTGTGATAATTTAATTTATTCATATAAGAAAGGTGTGCAGACCTACAAATAAGGCTGCTTGAAAATGTCAATGCTCTGTTTTGGGATTTTGGCAGAGCATCTGTAATATGCATATGAAAATTTTGATTAAGTTGAAACTCAATGGACACTCACATACTTGCTATTATGTACGAATAGATGGAATGCAAAACCTTCACAATTTATATATTAAAAAGTCTTTACTTAAAAATAAAATAAAATAAAACTACAAATAGATTACTGAATAAAAGACAATCAAATCAATAAGTTTCTTCAACAGTGATTTTGCATTACATTGTAAACCTCAATACTACATAATCCTACACATCCAGCAATCCATGAAGCTTTCATCCCAGATTGAAATTGTGAAGCTAATCCGCCATAAAATGCAAATTTTGTGCTACAATTCAGATGACACATATTAATGCAGAGGTGATGGAGAAAAATTAAACAGTGAATAATAGTAATAAACTAACTGAAACTAAAAATAGCTAGCCATTAGAGTAAAGAAAAATTGAAAAAGTACATAACTATATGCATTTATTAAGAGGTTTAAACATTGGAGAAGTAATTTGTAATCAAGAAAATTTCTCCAAAACAGAACATACGATCTACAATTCCTTTACAGAAAGAAAATCAATTCTTGGAGAAGTAAATACCATTAGTCAAGGCACACGAACTTTTGAAACAAGAGAATCAGCTATACTCAAGTTTAAAGTGGTGAAAGTGAGTATGTGCGTGACGGAGAGATAAATAAGATATATAATAAAGTAAAGCAGTACTTCTTGGAATTAGCATTAGCAAGGATAAAGAATTAAATAAGAAAATTATGACAATAAGGTTCATGCCAGAATATATGTTTTTTTGAAAGAGGCATACTCCTTTTCTATAACAAAAGGAGGTACAAAAAGAAAAGTTATTGTAATTATGTACCTGTTAGCCTCTGAGACACATGTGGCACTTGGCAACATTCACTTCAACAGTTAAAAGTATATAGTCTGTCAGTCTGTTCAAGAATCTCCCGTAAGCATTTCTCCATGGTTGAAAAAGTAGTATTGGCCCTATTAAGCCCCAAAAGCCTGCAAAGAATCCTAGCCCCAAACTCATGTAAAATGCTTCGTAGAAAATAGAATTGTCATCTTCACCATGAACTGCTTGTCCTTGAGGCTTTGCTATTGTCTTGTCTCCAGGACAACTTTTGTTAAGTTGTTGACCACAAAGACCAATATTTCCTTCAAAACTAGAGGCATCAAAGGTTTCCAAATGTCCTTCCCATGGGATTCTTCCACTGAGATTGTTGTTTGATAAGTCTAACACGCCAAGACTATCAATTTTGGAAAGAGTAGAAGGAATTTTGCCAGTCAAATGATTTCTTGATAAGTCAAGAAACTCTAGCCAATTTAGATTCCCAATCTCAGAAGGAATTTCTCCATGTAAGTTATTTCTTGATAAATTCAAAGAAACCAATCCAAGTAAATATCCAACCTCTTTTGGTACATCACCTGTTAAATCATTACTTGAGAGATCAATGCTCTTTAGAAGATACTCAGGATTCAAAAACTCATATTCATGACCTTTCCACGTCAATAACACATTAGGGTCATAAATATTGGGGTAAGAATCTTTAGATGAAATTTTTCGTATCCTTACAATTCCCCTTGGGATTACGCTCCTTTCCATCATTGCAGTAAAATTCCTCAGACATGCTGGAATTCCTCCTGACAAGTTATTCCTTGAGAGATCCAAGACTTGAATTTGGTTCAAATGGCAGAGATGTACAGAAACACTTCCAAAGAAGCGATTTACTCGCAAGCTCAAGATTTTCAATTGTTGCAGACTTTCTCCAATCCACGAGGGTATTGGACCAGACAACAAATTTTCACTCACATCTAATATAACTAAACTAGAGCATTTTTTCAATGTGAGTGGTACTTCTCCAATTAAATTGTTGTTGCGTAGGACCAAAGCTTTCAAATTAACAAGACTATCCATGGACTGCGGAATCGTTCCTAACAATTTATTATTCCTTAGATCAAGAAATTCTAATGAATTATGATGTTCCCAACAGTTGGGCAGCTGTCCCATTATTTGATTATTTGATAAATCCAAAGTGTGCATTTTTGTGGTTGCACTTTTTCCACACAAGAATTTATTTAAATCTGAAAACTTATTTTTTGATAGATCCAATGTGTATGCTTGTGATAAAAAATCAGGAATTTCACCTTCAAGTTGATTTGAACTCAGACTTATAAATGTATCATCGACATCAATAAGCTTGATTGGTAAATTTGGAATTGTACCCTTAAGACTGTTGTAAGACATATTCATCTCAGTTATAGATTGTAACTTGTTCCAAAACCAGTCTGGTACAAAGTCATCAATCCCAGCATCAGAAATATCTAGAAAGCTTAAGTGACGTTGAGTCTGGAGCCAACTTGGGAAACTTGGACCTAACTTGCAAGAAGCTAGTCCCAAATTAATTAATTGGAAAGGTGGAATCCAGGTAGTGCCAAACTTTAAAGACAATGAGTTGTCTGTTAAGTCTAACTCCTTCAATTTGGACAAATTTGTAAGATGCAATTCATTGATATCACCTTCCAAGTAATTCTCCTCTAAGAAAAGAGACCTCAACTCATATAGCAATCCAATGCTTTTAGGTATTTCTCCAGTTAACTGATTATTGGAAATATCTAATAACCTCAAAGATGTTAAATTTGAAAGATTAGGTAACATGCCAGTAATCCGGTTATCAGATAAATACAAAGTCTGAAATACGTGTCTATTGCATGATGAAGAGTTTTGAATGAAGCTAGAAATTTCCCCACTCAGGTTGTTATGGTCAAGGTCTAATTCCTGCAACGTACAAATATTCCCAAGGGAAGCCGGAATCTCGCCTTGCAGTTTGTTATAGCCAAGGTCAAGAACTTCAAGAGACTTCATTACTTTCCCAAATCGATAGGGAATGGAACCTTCTATCAAGTTTTCATAAAGGTAAAGACTACGAAGATTGGGGGTGAAGTTTAAAATCCAGTCAAATATAGCTGATGATTTCAATAGATTAGAGGAGAGATCAAGGGTGACCAGAGAAGATGAAGATGCAAATGACACAAGAAAACTTTTATCAATCAGACTGCAATTGGTTAGATGAAGTTCTCGTAGTTTGGAGCTAAAGTTGAAATTTCCTTGAAGTGTTGATGATGTTAGATTATTATGGGAGAGATCAAGGATCACCAGAGAAGGAAAGTTTGGATGGTAAGGAGATGACAAAACAATATTATTTTGAGAAAGATAAAGCTCTTGGAGATTAAGGCTATAATTGAACAAAAACTGAAAAGATGAAGATGTCAGCATATTATCATGGAGATCAAGGATGGAAAGAGAAGTGGTGAAGTTTGAAGGAGAACGAAACAAAGATGAAATATTATCATCTGAAAGACTACAGCGAACTATTCTCAACTCTCTTAAGTTTGGAATAAGCTCGCTAATCATTTGTAGCCAGTGACGAGAGGAGCCAAGATTGGGCAATGAACTCAGATCAAGAGTTGTTAATGAAGAGAGAGAAGATAACCACTTTGCATCATTACTTTTAAGATCAAAATTGCCACCAAGTCTAAGAGTGTGCAAGATAGGAAGATTCCCAACCTCGAAAGGGATTGTTCCAGTAAGTGAAGTTACCTGAAGATCAAGATACCTCAATTGTGAGAGATTCCCAAGTTGAGAAGGGATTTCTCCATGGATATTATTGTAACTTAGATCTAGATATTGTAAACTTGTAAGCATCCCTAGTCGAGAAGGAATTGCTCCATCTAGAGAATTTCCTTTAAGATCAAGATACTCCAACTTTGAGAGGTTTCCCAGTTCATAAGGAATTACCCCAGTAACATCCATAAATGATAGATTGAGATATCTTAAGTTTTTGAAGGAGCCCAGGTGTCGTGAGATTTGATTGTTAGTGAAAATATTAAAACTGAGATCCAAATATTCCATATTTTGCAACTCTAACAATGAAGTAATGTTGATATCACCTGTCAAATAATGGCTTAGTGAACCACGAAGATGAAGCATGTGAACGTGACCTGTTTCATTGTTGCATTCAATGCCTTTCCATTTGCAACAATCTCTATTATCATCATTGCCCTTCCATGTAGACAGCACGCCAGAGTGATGATCTTGGAGACCTTGTTTGAAGTTGAGGAGTGCTTCTCTCTCCTTTTCTATGCATTTCACCTGTGATGTCGAGATCAATGCAGTAATGGATACTTGTGTGTAACAAAACCACACTAATATTGCAAACATGATTTTGAGAACGTAACTGTCCATCACAATTTTCCCCATATCAAATTTCTGCTATGCTATAACCTTTTGTAAGTGTAAAAGAACAAACACTAACAACGTATTGAAAACATAGCAGCCATATGGATATAAGTAGTTAGTG
Source organism: Mucuna pruriens (assembly GCA_025330945.1). Lineage (NCBI taxonomy): Eukaryota > Viridiplantae > Streptophyta > Magnoliopsida > Fabales > Fabaceae > Mucuna > Mucuna pruriens. Next base: position 75,405 of record JAENHJ010000305.1, read on the forward strand.
TACTTGTACAGCTTAATAATAAAGACGAAAATCAGAGACAATTACTTCTTTATCATATATTTCTTGATTTTAAATTCACATATAAGAAACAACAAGAACGTTTCAGAAATAAATAAAAAATCTTGAATTATAATGGAACTTCAATGGATAATATATTTATACTGAGTTATTAAATATTTATTAATACTTCGTTTTATAAAAAATATTGAAAATCTTATAGAATTATTATTTTTAATACAATAGAAAATAAAGCATAAACAACCAAAACATAGGAAGAGAATGTCTGGCTTATCTGAGAAAGAAATAGAGGAAAGAATAGGAAAAATAGGAAAAGAAAAAAAAATAGAATGAAAAAATGTGTTGTTTAAATGGATAAAATTGGGAGGCAAAAGTAGAAACTTTTTCTTTGTTTATATAAATAAGTGGAAAGAGAAATATTATAAAATTATACAATTTTAATCTAATTTTTTTTCTTAACATAACATTATTTATTATTATTTTTAAATTATGTTATAAAAAAATAAATCAAATAATAAGATAGGGATGATTTCATTCCAATATGGAGAGGGGAGTGTTTCTTTTTTATTCCACGGAAATGACTTTCCTCCATCCTATTTTTTCTTTCAAACAAATGAAAAAAAATAAAGCATTTCTATCCTATCTCTTTCTTTTCTATTTTCTTTCACTCCATATCTACTCAAACAATCAAGGGAGGGAAGAGCATGCTTCTAGAACTATGAATAATAAAATAACTATTTTTGTCGAAATAATAAATTAACTAAAAATAAATATTTAACAATATAAATTTTTTATCATCGTTATTCTCATAAAACTAATTATTAAAAAATAAAGTTCAAGTTTTCAAAATAAGATAAAATATATTTTGGTTTCTCAAAATATATTTTTCTTTTGTTATAAAAAGTTTATGCGAGTTAAATTCTAGAGATGCAAACCTCCAGAGCTCATTTTCTTTTAGTATATGAACTCAATTCAAATTGAACTAACCTTTTTTATCTCTCAAAATATTTTTAAATGTTAATTTTAATTCCTATAAAAAAAAGTATATGATTTTTAGTCGATATATTTTAACAAAAGCATGTGCGTTTAGTCCATACTGAGGACTAAAATCATATACTTTTAATAAATGTAAGAATTAAAAATATATTGAATTATTGTTGAAAGAGATTACGCCCATATCCAGCGTCCATATATGATTTTAGTCAATTGCTTTTTTATTTAATTATTATTGTCCAAAGGAAAATAATTGTGAAAAAACTCTTGAGTCACTGCAATGTTATTTTTCTACCTGCAGTAGTTGACGTATAAATCCCTTGTCGCTATGAAATTTCAAAAATAACAAGCAAACAAATAGAGCTTCTATATATGCATTAATATTAGGCTTTGATACAAAGTTTTTATCGTTTTTGTTTGTGCATATATAAAATGAACAACGTCAAACTCAAATTTCAATTGAAAGCCTATAAACATTAATTAAATTAAACATTTTTGCTTTTTTTTAATACAATATTTATAATTGTTTTCCAATCAGTATTTAAATATACTAATATTTTTACAATATCTTATTATGAGACCATTGATTAACATGGCCGGCATAATTTGTATACTTTGTGTTCATTGACTATGTACTCCAAAACAAGCAAGAAAGTTTGAAAGATAAAATTATATATTCTTATGAAATGAAAATTAAATGAAACTTGTCAGACTAAAATGATGTATAATAAGTGTTTTAGATTGGTTGAGCTCAATCACGATGGCCCACGAGATTGAAATATAAGTCGGTTCAATATTCAACAACTTATTTATTGTGTTTATTATTTTTTCGTTAGAGAAAAAGAGGTATTTGGTATCACTTTCTAGTTTATAATTAATATTAGTGAAGACATAGACATAACGTTATTTCATAGGACGTCGTTAACAAAGATCACAAAATTGAAGAGGAAGTTCCCTCACATTTGCTTTTCCCAAATATAATGATACGCAGAAGTTTCCTCATACTATAATAAAAATACAGAAAAAGCAGAATTGAACACATACGTATTCAACATCCTGAATCAATATCTTAGTATACTTGTTAGGGAGAACCTATTTAAATTTATGAATATCCGTTCTGGTACTAATTAATACTTGTTCTAGTTACACTATTTTTGCACGAATTTGTTAAATTAAAGTAATATATTCTGTTATGAATTAATTAATCATTAAAGCCATTGGTTGCTCTCATCCCACGTGTTCCACCAAATGATATGCAAGTCCAGTCAGATAGATTGCTGTCAAAATAATTTGTTGCCTCTTTGTTCCAAAATCATAGATTTTCAATTCATTCTTCATCAAAAACATTCATCATAATTCCTCTTTAGGCTATCAATTGAATTGTCTCTGCCTTGCTAGCTTTTCAACAATTAAATCATTAAACCATTATCTTCCTAATAGTCGTGAAAAGAAAAATTCCAAAATAGACAATGTTTATCCACAACGTACAATTTTCTAACAATTCACATTTGCCATCGAAGGCTTGTTTATACTTTTCAGCCTTCTTAACTGACTAGCTATGATTAGTTACCAATCGGAGCAACAATTACGGACTCACCCCTATGCGAGATTATACAACAAAATTATCTTGCCAATGAAGTAGCAGTTTAGTATAATTACAGTCTTACATGAGATAATTTAGTTTATTAATAGAAAATAAAAGGGAAAAAGGTGTCCAGAACTACAATATAAAGCTAGATGGAAATGTCAATTAATGCTCTGTTTTGGTATTTTAGCAGAGCATCTGCGATATGTAAATGAAAATAGTGATTAAGTTGAAACTCAATGGATTGGACGCTGACATACTAGTACGATCAACCAACATTATAGCTCACACCTACAAATTTGGGATATACGGCAGGTTACTTGGAGGCGTTGTTATTCAACATAGAATGCAAAACCTTCACACTCTACATATTAATAGTCTTGCCTTAAAAAGAAAATTGCATATAGATTATACAACAGAACACAATGAAATTAATAAATTTCTTCAACAGTGATTTTGCATTGCATTGTAAACCTCAATACTACATCTCCTACACATCCAGCATTCCATGAAGCTTTCATCCCATTTTCAATTTTTGAAGCTAATCCCCCATAGACTGCAAATTTTGTGCTACAATTCAGATTATACATATTAATGGTGATGGAGAAAAATTAGAGAATGAAGTTTAGTAATAAATTAAAAGAACCTAGAAATCTACCTAGCATTGCAGTACAATAAAGCACGTAGCTGTAAGCATTTTTTAAGTGGCTTAAACTTTTAAACATTATAGAAGTTATTTGAAAACAAGAAAAATTATCTAAACAGAACATGTCATCTATAATTTCTTTACAACAATAAAAATAATCATTTTTTTTTTTTGGGAAAGTAACCACTAAAGAAAAGGAAGAATTGGATTTATTACTCAATATTTAAATTGATGAAAGCCAATATGTTCGTGTGGGATAGATATATAACTGATATAAGTAACAGATATAATGAAGTAAAACTCTAAAAATCAGATTCAGGTGAAGATGCACATTTTTTTTTTTTTTAAACAAAAGGCATTCTCCTTTTCCATATCAAATGGAGTTATTAATTTACTTAACTAATAAAGAAGAGAAATAAACTGTACGAAGCTCAAGGAAAGAAGTTTTCGGAATTACATACCGGCTAGCCTTCGAGACACCTATCAAACTTTGCTATATTCACTTCGACCCTTACAAGTATATAGTCTGTTAGTCTGTTCAAGAACCTTCCATAAGCATTTCTCCATGGTTGGTAAAGTAGTATTGGCCCTAATAAGCCCCAAAAGCCTGCAAAGAATCCTAGCCCCAAACTCATGTATAATGCTTCATAGAAAATAGAATTGTCATCTTCACCATTAACTACATGTCCTTGAGGCTTTGCTATTGTCTCGTCTCCGGGACAAGTTTTGTTAAGTTGTTGACCACAAAGACCAATATTTCCTTCAAAACTAGAGGCATCAAAGGTTTCCAAATGTCCTTCCCATGGGATTCTTCCACTGAGATTGTTGTTTGATAAGTCTAACACGCCAAGACTATCAATTTTGGAAAGAGTAGAAGGAATTTTGCCAGTCAAATGATTTCTTGATAAGTCAAGAAATTCTAACGAATTCAAATTCCCGATTTCAGGAGGAATATCTCCATGTAAATTGTTTCTTGACAAATTCAGAGAAACCAATCCAAGTAAATATCCAACCTCTTTCGGTACATGACCTGTTAAATCATTACTTGAGAGATCAATGCTCTTTAGAAGATTCTCGGGATTCAAAAACACATATTCCTGACCTTTCCACGTCAATAACACGTTAGGGTCATAAATAGTACCGTACGCGTCTTTAGTTGAAAATTTAAGTGTTACAATTTCCCTTGCAGTCATTCCCATCATTGCAGTAAAATTCCAGAAACATGTTGGAATCTCTCCTGACAAGTTATTTGTTGAGAGATCCAAGACTTGAATTTGGTTCAAATAGCAGAGATGTACAGGAACACTTCCAAAGAAATGATTTACTCGCAAGCTCAAGATTTTCAACTTTTGCAGACTTTCTCCAACCCATGAGGGTATTGAACCAGATAACAAATTTTCACTCACGTCCAATAAAACTAAACTAGAGCAGTTCTTCAATGTGAGTGGTAGTTCTCCAATTAAACTGTTGTTTCGTAGGACCAAAGCTTCCAAATCAACAAGAGTACCCATGGACTGTGGGATCTTCCCTGATAATTTATTATTTTTTAGATCAACAAATTTTAGGGAACTAAGATGTTCCCAACAGTCGGGCAGCTGCCCAATTATTTGATTATTCGACAAATCCAATGTGCCCATGTTTGTCGTAGCTCTCTTTCCGCACAAAAGTGAATTTAAATCTGAAATCTTATTTTTCGAAAGATCCAATGTTTCAGCTTGTGCCAAAAAACTAGGAATTCCACCTTCAAATTGATTTGAATTTAGAATTACTGTATTTCCACCATCGTCGGAAAGCTTGATTGGTAAATTTGGAATTATACCTTTGAGACTGTTGTAAGACATATTCATCTGAGTTATAGATTGTAACTTGTTCCAAAACCAGTCTGGTACAAAGTCATCAATCCCAGCATCAGAAATATCTAGAAAGCTTAAGTCACTTTGAGTCTGCAGCCAACTTGGGAAACTCGGACCTAACTTGCAAGAAGCTAGTCCCAAATTAATTAATTGGAAAGGTGGAACCCAGGTAGTACCAAACTTCATAGACAACGAGTTGTCTGTTAAGTCTAAGTTCACCAATTTGGACAAGTTTGTGAGATATGATTCATTGATATCACCCTCCAAGTAATTCCCCTGTAGGTAAAGAGACTCCAACTCCTGTAGCAACCCAATGCTTTTAGGTATTTCTCCAGTTAACTGATTATTGGAAAGTCCTAATTCCCTCAAAGATGTAAAAATTGAAAGATTAGGTAGCATGCCAGTAATCCGGTTATGAGATAAATACAAAGTGTGAAATACATGTCTGTTGCACCATGAAGAATTTTGAATGAAGCTAGAAATTTCCCCACTCAAGTTGTTATTGTCAAGGTATATTTCCTGCAACGTGCATATATTCCCAAGGGAAGCTGGAATCTCACCTTGCAGTTTGTTAGAGTCAAGAGAAAGAACTTGAAGAGAATTTGTTGCATTCCCAAATATATCTGGAATCTCGCCTTGCAGATTGTTATAGCTAAGGTCAAGAACTTGAAGAGAGTTTATTGCATTCCCAAATCTATCTGGAATCGACCCTTCTAACAAGTTTCCATAAAGGTAAAGGCTGCGAAGATTGGTGGTGAAGTTGAAAATCCAGTCAAATATAGCTGATGATATCAGCATATTACCAGAGAGATCAAGGATGGAAAGAAAAGTGGAAAAGTTGGAATGAGAAGGAAACAAAGTTGAAATATTATCATCTGAAAGACTACACTCAACTAACCTCAACTCTCGTAAGTTGGGAATCAGCTCACTGATGCTTTGTAGCAAGTTATGAGAGTAGCTAAGGTTATTATATGACAGGTCAAGCGTTGTTAACGAAGATAGAGAAGATAGCCACTTTGCATCGTTCATTTTAATTATATCAAGTCTAAGAGTTTGCAAGATAGGAAGATTCCCAACCTGGAAAGGGATTGCTCCAGAAAGTGAAGTGTCCTGAAGATCAAGATACCTCAACTGTGAGAGATTCCCAAGTTTAGAAGGGATTGCTCCAGAAAGTAAATTGTGGTGAAGATCAAGATACCTCAACTGTGAGAGATTCCCAAGTTGAGAAGGGATTTCTCCATGGATATCATCATTTCCACTTAGATCAAGATACCTCAACTGTGAGAGATTCCCAAGTTGAGAAGGGATTTCTCCATGGATATTATTGTAACTTAGATCTAGATATTGTAAACTTGTAAGCATCCCTAGTCGAGAAGGAATTGTCCCGCCGAAACCCGACCATGATAGATTGAGATATCTTAAGCTTTTGAAGGAGCCCACGTGTTCTGGGATTTGAGTGTCACCGAAAGCATTATAACTGAGATCTAAATATTCCATATTTTGCAAGTGAATCAATGAAGTGAGATTGATTGCACCTCTCAAATATTGTGGATGTGAACCACGAAGAAGAAGCCTCTGTAGGTGACCTGTTTGATTGTTGCATTGAATGCCTCTCCAATGGCAGCAATCAGAATTATTGTGAATGTAGGTCCATGTAGAAAGCATACCAAAGGGATCATTAAGGGCTTGTTTGAAGTTGAGGAGTGCTTGTCTCTGATTCTCTAAGCATTTGACATGTGATGGCCACTTCAATCCAACAATGGATACTTGAGCATGCAAAAACCATACTAACATTGCCATTAACATTTTCACAAGGTAACTACCCATTACTATTTTCCAGATATGATATGAATTTTGTGACGGATGTACATACCAAACAAAGCAACAAGATTTAAATACTTCGTATACACGTACGCCTTAATTATTTGAATTCAATTATTATTATTATTATTATTATTATTATTATTATTATTATTATTATTGGCCCAAAGAAAAATGAATGATTGTGGAAAAACTGGGTCTTGATTGTCTTATTATTATTATTGGGCTAAAGGAAAATGTGTAAGTAGACAGATACAGCAGTTATTGGTTCACTGTCTATCGTACTTCCATTTAATTTTCCATCAAATAATAATGAAGCAGGATCGTGGTTACCTAGAGGAAAATATGTAGTTAGTTCCCTATAATTTTTTTAACTTTTTATATTCTTACAAAATTATATTTAGTTTAAATTATTCTATGATAATTTTTATTTTATTATTTATAGTTAATTTGTTAGTAAAATTATGTAATTTAAATATATATAAGCCGCTGTAAATTATTTAAAAAGTTTTACTACTTATTTAAAAAGTAAAATGAAAATCTATTTTACTTTTGCTTTGAACTTCAACCACAAAAAAATGGCATTCAAATGCATATACAGTGTTTAAATTTATAAAAGTAGTTTGATCTATAAAAAAGTATTTTGTCGAAGATGATAATAATGAAATCATAGATTTATTTGAAAATTAATTCTTATATATATATATATATATTAAACTAATTTATTTTCTTTTATGGATAATTTATTTGAACAAATTTTAGAATATAAAAATACATTTGGTTTTTTCTTAATTAAATCCTAATAATTAAAAATTTTATAAGATGATGAATTAAAAAACGAGAAAAAATTATGTATTAACAATATAAAATAGTTTTATAAGTCTAATTACACTCGATAATGTATGATAAGTTTATCAACTTTTATAATAAGATTTTAAAAGTCATACTAATCATTACTTGTAATTATGTGATAATCTCGTGAATTAACATTAAACTCTTAAACAAATATTGTATTGATCTTAAAATAATTTTATGTTTTAATGAGTACTAATTTAATATCTAATTTAATATTGATAGTTTTGATTTTTCAGAATTAAAATATGGAAAGAAATTAATTAATAAAATTTTAATGTACTCTCCCAACATAAAAAGAACAAAAATACGGAAAGAAATTTAATGAATTAATTTTTAATGTACTCTCTCAACATAAAAAAGAACAATAATACTATATGGTACGAAGTTTTTATGAATGAAAAATACAAAACACACGCATTAATATTTATTGAATAAATGTTAAATTAAAAAAATTAAGAAAATAAGGATTTAGGCAAAAATCACATGCAGTTGCATTATATACAATTTCCTATGGAAAGAATATCATTATTCAAAAATGAAATTGTACTCTTATCATTGAATATAATTATTATAGTAGGATCTTCATAGCGACCGTAAGAAAACACAGTAAAGAAAATAAAAGAAAGGAAAGATATTTTTTGAAAATAAATAAAAAAATTATAAGGAGGATAACAAAACTCAAACCTTATATATTTTATCCAAACTCCTATCGCTAACACCGTGATATTAGTGGTTATAAAAACATATTTTTGAGAACATGAAAATTAAATTTATTTATTAAAATAACCTATTTTTTCTTAATTAAAAAAGCCTAGATATATCCGCAGCTGGATGTGGCGAAATATATAACAGTAATTGAATTGATTAATGAGCATGAATGAGTTGGAGGATTTTTATTAGATTGCATGCAAAAGTATTTGTAAAATAAAAAAGAGAATGTAGGATTCATAAATAACAATATAATAATAGCTGTAAGTGATATATTTCTACAGAGACCAACAGTATTTCATCAATGTGTCTCTACTGTGATTAATTGAAGAAATCAAATTGTGAAAATCCATTACATGTAAGTTTGAGGACACAGAATTTCTAATCCAAATCAGAAGCTGTCATGCATTATCACCATCATAGAAAGAGCGACTTCTTCTTAATCTGGGACGTCCACGTCTACATTAATCCAAGGTTCACTATACGCATTATCATTCCCAAAACAAAACATGTATAAACCGTTTAGTTAAACCCAAACAATTTTTATTTCTAAGCCTTCTAACACTTCAAATATGGGTTAGAAAATTAAGCACATCAATCACATCAAAACAGAAAAAATGAAACTCGTCCACCAAAAGAAGGAAGAAAACACTTATAAAATTAAGTCCTAAAAGTATTTAAATTAAGTCCTAAAAGTATTTAAAATCTTATAAAATTATTATTTGTAATACATTAGAAAAATTAAGCATAAACAACAACAGAAGGAAGAAAACACTTAACTTGTCATTTATGAGACAAGAACTAAGACAGGGATGGAGATATACTAGAACTAAGAATATTAAATTAATTACATCAGTTGATAACAATGGCTTTTTTTTTTATCACCGTTATTCATATAATTAAGTATTAATATAATTTAAAAAATAACGTTAGAAAGAGAGGTGTGTGGAAGAAGCTTCCTCGAGGCGTGCAGGAGAACTCTTCTCGACGTGTGCAGGAAAAGCCTCGTCTCCTCCCAGATGACGACTTTGTTCCAATTGTGCCCCTTAATTTTTTTTAAAAAGGCACCCCAAGCAGCTGCACTTATTGAAGGCGTAGAAATAACAAAGACGACTTTGTTCCAACTGCCATGGACAAAGAGTTGGTATGGACAAAGAGTTGGCATGAAGTCATCGCCATTAATGAAAAAGCTGCTTCTTGAAAGCGAAGAGATGACAAAGACGACTTTGTTCCAACTGTCATGGACAAAGAGTTGGCATGAAATCATCACCATTAATGAAAAAAAATTTCATAAGAGATTTTGACAAAGGAGGTTGTGGCCTATAAAAGGGGAAGACAGCTTGAAGTGAAGGGGAATTTTTTAAATGAAGAGTAAGGAAACTCTGTAGGATTTCCTTCGAATCAGGGAGTAGAATAAGCAAGATTATAAAGAATAAAGCAAATCACGCTCGGACTAATCCCTAAAGAATACACGACAAAAAGAAGGAAGGGTCCTTGCCAAAAATAGACCCGTCATCAAGTGAGTTCTGAAACTCATTCAATGATCTAAAAATAATAATATCCTTACTATTTAACTTTGTCATCGAGTAGTTTCCTTTTATCCGACTCATAGTCGATCCTCCTACTTCCACCCAACCGTTCGATGCATAGTCAGACTCCACTTTGCCCAAACCATCCGACTCCAAGTCAGTCCTTCGGCAGTCATCAAAAACCTACCAACACCTAATCGGCGTCCTTTTTGGGTTCACAGCCAGTCGTCACCTTCAGTGTTCATCTAAATCATTCCCTTCCTAAACCAACCCAAAACTACATAAACTTTAAGTTTTCCAATATACAACGAGATACGTAAGAATAAGAGATAATTCTTGTCAATTTTAAAAACCTAAAAAAATATATATCTTTCTTTTCTTAATAATAAATACCATTTCTATTTGTGTTTGAAAGCTGAAAAATAATTTAGAAATCATACTAATTTCAGGTGTTTAATTAAAGTAACCTTCTTAGGACAGACATTGTAGAGTATTAATACCTTCCCCATGTGTAATGGATTTTGGAGCTTGAAATCTATCTTCGTAGACCTTCCTTATTCTTTCTAAGGTTTTCTGACGTTTTTCTTAAAAACGTTGATGGAGACTCCATTGCAAATTCATTTTTCTTTGCCCATGAGGAAACTCGAATTTCTTTTTTTATTTTCCACCACCCCATCATGATCATGATTGCAACAAATTGCAACTTCATAAGGGAATTAGATGTGTGAAACTAATGACTTCTTTTTGTTATTTTTACCTTTTAGCTATTCTATCCATACCTCTATTTTGCATTCTTGTGTTGATTAGCATGATTCTACTTTATATGCTTTATCTGACCTGAACCTTAGGATAGATAGAAGACATGGGAGTATGATTTCTGCTTGTCAGCAAGAGGGAGGTAGGCAGATGATTTTGCACACACCACATTACACAATTCACGCATGGTGAGTTGGGTCATATGCCTGGACGTGAGTGCAACATAGAGAGTGCACGATGAGTAATGATATCCATATTGGGGACTACTCCCTATTTAACCATCATGAAAGTATAAGCTAGAGTGATATCTTTTTGTAAATGTTCACATTAGGGATGCACTTCTTATTTATGGATACTTCGTTGAAATGAGTATTAAGCTCTAGAGACCTGTATTGAGAGAGGTAGAGCTTCCCTTGGATAGGAGCACTTAGCAAGCAAGAGACCAACTTGATCAAGGTCACACATCAAGACCTATAGGACATTTAAGGTGACTCCATTTTCTCGAGTTGGTCATGGTGTCAAGGGCATGCCCACATTTTTCTCTCTTTTCATGCATCATTCCATTTAAGCATCATACAAACTCATTTGTGTCATCACAGGACATTAGGAACTGTGATGGTAGTAAAGCTTCAAAGGATAGAGATGGATATGGAACCAAAAGGAGAATCACGAAGTGTATTGCCCGTCAAGGTCAAGGTGCTAGAACTTGAATCATTGAGCCAATTCGGCAGTAAACTGAAAGGATGCCGACGCAAAAACTTTGAAAAAAATAGAATGAAAAAAATGTGTTGTTTTAACGGTTAAAATAGGGACGGAGAAAGTAGAAATGTTTTATTTGTTTATCTAAATAAGTGGAAAAGAGAAATATTATAAAAATATGCAATTTTAATAAAAAAAATTCTTAGCATAAAATTTTTTATTGTTTTTTTAAATTGTTATAAAAAAATTAAACCAAATAATAAAATAGGGATCATTTCATTCCAATATGGAGAGGGGAGTGTTTTTTTTATTGATTCCGCGGAAATAACTTTCCTCAAACCTATTTTTTCTTTGAAACAAATGATAAAAATTTAGTATTCTATCGTATCTCCCTCTTTTCTATTTTCTTTCGCTCCATTTTTACCCAAACAATCAAGGATAGGAGAGGGAAGAGCATTCTTATAGAACTATGAATAATAAATTAGCTTTTTTTGTTGTTGGAATAATAAATTAACTAAAAATAAATATTTAACAACATAAATTTTTATCATTGTTATTATTATAAAATCAATTATTAAAAAAATTGTTTAAAATTTGAAAATAAGATATAATATATTTTTATCACTCAATTTTTTTTTTTTTACAAAAAGTTTATGTGAGTTAAGTTTTGGAGGTTGACTAATGGACATACCTCCAAACTCAACAAACACTTATACATGAATTTGTATATTATACTCCTCAATAAGATTTTCACATAGGAACTCGGACTCACGCTATGAACTCAATTCTTATTAATTTAACCAACCTCTTTTGTCTCAAAATATTTTGATATGTTAATTTTAATTCCTATAAAAAATTTATATGATTTTTATTCTTATATTTTAACAAAAACGTGTGTTTTTTAGTCCATATTGAGGACTAAAATCATATAGTTTTAATAAATGTAAGAATTAAAAATATATTGAATTATTGTTGAAAGAGATTACACCCATATCCAGCGACCATATATATATGATTTTGGCTATGCCTATTACAATTGCTTTTGTATTGAATTATTATTGGTCCAAAGGAAAATAATTGTGGAAAAAGTCTTGAGTCACTGCAATGTTATTTTTCTACCTGCAGTAGTTGACGTATAAATCCCTTGTCGCTATGAAATTTTAAAAATAACAAGCAAACAAATAGAGCTTCTATATATGCATTAATATTAGGCTTTGATAGAAAGTTTTTATCGTTTTTGTTTGTGCATATATAAAATGAACAACGTCAAACTCAAATTTCAACTGAAAGTCTATAAACATTAGTTAAATGAAACATTTTTGCTTTTTTTTAATACAATCTTTATAATTGTTTTCCAATCAGTATTTAAATTTACTAATATTTTTACAATATTTTATTATGAGACCATTAATTAACATGGCCGGCATAATTTGTATACTTTGTGTTCATTGACTATGTACTCCAAAACAAGCAAGAAAGTTTGAAAGATAAAATTATATATTCTTATGAAATGAAAATTAAATGAAACTTGTCAGACTAAAATGACATATAATGGGTGTTTTGGATTGGTTGAGCTCAATCACGATGGCCCACGAGATAGAAATATAAGTCATTTCAATATTCAACAACTTATTTATTGTGTTTACTTTTCGTTAGAGAAAAAAGGTATTCCGTATCTCTTTGTAGTTTATAATATTAGTAACGTTATTTCATACGACGCGTTAACAAAGATCACAAAATTGAAGAGGAAGTTCCCTCACATTTGCTTGTCCCAAATATAATGATACGCAGAAGTTTCCTCATACTAAAATAAAATACAGAAAAAGCAGAATTGAACACATACGTATTCAACATCCTGAACCAATATCTTAGTATATATACTTGTTGGGGAGAGCCTATTTAAATTTATGAATATCCGCTCTCGTACTAATACTTGTTCTAGTTACACTATTTTTGCACGAATTTGTTAAACTAAAGTAATGTATGGTTCACCACTATCTCACAAATCAATGCAAGAATAAGGCCTTAAACAGCATAATATCGTGTAAATAGTAGACCTGCAGAAATAATAAATCTAATAGGGAAATATAGCAAACCCTCCTAAACTCAAAAGATGCCAATCATGAAGTGGAGATATCAGTAAGAATAATTCTATATTTTCTTAACAATCTTTCTAATTACTTATACCTTGTTAAATTTCCTCACTGCCACAATATTATGTTTGATTTTCTAATGAATGAAATGTGGATCGAAAGAAAAAGTTCTTAATGCAAACAGAACATAAATAAAATCAGTATCTTACATCTTATGTTTTTAATTAACCAAGAGACACAAGGCTAATTAACTAAGCTTTTAAAGGATACTCTAAAAAAGCAATAACAACAGTACTTGTCAAGGCAAGGGAATTTTTGTCAGCATGTGTACTTTACTGAGAGACACATGGTTGAAGCAAAGATGACCTCACACTCAAACATTGCAAGTGCTTAAATTAATGGTTTAAGTTACCTGGTTGGATTTGACTCCTATATATGACTGTCTCCACCTTTTCTCATTACTAATGAACTGGTTTTTGTCAGCAAGTGTACTTAACCAAGAGACACAAAACAGAACCTTGCTGTAAAGCCACTTAACTAAGATTAAAAAGAATGTATTTAAATCTGAAATCTTATTTGTGGAAAGATACAATGTGTAAACTTGTGACAAAAAAAGCAAGAATTTAACCTTCAAGTAGATTTGAACTTAGAATTGTAAATGTATGGACATGGTCAGCAAGCTTGATAGGTAAATTCGGAATTGTACCTTTAAGACTGTTGTATGACATTCATCTCAGTTATAGATTAGGAAGTTGAAAATCCAGTGAAATAAGAGTATGCAAAAACCTGGAAAGGAATTGCTTGAGAAAGTGAAGTTTCCTTAAGATCAATAATGTGTATCTGAAGCACGAAGATGAAGCATGTGTACGTGACCTGTTTCATTGTTGCACTCAATCAATGCCTTAATTTCCATATGCAACAATCTCTATTATTGTCATTGTCCCTCCATATAGACAGACACCATGAATCCAATAATGGATACTTTGGTATGCGAAAAGCACACTTAACACTGCAAACAATATTTTCATCAACTAATTACTGCCCATTACAATTTTCTAGATATGGAATTTCTGCTATGCTATAAACTTTTATTTGTGATTTGTGATTTGTAATTGTATTGAAAACTCAGCAACGGGGTTTAAGTCGTTAGTACAATTGTATTGTGCATACGGCTTAATTTCTATGTTCTTTGTCTTCAATTTCAAGTCAAGCGAGGAAAGGAAGTTTCAAAGGTAAAATTATTTAAATGAAAACCAAATCAGAGGAAACTCCTCAAACCACAAAATGAGATAATGGGAATAGAGATGAAATCTTGAAAATGAGAGACACAATTACTTCTTTATCATATTTTTTTTTGCTATTAAATCGACGTCAGAAGCAATACGAACGTATTATATTTTGAACTCCGATGGATATTATATTTCAACTGAATTGTTATATTTATTATTACTTTTTTCAAAATATTTAAAATCTCATAAATTGAAAGAATAAATCATAAATTAATGTATGTAATATTTATACAATAATATTAACCATATTAACCATACTTCTATTGCCATTGTTATTAAAAAGAACTTTATTAAAATTTAAAAATATTAAATTTTTTTTTAAATCAACTATATTACAAAATAGTAACTGAATATCACAGAAAAAAATGTTAAATTCACTTTATTATAAAACTTTCATTGATAACATTTTATTGTTAAAAAAGTTGAACAGAATAAAATAAAAATTACTGAATTATATATCAAGACTAAATAATAAAATTTACTTAAGGCTACAAAATTTCTAAACATGGTGCTAGCATATAATTTAATTTACAATTAAATCATGCGATTGATTTAGTATCAATTAAATTTCTTCATCATGTGTCAACCTTTTTTTTTTAATGAAAAATTTATTAACGACCAAAAAGTCTCTAGAAATTCCACCTTCAACGTTGGTAAGCTTGGTAGGTAAAATCAGAATTGTACCTTTTGAGATTGTTGTCAGACGTATTCATATTGTAACTTCTTCCAAACCAATAATCTAGTACAAAGTCATCATCCCAGCATAAAATATATTCAGAAATCGTAAGTAACTTTGAGTCTTATAAAACTAGGACCCAACTTACAAGAAGCTAGTCCCAAATTAAATAATTGAAAAGGTAAGAACCCAGGCAATACTATTTACTTTAGAGACAATGAGTTAAGTCTAACTCCTCCAACTGCACAAAAGAAAAATATAAATAAATATACCATTTATTAAAATTTATTAAAAATATTTTTTTTTTATGAATCTTACTTTTATTTAATAATCAAGTTATCTTTTGATTTTATAATTTTTAATAAATTTCACAAAATAATCAAGTGTACGTTAAAAAATAATATCATCCTCTCCAAGTAATTCTCTTGCAGGTGAAAACACTCGAACTTATACAATCCAATGCTTAATTTTATATTACTTGAAGTCTTCAGTAAAAAGCAATAATATATATATATATATGCCCGCGCCTTGAAAGGGAGAAGGGGACAGAAGCACACACCTAAGTAACCAAAACACACATATCTACATGTAACACACACCTAAGTAAGTACACACATAAGTAACCTACTACATGTAACACACACCTAAGTAACCTATCTACATCTAACACACTCCTAAGTAACCTACAACATGTAGGACACCTAAGTAACCTATCTACATGTAACACACACACACCTAAGTAACACACACATATACACACCTAAGTAACCTATCTACATGTAACACACATAAGTAAGTACATTATATAATAAAATACAATCAAAACAAGTTTCTTCAAACACTGATTTTACATTACATCCTAAACCTCAATACTACATATCCTACACATCCAACAATCCGTGAAGCTTTCATCCGGGATTCAAAATTTGAAGCTAATCTGCGTAACCTGCAAATTTTGTGCTACAATTCAGATTACATGTATTAGTCACAATGGAGAAATATTAGAGACTGAGTTTTTTAATAAATTAAATGAAACTGAAAATCTAGAGTACAAAAAAGTATGTAAATGTGAGCATCTTTTAAGAAATTTCACACATTATATCTATCTATAATTTCTTTACAACAAGAAAATAATCGTATCATATTTACGGAAAAGTAACTGCTATATTAGTAAAACACAAACTAAAGAAACAGGAGATCAATTGAATGGGGCTTTCAATATTTGTGAAGTAACTATTTTATAACGGGCTTTCAATGCCCTCTTTGACACTCTCAAAAAAAAGAAAGGAAAATAAAATATTCTCAATATTTAAATTGATGAAATCCAATATATGCGTGTGTAGGTGACATATAAGTAAAAAAATACTTCTTGGAATTAGCAATAAAAAGGGTAAAGAAGTCAATTAGCAAATTATAAAAATTAGATTCATGCCCAAATGTACATTTTCTTTTTAAAACAAAAGGCATTATCCCTTTCCATATCAAATAAAATTATGGTTTAGTTAACTGATAAAACAGAGAATAAACAGTGAATCTCAAAGTAAAAAGTTATTGGAATTACGTACCTGCTGGCCTTTGAGCCACCTATGACACTTTGCTGCATTAACTTGAACCATTACAAGTACAGAGTCTGTTAGTCTATTCAAAAACCTGTCATAAGTATTTCGCCATGGTTGGCAAAGTAGTATTGGCCCTAATAAGCCCCAAAAGCCTGCAAAGAATCCTAGCCCCAAACTCATGTATAATGCTTGGTAGAAAATAGAATTGTCATCTTCACCATTAACTACATGTCCTTGAGGCTTTGCTATTGTCTCGTCTCCAGGACAAGTTTTGTTAAGTTGTTGACCACAAAGACCAATATTTCCTTCAAAACTAGAGGCATCAAAGGTTTCCAAATGTCCTTCCCATGGGATTCTTCCACCGAGATTGTTGTTTGATAAGTCTAACACGCCAAGACTATCAATTTTGGAAAGAGTAGAAGGAATTTTGCCAGTCAAATGATTTCTTGATAAGTCAAGAAACTCTAGCCAATTTAGATTCCCAATCTCAGAAGAAATTTCTCCACGTAAGTTGTTTCTTGATAAATTCAAAGAAACCAATCCAAGTAAATATCCAACTTCTTTTGGTACTTGACTTGTGAAATCATTACTTGAGAAATCAATCACTCGGGATACAAAAACACATATTCCTGACCTTTCCACATCAATAAAATGTTAGGGTCATAAAGACCCCATTGAGTTAAGGTTATGATAACTCTTCTTTCCATCATTGCAGTAAAATTCCTCAGACATGTTGGAATTCCTCCTGACAATTTATTCCTTGAAAGATCCAAGATAAGAACTCACCTCAAATAACAGATATGTACAGGAATACTTGCAATTAACTCGCAAGCTCAAGATTTCCAATTGTTGTACACTTTCTCCAATCCATGAGGGTATTGGACCAGACAACAATTTTCACTCGCATCAAATATGAATGGTATTTATCCAGTTAAACTGTTGTTTCGTAAGACCAAAACTCGCAAATTATGAAGAGTACCCATGGACTGTGGAATCTTCCCTGATAATCTGTTATTGCTTAGATCAATAATTTGTAATAATGGATTTAGATGTTTCCAACAGTCGGACAGTTGTCCCATTATTTGATTATTTGATAAATCCAAAATGCCCAGGTTTGTGGTTGTGCTTTTTTCGCACAAGAATGTCTTTAAATCTGAAATCTTATTCTTCGATAGATCCAACGTGTCAGCTTCTGACAAAAAAGTAGGAATTCCACCCTTCAGCTTGTGACCTGGATGACAGCCTCCACGCAGAATGCCCATTAGCCTCCTCAAAGGGTGTAGTGTGGTATGACCACAACACTTGCGGTAGCTACTCAACCCATCTCTCATTAGCCTCCTCCAAGCGCATCCTCAGTCCCCTGAGAATTACCTTATTGACCGTGATGCAAATTGGGTCCTGTTATCAGATACTATAGTGGACAGGAGGCCAAATAGACTTACTAACATACTAGATTCCTCCAATAGAATCTTCTATTCATTCAACAGAAATTGTTACTATAGGCTCTGCTTCGACCCATTTTATGAAGTAATCTACCACTATGATTAGAAATTTTACTTGTCTGATTATTGTCAGGAAAGGGCCCAGGATATCTACTCCTCATTTGTAGAAAGGCCACGGCGAGCTTACAGAGTGTAATGGTTCAGGCGGTGCCTTATGAGCATCTGGGAATCGCTGACATTTGTCAGACATAATGTTATTTCATATGACCTCATTAACAAAGATCATAAAATTGAAGATGAAGTTGCCTCTCGTTTGCTTTTTCCAAATATAATGATATGCAAAAGTTTCCTCGTACTAGAATAAAATAGAGAAAAAACACAATTGGATACATAACTATTCAACATCCTGAACCAATATCTTAGTATATTTGTTTGGGAGAGCCTATATAAATTTATGAATATCCGCTTTCATACTAATACTTCTTCTAGTTACACTATTTTTGCACGAATATGTTAAAGTAATATGTTCTGCCATTACTTAATTAATCATTAAACCCATTTCCATTGGTGACCATTTCCAACTCAGATTATACAACAAAATTATCTTGCCATTGAAGCAGCAGTTTAGTATAGTTACAGTCTTACATGAGATAATTTAGTTTATTAATAGAAAATAAAAGAGAAAAAGGTGTGCAGAACTACAATATATGGCTGTGTCAATTAATGCTCTGTTTTGGTATTTTAGCAGAGCATCTGCGATATGTAAATGAAAATAGCGATTAAGTTGAAACTAAATGGATTGGACGCTGATATACTAGTACGATCAACCAACATTATTTGATATCTCGCTTTCTAGCTCACACCTACAAATTTGGGATATGCGCCAGGTTACTTGGAGCCATTGTTAGTCAATATACAATGCAAAACCTTCACATTCTACATATTAATAGTCTTGCCTTAAAAAGAAAATTACATATAAATTACACAACAGAACACAATGAAATCAATAAGTTTCTTGAACAGTGATTTTGCATTACATTGTAAACCTCAATACTACATATCCTACACATCCAGCAATCCATGAAGCTTGCATCCCATATTCAATTTTTGAAGCTAATCCGCCATAGACTGCAAATTTTGTGTACAATTGAGATTACATATATTAATGGTGATGGAGAAAAAATTAGAGAATGAAGTTTAGAAATAAATTAAATGAACCTAGAAATCTACCTAGCATTGGAGTACAATAGAGCACATCGCTGTAAGCATTTTTTAAGTGGCTTAAACTTTTAAACATTAGAGAAGTCATTTGAAAACAAGAAAAATTCTCTAAACAGAACAACCTGTCATCTATAATATCTTTACAACAATAAAAATAATCATTTTTTGGAAAAGTACCCACCAAAGAAAATGGAGAATTGGATTTATTACACAATGTTTAAATTGATGAAAGCCAAAATTTTCGGGTGGGATAGACATATAACTGATATAAGTAAGAGATATAATAAAGTAAAACAGTACTTCATGGAATTACCAATAGAAACGCTAAAAAATTAAATTAGTTAAATCCAAAAATCAGATTCATGCGAAGACGTACATTGGTTTTTAAACAAAATGCATCCTCCGTTTCCATATGAAATGGAGTTATTGATTTATATAACTAGTAAAGCAGAGAAATAAAGTTTAAAGAGAAAAGTAATTGGAACTACGTACCTGCTAGCCTTTGAGTCACCTATGACACTTTGCTACATTCACTCCAAGAATCTCCCATAAGCATTTCTCCATGGTTGGCAAAGTAATAATGGCCCTAATAAGCCCAAAAAGCCTGCAAAGAATCCTAGCCCCAAACTCATGTATAATGCTTCATACAAAACTGAATTATCATCTTCACCATCCACTGTTTGTCCTTGAGGCTCCACTGTTGTTTTGTCTCCCTTCTGTTAAGTGGTTCACCACACAGTTCAAGATTTCCTTCAAAACTAGAGGCATCAAAGGTTTCCAAATGTCCTTCCCATGGGATTTTTCCACTGAGATTGTTGTTTGATAAGTCTAACTCGCAAAGACGATCGGTTTTGGAACTGAAACTGAATCCTAGCTCCACTTAGAAGAAAGACATTGACTACAAAGAAACCTTTGTTCTAGTATCTTCAAAGGATTCTTTTAGAACCATAATGACACTAGTAACTCATTTTGATATAGAGCTACATCAAATGGATGTTAAGACTATGTTTCTAAATGATGACATTGACGAAACGATTTATATGGTGCAACCTGAAAACTTAGTTTTAAATTAATCTAAGTCTATGATATACAAACTAAAGAAATCCATCTATGGCCTCAAATAGGCTTTCCCACAAATTCCATCAAGTCATTACCTCATATGGTTTCAAAGAAAATGTAGTTGATGATTGTGTATATCACAAGTTCAATGGGAGTAAATACATATTTCTGGTATTATATATTGATGACATACTACTTGCTAGTAGTGATACAGGCTTGTTGCATGAAACCAAGAGATTTTTTATGAAGAATTTTGGGATGCAAGATCTTGGGGAAACTTCTTTTGTATTGGGCATTCAGATACTAAGAGATAATTCTCAAAGTATTCTAAGGTTATGACAAGAGAACTATATCAACAAAGTCTTAGATAGATTTAGCATGAAAGATAGTAAACTAGGAGACACCCTGATAGCCAAGGGAAAATTTAGTCTCAAGCAGTACCCCAACAATGACCTTAAAAGAAATGAGATGCAAAAGATTCCCCATGCCTCAACAATGGGGAGTCTAATGTACGTTCAAGTTTGTACTTGTCCCGACATTGTTTTTCTGGTGAGAGTTTTGGACAGATATTTGAGTAATCTTGGAATACAACATTGGAAGAAAGTTAAACATGTGATGCGTTACTTAAAGAGAACAAATGATACATGCTCACTTATTAGAAGTCTGAGAAGGTTTGGAGATCATCGAATACTTTGATTCCGATTTTATAGGATGTCAAGATAACAAACGTTCTACATTTGGATACATCTACATGCTAGCTGGAGGAGCTATCTCTTGAAAGTTTGTTAAACAAACTCTTATAGCCCCTTCAACCATGGCTATAGAGTTTGTGGCTTGCTTTGAGGCATCCAACCATGAGATATGCGTGCAAAACTTTGTCACTAGTCTACGGGTGGTCGATAACATAGAAAGGCCATTAAAAATATACCATGATAATAATTCAACAGTCATTTACTCCAACAACAATAAGAGTTCTATAAAGTCGAATTTCATCTACATCAAGTTTCTAGTTGTTAAAGAAAGAGTTCAAAATCAATAGGTTTTCATAGAACATATAGGAACAAGTTTCATGCTAACTATCTATTGACTAAAGGGTTGATAACCAAGGTCTTTCATGAGCACACTGCTCATATGGGTGTTATTTCTTAGGATACCTTAGTTAAGTGAAAGTTTGTATGTTTTATGTTTCACTTTGAATTTGTAATATAAGAGGTTTTGTAATATAATTGTTTCAAGAGAATATAAATCCCAAGTGGAACATTGTTAAAAAATTATAGTTTCTTTTAATCTTTTGGACATTATATTTTAAATACAATTATATAAGCTATTTAATTAAGGTGATTAAAATCGTAAGTGATCAAACTTAATTAATCAAATAGACTTCTTAAAAGGACTTGACATGAGCTTAATGAGGGAATACCCAATTTGGCCCGTTAGGAGATAATGAGAATTCTATACGTAAATTAACACATCATGAAAGGTTATGGTCCCCAATACACAAAATAAAAAGACGTTTTTTGTTTTTCCCATCTCAAGAGAAAATGAAGGTCATGAATGAATTAAGATTATTTGGATGAAAAAGACCACAAACCAACTGCTCGTAGTTATTGAAGGTATTTATTGAATTTTAAAAATTTGATGATCTAATATAAGAAAACTATTTTAATGATAATAGAAAATAAATTTAAAAATATAAATATAAATATGTAACATTTGAATTTGAAAAAATTAGTTTTTTTGTTAAAATTAAAAAAGTAGTTATACTATTGAAATATAATTTTAGTGATGAATTTAAATATCTTTTTATACTTAATATTAATTGAAAATTTTAATTAATAATGAAACCAATTAAGGAAACCAAAAATAACATTCATAAACTAGTTAAAGAGAAAAAAATATTTTTTTATTTGACTACATAGATTTTAAAATAAAAATTTTGAATTTATAATATATAAATTAAATTATTGTATAATCAGCTTTAACTTAAATATATTTTCTAGCCTTAAAATTTAGTTCCTAAGAAGAGATTCTTGAGCAACATAAAATAAGTACATTATTTTTATTAAATATAAAAGAGTACAAATTAAACAGAAATGAAAATAAAATACTATACTTTAAGGTTAAACAAAATATTTAAATCTTTGATTTTTCTTTTTATTTTTATTCAAAAAAGCAAAAATAAGATTGATACATTTTTAGTATAAAGATTTTTACATTGTTTACAAAATAGAAATCACTCTAGATATAATTGGTTAAGTAATTATTACAAAATTTAACAATCTTACCATATTCAATTGAGATTTTTTATGACTTAAAAAAATCATGATATTCAAAAATATACAAATTTCAATGGATTATTTTGTAAGGTGAATTTCATGTAACTTTTTAGTAGGATGTATAAATATCATCCAAATTCAATAATCTCATCCAAAACCATGATTTCTTCTATCTTGATAATCTTTTTTTTTCCTATTCGTATACATCTTCTCTACAATTAATTTTTTGTCTTTATCAACTTATTTGTTTGAATCTACTGCATATATCAAATTTTGTATAATTTTTTTTGCACCTATTGTGCTAATTCAATTACACTACTTAGGATACTTAAGGTAATTGTTATTATATATGGTTATTCAATTGATAAATTAATTATTTTAACAATAATATTTTTATAACACCAAATCACTATTAACCATTCTACCATTACTTGGCCAATATACTCCACCATCCCATTTTCCTTTAGATTCGAAAAGATTTCAATAAATACCTTCAGTAATATAGGTAATTGCTGTTTTTATTCTATGGCACGTTTAATGGAATGAGAAATGGTTGATAGAGATTAATTTCCCCAAAGCTCCGAAACCCTCCTCAGCTGCTGCTATTTGCCAGACACTGCTCCCAAAAGCAGACGTTGTTCTTGAAACACTTGCTGCTGTTCGACTTATACTTAAAATAGAAATGTCGATGATTTTCATATTCTGAAGTTTTTACTTTCTACTTTTTGCTTATCAAGTTTTACGATAGATAATTTGAATTTGTACTATTGATGTCGTTTTCTGAAACGTCGCTCCTTCACTTGCAATTAATCCCCTTTCCAAAATTGCAGTAAGGATGACAAGAAAAGATTTCTTTATGAAAGCACATGGCACAAGAAAACTTCTATCAGTAAGACCGCACTTTGCAAGATTAAGTGTAGTTTGTAGTTTGTAGTTGAAGTTGAAATTTCATTGAAATATTGATCTCAGATTATTATGACGGAGATTAATGATTGGAGCTATAAAATATTGTGGATACAGAGCATGAAGAGTAAGTTTGTATAGATGACATGTTTGATTGTTGCATTCAAAGCCTCTCCATTTACAACAATCTCTATTATTCTCATCCTTCCTCAACGTAGACAGCATGCCACGGTTATCTATCACGCTTCATTTCAAGTTTAGGACTGCTTCTCTCTCCTTCTCTATGCATTTCACTTCTCATGCCCACTTCAGTCCGATAATGGATAATTCGGTATATGCCAAAACCAAACAACATTTCGACAAAGTAACTGCCCTTTAAAATTTATATCGAGTTAATTTTTTATATGTAAAAAAATATTTAATCTTATAATTTACTAACAAATATAATATTTTACGTTTAAGTTTATTATCTTTTACTCGTCCTGTATCTATTTTTGGATATCATCCTGTTAAATAATCCCCATTAAATATTTTATACAAAAAGTAAAACAACAGAGCAATACCAACTGATAAAAACAACATGCATCTACTACGATAATGGACCTTATTTGCTCTCTGTGTATCTTTCTTTTAATAAACATACAGAAAAATAGCGAATGGACAAACAATCAATATCTGGTTAGCTAAATCTTATTTTACATTTGCTTTGAACTTCAATTAGAATTTGGCATTCAAATGAATATAGTGTTTATATTTTATAAAAATAGTTTGATCTATAGAAGAAATTATTTGGATGAAAATGATAATAACGAGTTCACAGATTCAATTAATAATTAATTCTTTTGGTTTTTACCATTTTATACAATGATAGTAATAAGATCACAGATTCACCCTAATGCAATTCTTCTGTGTTAGTTAATTCTGCTATTGTCTTGACATCATTGAAACAGTGCAACAACAGCAAAGCCTTATCCCACATGGAAGGAGTAAATTATACTAACTAAGCTCTTCGGGTGATAATTTAATTTATTCATATAAGAAAGGTGAGCAGACCTACAAATAAGGCTGCTTGAAAATGTCAATGATCTGTTTTGGGATTTTGGCAAAGCATATGCAATATGCATATGAAAATTGTGATTAAGTTGAAACTCAATGGACACTCACAAACTTGCTGCTATGTACGAATAGATGGAATGCAAAACCTTCACATTTTATATATTAAAAAGTCTTGACTTAAAAAATAAAATAAAACTACAAATAGATTACTGAATAAAATATAATCAAATCAATAAGTTTCTTGAAACAGTGATTTTGCATTACATTGTAAACTTCAATATTGCATATACTACACATCCAGCAATCCACGAAGCTTTCATCACAAATTGAAATTGTGACGCTAATCCACCATTAACAGCAAATTTTGTGCTACAATTCAGATTACACATATTAATGGTGAGGTGATGGAGAAAAATTAAACACTGAATAATAGTAACAAGCTAAATGAAACTGAAAATATCTAGCCATTAGGGTAAAGAAAAACTGAAAAAGTACATAATTGTAAGCATTTTTTAAGAGGTTTAAACATTGGAGAAGAAATTTTCTCCAAAACAGAACATACCATCTACAATTTCTTTACAACAAGAAAGTAATCAATTCTTGGAGAAGTAAAATACCATTAATCAAGGCACCCGAACTTTTGAAACAAGAGAATCAGATATACTCAAGTTTAAATTGGTGAAAGTGAATATGTGCGTGTGTGAGGGAGAGACAAATAAGAGATATAATAAAGTAAAGCAGTACTTATTGGAATTAGCATTAGCAAGGATAAAGAATTAAATAAGCAAATTATGACAATTAGGTTCATGCCAAAATATTGGTTTTTTTAGAAAAAGCCATACTCCTTTTCTATATCAAAAGGAAGTAGAGAGAAGTTACTGTAATTATGTACCTGTTAGCCTCTGAGCCACATGCGGCACTTGGCTACATTCACTTCAATGGTTAGAAGTACATAGTCTGTCAGTTTGTTCAAGAATCTCCCATAAGCATTTCTCCATGGTTGGCAAAGTAGTATTGGCCCTAATAAGCCCCAAAAACCTGCAAAGAATCCTAGCCCCAAACTCATGTACAATGCTTCATACAAAACTGAATTATCATCTTCACCATCCACTGTTTGTCCTTGAGGCTCCACTGTTGTCTTGTCTCCAGGGCAACTTCTGTTAAGTGGTTCACCACACAGTTCAAGATTTCCTTCAAAAGTAGAGGCATCAAAGGTTTCCAAATGTCCTTCCCATGGGATTCTTCCACTGAGATCGTTGTTTGATAAGTTTAACATGCCAAGACGATCAATCTTTGAAAGAGTAGAAGGAATTTTGCCAGTGAAATGATTTCTTGATAAGTCAAGAAACTCTAGCCAATTTAGATTCCCAATCTCAGAAGGAATTTCTCCGTGTAAGTTGTTTCTTGATAAATTCAAAGAAAATAATCCAAGTAAATATCCAACCTCTTTTGGTACTTCACCTGTTAAATCATTACTTGAGAAATCAATGCTCTTTGGAAGATAGTGAGGTCTCAAAAACACAGATTCCTGACCTTTCCACATCAAAAACACGTTAGGTTTATAAACGTCCGTTAGAAATATACGTGTGAGAACCTCTCTTTCCAACATTGAAGTAAAATTCGTCAGACATGATGGAATTCCTTCTGACAAGTTATTCCTTGAAAGATCCAAGACAATAACTTGTGTCAAATAACAGAGATCTACAGGAATACTTTCAAGGAAGTTATTTACTCGCAAGCTCAAGATTTTCAATTGTTGCAGACTTTCTCCAATCCACGAGGGTATTGGACCAGACAATAAATTTTCACTCACATCTAATATTACTAAATAAGTGCAGTTCTTCAATGTGAATGGTAGGTCTCCAGTTAAACTGTTGTTTCTTAAGACCAAAACTTGCAAATAAGAAAGAGTACCCATGGACTGTGGAATGTTCCCTGACAATCTGTTATTGCTTAGATCAATAACTTGTAATGATGGATTTTGATGTTCCCAACAGTCGGGCAGTTGTCCCATTATTTGATTATCTGATAAATCCAAAGTGCTCAGTGTTGTGTTTTTTCCGCACAAGAATGTCCTCAAATCTGAAATCTTATTCTTGGATAGATCCAACGAGTCAGCTTCTAACAAAAAAGTAGGAATTCCACCTTCAAATTGATTTGAATTTAGAATTACTCTATTTCCATAATTGAAGCTAAAGTTGATTGGTAAATTCGGAATTGTACCTTTGAGACTGTTATGAGACATATTCAGCTGATTTATAAAATATAACTTGTTCCAAAACCACTCTGGTACAAAGTCATCAATCCCAGCATCCGAAATATCAAGATAGTATAAGTGATTTTGAGGCTGAAGCCAACTTGGGAAACTAGGACCCAACATGCAAGAAGCTAGTGTCAAAGAAAATAATTGAAAAGGTAGGACCCAGGAAGTACCAAACTTTAAAGACAACGAGTTGTCTGATAAGTCTAAGTCCACCAAATTGGGCAAATTTGTGAGATATGATTCAGTGATATCACCCTCCAAGTGATTCTGCTCTAGGTGAAGATACCGCAACTCATATAATAACCCAATGCTTTTGGGAATTTCTCCAGTTAAGTGGTTATTGGAAAGATTTAATATCGTCAAAGATGTAAAATTTGAAAGATTAGGCAGATTGCCAGTAATCCAGTTAGAAGATATATCCAGAATCTGAAATACGTTTCTTTTACATCTTGAAGAATTTTGAATGAAGCTATAAATTTCCCCACTCAAGCTGTTATTGGAAAGGTATAATTTCTGCAACGTGCATATATTTCCAAGGGAACCTGGAATCTCGCCTTGCAGTTTGTTAGATTCAAGGGAAAGAACTTGAAGACAGTTTATTACATTCCCAAATCTATCTGGAATCTCGCCTTGCAGTTTGTTAAAGCTAAGGTCAAGAATTTGAAGAGAGTTTGTTGCATTCCCAAATATATCTGGAATCTCGCCTTGCAGATTGTTAAAGCTAAGGTCAAGAACTTGAAGAGAGTTTATTGCATTCCCAAATCTATCTGGAATCGAACCTTCTAACAAGTTTCCATAAAGGTAAAGGCTGCGAAGATTGGTGGTGAAGTTGACAATCCAGTCAAATATAGCTGATGATGTCAGCATATTACCAGAGAGATCAAGGATGGAAAGAAAAGTGGAAAAGTTGGAATGAGAAGGAAACAAAGTTGAAATATTATCATCTGAAAGACTACACTCAAATAAGCTCAACTCTCGTAAGTTGGGAATAAGCTCACTGATGCTTTGTAGCAAGTTATGTGAGTAGCTAAGATTATAAAATGGCAGGTCAAGCGTTGTTAACGAAGAGAGAGAAGATAGCCACTTTGCATCGATCATTTTAAGACTATACCAACCATCAAGTCTAAGAGTGTGCAAGATAGGAAGATTCCCCACCTGGAAAGGGATTGCTCCAGAAAGTAAAGTGTAACATAGATCAAGATACCTCAACTGTGAGAGATTCCCAAGTTGAGAAGGGATTTCTCCATGGATATCATCATTTCCACTTAGATCAAGATACCTCAACTGTGAGAGATTCCCTAGTCCAGAAGGAATTGTCCCACCGAAACTCGACCTTGATAGATTGAGATATCTTAAGCTTTTGAAGGAGCCCATGTGTTCTGGGATTTGACTGCCACCGAAATAATTAGAACTGAGATCCAAATATTCCATATTTTGCAAGTGAATCAATGAAGTGAGATGGATTTCACCTGTCAAATATTGCGTATCTGAACCACGAAGAAGAAGCATCTGTACGTGACCTGTTTGATTGTTGCATTGAATGCTTCTCCAATGGCAGCAATCAGTATTATTGTGATTGCTGGTCCATGTAGAGAGCATACCAAAGTCATCATTAAGGGCTTGTTTGAAGTTGAGGAGTGCTTGTCTCTCATTCTCTAAGCATTTGACATGTGATGGCCACTTCAATCCAACAATGGATACTTGAGCATGCAAAAACCACACTAACATTCCCATTAACATTTTCACAAGGTAACTGCCCATTACCATTTTCCAGATATGAAATTTTCAGAAACAACACTTTTGTGATGAATGTACATACAAAACAAAACAACAAGATTAAATAGTTAGTATATATGTACGCCTAAATTTCTACACCCTTAGTCTTCACTGACTCTTCCAAGTCAACCATGCAAGCACCTTTTTAAAAGGTAGAATGATTCAAAAATGAAAAGAAACTCTACACGCCAAAATGAGATAATGGGAATAAAGATTATGAGAGTCATGAACGTGCTTTTAAATTGGCATAATTAGAAGCAACAAGAAAGTTTTCGTCATGAAAAAATCTTTAATGATAATAGAAACTTTAATAGATAATATATTTATACTGACTTATTAAATATTATTAATACTTTCATGTTATAAATATTTAAGTTTAATTTATAAGTTAATGCAAATTTTTTATATTATCAACTAAATATAAATCATCATAAAATTTCATACTGCTATTATACATATTAATTTATAATTTGGTGATGGTATAAATCCTAAAAATCATAAATAGTTAACAACAATGGCTTTATTCATATAAAACTAAATATTAAAATAATTAAAAAAAAACTTTTGAAAAAATTATAAAATATTGAAGAATTATTGTTGAAAGAGATTGCACCCTTCCAGGCTCCGGCATTCATATTTTGGGTTTGCGATTTTCAATTATTATTATTGACCTAAAGGAAAATGAATGATTTTGGAAAAACTGAGTCTTCACTGTCTTATTCCACAAATGGACCAGTTGATAGATGCATCGGGGTATTTGCTCTGGTTAGTCTTCATTGTCTTATTTTTCCTTCATTTCTCTTAAAATCGCTTGTATCTAAAAAAAAATTCTCTATAAATACTTATATAAAAAGAAAAAATATAATGATTTCTTTTAAATTAAATTAAAAATCAGTTTTTAATTAAATAAAATAGAATTAAATACTTTCTACAAATTAACTTATTTTAATTATAAAAAAATTATTATATTTTTTCTTCTTTTCTTCTTTTATAAATATTTATAAAAAAGTTTGCTTACAAATAAATTTACCAAAACATACCCTTAATTTATCTATTGTATTGTACTTCTATTTAACTTTCCATCAAATAATAATGAAACACGATCGCATTTACATAGGGAAAATGAGGTAGTTGCCTATATAAAGTTTTTAATTTTTTTTATATTCTTTCCAAATTATATATTTTTAATTTAAATTATTGGATGATAAATTTTACTATATTATTTATAGTTTATTTGTTAGTAAAATTATGTAATATATATAGAGTGAAAAGAAATCCACTTATTTTCATCTCATCCTTATTTTTCTTTTTTTAATATAATGAATAAGATGTGTTATCTGTTATTATTATTAGACTGTAAAATTGAAATAGTATTAAATATATTTATACTGACTTATTAAATATTATTAATACTTTCATTCATATTTTGGGTTTGCGTATTTGAATTTTGGGTTTATTAAATATTAAACATTATTAGCATTTCGCTATGTATTTTTTTTTTTTAGATTATTTATTCGAACAAATTTAAAAATATAAAAATACTTTTGGTTTTTCTTAATTAAATCCCAATAATTAAAAAAAATTAAGATGATGAATTGAAAAAATTATTGTATTGATCTTAAAATAATATTCTGTTTTAATGAGCATTAATTTAATGTCGATAGTCTTTTTTTTTTTAGAACAAAATTACTGAAAGAAATGAATTCAATTTTAAGGAACTCTGAACGTTAGAAAGAAAAGAAGTTTTTATGAAAGAATACAAAATCCACGCATTAATGTTTTATTGAATAAATATTAAATTAGAAAAATAAAAAAAGAAGTTAGGAAAAAATCAGCGGTAATTGGGTTATATAGAAATTTGTATTGGGCGAATATTATTATCGAAAAAAGAAATTGCAGTCTAAAATAAAAAGAGATATATTTGTAATAGAAATAAAATGGGAGGTTACATTGTGTGTCTATTATGATTAATTAATTGAAGAAATAAAAAAGTGAAAATGCATTAAATGTAAGTTTGAGGAGACATAAATGAGCTTTCACATAAAGAGTGACTAAATGTTGATTAATGCAGTAACCCATACGCACCAAGTCTTGGTCTTAAGTCGACGTCCACTTGTACAATATTAAGTCTTCTATTATTCCTTATAATTTGGGTTAGAAAATGAATCACCTCAATCACATCAAAATACAAAACCGAAACTTTCTTCACCTAATCGCTTTCAACTTTAAATTATATCAATCAAATACACTAAGAGAGATAAATGTCCCAAAATCAAATTTTAAAAGTTATAATGCAATTAGTTTTTATAGTAAGATTTTATCATTTTTGTATCTCCATTAAGAAAATCAACAATGTCAAACATGTAGTTAAAGTTAATTTTTTTTAACGAAGATTCGCTAAAATCGATATATGATAAATATATATAATTACAGCATATAAACATAATTAAATTAAGATTTTACTATTTATATTTTCAGTTTTTTATTTTAATCTTTACGATTTGTTTAGAAACCAGTATTTACATTTACTAATATATATAATTACAGCACATATAATATTCATTAAAAAAACACATTATCACATATAATATGCATTAAAAAAAACACATTATCACATATAATATGCATTAAAAAAACACATTATGACATAAAATATGCATTAAAAAAAATTATCACATATAATATGCATTAAAAAAAAACACATTATCACATATAATCAGGTACGGAGCTATTTGAATCGGAGGGGGCCTTGGCCTTCCCCTATTTTTTTAATTTAAACTTTTTTAATATATGTACCAGGGCTATTATTTTTATTTAACGAGTTTATTTGTGAAAATAATAATATCTAGTATAATTTTTTTGACATTTTTTTTATAATTTTTATAGTGAAAATAATTATATATATTTATTTTTAGACAAAATATATAGTATTATTTATTTTCTTTTTAATAATTTATTTTATAATCTATTATTACAATTTTAAAATATATTAATGGTTGTATTTAAAATCAAATAATTTTATTAGTTTTCTCTTAATTATATTGGTTTAATTATAAAATAATTTGAGAATTACAGGCTATTTGATCAATAAGATAAATATATGAATACTATATAAATTATTGATATATTGAACTTTAAGACATACCCACCAACATTCATTCGGCACACAGCTATTCCAAGGAAGTTGATGTTGCTAGTTTCTAACATAGACATAGATAGATTGGGTAGATTTACTAGTTTAGTTTAAGTTTCTTCTATGACAATTAATTCTCCCCCTAACAGCATTTTTCCTATCTTCTTTCTAACAAAAAAATTTTTTCCTACTAAATAATAGATGTACTAAAAAACACCCCTTTCCAAAAAAGTAATATAGCTAAGAAATTCAGTGATGGAATATGTGGTTAGATCAGAGAAAGAATGCAACATAAACTCATCTTTAGAAAGGGAAGTCAATTTGACATATTTTGCAGGAAAAATTAACTAAAATCTAAAATTATCATGTCTTATAAGCATCTTAAAAGATCATCATATCCAAGACACAGCAAAACCACACAGCTGAAAGGCAAAACTATTCGGTTACACATTTAAAGATAAATAAAATATAAAAAACTCAAACTCAAATTAATTGCATTTTCCATCACACAGAAACTTGAGACAAAATACGCTTAAAAAAATCCATTCATTACTTTTAGATTCTCGTATGAAACATTCAACACAAATCTTGAGCACACAAACAATAAAGTGCAATGAAATTTTATATATTTCTAGCCAAGATATCTGTTTCTTTATGGACAAAAAGTAGACAGAACAACAGAAAAGGTTAATTTCTAGAAAAACAGGAGTGACAGGTTAGTCTAACAACATTGCAATTATAAAACATCAAAACGTTTTCACATTAAGTATGTACATATTAAATAAGGGGATATAGCCTTTGCAGATGCACAATAACTTAATCATCCCTACATTTCAGTTATGATAGGAAGGTCAGAAATGGGAATAAAAATATAAAAATATAAAAAAGTGTTTTTCAACACACCCAGGAATAGATATGAAGTTGAAAGTGGAAATAAATTAGTTACAAATTATCCATAGTACTCTATAATTCCTAAGGATTAATTTGAGCAACACTGACGGTGAAGAATATCAAATCAATGGTCCTGTTGCAGCTGAAGATCCAAATACTTTATAGTTAAGAGTTTGTTTTAATAGAAAAAACAAATTTAGTTGGATGTATATTTGGCAATCCAATAAATAACGGTGACATTTGGGTTCTATACTGTATTATAGTATATTAAAGTATACTCAATCTCAATCAAGTAGATGACTGTCATGTATCTTTCTCATAACTGTCATGTATCTTTCTCATGTACTGTCATGTATCTTTCAGTTATGCAGATAACAGTTTTCTATTATGATTCAGTTGTAATCAGTGACTGTCATGTAATAACTGCCAAGTCAGCAGATAGATACTAATTTACTATATGAACTCATCATGTAAGAAATCTATGAATACTAATAATTTTCAGATTCTTCTCAATGCCAAAACTCTCTTCTTTAATTTCTATCAACTCAATTTCTAACATGCTCAAAGCAAAAATATAACACCTGCATCGCAATTTATATATATAACAATACACCAAGCATTCCATTTTCACATTATACAGTATATATATCATATTACTGTCTGTTTGGTAACTAGGAATAGTTCCAAAAAAAGCAACAATATTTCATTCAACAGAAGATGGACAGAAACAAAAAGATACAGACAAAAACAACATCGAAAAATATTTTATTTTCATCTATTTTTGAACTAGCAAGCTCAAACAAAATCGTAAATAAATTCTGGAAAATGATAAACAAGACACATGGTTAACCATAGCCACAAACACTAGCTTGTCCCACTCCCACCAAAAGCTTTCAGAGAAACTAATAGTTGAAGAACTGGGTTTAACAAGGAAAATTAGTAGAGGAGGAACCAAGATATCAACAAGTAAATTATCCGAATGATACTCAATTCAAATTTTTTAAATAAAAGTTAAAGATTCAAATCTCAGACAATATATATAAAAATAAAATATTTATAAATATCAAAAAATTTCTTGAAAAAAAAAATTTTGATAAAGAATCGACTGAATATTTCTTGCAATGATATGGAAAAATAAAATAAAATGATAAGAATAAAAATAAATAAGAAATATAATAATCTTCTTAGTTGATCAGCAACAGTTTTCATTTTTATATGATTCATGTAATGTGCATTCTACCATAATCAAATTCTAGATAACGATATGCAATGTTGTCATGGGAAATGGTTGGAAGGAAGGAGAACACAAGAGATGAATATAAAAAGAGTATGTGATCCCATTTGAGATGTAAAAATCTTACAAAGATGTATTCTAATAGGTAGCAGGAGGCAGTAAAATAGCAGCAGAGCAGACGAAGGAAAATGAGGGACAGGACTTTGGTCTGGCGACAAAAAATTAATCTCATGAATAAAAATTATGACAAAAATGTTATTTTTACGCTTTAATTTATTTTTCTTACACTTCTTCTACACAATTCAAATTAAATTAATTTCTTCTAAGTGATAGTAACGTATAAAGGTAATTAATAAGAAATTAAATATGACATAAATAAAAATTATCTGACATAACTCATACTTGACACACACATTAAGTAAATTTGAAATAAAAGAAATTTTCCTAAGCAACATCTCAAAATCACCAAGACTTTTCCCTGCCAGCCATAAAACCATAAGTTCTGCCTAAACTAGTGATACAATCCTATCTGGCAGTCAAATTAACGAACCAAATTTATTGCAACAAGACCTCCATCAACGTCAACATGTACAAAATTTTGAGCTCCTAGTGAAATTAAGCCAATTACCTATTCCCTCCCTCACCCAAACTTAGGGTTGTGCAAATAAAAACATTGCCACCACTGTACAGCACACCCACACACCACATAGATACACAAAATCTAAAGGCAAACAGTACTCCACCATAAAAATCAAAGCACGAACGCTACATATAACTCGAGAAAAAAGTTTACGTATAAATGGACAAAACAAAGATATACATATATATACCTGCTCAATGTCTCTTTCTACAGGACCGCTTCTGCTAAGATCCGAAGCCATTCTACGTACCAGTCCGCGACATCACGCACACAAATACAAAAAAAATGCAAAAAAAAAAAAATAATTAGAAATATCTCCTCAAATCTAAACACTAATCTTTCGCATTCACCTGTTCTCATACTCGAACCCTTCCATTCATCAATTCATGGAACCGGAACATTACTCCGAGGCTTCATGCAACTTGAGCATGCTCCGGAGTGAGCTGTTAACACCGTCACGAGGTGCTCCATGGATTCCGGTGACTAGAGGTCGCTGGGATCGCGGCAGTGTGGCGGAGAAGAGAATTGAGGTGAGAAAGTGAGGGAAAACGGAATGGGAGAATATAGGGAAATGATCTAGAAAATCAGTTGTAGAGGAGAGAGAGGGGGAGTCAGAGACAGCATGCCACAGTTATCTATCACGCTTCGTTTCAAGTTTAGGACTGCTTCTCTCTCCTTCTCTATGCATTTCACATCTCATGCCCACTTCAATCCAATAATGGATAATTCGGTATGTCAAAAGCATACAACATTTTGACAAAGTAACTGCCCATTAAAATTTATATGAACAGTTAATTTTTTATATATAAAAGATATTTAATTTTATAATTTATTAACAAATATAATATATTTCATGTTTAAGTTCATTATCTTTTACTCCTCCTGTACCTATTTTTGGATATGTTCCTGTTAAATAATCCCCATAAAATATTTTATACAAAAAATAAAACAACAGAGCAATACCAACTGATAAAAATAACATGCATCTACTAGGATAAGGGACCTTATTTGCTCTCTGTGTATGTTTCTTTTAATAAACATATAAAAAAAATATCAAATGGACAAACAATCATATCTGGTTAGCTAACAGTTAAATCTTATTTTACATTTGCCTTGAACTTCAATTAGAATTTGGCATTCAAATGAATAATGTTTAAATTTTATAAAAATAGTTTGATTTATAGAAAAAATTATTTGGATGAAAATGATAGTAATGAGTTCACAGATTCAATTAAAAATTAATTCTTTTGGTTTTTAACATTTTATACAATGATAGTAATGAGATCACAGACTCACCCTAATGCAATTCTGCTCTGTTGGTTAATTCTGCTATTGTCTTGACATCATTGAAACAGTGCAACAACAACAAAGCCTTATACCACCACATGGAAGGAGTAACTTATACTAACTAGGCTCTTGGTGTGATAATTTAATTTATTCATGAAAGAAAGGGGCGCTGACCTACAAATAAGGCTGGATGAAAATGTGAATGCTCTGTTTTGGGATTTTGGCAGAGCATCTGCAATATGCATAAGAAAATTGTGATTAAGTTGAAACTCAATGGACACTCACATACTTACTGTTATGTACGAATAGATGGAATGCAAAACCTTCACAATTTATATATTATAAAGTCTTGACTTAATAATAGAATAAAACTACAAATAGATTACTGAATAAAAGACAATAAAATCAATAAGTTTCTTGAAACAGTGATTTTGCATTACATTGTAAACTTTAATATTGCATATAGTACACATCCAGCAATCTATGAAGCTTTCATCCCAGATTGAAATTGTGAAGCTAATCCACCA
The DNA here is from genome assembly GCA_025330945.1 of Mucuna pruriens. Taxonomy (NCBI): domain Eukaryota; kingdom Viridiplantae; phylum Streptophyta; class Magnoliopsida; order Fabales; family Fabaceae; genus Mucuna; species Mucuna pruriens. The sequence goes on from JAENHJ010000305.1 coordinate 112,193, forward strand.
TAAACTGCATATTTTGTGCTACAATTCAGAAAAACTAAACACATATTAATGGTGAGGTGATGGAGAAAAACTAAATAGTGAATAATAGTAATAAACTAAAAGAAACTGAAAATAGCTAGCCATTAGAGTAAAGAAAAATTGAAAAAGTACATAACTATAAGCATTTTTTAAGAGGTTTAAACATTGGAGAAGTAATTTGTAAACAAGAAAATTTCTCCAAAACAGAACTTACGATCTACAATTCCTTTACAGCAAGAAAATAATCAATTCTTTGGAGAAGTAAATACCATTAGTCAAGGCACACGAACTTATGAAACAAGAGAATCAGACATACTCAAGTCTAAATTGGTGAAAGTGAATATGTGAGTGTGGGAGAGACAAATAAGAGATATAATAAAGTAAAGCAGTACTTATTGGAATTAGCATTAGCAAGGATAAAGAATTAAATAAGCAAATTATGACAATTAGGTTCATGCCAAAATATTCGTTTTTTTTAGAAAAAGGCATACTCCTTTTCTATATCAAAAGGAAGTACAAAGAGAGAAGTTACTGTAATTATGTACCTGTTAGCCTCTGAGCCACATGCGACACTTGGCTACATTCACTTCAACAGTTAAAAGTACAGAGTCTGTCAGTCGGTTCAAGAATCTCCCATAAGCATTTCTCCATGGTTGGCAAAGTAGTATTGGCCCTAATAAGCCCCAAAAACCTGCAAAGAATCCTAGCCCCAAACTCATGTACAATGCTTCATACAAAACTGAATTATCATCTTCACCATCCACTGTTTGTCCTTGAGGCTCCACTGTTGTCTTGTCTCCAGGGCAACTTCTGTTAAGTGGTTCACCACACAGTTCAAGATTTCCTTCAAAAGTAGAGGCATCAAAGGTTTCCAAATGTCCTTCCCATGGGATTCTTCCACTGAGATTGTTGTTTGATAAGTCTAACTCACAAAGACGATCGATTTTGGAAAGTGTAGAAGGAATTTCGCCAGTGAAATGATTGCTTGATAAGTCAAGAAACTCTAGCCAATTTAGATTCCCAATCCCAGAAGGAATTTCTCCATGTAAATTGTTTCTTGATATATTCAAAGAAATCAATCCAAGTAAATATCCAAACTCTTTTGGTACTTCCCCTGTTAAATCATTGCTTGAGAAATCAATGCTCTTTGGAAGATAGTGAGGTCTCAAAAAAACAGATTCCTGACCTTTCCACATCAATAACACCTTAGGGTTATAAATGTCCGCTAGAGATATATGTGTGATAACCTCTCTTTCCAACATTGAAGTAAAATTCCTCAGACATGATGGAATTCCTTCTGACAAGTTATTTCTTGAAAGATCCAAGACAATAACTTGTGTCAAATAACAGAGATGTACAGAAACACTTCCAAAGAAGCGATTTACTTGCAAGCTCAAGATTTTCAATTGTTGCAGACTTTCTCCAATCCACGAGGGTATTGGACCAGACAATAAATTTTCACTCACATCTAATATTACTAAATAAGTGCAGTTCTTCAATGTGAATGGTAGGTCTCCAGTTAAACTGTTGTTTCTTAAGACCAAAACTTGCAAATTATAAAGAGTACCCATGGACTGTGGAATCTTCCCTGACAATCTGTTATTGCTTAGATCAATAATTTGTAATGATCGATTTAGATGTTCCCAACAGTCGGGCAGTTGTCCCATTATTTGATTATTTGATAAATCCAAAATGCCCAGGTTTGTGGTTGTTCTTTTTCCGCACAAGAATGTCTTTAAATCTGAAATCTTATTCTTGGATAGATCCAACATTTCAGCTTGTGCCAAAAAACTAGGAATTCCACCTTCAAATTGATTTGAATTTAGAATTACTGTATTTCCACCATCGTCAGAAAGCTTGATTGGTAAATTTGGAATTATACCTTTGAGACTGTTGTAAGACATATTCATCTTAGTTATAGATTGTAACTTGTTCCAAAACCAGTCTGGTACAAAGTCATCAATCCCAGCATCAGAAATATCTAGAAAGCTTAAGTCACTTTGAGTCTGCAGCCAACTTGGGAAACTCGGACCTAACTTGCAAGAAGCTAGTCCCAATTTAATTAATTGGAAAGGTGGAACCCAGGTAGTATCAAACTTCATAGACAACGAGTTGTGAGTTAAGTCTAACTGCAACAATCTAGACAAATTTGTGAGATGTGATTCAATGATATCACCCTCCAAGTGATTCTCCTCTAGGTGAAGAAACTGCAACTCATATAGCAACCCAATGCTTTTCGGAATTTCTCCAGTTAACTGATTATTGGAAAGATCTAATAACCTCAAAGATGTAAAATTTGAAAGATTAGGTAGCATTCCAGTAATATGGTTATAAGATAAATCCAGAGTCTGAAATACATGTGTTTTGCACCGTGGAGAATTTTGAATGAAGTTAGAAATTTCCCCACTCAAATTGTTATTGTAAAGGTATAATTCCTGCAACGTGCATATATTCCCAAGGGAAGCTGGAACCTCGCCTTGCAGTTTGTTATTGCCAAGGTGAAGAAATTGAAGAGAGTTTATTGCATTCCCAAATCTATCTGGAATCGGACCTTCTAACAAGTTTTCATAAAGGTCAAGGCTGCGAAGATTGGTGGTGAAGTTGAAAATCCAGTCAAATACAGCCGATGATTTCAATAGATTAGTGGACAGTTCGAGGGTGACGAGAGAAGATAAAGAGTTTTTAATGGAAGCAGATGGCACAAGAAAACTCTTATCCGTAAGACTGCAATTTCTTAGATAAAGTTCTCGTAGTTTGGAGCTAAAGTTGAAATTTACTTGAAATATTGATGATGTCAAATTATTATAAGAGAGATCAAGGATAACAAGAGAAGGAAAGTTTGGATAGTGGGGAAAGGACAAAACAATATTATTATGAGAAAGATAAAGCTCTTGGAGATTAAGGCTATAGTTGAGCAACAGTTGAAATGTTGATGATGTCAGCATATTATCAGAGAGTTGAAGGATGGAAAGAGAAGTGGAAAAGTTGGAATGAGAAGGAAACAAAGTTGAAATATTATCATCTGAAAGACTACAGCCAGCTAAGTTCAACTCTCGTAAGTTGGGAATAAGCTCACTGATGCTTTGTAGCAAGTTATGAGAGGAGATAAGATTATTAGATGACAGGTCAAGCGTTGTTAACAAAGAGAGAGAAGATAGCCACTTTGCATCATTCATTTTAAGACCAAACAAGCCATCAAGTCTAAGAGTGTCCAAGATAGGAAGATTCCCAACCTGGAAAGGGATTGCTCCAGAAAGTGAAGTGGCCTGAAGATCAAGATACCTCAACTGTGAGAGATTCCCAAGTTGGGAAGGGATTTCTCCATAGATACCATAATTTCCACTTAGATCTAGAAAACCAAAACCTGTAGGCATTTCTGATCGAAAATTGAAACTAAGATCAAGAAACTCCAACTTTGAGAGATTTCCCAGTTCATAAGGAATTGTCCCGACGAAACCAGACCATGATAGATTGAGATATCTTAAGCTTTTGAAGGAGCCCATGTGTTCTGGGATTTGACTGCCATCGAAAGCATTAGAACTGAGATCCAAATATTCCATATTTTGCAAGTGAATCAATATAGTGAGATTGACTACACCTGTCAAAATTTGCGGAAGTGAACCACTAAGAAGTGGACCACGAAGATTTGAACCACGAAGATCTGAACCACGAAGAAGAAGCATCTGTACGTGACCTGTTTGATTGTTGCATTGAATGCCTCTCCACTGGCAGCAATCAGTATTGGTCCATGTAGGGAGCATACCAAAGTCATCATTAAGGCCTTGTTTGAAGTTGAGGAGTGCTTGTCTCTCATTCTCAATGCATTTGACATGTGATGGCCACTTCAATCCAACAATGGATACTTGAGCATGCAAAAACCACACTAACATTCCCATTAACATTTTCACAAGGTAACTGCCCATTACCATTTTCCAGATATGATATGAATTTTGTGATGGATGTACATACCAAACAAAGCAACAAGATTTAAATACTTCGTATACATGGACACCTTAATTATTTGAATTCAATTATTATTGTTATTATTATTATTATTATTGGCCGAAAGGAAAATAATGATTGTGGAAAAACTGAGTCTTGATTGTCTTATTAGTATTGGGGCAGAGGAAAATGGGTGAGTAGACAGATAGAGTAGTTATTGGTTATAGTGAGTGTTGACTGTCTTATTTTTCCTTCGCTCTTAAATTCTACTATCGTCTGTCTATCGTACTTCCATTTAATTTTCCATCAAATAATAATGAACAGGAACGTGGTTACCTAGAGGGAAATTTGGTAGTTCCCTATAAATTTTTTAATTTTTTATATTCTTACAAAATTATATTTAGTTTAAATTATTCTATCATAATTTTTATTTTATTATTTATAGTTAATTTGCTAGTAAAATTATGTAATTTAAACATATATAAGCCGCTGTAAATTATTTAATAAGTTTTACTACTTATTTAAAAAATTAAATGAAAAATTATTTTACTTTTGCTTTGAACTTCAACCAAAAAAAAATGGCACTCAACTGCATATATAGTGTTTAAATTTATAAAGTAGTTTGATCTATAAAAAAAAGTATTTTCATGAAGATGATAATAATGAAATCATAGATTTAATTTAAAAATAATTCTCTTGGTTTTGATTCTTTTTTATATATATATATATATATATATATATATATATATATGTATTAAACTAATTTATTTTCTTTTATGGATAATTTATTTGAACAAATTTTAAAATATAAAAATATGTTTTTCTTTTTCTTAATAACAAGTATTGTATTAATCTTAAAATAATTTTATGTTTTAATGACTACTAATTTAATATTGATAGTATTATTTTTTTCAGAATTAAAATACGAAAAGGAATTAATTAATTAAATTTTAATGTCCTCTCCCAACATAAAAAGAACAAAAATACGGAAAGAAATTAATGAATTATTTTTTAACTCACTCTCTCAACATAAAAAAAGAACAATAATACTATATGGTACGAAGTTTTTATGAATGAAAAAAATACAAAATCCACTTATTAATATTTATTGAATAAATGTTAAATTAAAAAAATAAAAATTAAGAATTTAGGCAAAAAAATCACATGCAGTTGCATTATATACAATTTCGAATACAACGAATATCATTATTCAAAAACGAAATTGTACTCTTATCATTTTTAATATAATTATTATAGTAGGAAACACAGTAAAGAAAATAAAAGAAAGGAAAAATATTATTTTTTTAAATAAATAAAAAATTATAAGGATGACAACAAAATTCAAACCTTATATACTCTATCCAAACTCTACCGCTAACACCGTGATCTTAGTGGTTAAAAAAACATATTTTTGATAACATGAAAATTAAAGTTTTTTTATTTATTAAAATAACTTATTTTTTCTTAATTAAGAAAACCTAGATATATCCGCAGCTGGATATGGCGATATATATAACCGTAATTGAATTGATTAATGAGATAATATTTTTTGAGGTGATGTCTCAATTAATACATGAATGAGTTTATTAGATTGCTTGCAAAAGTATTCGTAAAATAAAAGAGAGTGTAGGATTCATAAATAAGAATATAATAATAGGTGTAAGTGATATATTTCTAGAGAGAGAAACAGTTACTATGAATGGGAGGTTACATTGTGTGTCTACTATGATTAATTGAATTGAAGAAATAAAATAGTGATAATCCATGACATGTATGTTTGAGGACACAGAAAGGGCGGCTTCATGCATTATCACCTTCACACAAACGGGGACGTCCATGTCTACATTAATGCAAGGTTCACTATATGTGTTTTCATTCTCAAAATAAAAACATTTATAAACTGTTTTAGTTTCTAAGTCTTCTAACACTTCAAATATGGCTTAGAAAATTAAGCACATCAATCACATCAAAACAGAGAGACTCGTCCACCAAAAAAATTCCAAGGCAAGCAAGCTTTTCATGAATATTTATAGAAATAAAAAATAAAAATAAAATAAAGATAACCATTTCAGTTCCTGACCGACATCTCCTATTTTCTTGTTTAAATTTATCTTATGGGATTACCTCACATAGGCCTCAAACAGAGCTAATCATTTCAGTTCCATATCACATAACATTCATAAACCTCATTCACTTCATATATACATGGATAACCAATGTTGCGTGGCATACATCACATAAGTAATTCTTTGAGTTTATTTAGTAAATTACTCCGTAAGTATTTATAAGAAGAAAATATAGAAAAATAAAATAAAATATATTTTTTTATAAGTTAAAAATAGTTTATATATGTTAAAAAATTAATTTTAAATAAATTAATATGAACAAAACTTTATAAATTAGTTATACATAAATTAATTTTAATTAATAAAGAATTTTTTTTTTTTTATAAGTATTTCTAAAAAAGTTTACCAAATTATATCAACGTGAGAAACAGACAATGTTGAAGACATGTATCAATTCATTAAGTCTTGGTCTTAAGTCGACGTCCACTTGTACAATATTAAGTCTTGTATTCCATAAAATATGGGTTAGAAAATGAAGCACCTCAATCACATCAAAATACAAAAAAGATTATTCAATGTTCACCGTATTATTTTTCCACACTTGGACCACTTCATGTATACATCACCTAATCGCTTTCAACTTTTAATTATATCAATCAAATACACATAAATAAATGCCACAAAATCAAATTTTAAAAATTACACTGCAATTATATTTAATAGTAAGATTATATCATTTTTGTATCTCCATGTAGAAAATCAACAATGTCAAACATATAGTTAAAGTTAATTTTGTTTAACGAAGATTCGCTAAAATCGATATGTGATAAATATATATAATTACAGCATATAAACATAATTAAATTAAGATTTTACTATTTATATTTTCAGTTTTTTATTTTAATCTTTACGATTTGTTTAGAAACCAGTATTTACATTTACTAATAACAGCACATATAATATGCATTAAAAAAAAACACATTATCACATATAATCAGGTACAGAGCTATTTGAATCGGAGGGGCCTTGGCCTCCCCTATTTTTCTAATTTAAAATTTTTTAATATATGTACCAGGGCTATTATTTTTATTTAAGGAGTTTATTTGTGAAAATAATAATATCTAGTATAACTTTTTTGACATTTTTTATAATTTTTATAGTGAAAATAATTATATATATTTCTTTTTAGACAAAATATATAGTATTATTTATTTTCTTTTTAATAATTTATTTTATAATCTATTATTACAATTTTAAAATATATTAATGATTGTATTTAAAATCAAATTGGTTTAATTATAAAATGTTACAGGTTATTTGGTCAATGAGATAAATATATGAATACTATATAAATTATTGATATATTGAACTTTAAGACATACCAACCGACCTTCATTCACTCAATCATTATTTTTTTTTTATATTCTCTTCATTTTTCTTATTTCATCTTAGTCAAATCTTAAGTGGCATTAACTTTGCTGTATATTCCTCTTTTTTTTTTTTAGTTGATCAACGTATAGAGGTATTACTATATCGTAATATGCCTCATGAAATTGTCAATCATCTCACATATTTGGCATTAATAACTTCAAAGCTTTGTTCCTTGTTATAATTTAAGCTTTGGCGCATGTCCTCCTTTTGTTACTAATTCCTATCTATCCCCATTTTTATCATTTATCCTTTCTCCATGTTACCTACATATATTAAATAATTAGCAAAGCACTAGTACAACTATTTTATATATACAGTAATGCCAAAGTGACTTGTTTTCAATTGGATATTAAGCAGATGAAATGGATATGCCAAAGTTGATTACCTCCTTATTCCCTGTTGCTGGTACTATGAAGAGGTTAGCTTCACTTTTGAGGCTAGGTCTCATGCTTCTACCAATGGCATTTTACACCCATTCTAAGTAAAGATTGTTAGCTACATGTACATATTCATAGCGAGTCCTAAAACGTTAACTTTTTATATTAATAAGACAAATTAATATTTTCTAATACATTTAAATTTGTTTATTTTAACTTTTTAATTAAGCAATCAGTTACCTTCGAATGCGTTGATTGGAATTAGGTTCAAAATGGTTATATGTAATGATAACCTTCATGTTATAGTCTCTCACACATCCATCACCATGTCCAAGAAACATAACCTTGTCTTGGTTTATGAACCAGTTTTTAGATATAGTTACATAAATAGAATCACGTGTTACATCAAGTAGACCATCTTGACAATCATAAAGTGTATTATGATCAATCCAAATCTTTGAAGCAGGAACTAAGGGTTAAATCACCTTTCCTTCAGGCAAATTACAATCCCAAGGGTTCGTGGTTTGCGATAATGAACCTGAATGCCATGGATGATTACATTGGTGACCTACCAAAAAATAAGTAGAGTTACGTATGAAGTGGTAACTCATGAAAACAACATTTGTAATGTTTAATTATTTTACATGCAATTTTAGTCATTGGTGATTACCTTAATGATCATTAAGCATGCATTATTAGCATTGTTGACTTTAATGTCTTAACCATCAACAGTGGTGAAACTACTAATGAGAAGGGGTCTCTCGAATTTAATGTGCATGTTTCTTTGCAATGTGATCCACACTTTATCTTGAATCACAGAAGTTTCATACCTCAAGGTTCCAGATTTGGGGTTAATAGGATCATCACTAAAGTCAATAACTTTGTAATGGATGAAGTCTTTACCAATGTTATTAGTCATCTTGCTAGCATAACCCACCGAACATGTGACTAATTAAGATGGATGTATATTTGGCAATCCAATTAATAACGGTGACATTTGGGTTCTATACTAGCTCAAATCAAATCAAGTTCGTATTACTATGTTATAGTATATTAAAGTATACTCAATCTCAATCAAGTAGATGACTGTCACGTATCTTTCTCATGTACTGTCGAGTATCTTTCAGTTATGCAGATAACAGTTTTCTATTATGATTCAGTTATAATCAGTCACTGTCATGTAATAACTGCCAAGTCAGTAGATAGATATTAATTTACTATATGAACTCATCATGTAAGAAATCTATGTATACTAATAATTTTCAGATTCTTCTCAATGCCAAAACTCTCTTCTTTTCTCCCCACTCAATTTCTAACATGCTAAAAGCAAAAATATAACACCTGCATCGTAATTTATATATATATAACAATATACCGAGCATTCCATTTTCACATTATACAGTATATCATATTACTGTCTGTTTGGTAACTAGAAATAGTTCCAAAAAAAGCAACAATATTTCATTCAACAGAAGATGGACAGAAACAAAAAGATACGGACAAAAACAACATCGAAAAATAATTTTTTTTCATCTATTTTTGAACTAGCAAGCTCAAACAAAATCGTAAATAAATTCTGGAAAATGATAAACAAGACACATGGTTAACCATAACCACAAACACTAGCTTGTCCCACTCCCACCAAAAGCTTTCAGAGAAACTAATAGTTGAAGAACTGGGTTTAACAAGGAAAGTTAGTGGAGGAGGAACCAAGATATCAACAAGTAAATTATCCAAATGATACTCAATTCAAATTTTTTAAATAAAAGTTAAAGATTCAAATCTCAGCCAATATATATAAAATAAAATATTTATAAATATCAACAAATTTCTTGAAAAAAATAAATTTTGATAAAGAATAGACTGAATATTTCTTGCAATGATATGGAAAAATAAAATAAAATAATAAGAATAAAAATAAATAAGAAATATAATAATCTTCTTAGTTGATCCGCAACAGTTTTCATTTTTATATGATTCATGTAATGTGCATTCTACACTAATCAAATTCTAGATAATGATATGTAATGTTGTCATGGGAAATGGTTGGAAGGAAGGAGAACACGAGATGAATATAAAGAGTATGTGATCCCATTTGAGATGTAAAAATCTTACAAAGATGTATTGTAATAAGTAGCAGGAGGCAGTAAAATAGCAACAGAGCAGACGAAGGAAAATGAGGGACAGGACTTGGGTCTGGCGACAAAAAATTAATCTCATGAATAATTTGGCTTATGAGATTACCCCTAGTAGTGTAAGATTAGGAATGATTCGGGTAAGTAATGATTAGTTGAGGGAGATTAGAGAAGCTCAGTTGGAGGATTCATTTGTGGTTGCTAGACATGTAGCCATAGAACAGAATAGTGGGAGAGAATTCACCTTGGGTGTATATAGAGTAATAAGACTTAGAAATTGGATATGTGTGCCTAGTAAACCTACACTTTGGCGTTTGATTTTGAGGAAGGTTATAGAAGTAGGCTTAATTTCCATCCTGAAGTAACTGATGTATCAAGACCTTAAGGGAATATATTCTAGTGGCATAAATGGAAAGAGACATAGCGGATTTTGTTAATGATTGTTTAGTTTGAGAGAAGCTTGAGCAGCATTTAAGGATACTAGTCAGTACTATTGAAAATGGGTCATGGTATAGTTGTTTAATAAAAGTTAATTGGAAGATGTAAGTTAGTGTGAGAACCCAATAGTCGACCTTTTAAGATAGGAGTTTCTCTTAAGTTAAAAACCTTGCATTAGTGAGTAAGATTATAAAATTTCCTGAGATTGGACAAATACCGTGGTGAGTTTCTAGACATATTCCTTTAAGTTAGCATAGTCTTTAACTCAAGAATCTAGGAAGGGGGCAAGGTTTAGGTGGATTGATAATTTGGAATTAGTTCCTAATGTCTTGGAGAAGCATTAGATAGCATGCCAACCTTAGTAATACCTGACATTAGTTATTGAGAGGAGTGTTGTTACTAGACGGTGAGGATGTATTTTAATCTCACAGACAAATGGGAGTTGTAAGACGAATTATGTAACCCCTAGCTTGGGGGTAGTAGTAGTGGCTACTCTTAAGATTCGAGGACACCACTTGCATGATTTTAAGTTGATATTCTCGATGACGTAGAAACACTAAGTGAAAATTCAACTAGTAAGAGTGGAACCTAAAATAGATGGGGTGATTGGAATTTCCAAATGACCAAGGTTTTAGGCAGTCATCACTAGGTAGAATCAAGACAGTAGAATATGTCGTAAATAGGAAATCCTTTCGCATCCTTTCGTGTGATTAGAGGACAAGATCTGTTAACTAGTTAGAACACCAATTTTTGTGGATAGAAGAGAAACCATAAGACGATGGGGATATGATTTTCTAGATGGCATTAGGTAATTTAGAAATAGAGTTGTGTACTTAGTAAGTCTATGTGTAAGAACCAGATTGTAGAAAAGGATCATACGGTAGATTTAATATTGGATTGAGGTGGTATAGATGCGTGAGGATCGTTGGAAGATGTTTTGGCAGCTTAAATCATAGGAAGAGTAAATAAGCGTGAGCACCTATTTGGTTGATAGGTTGGAATCCTAGAGTTATTTTAAAACTTGGGGGAGAGATTTTGTTAAACTCGAGAAATCTAATTGGATTGGGTTCAGTCTATCTATTCACTCGTGCCATTTACACAATATATGCACATGTTTCAACTCTGGACGTACATTTGTTACTCTAGCAAGTAATCGAACTAGCTTATTTGAAGGTTAAAAGAAGACTAGGTATGAGAGTTGATATTACAAGTTATGAAAGATTTAAGGTTAACTTGTTTAGAGAGGTGAGATGATTATTTTAGCCAACGCAAATTGAGTAAGGACTATCATTAGAAATACTAAATGAGTAAGGGGAGGGCAATTGCAAGGGTACGTAAAGTACTTACTCTATGTAAATTCGAGGACGAATTTTCTTTTAAGATGAGAGAATTATAACATCCTAAATTTTAATTATTATTTTTTTAGAAGATAAATTACATCATCATTATTATTATCAATTTTATTTTAATTATTAATTGCTGGAAGAAATTATTTTATTAAATAATTGTATTTTGAAACTGAAATGTTATTATTATTATTATTCTTAATGATGGCAGAAAATTTATTTAGTATTTAAATATTTACATTTAATTTTATTTTAATGGAGGAGTTGATGGTTTTATAAATTGATGAGACATTAATCTAAATTATTTTCATTTATTAATTTAATTAATCAAATTAATGGGGAGGCTAACGAGCGGGTCGGGGTTAACCCAACTCAGCTAGAATATTAGATAGGAGTTAATCAATTTACCCTAATTGGTGTTTTGCGTGTCAGACACCCAGACCTAGAGGAGGAGAGAGAACACATCAGTCACCCAGACCTAGAGGAGGAGAGAGAACGCAGACCTGCAAGAAGGAAGAGATAGGGTGTTCAGATCGTCTTGGAGCCGCATCAGATTCTTGCTGTTCTTCGCATCTAAGGTACGGGGATGGGTTCGATTATATGTGAATGTGGGGGGTGTATGAGTAGTGAGGGCAATCCCTAAGTCCCTCTACGATCTAAATTCTCAAATTTGTTTGGTTATTATGTTTTAAAAATATTTTAATCGATAGAAAAAATTCGTCAATGTGTACCATGGTTTTGGTTGACTTAATTAATAATGTAATCGGTTACCTTTAGTGTGAAGGAAAACCTCTAGAGGGAATTCCAAAAGAACAAGAAGAATGACTTTGATGAACATGTTTTCTTCATTATGTTTCCAAGTATACACAGATGTTACTTCTATCTCATTATTTAGGTTTCATTTACATAAGAAAGAGCAGTAGGTCTTCCCTAGAGTCATTGTTAATAATTGTTATTGTATGGTTTCTTGTGGCATTTGAAGGGAATTAAATTCTTGGATTAAAGTTTTGTCTTAATATATTTTCGTTTGAAATTGTATGGTTACTTGTCTTAATTACTTGATTCTCATAGTTGTTCATGGTTATTCATGGTTGAGGTTCAATTTGGGACTCTTGTGTGTAATGGTGAAATTGGGTGAAATTTAATGGTGTTTTATATGCGTTTTTATGCATTCTTATAAATGATTTATGGTAATGATGGGTAAATCGATATGATTTTGGCATGATTATGGCATGATTATGGACAGTGTGAATGATGTATGAATCATGAGAATGAGAATGAGAATGTGGATGAGAATGAGAATGTGGATGAGAATGAGAATATGGATGAGAATGCATTGAGCATGGACATGAGATGCATGAGATGAATGAGAAGCCAAACGTGGCTATAATACCCTGGCCATATATGGTGTTTAACAGGGGACCCTAGCCAAAAGTGGTGTTTAATAGGATGAACTAATAATGGGGGACATTCATATGCATGGGTCATAGGTGGTGTTTAACCATGCTACACGCCGGCCATGTTTAACGGTTGTGTAGAATGTCTTCGCACAGGTCATAGGTGGTGTTTAACTGTGCGACACACAAGCCATATGGGGTGTTTAACGGTGTGGCCATCATTAGTGATAACTAAGGGGATTGAGGAGGTTCGCCCATGGTGTGGAATTCCGAATCGAGACTCTTAGATGTGGTGATGAGCATATGTATTGTGTGAGCATGTGCATTTTGTAAACATGAATGGAATATGATTGATTTTGAATGCGATTGATTTTGAATGCGATAGTAATGGGTAGAATTTGGGGTACTATCTACATTTGTGTATGATTGAATACTATTTCTCATCGTGGTTTTCTTTTAGGTAAGGTAATGTTGAAGACACTTGTGGTGCCGAGATTTAAAGAGGCGGGATCTTACTCTGATTTGTGTAACATTAAGGCTTGGGATTTATAACAGTGAAAATGATCGGCATATCAATAACTCACTAAATGTATATAGAAATGAAAGTGATTTATATATTTGAAATATGTGTCAAACACATGAATGATCAACATTAATAATTTTTTTTGTGTACTTAATGTTTGAACATGATAATGATCATGTAAACCTTTTATCTTCGATACGAATTGAGTTTCCTTGGTTTTATCTATTACCTTGTTTTCCTTTTTATTTATTTGATAGTTTTAATTTAAGTATTTCGGTAGAAGGATGTCACATTTGAAAATAGAAGTTTCAAAATTTGAAGGGATGAAAATTAAAGACAAAATATTTTGTAAAGACAAAAACTAAAATGTGTTTATTTTATAGGTGTGATAATAAGTTATTTTAAAAGGTTGAAAATCAATTTTTTTATATTACAAACAGCAAAACATAAAGTTTCTACTCTTATATAGATTAAAATGAATAATTTCTATATATAAAGACTAAAACAAATTAGTTTTTTCACTTCAAATTTAACCAATTCAATTATAATTGGTTTAGTTTTTGAATTTATCCCCATACCAACCCAATGGCGCAATCAATTAATTTTTAACTTTTAGATTAATAAATTTTAAATTTTTGCACTTAATTTTTCTTCTATATTTGTTATTTTTTTCTTCATTTAATTTATTCTTGTTGTAATCTTAGTGTACTTAATTACCATATTAAATTATTTATTTATTTTTGTCATATTTTGAGTAAAAAATTAATCAGATCGTATAAAGTAACAATTATAGAAAAATAATTTTTAAATAAATAAATATTAAATTATTAAAGATTAAAATTAATATTACCTTGCGTAAATATAAAATTAAATGTTCATATAAAATAGACAATAACTGGACATTAAAACTTGAGAAATGTGATAAATTAATAATTTATATTGTATCCAGATGATTTGAACTAAACCAATTAACCAATCTTAATCGGATAAGATCGGTTCTAATTAGCTAAAAAAATGCTGAAAACCAGAACCACACTAACTCAATTTTTCGAATTTAAAATTGTCTAAACCTAAACCAATCGAACCCGTTAATATTGCAAAGGTATTAAGCATGAACTTTAATAATTATAAATAGGGTTCCATGAATTCTATATTTAAAATAGTTTTTGATATATATATATCGCATTCTCTCACTTAGTAGCCTTTGAGCCACCTATGGCAATTGGCTACGTTCACTTTAACCATTATAAATATTTAGTCTCTGAGGCTGTTCAAGAACCTGCCGTAACCATTTCTCCATGCTTGCCAAACTAGTATTTTTTCCGCACAAGAATTTATTTAAATCCAAAATCTTATTTTCAGAAATATCCATTGTGTAGAATCATCAAATTCGGAAATGTACATTTGAGACTGTTGCAAGACATATTCATCCCAGCGTCAGAAATATCTTCAAACCATAAGATAGTCATTGAATTAATTATAATTGAGTGAGATGTTAAAATCACTTGATTAAAATAATTCTAATTAGTAATTTTGTAATTCAAATAATTGATACTATAATGAAATAAAAACATCGTTATGTTTTATCAAGACTCAGTATAAATTTTCCTGAAGTTTAAAAATTTAGACGCTCTGCTTATACTGAAACTTATAATTAAATGATGCGATTAATTTAGTATCAATTTCTTCATCATCTGTCAGCTTTGTGACAAACAAGCAGGAATTACACCTTCAAGTTTGTTTGGATTTAGAAAAATTCTACTTTCACCTTCAATGTTGGCAAGCTTCATAGGTAATTTCCGAATTGTAAATTTGAAACTGTTCCAAGACATATTCATATTGTAAATTGTTCCAAAACCAATCAAATACACTGTACCAAAAAATGAGTTTAATAATAATATATTTGTCACATCATCTAATCCCACGTAACTCTGTTGATACAACTTTTAAATAATTATAATAAAAATTAACAAACATATTATACATATTATTTTTTTTTATGATGGAATAATAATATAAAATCATATATAATAAACTTGAGTGATTTAATTTTACCTCCAATTGAGACCAATTAATATCACCTCCAAGTAATTCTCCTGGCCTGCAGGAAAAGAAACTCCAACTCATATAACAATCCATTTCTTTTAGATATTTCCTCAGTTAACTAATTATCGATTTACTGTACTTTAGAAATGATATTTTGTTTTTATTTTTATTATTGATTGATTATTTATCTCCAGAAAAAAAAGTTGAACAATTTATTTTTAGAATCACAATTATTTTAATTAAATTAGTTAATTGAATTAAATTTTAATGCACTTTCAATATAAAAAAAAAAAAAAACACTCTTGCGACATCATCTAGATGACCGAGTAGGTGAATATATTACTTGAATGTTTAATGGTAAAACCATAGTTGAATTTTAGTGCAATCAATAATAATTAAATTTATTATATAATATTACAAGTAATAAAATATTATAAAATTGTGAAAAATTAGATTATAAATTATAAATTAATATAAACGATTAAATTATATGTTTTATAAATAAAAATTGATAATAATTGACAAAATAATCTATACTTATGTAAAGTCTTTTACTTTTATTTATCTTAAAAGTATTTAGATTAAAATAAAAATAAAAAAAGAAGAATTAAAAAGAAATTCTTCAAATACCACCAAATTGAAGTCTTTGCGCTAATTTAATTTTCCTCTCTAACGTAATTGACCAACTTAATTAATATTTCTGATAATTTGGAGTAGCCTTACTCAGCTCAATAGTTAATTCATAATCTGAGGATTATTTTCTTATTTATATATATTATTATTATTTTTAGTGGATGTAAGATATCATTTTATATAATTTGAAATGAACTTAAATAATGTAAAAAACTAGTTCAGAAAACAAAACTTGTCCCTCGCTACACACAAAATAATTTTCTACCCCACAGCATACACATATATGTTATAGGAAATGAATTGTGTAGCCACACCCAATATAATTTTCAACCCTACAGCATACAAGCATATAATTCAAACATTATCATTAATCAACGGAAACCTTGGAAGTTTTTGGAGGTTTTTCTACCCTCCAAAAAAATCTCACTTCAATCGTTCCTCAACGTACACATTTCACATCTGATGCCCACTTCAATCCAATATAATTCGGAATGCCAAAAGCAAACAATATTTTCACTAAGTAACTGCCCATTTAAATTTATATCAAGAGTTCATTTTTTATATATAAAAAAACATTTAATTTTATAATTTATTAACAAATATAATATTTTCCGTTCGTGCTTATTATCTTGTACTCCTCCTGTAATATTTTTGGATATCATCCTGTTAAATAATCCTATTAAATATTTTATTACAAAAAATAAACAACAGAGCAATACTAACTGATATAAATAACATGCATCTACTAGGATAATGGACCTTATTTGGATGAAAATGATAGTAATGAGTTCACAGATTCAATTAAATATTAATTCTTTTAGTTTTTATCATTTTATATACAATGATAGTAATGAGATCACAGACTCACCCTAATGCAATTCTGCTGTGTTAGTTAATTCTGCCATTGTCTTGACATCATTGAAACAGTGCAACAACAACAAAGCCTTATCCCACATGGAAAGAGTAAATTATACTAACTAAGCTCTTCGTGTGATAATTTAATTTATTCATATAAGAAAGCTGTGCAGACCTACAAATAAGGCTGCTTGAAAATGTCAATGCTCTGTTTTGGGATTTTGGCAGAGCATATGCAATATGCATATGAAAATTTTGATTAAGTTGAAACTCAATGGACACTCACATACTTGCTGTTATGTACGAATAGATGGAATGCAAACCCTTCACAATTTACATATTAAAAAGTCTTGACTTAAAAATAGAATAAAACTACAAATAGATTACTGAATAAAAGACAATCAAATCAATAAGTTTCTTGAAACAGTGATTTTGCATTACATTGTATACTTCAATATTGCATATCCTACACATCCAGCAATCCATGAAGCTTTCATCGCAGATTGAAATTGTGAAGCTAATCCGCCATAAACTGCAACTACAATTCAGATTAAACATATTAATGGCGAGGTGATGGAGAAAAATTAAACAGTGAATAACAGTAATAAACTAAATGAAACTGAAAATAGCTGGCCATTAAAGAAAAACTGAAAAAGTACATAACTATATGCATTTTTTAAGAGGCTTAAAAATTGGAGAAGTAATTTGAAAACAAAAAATTTCTCCAAAACAGAACATACGATCTATAATCTCTTTACAGCAAGAAAATAATCAATTCTTCGAGAAGTAAATACCATTAGTCAAGGCACACGAACTTTTGAAACAAGAGAATCAGATATACTCAAGTTAGTTTAAATTGGTGAAAGTGAATATGTGCGTGAGTGAGAGACAAATAAGAGATATAATAAAGTAAAGCAGTACTTCTTGGAATTAGCATTAGCAAGGATAAAGAATCAAATAAACAAATTATGACAATTAGGTTCAGTGCCAAAATATTCGTTTTTTTAGAAAAAGGCATACCCCTTTTCTACATCAAAAGCAATTACAAAGAGAGAAGTTATTGTAATTATGTACCTGTTAGCCTCTGACCAACATGCGGCACTTGGCCACATTCACTTCAACAATTAAAAGTATATAGTCTGTCAGTCTGTTCAAGAATCTCCCATAAGCATTTCTCCATGCTTGGCAAAGTAGTATTGGCCCTAACAAGCCCCAAAAGCCTGCAAAGAATCCTAGCCCCAAGCTCATGTATAATGCTTCGTAGAAAATAGGATTGTCATCTTCATCATTAACTGCTTGTCCTTGAGGCTTTGCTATTGTCTCGTCTCCAGGACAAGTTTTGTTAAGTTGTTGACCACAAAGACCAATATTTCCTTCAAAACCAGAGGCATCAAAGGTTTCCAAATGTCCTTCCCATGGGATTCTTCCACTGAGATTGTTGTTTGATAAGTCTAACACGCCAAGACTATCAATTTTGGAAAGAGTAGAAGGAATTTTGCCAGTCAAATGATTTCTTGATAAGTCAAGAAACTCTATCCAATTTAGATTCCCAATGTCAGAAGGAATTTCTCCATGTAAGCTGTTTCTTGATAAATTCAAGGAAACCAATCCAAGTAAATATCCAACCTCTTTTGGTACTTCACCTGTTAAATCATTACTTGAGAAATCAATGCTCTTTGGAAGATAGTCAGGTTTTAAAAACACAGATTCCTGACCTTTCCACATCAATAACACCTTAGGGTTATAAATGTCCGCTAGAGATATATGTGTGATAACCTCTCTTTCCAACATTGAAGTAAAATTCGTCAGACATGATGGAATTCCTTCTGACAAGTTATTTCTTGAAAGATCCAAGACAATAACTTGTGTCAAATAACAGAGATGTACAGAAACACTTCCAAAGAAGCGATTTACTCGCAAGCTCAAGATTTTCAATTGTTGCAGACTTTCTCCAATCCACGAGGGTATTGGACCAGACAATAAATTTTCACTCACATCTAATATTACTAAATAAGTGCAGTTCTTCAATGTGAATGGTAGGTCTCCAGTTAAACTGTTGTTTCTTAAGACCAAAACTTGCAAATTATAAAGAGTACCCATGGACTGTGGAATCTTCCCTGACAATCTGTTATTGCTTAGATCAATAATTTGTAATGATCGATTTAGATGTTCCCAACAGTCGGGCAGTTGTCCCATTATTTGATTATTTGATAAATCCAAAATGCCCAGGTTTGTGGTTGTTCTTTTTCCGCACAAGAATGTCTTTAAATCTGAAATCTTATTTTTGGAAAGATCCAAAAAGCCTGCTCCTGACAAAAAAGTAGGAATTCCACCTTCAAATTGATTTGAATTTAGAATTACTGTAGTTTCATCATCACTGGCAGGTATCTGGATTGGTAAATTCGGAATTGTACCTTTGAGACTGTTGTGAGACATATTCAGCTGACTTATAGAATGTAACTTGTTCCAAAACCACTCTGGTACTAAGTCAACAATCCCAGCATCAGAAATATCTAGAAAGCTTAAGTCACTTTGAGTCTGCAGCCAACTTGGGAAACTCGGACCTAACTTGCAAGAAGCTAGTCCCAAATTAATTAATTGGAAAGGTGGAACCCAGGTAGTACCGAACTTCATAGACACCGAGTTATCTGACAAATCTAACTCCACCAATCTGGACAAATTTGTGAGATATGATTCAGTGATATCACCCTCCAAGTAATTCCCCTGTAGGTAAAGAGACTCCAACTCGTATAGCAACCCAATGGTTTTAGGTATTTCTCCAGTTAACTGATTATTGGAAAGTCCTAATTCCCTCAAAGATGTAAAAATTGAAAGATTAGGTAGCATGCCAGTAATCCGGTTATGAGATAAATACAAAGTGTGAAATACATGTCTGTTGCACCATGAAGAATTTTGAATGAAGCTAGAAATTTCCCCACTCAAGTTGTTATTGTCAAGGTATAATTCCTGCAACGTGCATATATTCCCAAGGGAAGCTGGAATCTCGCCTTGCAGTTTGTTAGAGTCAAGGTCAAGAACTTGAAGAGAGTTTATTGCATTCCCAAATCTATCTGGAATTGGACCTTCTAACAAGTTTTCATAAAGGTCAAGGCTGCGAAGATTGGTGGTGAAGTTGAAAATCCAGTCAAATACAGCCGATGATTTCAATAGATTAGTGGACAGTTCGAGGGTGACGAGAGAAGATAAAGAGTTTTTAATGGAAGCAGATGGCACAAGAAAACTCTTATCCGTAAGACTGCAATTTCTTAGATAAAGTTCACGTAGTTTGGAGCTAAAGTTGAAATTTACTTGAAATATTGATGATGTCAAATTATTATAAGTGAGATCAAGAATAACAAGAGAAGGAAAGTTTGGATAGTGGGAAGAGGACAAAACAATATTATTATGAGAAAGATAAAGCTCTTGGAGATTAAGGCTATAGTTGAGCAACAGTTGAAATGTTGATGATGTCAGCATATTATCAGAGAGTTGAAGGATGGAAAGAGAAGTGGAAAAGTTGGAATGAAAAGGAAACAAAGTTGAAATATTATTATCTGAAAGACTACAGCCAGCTAAGTTCAACTCTCGTAAGTTGGGAATAAGCTCACCGATGCTTTGTAGTAAGTTATGAGAGTAGCTAAGATTATAACCTGACAGGTCAAGCGTTGTTAACGAAGAGAGAGAAGATAGCCACTTTGCATCGTTCATTTTAAGACCATTCAAGTAATCAAGTCTAAGAGTGTGCAAGATAGGAAGATTCCCAACCTGGAAAGGTGTTGCTCCAGAAAGATAAGTGCCCTGAAGATCAAGATACCTCAACTGAGAGAGATTCCCAAGTTGAGAAGGGATTTCTCCATGGATATCAATATTTCCACTTAGATCAAGATACCTCAACTGTGAGAGATTCCCAAGTTGAGAAGGGATTTCTCCATGGATATTATTGTAACTTAGATCTAGATATTGTAAACTTGTAAGCATCCCTAGTCGAGAAGGGATTGTCCGTCTGAAACCAGACCATGATAGATTGAGATATCTTAAGCTTTTGAAGGAGCCCATGTGTTCTGGGATTTGACTGCCACGGAAATCATTGTAACTGAGATCCAAATATTCCATATTTTGCAAGTGAATCAATGAAGTGAGATTGATTGCACCTCTCAAATATTGCATATATGAACCACGAAGAAGAAGCATCTGTACGTGACCTGTTTGATTGTTGCATTGAATGCCTCTCCAGTGGCAGCAATCAGTATTATTATGATTGCTGGTCCATGTAGACAGCATACCAAAGTCATCACTAAGGCCTTGTTTGAAGTTGAGGAGTGCTTGTCTCTCATTCTCAATGCATTTGACATGTGATGGCCACTTCAATCCAACAATGGATACTTGAGCATGCAAAAACCATACTAACATTGCCATTAACATTTTCTCAAGGTAACTGCCCATTACCATTTTCACAATGGATACTTGAGCATGCGAAAAGCACACTAAAACTTGCTAATAATTAATTATGACTTTTGCAATGGATGTACATACAAAACAAAACAACAAGATTTAAATAGTTAGTATACATGTACTCCTTAATTTCTAAGCCCTTAGTCTTCATTCACTATTCCAAGTCAACCATGCAATAAAGTTTAAAAGGTACAATCATTCAAATTAAAAGAAACTCCTCACACCAAAATGAGATAATGGGAACAAGATGAAAATGAGAGACGAGAACGTGATTTTAAATTGGCATAACTAGAAGAAAAAGGAACGTTTTCAAAATGAAAAAATCTTAAATGATAATGGAAACTTTAATTGATAATATATTTATACTGACTTATTAAATATTATTAATACTTTCATTCATGTTATGAATATTTAAGTTTAATTTCAATGTCAATGTAATTTTTTTATTATCAACTAATTGTAAATCATCATAAAATTTAATACTGTTGTTGTATATATTAATTTATAATTTGGTAATGGAATAAAAAAAAATTTACACTATTAGAGTATTTAAATTAAATCCGGTGAATCTTTACTCTCTTAATTTTCCTTCTTCCCTCTTAAAAGTCACTTGTACTGTACGTATATATATTTGTTCATATAAATACTTATTAGAAAAAAAAAATGAAAATTTTTTTTTACAAAGTAAAATTAATTTATACATAAATTAAAAATAAGTTTTTAAATAAAGTAGAATGAAGAAACTTTGATAAATTAATTTATTTTAACTTATGAAAAAGTTCATTTCACTTTTTGTCTCTATTTTCTCCTCCTATTCATTTAAAAATTTATTTAAACATATCCATATATTATTTAATTTTCCATCAAATAATAATGCAACATGATCGCAGTTACCTCGAGGAAAATGAGGTAGTTGCCTATAAAGTTTTTAAATTTTTTATGTTCTTACATAATTATATATTTTTAATTTAAATTATTGGATAATAAAATTTTCTACATTATCTATAGTTAATTTGTTAGTAAAATTATGTAATATATATATATATATAAGCGCTGTAAATTATGAAAAAAGTTTTACTATTTTTTTAAAACTTAAAATGAAAATTTATTATACTTGTGCTTTCAACTTCAACAACAAAAAAAAATGGTATTCGAATGCATATACAGTGTTTGAATTTATATAAGTAGATTGATCTATAAAAATGAATTTTGATGATGATAAAAATGAAATCATAGATTTAATTGAAAATAATTCTTTTGGTTTTGATTCATATATATATATATATTCTTTTATAGATAATTTATTTGAACAAATTTAAAAATATAAAAATACTTTTGGTTTTTCTTAATTAAATCCGAATAATTAAAATTTTAAAAATGATGAATTGAAAAAACTATTGTATTGATCTTAAAATAATATTATGTTTTCATGAGCATTAATTAGATGTTGATAGTCTAAGATCCCTGTTAGTTTTTCAGGCTTTTGCCTTCTTTTAGAAAGTTGAGGTGTTTAGTAGGAACAGGATCCGTCTTTACTTTTTCATCCTTTACAAAGTTGACCTGATGGAATATTCTTTCCGCGTGCAAGTCTTGGCTTTTTGTTTTCTTCAACTAAAACGAGGTTCGCATGTTTCCTGATTTGCCATGTTGCTGCTTAATTATGACAACATAGCAATGATTGTGGAGTCAACGGAGTGGTGAGATGACAATAAACAAACTGCTCTCTAATAATAATGCACCCACTTCCACCCACGCGCCAAATGCTAATTCATGAATTTAACATATACTTGTACCGTTTCGGATATTATTAAATCATTTCTTTTTTTAAATTTTAATATTATATATAGTTAAATTAATTATAATATTAAAAATATATATATATAACTAAAATTAACGTATATATAATTTATATTTGATTTAATTACTCATTTCATTTTTATATTTACATAATTTTTATGTTTTGAAATTTATATTTTGAAATTATTTATTATAGTCTAATTAAAAGGATAAGTAATTTAGTTTGGATTGAATTTATTTAAATTTAAGACTAATCCAATAAAATATAATTAAATTTAATTTATTATTTTTTAAATAATTTAATTAAATTTTAATCAAATTGAGTTGAATTAGATTGAGTAAATACATCGATAATAATATATTTTAAAATTAAAAAAATAAAAATTAAGAAAAAATAGAAAAACAAAATTTAATTAAGGGATATACAAGAACTAAGAATATTAAATTAATTAAATCATAAATAGTTAAAACAATGGCTTTTTTTTATCATAGTTATTTATGTAAAACTAAATATTTAAATTTTTTTTAAATAAAGTTGAAAAAATTTATAAAAATAATGAAGAATTATTATGGAAAGAGATTGCATCTTCCAGGTTCCGACAATCATGTTCACCTGTCCCGTTTGTTAGGTGGCTTAGTCCTCCCATTAAATATGATATGTACTATTACGGCATCATTAGACTAGGTGCTATCATGACCCTATTATCCGGTTGGTTTTTGGTTGATGGATGCACAACCTTATAAATATTAAGGGTACGATAAGAATTTTTGATCATTAGATACTTCTCAGTCATTGAATGTCTCCATTTATTCATGCAGTTCTAATCGTTGAGTGCTTTATACCCTCTGGTCATTCGATGTCTTGTCTTCTTCTTCCAGCCAACTCTCTTACTAATCGGTCTACAACTTCACAAGCGTGAGAGAACGATAAGCACTTTTGATCATTGGATACTTAGAGTCCATCCTAGTTGTTGGATGTGTTTACTTATTCATCTGCCCAACTCTCCCACCAAACTATCTGCAACCTTATAAGCATTGGGTAGGACAATAAGTGAGCTTTCGATTGCATGTAACACTTGTAGAAACCCATAATTGTCCCACTAGAAAATGATAAAAAAAAAAATGTGTGGAAGAATCCTCCTCCAAGCGTGCAGGAGAAGTGTCATCTCCTCCCAAAATGAAATAAAATTTTTTTTATAATATAAAATTAATTTATGCATAAATTAAATATAATTTTTTAAGTAATGTATAATAAGAGAATTTTGATAAATTAATATATTTTAACTTATGAAAAAGTTCATTTCATTTTTTTTTCCATTTTCTCCTTTTATAAGTATTCATTTAAAAATTTATCTAAACATTTCCTAATATTATTTAATTTTCCATCAAATAATAATGCAACATCATCGAGTTACCCCGAGGAAAATGAGGTAGTTTCCTATAAAGTTTTTTAATTTTTTATGTTCTTACATAATTATATATTTTTAATTTAAATTATTGATAATAAAATTTTCTATATTATTTATAGCTAATTTGTTAGTAAAATTATGTAATATATATATATATATATATATATATATATATATATATATATATATATATATATATTAATTTATTTTCTTTTATAGATAATTTATTTGAACAAATTTTAAAATATAAAAATACTTTTGGTTTTTCTTAATTAAATCCCAATAATTAAAATTTTAAAAAGATTATGATTTGAAAAAACTATTGTATTGATCTTAAAATAATATTATGTTTTAATGAGCATTAATTAGATGTTGATAATCTTTTTTTTCAGAATTAAAATATTGAAAGACATGAATTCAATTTTAAGGAACTCTCAACGTAAATAAGAACAGAAGTTTTGATGTACGAAAGAATAGAAAATCCACACATTAATATTTTATTGAATAAATATTAAATTAGAAAAAAAAATAAAAATAAGAAGCTAGGTAAAAATCACTGTAGTTGGATACAGGATTTCTCTAATAAAACGTGCAGCGAACAACTTACAGGTTTCCTCTTTTCTCCTAGCTTTCTCTTTTTCTGGGACACCAAGCGCTCCCGAGGCTAATAGATAACACATAAAATCCGAGTCTATTTCTGGTATATCCTCTGAGTGACTATATGCGAAAATATCTTGATTTTCATAAAGGAATTAGAATAACTGCTTCTCCACCTCTTCCTCTAGATGCCACAATCTTTGTCCTTTGGTGAGGATCTACTTGGATTTATATCTCCTTCAAATCATTTGTCAGCTATGATCTCAGATCCTTTGGACAGTGACTCAAGCAATCTTCCAATGGTGATTCGGGTAGCTTCAATTTCTAAAAAGTATTCCAATAGAGCATGTTGACCGAGCTTTCTTGGTCAACGAACACTCTTTTGATCTTGTAATTTGTGGCTACTACCGAAATAATCATAGAATCATCCTAGTGAGGCAACATGCCCTTATAATCTTCGTCCGAGAAGGAAATGATGGGATCTCTAGTCATAATGGTGCTTATATGAACTGTTATTACTGACCTAGTGTATCTCTTCCTATCCGTCATTATTAGTCCTCTACTAGCTCCTTTCCTGGTATTGTTGCAATGGTTCCTTGGTAAGGCAACTTGAGTTGGGATTTTGGCTGGCTCCTATCTCTTGGTCGCTCCTTATCAGGTACTTCCAGGTGGTTTGGCCATGAAGGGTTATGCTTCTTTACCCCATGTCCCTCTACGTCTAAATGAAACGGTCCAAGTGTCCCCTACAGATCAATTTTTCAATTTGACCTTTCAAGGTTTGGCAACCTTCGGTAGTGTCCATGAGTATGATGAAACTTGTAGCATTCATCGCGATTTGGTCCCAACTATCGTTTGACTAGAGGAGATATATCCAACAAGCACGTGTGATATACCTCCCTCATGATATAGGCTCCCTTTGCCTTTAAGGAGGTGAATTGGGTTGCTTTATTCCCTAGCTTGGAATTACTCCCGTTGGGTGTTTATTTTCCTAAGATATCCTTGACCATTTCTGATCATGCCTAGTAGCTCCTCGCTCTCCACTTCTAACCAATTAACCAAGTCTTCCTCGACTTCTATGTGCTTATCAGCTCGAGCCTGGATTTCTTTTATACTAGCAAGTCTTCTCAATGCCAGGGAATCACTAAACTAACTAGCACGTAATCCCTTCTGAAAAGTCTTCATAAAAAATTTTTGGTTTGGATCACTCACTTGGACTGTAGCACCATTCAAACATGCAATATATTTTTTTAGCGTAGCACCATTCACCTAGACCATAGCACCATTCACCTTCGTATGTCTAATGTCAAAAAGGTCAACCATCTCCAACTTCTTGACTTTATTAGTCGCAAACTGTTATACAAAGCATGTTGCTAAGTCGTTGAAAGTGTGAATGGTTACTGGGGGTAAGCTTAAAAATCATTGCATGGCTACGCCTCTCAGGGTACTCAAAAATAGTTTGCATCCGATGACATTATCTCCTCTGCTTATGTAGACCTGCAAGTGAGCATGGGGTCCTGCGTACCATCAAAAGGAACCACTACCAACTCCCTAAAACGGGAAGGGATAAGGGCTTGATCAATTTCCTTGCCAAAGGATTGTCCCCAAAATATAAGGGGAGGGGGCTTTGTTCCTTCCTTGATGTTGCTACTTTAATAGCCCCCAAAGCTCTCTCTTTCACTCCTCGACCATCTTCAAGGCCATAGAGTGATTCCCTTCTACCACCCAATGGCATTTCTCCACTTCCTCCCATCAAGTTGTCTTTGCGTTTAGACATGTTTGTTCCTCACTTTTCTCTTGTAGGGTGGTTGTTGCCCATAACAATCATTGTAAGGTGTTGCCACTTCCTCTGTTGTTAGAGTTGGCTTTGTGTCTAGTGACAAGCATGGTTGATTGTGAATCTGCTTCAAGATGGTGGGCGTCAAGATTAGTTTTCTCGAGGTCCCATGGTGGATACCAATATTCATATTTGCAAATGAGCTATAAGGCATGACTCTCTCTCCTCTCTCAGGTTAGCTTTCTCTCCATGAGTTTCTTTCTTAAGGTGTTTTTCTCTCTCTTATGACCTCTCTTTTTCCTCCTGCCCTTTATTAGGTTGTTTCCTCATGGGATGTGTTGGCTAACATATGTGGTATTGTCTAATTTCCATGGTGCACCAACTGCGACCTTTAGCTCTTGTTATGCTCAATTGACGCTACTTAGTTTCGAAGTCGTTCTCGTCGATGCCTATCATGCGCTGCATGATGCCTTTTATCCTTTAGTGTCATTAATTGTGATTTGTACTTGTTCAGTCTTCGTGGTCGGTCGAGTGGCTTAAGGTTGGGTGGTTCATAGCTTACAACCCTACAAGCACCAAATGAATATGAGAATGCTTTAAAATATTAGGTCAAAATTGATCATTTAGGCTGATTGTTTGGTATCCAACCAATTGGTCGGTCCATTATTAAATGCAAGACCTAATCTAACTCTACCGAACCAGCTCCTTAGTGTTTATTATGTTTGCATATTTGAATATTTAATTTACTATTTTTCTATCTTTGCAAAATCTTATCATATCTTTTGGGTCATTGTTGGAGACAAGAAATTACCAATATTCATCATAATTATGAGTGTTATGAAATATTGATACTTGTATTTTAATTTGATTATTATATATTAAATAAATAATTTGATCCATAATTTTATAAATTTAATGGTCCTCATAATTATTTGAGATAAGATAATTATATAAAACTATTTTACAATATTACATTATTGTTACCTAACTTATTTTTTCTAATTTTATTTAGCATATTCATATAAGTTTTATATATCATATATATCGTCCATTATAACTTTCAAAAGTTTCGCATTCTAACGTAATAACAAATAAATAAAACGAAGATTTAATAAAAGAAGACATAATTTCTTAACCTATTGTTTGGGTTGAAAAGAAAATTAAGCAATCACGTCATAATTAAAAGGTTAAACAGATGTAAAGACTTGAAATTCATATAAAAACACATTAATCTTGCATTTTTGGTACTTTAGCAAACAAATAATTCATTTTCTTTCATATTCATAGAAATATATTAGCATTTTAAAGTAATAGCAAAAAATATATATATAATGATTTACCATAGACATGATTGTTGTCTTCTATATATATTTTCTAACATATATTCATCGAAATATATTAGCACTTTCAAATAATAACAAAAAATATAATAATTTATCATAAACATAATTGTTGTCTTCTATATTTTCTATCTGAAAATTAAGCAATCACCTTAGATTAAGATTACCCTAGCTTGTTTGTCTTCCTATAATGATACTGTATTCAAGAAACTTGATTTTTGTTTATTTTAAAACTTTGAAATAAATTAGAACCTTACAAGAGAATGCCAAAACTATTTATGGCTATTGTAACAGGTGTAAAAACATCTCAATTCAGCATGTAAAATAAATAAATAAAAATTATCACAATGCTATGGAAATTTCCTTAGTTGTGGAAACTAAAAAAATGATTTTATGCCACTCTCGTCTTTTTTCTCTTCTCTTGTACAACACTCACTTTTTGTTTTTTACCGTCGCCATCAGTCCACCACTGCAAATACAATGTAGTTCCACAATTTTCACTTATTACATTGGATAATGGTACTATTTACTTTTTTTTGGGGGGTTATACATTGAAGACAACATGGATTCTAAGTTTGGAGAGATTATACTCAAAAAGATTTTCCTTTTCATTGATTCTCTTGCATTAGGAAATATATTAGGACCTTACTTTAGAGCATGCTAGTAATTTTAAACATTAAGATTTTTCCCTGTTTGTCTTCTTATAAGAATTCTGTATCAATTATTTTAGAAACTTTAAAATTTTATTAAATGAAGACCCAATTTTTGGATATTCTTCTAGTAGGTTAAGGTAAGTTCTAATTATAAAATAAGGATTCAACAATCTTAACACAATTAATTAGTAGAAGTAGAATAATAAAATAATTGGATTCAAAAGAGTTGTATTATTAAACTGTTTTTCAGCTTCTAATTAGATTAATTGAATTAATTAATTTGTTCCTTCATTTTTTTATGCTTGTTATGAAATAAGTTTCTACAAGAACAATTAAGAATTTAAATTAAAGAAAATAGTAGTAATTTAAAACAAAGATTCTTAATAGAAATAAGAAATAAAATTAATAATTAAAAAGTAACTTAAAAGATTTATATGAAATTAAGATTAAGGAAATAAAGAGTACAAGTAAAGACATAATTCTTGTCCTTCTACCTAGGAATTCTTTGAGTTTAGTTATGATTTTTGTTTCCTTTGATAACTAAATTTGCAAATCATTAGCTTATACTGGATAAGGATGTACGAAAATTTAGTAATACATTTGTTCTTATGCTTAAACGCTTAAGTTAAGTTTACCTTACAAGAAATAAATATTGTTATGAGATGAATGAATGATTAAATAGTGATTAATTTTAAGTCATAAGTAAAATAAATTATATATTACGTAATTAAGCACAGGTGGACATGGATGTTGACGGTGGATAGACAAAAATAGTGAGATGTGAATCATTTACTAAGGTAAAGTTGAGGAGTTCAGTAGGATGAGGATCCGTCTTTAGTTTTTGATGGGTTTTGCCTTCCTTTAGAAAGTTGAGGTGATGGAATATTCTTTCCGCGTTCAAGTCTTGGCCTTTTGTTTTGTTCAACTAAAAACATGGTTCACATGTTTCTAATATTATACTCATCATCCATATTTTATTGATTTGCGATGTTGCTGCTTAATTAGGAATTATTGTGGATGTCAACCGAGTGGTCACATTACAATCAACAAACTGCTCTCTAATAATAACGCACCCACTTCTCACCCACACAACATTAACCTTCACGCGCCAAATGCTAATTCATGAATTTAACATATACTTGTACCGTTTCGAATATTATTAAATCATTTCTTTCTTTAAATTTTAATATTATATACAGTTAAATTAATTATAATATTAAAAATATATGAAACTAAAATTAACATATATATAATTTATAAATTTAATTACTCGTTTCATTTTATATTTACATAATTTTTATGTTTTGATATTTATATTTTAAAATTATTTATTTTTGATCTACTTAAAAAGATAAAAAATTTAGGTTGGAGTGAGTTTGTTTAAAACTAATCCAATAAAATATGATTTGATTGAATTGTTATT
This sequence comes from Mucuna pruriens, assembly GCA_025330945.1. Lineage (NCBI taxonomy): Eukaryota > Viridiplantae > Streptophyta > Magnoliopsida > Fabales > Fabaceae > Mucuna > Mucuna pruriens. The sequence continues at coordinate 142,845 of JAENHJ010000305.1, forward strand.
TTTTTAATAACTCAATCAAATTTTAATCAAGTTGAATTGAATAATTAGATTGACTGAATAGATCGATAACAATATATTTTAAAATTAAAAAAAAAAAAAAGAAAAAACAGAAAAAAAAATAATTAAGAGGGAAATATCCAAGAACTAAGAATATTAAATTAATTAAATCATTAATGTCAATGACTTTTTTTTATCATCATTATTCATGTAAAACTAAATATTTAATTTTTTTAAAAACTGTTTGAAAAAATTTATAAAAATAATTAATAATTATTGTTGAAAGAGATTGCAGCCTTCCATTAAAGTATGTCAAATATTGCTTCTATGTCTCCATTTTTGTTTGCTTTATATCAAACAAATATACTAATTCCAAGCGTTTTGCCTTATCAGTAGCAAATTGGGCCTCAAAAGCAGTCATCCAAAAATAACCTAATGGAACATAATGAAGGTCTGAGAACCATCTCATAGTCACCCCATCAATGTGCTCGGGAATAACTTACAACTCAAAAGATCATTGTGAACCGTCAACAAAATCTACAACTAGCTCTCTGAACTGTGATGGGATATGGGTCTCGTCAATCTACTCACTAAATGGCAGGCCCCAAGTGACTCAAGGTGGGGGTGCATCAAAACGTCCCTCCTCGCTCCTGAGTGACTCCAGCGCTACTTTTTCAATCTAGCCTCATGTTCGTCTGCTCGTCTTAATTCCTCCTCATGGTATTTTTTTGCTTCCTCCTACCTCTTTGCTGCATCCTCTATCAAATGAGTCTACTCATCACTTCTCTCCTGCAAATTTACTACCACTCGCAACAAACCTGTAGAGCTTCCTCCTCGCTTCTGGAACTAGAAACTGTTTGGTTCTGTATTACAGACATAGTTGCCTTTGTCTGTCTGGTCTCCTCCATTGTATGGTGGGTTTTTATTATAATAATGAGTACTAATTTTATTGCCTACCAGAAGATTACAGACTAACATGTTGCAAAAGTCACTTCTACGTGTCCCTTCCAGACATATATATACTTGTTCCTCTCTCTTTCTCTTCTTTGTCAGTTTTTCACTTTTATGTCTCATAATGGCCCAATGTCCTGAACTATGAGACAAACTATGTCAAAGATAAAATGACGAATGTCAAGTACGTCCATTACCTTTCAGTAGGGTCGGGTAAACCTTTTACAATCCAATAAATATAAGGATATGATTCGCACATACCTAAACCCGATCACTATGGCTGACACAGCCTTTAAACATAATTGAATAAAGATTTTATTATTTATATTCAGTTTTGTATTTTAATATTTACAATTTATTTAGAAATCAGTATTTACATTTACTGATATATATAATTAAAGCACATACAATATGCATTAAAAAAAACACACACCAGGTACGGAACTATTTGAATCGGAGGGGCCTTGGCCTCCCCTATTTTTTTAATTTAATTTTTTAAATATATGTACCAGGAATATTATTTTTATTTGAGTTTATTTGTGAAAATAATATTATCTAGTATAATTTTTTTTTGGCACTTTTTATAATTTTTAGAGTGAAAATAATTATGAATTTTCTTTTTAGACAAAATATTTAGTAATTTTCTTTTTAATGATTTATTTTATAATCTATTATTACAATTTTAAAATATTAGTATTTACGATCAAATGATTTTATTAATCTTCTCTTAATTATATTGATTTAATTATAAAATGATTTGATAATTACATTCTAGTTGATTATTGAGATAAATATTGTATATGAACACTGTATAAATGATTAACACTTGAACCTTTAAGACATATCTACAATTATTCATTTACTCAATATTTTTTTTTATGTTCTCTCTTCCTTTTTCTTCGTCATCTTAGTTAGATGACATAACATTGTCCTTTTCCTGTTTTTTAATAATTTGAAGGTAATTTCTTTTTTAATAATTATTGGTTATTATTATCATAAAAGATAATCCAATGAGTAGTATATATCAATTTAACATAAAGCACTTCAATCTAGTGAGTAATTATTTTGTGACTCAAATAAAAAAAAAATCTTTTAGCTTGGGGATAATATTTACACACCCATATTTAATCTTTCTACCCCTTTTTCTTTTAATCCCATCCTTTTATCCTTCCCTTTTCTCTTCCTTTTACCACTTCTATCCTACTTTCTTCTCTTCACCATTTTCATTTTAATATTGTATGGCTAGTTGGTGAAAGACAATTAATATTGTATTAAATATTTCAATGTTTACTTCAAACTCAATTGAAGACTAAAAATATGAAGCTTCTAAGTTATCTCTCAATAGTTATATTCATGAAGCTTATATGTATAAAAATTTTGGAAGAACTAAGAATGATAATCGAATATCACTATGATATTGTCATCTAAATGTTTTCATTCTCTCTCAACTCTATATTTCTAAAGATTGAATGACTTGATCTTCATTGTTTATTTATCTAAAAGATATTATAAGTCTGTGAGTTTTACCAAAAAGACTTTCTCTTATGAAAATAATTGAATCTTGAAGAGAAGACAGATTGTATGTTTGGAGAAGCAAGTGAATAAAATGCTTGGTTGAGCATGAAGATACTTATGGAAAGAATACTTGTAATGAGAGATTTTTTATTGTGAAAATCTTGATGGATTGCCAAGAATTGAACATGATCTTCAGATAAGACGAACCAATATAAAAGCCTTTTTGTCATTATGTTTTTTATCTCTTTATTTGTTTTTGTTATTTAAAAGTCTCAATTAAAAAAAAGGAGAATTTACCGAGACTTTTTCTTAAATAACTCATCTAGTTATAATATTAAAGCATCTTCTTTCTTAGAAACATGATACTACTTAAGAAAAGTGTTGGAAAATCAAAAAATATCTGATAATATCACTTTTATACTTTAGAATATTTAGAGTATTGTAAATGATCTCTTAGGTTTGATTCTTCTTTTTATATTTTAAGACTATTTTTCTTATTTGATTAGGCAGAGCATATCATGTAAATGTGAATATTATCCCTATATTTATTTTATGTATTATATTAAGTCAATATAAAATGGACTCTATTGTATAGTTGATACACACATATTTCAATACCTTTTTCATCTATTTTTTTCAACATGGTATTAGAGCGATATCATCCCCGTGACCTATTTTGTCACTCATTCATCATGATTTAGCTGAAGAATGCATCAAAATTCGCCAAAAATAGAAATATGTAGCAAGTAGGGGTCCTATTTCTATCTCAACAATGACGATGGCGATCCTTTTTTATGTTCTCGTATTGGTGTTGGAGAGAGTGATGCTTTAACAACTAAAATCAATTTAGAGGCTACTAAGCAGCATCAAATTATTTGGGTAGATTTATCCCTAGTAAGGTTGTTGTTGTGATGGTATATTTTGTCCAAGGTGTTTTACAACTTGCAAGGTTGGTTGTGAACTTGTACTTAAAAGATTATTTGCATTTGAACTATGTCGAGGCAACTATGATTTCTAGCTTTTCTACATTGTTGTGACTTGTCAAACCTTTATATGAGTTTATTAGTAATTTTGTCCTCCTCTTTGGTTATCGAAAAAGGTCATATCTAGTTTTATCAAGGTTGATGGGTGCACTCTCATGAAGTTTGATGACTTCTTTTCTACCAACGTTCATTTCAATGGTGACTATTTTTCATATATGAATCATATTAGCGGTGACTTCTTTCCTAGTGATCATTATTTCGATGGAGACTCAGACTATTTTCTCATACATAATCATATTAGGTGTGACTTCTCTCTTATCAATATTTATTTCGGTGGTGATTCTTTTTCTATTAATAATATTACTAATTTGAAACTTCCAAATGTGATTTTTAGTAAGAAAGTTAAACTTTGTTTTTCTTGCTAAGAAAGTTAAATTTTTTTTTGCTTGCTAAGAAAATTCTCTTTACCTTATGGACATTCTAGTTATTTTGGCTAAATTAGATTTCTACCAACTTTTTTCAACTTCTTCAGCATCCCTGCGTTGCCTTTTAAATTATTTTTTTTAATTTTTATGTTTTCTCTTTATTTGTATAGAAATGAAATTTTCTTCTTGTAACAAGTTGAAAGGTTAGTAAGCTTCAAATTGAGGGGTGTTGGAAAATTAAAAAAAAACATTTGATGATATCACCTTTATATTTTAGAGTATCGTAGATGATCTCTTAAGATTTATTCTTCTTTTATATTTTATGACTAGTTTCCTTATTTAATTAGGGAGATCATATAATGTAAATAGGGATATTATCTTTTATATTTATTTGTAATTATTACATTTATTCTATATAAAACGAACTTTGTTGTGTAATTGATACTTACAAATTTCAATGTCTCTTTCATCTATTTTTTTCAACAAAAAGATTTGCAAATATTATTTACACATAATTCAACCTCTTTTCTTGTGTTTTCTAGCCTAACGATATTTGATTATCATGTTTCTCATTTCTTACTTTGAGAAGTCTCTTTGGGCTCTTTATTGTAGGCTTCTTTATCTTTTTATTTTCTGAAGATTACCCTAATGATTTGGAAACATTGACAACTTAACAATGAAAGGGTGAAAGAGAGGAAGAAGAAAGTGGGGGTGGGAGGGAAAATAGAAGGATCAATAGGGGAAAGAATGTATCAACATTGATTAACACAAGTGATAGTTATTTATATTCCTTAACCAAGATTACCCTAGATATAAAGAAAAGGGAGAGGGAAGAGGGAAGGCAAATGGGTTTGAAAATTAAAAAAAAAAATAAAAAATAGGGATGAAAATATTATACCCCTTTAGCTTAACCTAGTAAGGCCCAAAGTCGATACCAAGCTAGCCCAAATCAAATGAAATAATTTATTTTGTGATCTCTAATTAAATAGAAAGTTTCATGTTATTTGTGATGAGAAAAAAAAATACTTTCATATGAAATGTTTAAATATTTTTTCTTTGAGTACAACAAAATTGATAAGGAAAGGCATTTAAACTTCAACGTGTGAATTAATAATAAATTGTAGGGAGAACAAACTCAACTATAACCGAGTTAGAATAGGATGAGTTTATAAAAAAATAACAAATATAAAATTAACGAGAAAGTTAATTTAAGAATAACTCTTTATATAATTGTTTTATTTAATTAATAACTTCTTATATGTAAAAAATTAAATTAAGAAATTTTCATGGTAACCATTCATGCATATAAAATTAGTAAAATTATATGTGAATGTATTGAGTAATATAATATCGATGTAAAAATTGTAAATACGGTATTGTACTTCAAGTAGGCAATGATATTACTTATATTTATGATCTTTATGAAGTAATGGTGGGTGAATTAGTAAAATTTGAAGAGAATACTATAAGCATCGCTTTGAATTTAGAATAAAAAAATATTGATATTGTATTAATGGGTGATATCAAAATTCAATAATTCAATCATTAAAATAAAAATTCTTATTAAATCAATCAATTATAAATATTTATCTAATGAAAAAAAATATAAGTCTACAATTTTTATAAAATTTTAAAATTATTTGACACTTTATTCAATAAATTTAATTTAATGTACATTATATTTTTTAAATATAAATCAATATCAACTTTATAATTATTTAACTACAAATATAAGTTGGAAAAAATATCAAAATATTCGACCATTACAATTATTAAATATGTTGCAAAGAGTTATTGAACAAAGTAATGTTGACTAGAGTTATTCCAAAATAACTTGCTCTTCGCCTATCTTATATAATTAATAAATAGTTAGATTACTTAAAATATTTAAAATTTATTTTTTTTGTATTTATAAAATAATTTTATTGGAAGTCATATAATTTATTTCAGTATTATTTATCCTTTGATTTAATTATTTTTTGAAAGGTTTACTATAGTTTTTCATTATATTAATTAAAGGAACAAAAAATTGTTAAATATTCAAAAGTGGTTAAGTTTACCTACCATTTTCTTTCTTTTTAGGAAGCGGAAACACCACAAAATATTTTTTGACTTTTGACAGCCTCTGCCAAAGTGAATGTGATATCGTATAACACCAGAGGTAACAAATGTCAGCCCAAAACAAATGAACTATTGTAACTTGTATGAGTGACATATTAGTTGGGCCAAACTAAACAGAGGTTTTCTTTTTCATTTATACAAAGGAGTCCTCGTCGATTAGACAAAAACAAGATACTTTATTAGTAATGAAAATTAATTCATAAAATTAAAATTATCATAATTTAATATGTTTATCTTTTGTTCCTCCATATTTAACTTGGTAGCTAGATTTTTCTTGAGTTTTTCTATATATCATGAAAGATTTTATAACTCAGATCACCTTGACAAAAATTAGTTACAATTACTCCATTATTTTATCTTAGTTAACAAAAAAATATTTAATATGATCGTGTGTAACAACTTCAATAAAAATGTTGTGGAATTCGGAGTGGTTTTTTAGTTTTGATCTGCATTTAATTAATTTCTTAACATGCTTAAATGCTTAAGCCAAATAAAAAAATATTTTTTATTAGAATCTATTTAAAAATATATAACATTGTCTTCTAGTTAGAACAAAGAAAGATGTTTCACACAAAATTTTTTTATCAAATGTTGAAAATATTTGTTCAACGTCTAATCTTTGTCCTCTTTATATAGAAGGGATACAATATTTGTTATTAGTGTTTACCAAGTCACGCAAGTATCTTATAATCTATTTGATCAAAATATGTCTCTTTGACATACTTTTTACTTTATTTTCATAAATTATTTCAATTAACTTACTGCTTATAAGTTACTTATTTTTTATTTCTACTAATTTATTTTAAATTTTTTTTCATTTCACATTTATCAACTACTTTATTAACTAATTAATTATTATTATTAAACACTTTCAATTCAATTAATTAGCTTAAAAATTAATAATTTTTTCAGTCCTTTTAACATTTAGCTTACAAGCATGCTTTAAATAGACATTATCTTCTCTCCCTAAAATCTTATAATAAATAAAATAAAATAATTTAGAAACAACGTATTCGAATGTCATAAAACCAATCCAATATGTTAATTATACTAACATAGTAAATTTCTAAATTTACAATGCTTAAGAATTCAAATTTAAAATACAAAATTTATATCTTCATGGTTTACTAGGTTCAAATCTTAAGTGACATTAACTTTGTTATATATTCCTCTTATATATTTTTTTAGTTGATCAAGCATAACATGTCCGATGAGCTTGTCATGATCTCATATATTGGCATCAACAACGTTAAAGCTTTATTCCTTGTTATAATTAAGCTTTGGCACATCTCTTTCTTTTGTTACCATGAAGGAGGCTTCATTTTCAAAAACATCCTTCATCGAATGAAATTCCCATCTATCTCTAATTTTTATCACTATCCATTCTTCATGTTACCTACATATATTAAATAATTAGCAAAACACTAGCACAGCTATTTTATATATACACAAATACCAAAATGATTTGTTTTCAATTGGATATTAAGCAATTAAAATGGATACGCTAAAGTTTATTACCTCCTTACTCCGTGTTGTTGGTGTTATGAAGAGGTTAGCTTCACTTTTGAGACTAGGTCTCATGCTTCCACCAATAGCGTATTGCAATCATACTAAGTAAAGATTGTAAGTTACATGTGCATTTTCATGACGAATCTTAGAAATATTTTTTTTATTAATAATACAAATTAATATTTTTAATATATTTAAATTTGTGTATTTTAACTTCTTAATTAAGAAATAAGCTACCTTGACATGCATGGGTTGTAATTAGGTCAAAAATGATTATACACAACAATAACTTTCATTTTCTAGTCTGTCACATATCACATATTCATCATCATATCGAAGATGCATAACATTTTCTTGGTTTCTAAACCAGTTATTAGATATAGTTACATCAATAGAACCATGTGTTACATCAAAAGACTATATTGACAATCATAAAGTGTATTATGATCAATCCAAATCTTTGAAGCAGTAACCAATCTAATTGCATCTCCATCTACATGGCCTAAAGGAATCACCTTTTCTTTGGGTCCATCATAATCCGAAGGGTTTGTGGTTTGCAATAATGAACTTGAATGCCATGATTACATTGGTGGCCTACCTAATAATAAGTAGAGCTACGTACGAAATGGTAATTCATGAAAACTAAATTTGTAATGTTTAATTATTGTATATGCAGTTTTAATTACTAGTAATTGGTAATTACCTTAAAGATAATTAAGCATGCATTATCAGCAATATTGACTTTAATGTCTTGACCATTAATAGTGGTGAAACTACTAATGAGAAGGGGTCTCTCGAGTTTAATGTGCATGTCTCTTTAGAACATGATCCACACTTTACCTTAAATCACAAAAGTTCGATATCTCAAGGTTCTAGGTTTGGGGTTAATAGGATCATCACTAGAGTTAATAACTTTATAATGGATGGAATCTTTACCAATATTGTTTGTTATCTTGCGAACATAACCCGTAAAACATGTGGTTAATTGAGAACGGTGTCTTCTCTATTCCAGATTTGATTTCCACCATCAATCAATGACATTTGTTTACAAGCTATTTTTCTTAGATTACTTTGCAAAGGTAAGGTTTGCAGAGAGAAAAGGGCAACAACCATACTAGTGAAAATGAAGTAGCAAGATATAAGAGAGGCCATCATTAAATATACTTGTTCTGTGTGATTGTGAATTGAAGAGAAAATAGAGAGATGAAAAAGAGAGGATAATTTTCTATTATATTGATTGTGGTATAAGGAACTTTTTATATAGGCACAAGTCGTCTTCAAATTTGTTTAAGTTGTTTTCTGAAGTTATATGTCCAAGGAAGTTGCTTGCAAGAGAGAAGCTATAAATAGAAATAATAAGTAGGATTATTTAGCTAATTTTAAATAGTAACCTCACGGTCCCAGTCACCTAAATTAATGAAATATCTATAGAAGCAAAATGAGAAATTCTAATATGCTTTAATAATAATGTTTTCAATGGTTGAAATTGAATTCAAAATTTATTAAACAATATTGTAAATGTTATCTAACGTCCTATAAGATTATAAAGTGTACGTGTCATATTTTTATTAGATTGATATACTCTTGTAGTAAATAAAAATCTATGAAAAGTGCAGATAAATATCTAGGTTTGTTTTACTATGTAGTTATTTTTTTTAAGGGATGCGATTCATCAAATGATATACAAATAGAAAATCTTAATCATTTCGTAATAACTTATTAACCAATATATATTATTACGAGAAAATATAATAGATTATGAATATAATATAAAATAATTTTATATTATCATTTAATTACATATTATTATGAATTTATTAAATTTTATAATAAATATATCTTAAAAATCATATAAATAATACATTTTAATTTATTAAATGTGTAAAATTATTTTATATTCACGTTGTAAACATTAAATTTTAATATTATATCCATATTTTTTTATAACCATTTAGGTGGTTACATGTTAATTTGGGTATACAATTCTCCGTAAAAAGAACAATAATTTTTCTTTTTGTTAATTATACCATTATATAATTAAAAAAAATACTACATGAGATATCATAATGTTATATTCCACTCATCATCGATGCTAAGGGGAAGTAACCATCTATAAATAGATGATAACACAAGAAATATATATATATATATATATATTTCCTTGTGTTATCGTCAATAGATGGTTGAATATATATATATAATAGACAAAATAATTTTTTTATATTGCACAAGTATTTTAAAAAATGCTGCAAATTAAATATTTTGGATAAATTTTAAAAGAGAAACCATCACAAAAATAGAACAAAAAAATTGATGGTTGAAAAAATCTTACCGTGATCAGCACACACTCATGTAGTTAAATTTTAGAGTTCATTTAATGGGGTACTTTTTCTTCTTAATTAATCCTTCACAAAGTAGTTATATTTTTCTTCTTTTTTTCGTTAGTAAAATCTACAATTCAACCTCCCTCTCTCTCTCTCCTCTCCCAGAATGACATCCACATCCCTTCCTTCCAAGATTACTAGCTGCTTTGGGCAACTTCATTAATTTAAGATATGTAATAATTATATTAATCCTTTTAAACAATTTTAAATATTAACAAATAAATATTAATTCGTAATTATAATATTAATTCTTTTAAAATACATACGACATGGTTGAGATGTAACAGCTTATTAATTATTTTAATTCAATTAAATAAAAATATTTGAGTTGTAATAATATGATGTTTTCGGTTTCACATTCACAATTGTTAATCTTTTTAATATGTAATTGGTTAATTGAGGTAAAATATCTTATTAACCTAATAAATTTAGCACACTTAAGTTGTGACAGTGTAGTGATGCTGAATTAATTAAAAATCTATCAACACAAATATTTTTTTTTTCAAATTGTAATTTTAATTTCTTTATTACATCTTAAACCTTAAGAGTATTTGCCACGTATTAGTCTTAAAATAAATATAGAAAAAAAATCACACAAATGATCGTTTCTACCAACTTCTTAATTTCTTGAATTAATCTAAAACATGAGAGTGCATATTTATATCTATCATTATTATATTTACATATTAGGTTAAAGGTAACCATTATAAAATAGATATTAATATCTTCCATATACCTAATTCACTCCAAATTCATATATTTAGTAATTAAAGATTTTTAAAGTATTTTCACTAAATAAATTATGTAGGCGTTTTAAAACACTGTTGCAACACTATTTATGTTTACTTCTAAACAGGTGGAACAAGTTCATTAATATCTTGCCTTTTATTCATGACCTTTTGTTAACTGCTCATGCTTTTTTCATTACTCTGCAACATTTATTTGTAGTATTCAACTGATCATGTGGACTGTGATTATAAATATTTGTTAAAGAATTCAAAGAAACGAGTAGACTTTTTTCTTGGTGTACAAAAGAAATAGATAAAATTTGATCAAGTGAGGAACAAATTTTTGTTGTCTTGTATTTAGTGCAAACTAGGGTACGAAGAACATATGACTTTAATTAATAGCGAAAAGTTGTGAAATATTTTTTTATAATTTAAAGTAAAAATTGAATAACTTATTATTTTTTTTTCGAGGTGTTCATTGAATTAAATTGAGTCGATGAACATTACTAGAAAATTTAAAAGTTTAATTTAGTAACAAAACCAAAAAGTTAGTGGTTTAGATTTATTTAGTTAATCGATTCTTTTTACTTCAAATCTAAACAAACTGATTATTATTGGTTTGGTTTTGAATTTCTCTTTTTTTGAGAAATATTTTTTTATAATTTAAATTAAAAATTGAGTAACTTATTATTTTACTCCAGGGTGTTCATTGGATTAAACTCAGTCAATGAATTAACCTAATAATTCAAACAAAATCAATTAAATTGGTTTAGATTGATTTAGTTAATTGATTCTTTTTACTTCAAATCCAGACAAACTAATTATTACTGGTTTGGTTTTGAATTTCTCTGTTTTTTTTTACCTAAACCAACTTATAGTTTAATTAACTTTTTTTAACATTTAAATTAATATTTTTTAGACTTTAAAACTTACAATTTTTATTCCATTTTTATCTTTTATTTCATTGATTTTGATCTTATTTAGTGTGACCAACTAGCTTAATTTGATCATATTTATTATATAATATTTTTATTACATTTTAGGTAAAGAAATTATTGATATATATAAATAACTATAGAAAAAATTAGGCTTAACTGTCCATTTGATTCTTCAGATATTGTAATTATACAATTTTAGTTCTTTAAGTTCTAATTGCACTAATTGAATTATCTAACTATTGCAAATAAATATTGTTGAAAAAGCCAATAAAAACGGCCACCGTTTTTATTGTCAATAAAACGGCCACCGTTTTTTTCTTTTTAATTCTTCTTCCGTTACGCGTTTTCTCCTTCACTTACGCGGTTTCCTTCCCTTATATAAGGGGAGCGTAGGCAGTAGGAAATATATACCACCGAGAGAAAAATAACAAAGAGTGTCCCAGCAGTGTGGGAGAAAATTCCCAAATTGTTTCCTTGTTCTTTTGTTGTAATTACTTTATTAGTAAATTACATTCTTTGCCAATTGGGTAGTGTGTTTTTCTCATCTTTTATTTTAGTTGTGTGTTCTTATGCTATTATCTGAATCACAACAAAGTGGTATCGAAATGGTCGGTTGTCTTTCATTCTTTATAGTCACTAGAATAGTATTGGAGAAAATTCTTAGTATGCTCTGTGGTTGCAGTTAATCTGATCTTCCACATCGAAAAAGAGTTATTCTTGTTCTTTGGAGTGTGGTAGTGTGAACTTGTTCACGGCCTACCGTTGTCGCCCAAAGTAGGGCAATACTATTCATAAGTGAAGGTTGCGTAAGTCGATTTAAAACCATGACAACGAAATATGAGATAGAAGTTCAATGGGAGTAATTTCTCATTGTGGAAATTAAAGATGAAGGCCATTCTGAGGAAAGACAATTGCATAGAGGCAATTGAAGGAAGAACCATGCTCACACGGACCAGCGGTGGAAAGAAATCAATGACAATGCTATTGCAAATTTGCACTTAGCAATGGCGGATTCAGTTCTATCAAAGTGTGGCAGAAAAGAATACAGCGAAGGAGATTTGGGATACCCTCATCAAACTATATGAGGTAAAATCACTTCACACAAGAATATTCTTGAAGAGAAAACTCTATACTCTTCGGATGAGTGAGTCCATATCAGTGACGGACCACATCAACCAGTTGAACACCTTGTTTGCCCAATTATCGCAGCAGATTTCAATATAGTTGAAAATGAACGTGCGGAGCTTCTACTTCAGAGTTTACCTGACTCGTATGATCAACTCATCATCAATATTACAAATAATAATATTGATGGGAAATTACACTTTGAGGACGTCGCTGGAGCTATTCTTGAAGAAGAATCCAGGAAGGATGAGCAAAGTGAAAAGTTCCAAACAAGTAGAAGCTTTAACAATGATGAGAGGAAGATCAGCGGGAACGTGGCTCAAGTGGGAGTCAAAATCATTATAGGTCAAACTCTCGAAGCAAGAAGAATTTCAAATGCTACTATTGTGGCAAGAAAGGGCACACGAAGAAAGAGTGTTGGAAGAGGAAGAATGAACAAAAGAACTCGAAGAATCATCTTCACAAGGTAATGTTGCAAATACCTTAGAAGATGGAGACATTCTGGTGAGTGATACAAGAATGAGTCCCTAACAAAGAAAAGGGAGTTTCATGATAAATGGATAGTGGATTCAGGTGCAACTTGGCACATGACTCCGCATCGAGATTGGTTTCACACTTATGAGTCTATCTCAGGTGGATCCGTGTTCATGGGAAACAACCATGCCTTGGAGATTGCTGGAGTAGGTACTGTCAAAATAAAAATGTATGATGGTACTGTTCGCACAATTCAAGGGGTACGACATGTGAAGGACTTGAAGAAGAATCTACTGTCCATAGGGCAATTAGATGATCTCGGATGTAAGATCCATGTTGAAGATGAAATCTTAAAGGTGGTGAGGGGGAACTTGGTAGTCATGAAGGCTAAGAAGATCTTGGCAAATTTGTATATGCTGGCTGGAGATACGTTGCAAGAAGCGAATGCATCAGTTGCAGCACCAAGTCAGGAAGATGTGACATTTATGTGGCATTGCAGACTTGGTCATATGTCGAACGTGGTCTGAAAATTCTTGCATGAACGTAATCTCTTACTAGGGCTTAAAGAAGTAAGTTTACCCTTCCGTGAACACTGTGTGATAAGTAAGCAACACAAATTGAAGTTTGCTAAGACGACTACCAGGAGTAAACACAAATTAGACTTGATTCATTCAGATGTGTGGGAATCACTAGGTATTATCCCTAGGAGGAGCAAAATATTTTGTATCGTTTATCGATGATTACTCCAGGAGATTGTGGGTGTACCCTATCAAAACGAAGTCAAGTGTATTTTCTCAGTTCAAGGAATTCAAAGCACAAGTAGAACTTGAGACTGGGAGGAAAATTAAGTGCTTGAGGACAGATAACGGAGGAGAATATGTAGATGGAGAATTTTTAGCATTCTGCAAGCAAGAGGGTATTGTCAGACAATTTTCTGTCCCACATACACCTCAGCAGAATGGTGTAGCAGAGCGGATGAATAGAACTCTCCTGGAAAGAACAAGAGCTATGTTGCAAACAGCAGGAGTGGCCAAGTCTTTCTGGGCAGAAACAGTAAAAACTGCATGTTATGTAATAAATCGATCTCCATCAACAGCAATTGGTTTGAGTACACCAATGGAGGTGTGGAATGGTAAACCGGCTGATTATTCATCCTTACGGGTTTTTGGCTGTCCTGTGTACGTAATGTACAACTCACAAGAAAGAACAAAGCTGGATCCAAAATCCAGGAAATGTATCTTCTTGGGCTATGCTGACAATGTGAAGGGGTATCGCTTGTGGGATCCCACTGCCCACAAGGTTATTGTTAGCAGGAATGTAGTCTTTGCAGAAAATGAACTGCAAAATGAGCAGACAAATAACAGCTTGATAGAGGACAAGGTTACAGTGCCAATTGAGAAGAAGACATCATAAGTTTCCTCTGAGTTAGAAGGGCAGCATGAAGAACAGGAGCCAAATGAGGTTGGCAATGGAGAACTCCGACAATCAACACGAGAAAGGAGCAAACCATCTTGGCATTCAAAATATGTGATGACTAGTCATGATGCGTATTGTCTTCTAAATGAAGAAGGAGAACCTTCAACTTTTCAGGAGGCTGTGAGTGGTTCAGATGCTTCTCTTTGGATGACTGCAATGCAGGAAGAAATTGAGGCTCTTCACAGGAACAAGACATGGAATCTTGTGGAACTTCAAAGGGTCGGAAAGCCATCGGTCTGTAAATGGGTCTATAAGATCAAGCGAGATGGCAATGATCAAGTGGAAAGATATCGTACTAGATTGGTACTAAAGGGATATGCTCAAAAGAAGGTATTGACTTCAATGAGATATTCTCACCAGTTGTCAGGATGACGACAATCAGAATTGTTCTACCTATGTGTGCTGTATTTGATTTACATCTTGAGCAATTAGATGTAAAGACTGCTTTTCTTCATGGAGAACTTGAAGAGGAAATTTATATGCTCCAACCGGAAGGCTTTAAAACACAAGAAAACTTGGTTTGCAGGTTGACCAAATCTCTGTACGGTCTAAAGCAGGCGCCCAGGTGTTGGTACAAGAGATTTGATTCCTTCATTATTAGCCTTGGTTACAATAGACTGAGCTCAGACCATTGTACTTATTACAATAGGTTTGGTAATACTGATTTTGTTATTCTGCTATTGTATGTGGATGATATGTTGGTGGTAGGCCCCAACAAAGATCAAATCCAAGAATTAAAGGCACAATTGGCTAAGGAATTTGATATGAAGGATTTGGGACCTGCAAACAAGATTTTAGGGATGCAAATTCACCGAGACAGAAAAGATAGGAAGGTTTGGCTTTCTCAGAAGAATTACTTACTGAAAATCTTGCGGCGCTTCAACATGCAAGATTGTAAGCCAATTTCTACCCCTCTTCCTACTAACTTCAAGTTATCCTCCAAGATGAGCCCTAGTAGTGAAGAAGAGAGGATGGAGATGTCTCGAGTACCGTATGCATCAGCGGTGGGAAGCCTTATGTATGCCATGATTTGTACAAGACCAGACTTTGCACAAGCAGTGGGAGTGGTTAGTAAATTCATGGGAAATCCTAGTGGAGAACATTGGAATGCTATTAAGAGGATCCTTAGATATATCAAAGGGACCTCAGGTGTTGCTTTATGTTACGGAGGATCGAACTACTTGTCGGAGGTTATGTCGATTCAGATTTTGCAGGTGATGTGGATAAAAAGAAAATCTACTCTTCTTGGCTATGTATTTACAATTGCGGGAGGGGAGTAAGTTGGTTATCCAAGTTACAGGATGTTATAGCTGCTGTCTACTACAGAAGCTGAGTACATGGCAGCCACCCAGGGCATGTAAGGAAGCTATTTGGATTAAAAAGGTAATGGAGGAACTCGGGCACAAGCAAAGCAACAAATTGTTGTGTATTGTGACGATCGGAAGTGCCTTACACATTGCAAGGAATCCAGCCTTTTCATTCCAGGACAAAGCACATAGCCATAAGATATCACTTTGTTCGAGAAGTGGTGGAAGAAGGAAGTGTGGATATGCAAAAGATTCACACCGATGAGAACCTAGCAGATGTTATGACAAAGCCGGTTAGCATTGACAAGTTCGCATGGAGTCAATCCTCTTGTGGGCTCTATCGGAAAAAAGTAAGCTACATGTATGGCAAAGGATAAAGAATAAAGGTGTGAAGATTTGATTAATCTAATCAAAATCTTCAAGTGGGAGATTGTTGAAAAAGCCAATAAAAAGCCACCGTTTTATTGAAAACTTGGCCATTTTTTTTTTATTGTCAATAAACGCCACCGTTTTTTTTCTTTTAATTCTTCTTCCGTTACGCGTTTTCTCCTTCACTTACGCGGTTTCCTTCCCTTATATAAGGGGAGCGTAGGCAGTAGGAAATATATACCACCGAGAGAAAAATAACAAAGAGTGTCCCAGCAGTGTGGGAGAAAATTCCCAAATTGTTTCCTTGTTCTTTTGTTGTAATTACTTTATTAGTAAATTACATTCTTTGCCACTGGGTAGTGTGTTTTTCTCATCTTTTATTTTAATTGTGTGTTCTTATGCTATTATCTGAATCACAACAAATATTTTGATATTTCAAGTTCTAATTGCGCAAATTGAATTCAAATATTGTAATTATACGATATTAATCCTTTTACCAATCATCTTTAATGTATTTTTGCTAACATGACAGATAATGTGAAACTAACTACTAATATAACAAATAATCAAAGTGTTATTAATAATAACACTTAATGTCAACTTCTGTTTCATCTACCATGTTAGTAGTCAATGTACAACATCATTTGTTGTGTCATATATTAGTGTCACATTAGCAAAAATATGTTAAATAAACCGATAGAGGGACCAAATCATACAATTGCGATAGTTGAAAGATCTAATTTGCATAATTAGACTAAAATCACGTAATTAAAATATTTGAAGAGTTCAATTAATACAATTAAAATTCGACAACCAAAATTATACAATTGTAGTACATGTGAGACCAAAAGTGTAATTGAGCAAAAAAATTAAATATTGAATTAAATAATAATTCATCTTTAAAGAACAATATTTTTTTATCTTTTATTAATAAAATTAAATATTTATATAAAATAGATAAGAAATAAAAATAAAAATAAGGTTTAAATATGTTTTAAGTTACTGCCAATATTTGGTTTTAATCCTTATATTTTTTTGTTTTTTTAAATCCTTAGCATATACTTGATGTTTCTTTTTAGTCTTTATCATTAATTATTATTAGTTTAGTGCTGACATAACTAATAAAATAAATAATATTAATTAATATAATTAAGATAGTAAAGAATATTTTAAATTAAAATAATTAGATTGCTTTTAGATACACAATTCAATAAAATAATATATTTAATATTTTATATAAATAAGGTAATTGCGTTAGTTTATTTTTTATCTTATTTTAATATATTATGAAGTGTGATTTATTATTTTTTAATATTATTCTTAATTTTTAATTTATTAATTTATTTTAACATTGTATTTTTTTTAATTTTTTTATTAGTTTTAATATTATTTTTATTTTCAACTAACTAATTTACTTTTAATTAAATTACAAATATTCAAAATTAATGAATTGAAATATAAACATAACATAAAAAATAATATATTAAAATTAAATTATAAACATCTAAGTAAATTAGTTAATTGAAAAATAAGCATAGTAATAAAAGTAATAATAAAATTTTCAAAATAAAAATACAAGTTAAAAGTAAATTAGTAAATTAAAAATAAAAAATAATATTAAAACAATAAAAATACTCTTCATAATATATTAAAAATTAAGTTATAAAAATAAATTATATACAACTATCTTATTTATATAAAATAATTAATACATAACTTAATTAAATTGTGAAAATATTTTTTATTATCTTAATTAATATTATTTATTTTATTATTTATGTCAAAACTAAATTGACTATAATTAATAATAAAAACTATAAAAAAATACTATGTAAAAGCACATACAACCATATTTATATATTTGCATATATTTAAGTAAAATGATAATTCAATTAAAAGGATGAAATTGAATTTAATATTATTCTATACATAAACCAATCCAGCCTATAAAGGTGGCTATGTTTCTCTGTCCTAAATGGCCTGAAAAGAGGAACATAAATTGCTTATCATTCCAAAACATGTTATCGATCAATTTTGAGTTTTAATTAGAATGCCAAACAAAACTGAACTCATACATTATATTTTAAAGTGTAACGAAGGCTTTAAACCTCCGCTCTCAGCTCCGTTGCCTGGTTGCTTACTCTCCTTGAGCTAATCATTGCTAGAAATTTAACGTATAGTTTTTTAATTAATTTATTTAGAAAATAGTAATGATGTAATAATTGACATGCTATTTATATGTTAACGTTATTTTATTATATTTTTAATCTTTTAATATTATAATTATAAAAATTAAAGTATAATTAAATTTCATCAACATAAATGTCTAAAGATGTCAAAATAGGTAGTGACAAATCAAAATGTAAAAATTTGTCTTGAATATTAAATGAATTGTGTTTTTTTAATCAAATTTTATCTCTAACTAAATTGATCCCACTATCTTTATTATCTATTGTACCGTCCAGCCTTAACCGACTGTAATGAAGGAGACGCGATATCAGTTGATCAGATGATCGATCGAGATAAGTCTCGCGATAATCACCGACCGTGTCATGAAAAGAGTATAAAAGAAATAAAAGTTGATGTGAGATGACATCACCTTACAGATAGGCAAAGCAGAAGGAGGCACCATCATTTGGCAGAACTGAAAAAGTAGCCCTCCTCTAACACCTAAAAATTACATTGGGACAAGGACCATCCAAATACAGTGAACTAAGAATCCTTTCTATAAATAGGAGGATCATGGATTGGAAGAAGGCATCTCGAAATACACCATAGAGATAACACCTATATTTTATATTTTTAATAAAATAAAAAATAAAAAATATATGTCAAAATAAGTTTAATACATTAGAGCTATTAATTTCAAGATTAATCTGATACATTTAGTTAAACCTATTTTGACAATTTTATTATATAAAAAAATATGTCAATCACATGATGATTAAGTAAGTAAATATTATAAAATATTTAATATAAAATTGATTAAGAGATAAAAATTATATAATTATAATAGCTAAATGATCTAATTCGTCCAATTGAAATTTGAAAACCCAAAATCGGATAATTACAAATATATGATGGATCATAAGTGCAATTAAATAAAAATATTTTTCATCTTCTTATATTTTCATTTAAATATTTTCTAAAAATTGTACTTAATCTTTTTAAAAATTAATAAAATACGTTTATTCATTTCATCTCTAAAAAGGTAACGGGATTATCCTTAAATAGGATAGTTTTAATATTTATATTTAATTATACTTATAACTATTATTTTAACCTGTGAATAAATATTTATTTTTATATATAATTAAAATTTATAATAAATAAATACTTTTGAATATATAAACTATATTATAATTAAAATTCTTAATAAATAAATATTTTTAACATATTATGTTATATTTTAAGTTTATAATTAACAAACTATTCCATGTAATTGTTGATAAACTTTTTTTTAAATATTAAAATTAAATTTATAAAAAATAATTAATTGAAAGAGATAGAACATTAAAAGAATTTTTATAAACACTTTCGTTGATATTTTTTAAAAAAATACCATCATTAAAAAATAACAATTATTTAATATAATTATTCTAATATATATATACAGAGAGAATATAATAATAAAGTATGATAATTTTTTTATTTCCAAAATTTAATTAAGGAATTTATGTTAAGAATTGTTTCTCCCTAATCCCTATTATTTCTTTGTTTTACCCTTTTCCTTTTATCCTTAAACCTCTCTGCAGTGTAAATGCATAAATATTACCTTTTCGGTTTTTCCCTTCTCAATAAGTAATCTTTCTTCTCTGCCAATTTTCGCGCCTTCGAAGCCAATTCTACACGCTTCTTCTTGATACTCTCTTTTTGCATGTCTTTCCTCACTTTCTTCGATATTCTCAGCTTCCTCATTGCCGCACACTTAGAACTCGTACCATGGTTAGTTTTCATTTCCTCTTTTTTATTTTTTTGCCTATTTTTTTTTTTTATTTTCCACTAAGTTTTTCCCCCCTTTCTGTTTATCGCTGTCATTTCGTTTTTACGGACGTCGCAATTTTGTCAGTGAATGTGTGGTTCGGAATTTTCACGCGATATAATTTGTTGGGTGTTTGCTCTGTAATACGAGAAATCTTTCGAATCTTTTTTTTTTGGTCCTTTTTAATTTTTTTAGGGAAATGGTGAACGTGCACTCCATTTCTTGGGGGTGCATGATTGGATGAAAGAGATATTTAATGAAAAAAAAAATAGAGAAAGAGTGGGAAAGTGATTGATGTGATAAATGATGTTACGTGAAATAAACAGAGACACAAGAAGAAAAATTATGTAGAAATGAGATGGAAGAGAAAGTGAATCTAAGATAATAATAACACTTTGTTTTAATGGATTCTTGTGTGTGTTGTTTTAGCAAGAAAGGGGATAATGTTTTACAGGAAGAGAAAGGGAAGATTATTTGGGTTCATGTATTGAGAGGCCAACCAAGTGTTTGTCGGTTTGGTGAAGCATGGTATGCAACTTCCAAATTGAAGTTGTGTTTTTTTATTTAGTGCCTGATTTTGTTAGTAATTCTTTACAAGCGGATTTAGATTTTACTAGTTTTCTAAGAGGTTTTTAATTCTTCTTTTGTCTTTGATTCGCCAAAAAAAAGAAAAAGAAAGGGCATGAATGATCATTAAATACTGCACGATTGATCAATGAGCAGGAAAAATGGTAGTAAAACTTTTTTCTTGCCTTTTGAGATTTTCATTTTGTTGGGTATTTTCTGTGTAATACGACAAATCTTTAGAATCCTCTTTTTTGTCATTTTTGTTTGTTTTAGGAAAATGGTGAATGCACATCTATTTTTTGGGGTGTATGGCTGGATGGAAGAGAGAGATTGAAAGAAAAACTAGAGGAAGAGAGGGAGATGACAATAGATGTGGTAAATGATGTGATGAAAAAATCACCAGAGATATAAGAGGAAAAATGAGATGGAAGAGAAAGTGGATATAAGATAATAATAACTGTTTTAGTGAATTCTTGTGTGTGTTTTTGTTTTTGTTTTTATAATCAGAGACGGGATGAATGGTCATTAAATACTGCATGAATGATCAAGGAGTAAGAAAAGTGGTAGTAGAGCTTTTGCTTTTTGAGTTTTTTTTTTTTGTTGGCTGTTTGCTGTGTATTGTGTAATACGACAAATCTTTCGAATCTTCTTTTTTGTCATTTTTATTTGTTTTAGGAAACTGGTGAGTGCACATCCAATTTTTAGGGTGAATGGCTGGATGGAAGAGAGAGATTGAAAGAAAAAATAGAGGAAGAGAGGGAAAGTGATAGGTGTAGTAAATGCAAGGTTATCAATGGTGGATGGTGGAAGGCCAAAATTCTGCCATATAACATGCCGTTGTGGCCAATGGCGCTGCCATAGCGGGCCTCCCTTCACAAATTGGCTATGGCAGAGTGGTCAAAAAATGCCATGTTATAGGGTGCTATTATAACGTTTGTTTAATGACATTAAGTAAATGATGTGATGAAAAATAACCACAGAATCAGAGATAGAAGAGGAAAAATTATGTGGAAATGAGATGGAAGAGAAAGTGGATGTGAGATAAAAATAACTCTTTGTTTTAGTTGATTCTTGTGTGTCTTTGTTTTCGTTATTTTAACCAGAAAGGGAATGTATGGTCATTAATACAGCATGAAAAATCAAGGAGTAGGATAACTGGTAGTAGAACGTATTTTTTTTTACTTTTTGAAATTTTCATTTTGTTGGGCATTTTGCTGTGTAATATGACAAATCTTTCAAATCTTTTTTTTTTATTTGTTTTAGGAAAATGGTGAATGCACATCCATTTTTTTTGGGATGTATAGCTGGATGGAAGAGAGAGATTAAAAGAAAAAGTAGTGGAAGAGAGAGAAATTAATAGATGTGGTAAATGATGTGATGAAGAATTAAACAGAGATAAAAGAAGAAAATGATGGGGAAATGAGATGGAAGAGAAAGTGGATGTAAGATAATAATAACTTCTTGTTTTAATGGATTCTCATGTATCTTTGCTTTTTGTATTTTTTTTTTTAACCAGAAAGGACATGAATGGTCATTAAGTACTGCATGAATGATCAAGGAGCAGGAGAAGTGGTAGTAGAATTTTTTTTTTTGCTTTTTGAGATTTTTATTTTTTTAATTATGTTGTTATTCAAAACTATGAAAATCGATTTGATGTATGTGTAGAAGTAGCATTGCGTACTTTGTGATCTGTTATGAACTTATGTGTAATTTGTGAGTGTCAATAGATATTGACAAAATTGTTGAATGTTATATGAGCCTAATGTTGCTACGATGCAAAGCGGGTGCAAAGATTTGTCTCAGCCTGGTCTGGGTAGGTATAGCAGTGGCACTGTAGCAGATTGTTTTGGAGAGTATGAGATAAATATTAGTGGTTGAATTCTTAAAAGAAATTGACTGAGGAGGTTTGCACATGTTGTGAACTTGTGATGATTGTTCTTGTCCTTGTAAAAGTGGTCCTTCACAACCCTTACTCTACTTTGTTTAAAGGAAGAGGAATATGGTAGGTGGGTGGGTATAGTGGAACACATTAAGAGTTTTAGGTTGGTAGCAACTGTTTTATTTGCAATATTTTGAATTTGTCTGTGTTGTGAAGTTTGTTTGAAATTTCACAAAATCTGAATGGCATGGCAGATTAATCAGGGAGGAGCATTTTGTTTGGACAGTTGGTGGGTGTGAGTGATGTCTAGTTAGCAGTTATATTTTGTTTGACCTAGGATGAGTATATTTCCTTAATGGTGGTATTGACTACAGGGCTGAATTTTAGAATCAGTTGTCACAGTTCATGATGTATGAAAGAGAGGTAAGAGCATATATAATGTTTGATAATAAACACTGATATGCTTGGACAAAATATAGATGGTAATATTGAAGGGGATTGCATGTGAAACTTCTTCTGTGAGAAGTAGTGATTGTTTCTGCCCCACCACATATTTCATTTTATTAATTTATGGAGCACCAAATTTACTAAAATGAACAGAAGGTTGGATATTTTATGAAAGATGGTCATTATCACATTTATCATGATACATAAATGAACATGCTGGTAAATGAATTTGGAAATGTAAGTATTTGTGTTGGGACTCCCATTATGGTGATAGTGATAATATTTCAACCTTTTTATTAAAACCTGAGTGTTTTTCAAAACTAGGACTAGGTTGAGTTCAATATGGTTTGACTGATTTAGTCTGGTTTTGAGTCATTGGATTACTCAAATGGTTCAATGGGTTGAACCTGATTGCAAGCAACACCTGGTGGTAGGGCAACTACCAATGGAGGCCTAAGAATGGTTTTATATCTCTTCTCTAACACCTCCCTTGATCTCATACTTTAATGCTGTAGCCATATCAATTTATGCACTGCTTCATGTTTGAATGTTTATTTGCAGATTGGGAGGTTTCAAAATAGAAGTGACTGGAATGATATATCATTTAGAGGTTGCAGTCAGAGCCAGTTTAACTACCATGACCAAGTTCCTCATCATGGTTGGGATTTTTGCTATGCTGGTGGTACATATGTACCTCATCAAACCTATGGACCAACTATTCCTGCTGTAGCACCATTACAGCAGCCACAACCAGCGGTATATTGTAAAATTTGTGAGGTTAAGTTGGGTAGTTACAAAAATGTGGAAGCACATAATAATGGAAAGAAACATAAAAAAATGTTGAATCTACTAGAGGAATTACAGAGAGGAAATTCAAATGGACAGATTCCAAATTCTGAAATGAATTTAGTAGTTCAACCTAAGACAGATCTGAAATCTGGGAAAAATGGATGCCCAGAAAAAAATTGGAGTTCTGAGGCTACTATTGCCGAGCACAAGAATTATTTGCAGAAAGATATAAGGGTTACTTCTGAAGTTCCTGTCAAAGTGAAACCCAGGAATAGCACTGGTGCACAGGGTCATAGTTTCAAGCGTAAGATTGGTGGAGCCAAAACAGGTAGTAAATACATGAAGACAAATGATGGGGTAAGACAACTCATGAAATCATCAAAGCTTGATATCAATTCTGTGTCAGATTCTATTCCTGTACAAATACCTGCATCAACACCCTGGCCAGCTGTGACATCTCATATAAGGGCACCATCACCTGTAGTGGGATTAAGTTTCAAGCTACCATATCAGCATGTTTCAGCCTCACAGACACAGGTATTTGAAGGCAACGAATATCATGGGATTCAAAATCCTACTGTAGAAACAAATGATCTGCCACATGCCCGTGCAGATTCTAGTATTAACACCCAACCTGAAGATGTGAGTTCTGATTCTTCGGCAAGAGCAAGACCACCAAAAGTAGCATACTGTAAAATTTGTGAGGTTCAGCTACCCACTTGCAATAGTAATGAATTGAAAACACATAACAATGGAAAGAGACATCAAAGAATGTTGAAACTACAACATGAGGAATTACAGCGACTAAAATCTTCAAATGGGAAGATTCCAAATTCTCAAAAGAATTTAGTAGTTCAACCTAAGGCAGTTCAGATATCTGGGAAAAATGAACACCTGCTAAAAAATAAGAGTTCTGAAGCTAGTATTTTGAAGCACAAGAATTACCTGCAGAAAGATATGGGACTGACTTCTGAAATTCCAGCTAAAGGACCTGAACGGAAACCTAGGGATAACAGTGGTGCACAGGGTCATTATTTCAAGCATAAGATTAGAGGAGCCAGAACAGGTAAATATATAAAGACAAATGATGGGATAAGAAGGCTGGAATCATCAGAACTCGATATTAATTCTCCATCAAAATCTGTAGAATCTCCTGTACAAAACTCAATACCTGCATTGGCACCACTGCCAGGTCCCATGGCTTCTCAGATAATGGCACCAACACTTGTAGTGGGGTCAAGTTTCGAGCTACAGTTTCAACACATTTCAGCTTCACAGACACACATATCAGAAGGCAAAGAACATCATGATATTCAAAATCCTACTGCAGAAATGACTGATCAGCCACATGCCCCTGCAGATTCTAATATTAACACCCAAACTGAAGATATAAGTTCTGATTCTGCAGCAATAGCAATGGCATCATCAGAAGGGTTTATGGCATCTCAGGTTTCCTCACCATCATTGGCAGTGGGATCAGGTTTTGAACCTCAAATTCAACATGTTTTACTGACACGGGTGTTAGAAAGCAAAGAACATCATGACATTCAGAATCCCACTATGGAAACAAATGATCAGCCACAATCAATCTCACTGGAGTTGCATGCCCCAGAAGGTTCAGATGTTAAGACCCAAACATATGTGACTTCTGATACTGAAGCAATAGCAATAGGATCACCAAAAGGTCGTACAGAATCTCATG
Source organism: Mucuna pruriens (assembly GCA_025330945.1). Lineage (NCBI taxonomy): Eukaryota > Viridiplantae > Streptophyta > Magnoliopsida > Fabales > Fabaceae > Mucuna > Mucuna pruriens. Next base: position 168,513 of record JAENHJ010000305.1, read on the forward strand.
CATTTAAACTATCACCGTCAGTGGGATCAAGTTTTGAACCCCAAATTCAACATATTTTACAGACAGTAGTGTCAGAAAGCAAAGTGAATAATGAGGTTAGGAATCCTACTGTGGAAACAAATGATCAGCCACAATCAATCTCAGTGGAGTTACATGCCCCTGCAGGTTCTGATATTAGCATCCAAACTGAAGATGGCACTTCTGATTCTGCAGCAATGGCAATAGGACCAGCATCTCAAGTATCCATACCTCCAACAGCAGTGGGATCAAGTTTTGTATCCCAAATTCAACATGATTTACATATTGAAACAGAACCCCAATTATCAAAAGCTGCAGCAGATTGTGAGAGCCAAAATTGTTCTGATGGGGAAAACAATCAGCTTCTGCCATCAGTTGTAGTTGAGTTCAATTCCCATTCAGGTTCCAGTACTAACACCCAAACTGCAAATGGAAGTTCTAAAGATGAACAAAAGATGGATATTCCTATGAATCACTCAGGGATAACTCAGCTGTCTCAGGTGTGTCTCATTTGCTAATTTGCTGTGAAACTTACAAAAAATATAGCAGTTGCATCTTAAGAGATTTTGTGTACAAATTTGGCTATAATTTTATTGTTTGATGTTAGTGAATTAAATTATCTGTATTCCTATTACTGTGACAGGAATGATTCTGCTTAACTATCCATTTTGATTAATTTATATTTGTCAATTAAACAAATTTACAAATGTATTAGTTAATAATTGTGGATTGAATAACCATTTTTTATTTTTTTTCCTTTTTGGGAAATGTCTCGTCTTCATAAAATGACATAAAATTGATAAAAACTTGAATTGATTGGAGGGAAGAATTGTTAATGATTTGCAACATCTAACACAAATCTTTTTATCATGATCTTCATCAAGAATATTGATGCACTAATGTAGCTATTTTTTTTACTTTTATCAACATCTTGAGATAATATTTTTGTTAACTCAAAAACCTACTAGTTTTTACTTGCATACTTCTGTTACAGTATTTTGTGGAAGAATGTGTTTCTTTCGAGTTGTACATCTGCTTTTTTGAACCACTGAAGTAAAACTTTGTACAATTGTTGTTGCAGGTAGCTGTTTGTCTTAAGTGTGGTGATGTAGGCTTTCCTGAGACTCGTGTCTTTTGCAACAAGTGTCAGGTTTATGCACTTCATAGGTACTGTTTTTTTTTTTTTACTTTTTATGTCTACTTGCTTGAATGTTCTTGTAGCAATCTTTCATCATCATGCTTGACTCAGATGCTGCCACTTCTAATGCCATAGGGACAGTTTTTAAATTTCCATTAATAGTAAGGTGGGAGTATTCCTATTATAGGTGCTGAATCCAAAGAATATTGAAATGATGCACATGCTTGGTATTTGTACTCTGAACCTGTGTCATGTGCACTTGGATTTCTATCTGTTATTTATTTATTTCCTAACATATATAAAGCAGGAATGATTTGACTTCGGTAAAACTGCTTGCGGAATTATGATTTTAGCAGGTTTTCATCACCACACTTAGCTTCATGTGCATCTATTTCTATTGCCATATGGACATTATTTTAAATTACTATTAGTATAGAAGGTGGGAGGAATATTTGTTTGTATTCTAAAATAAAAGGTAACATGTCTCTTAAATATGACTTAGTTTTGAGGATTATAGTTTTTATTAGAAAAACTTATTTCATATGCATTTTGTAAATAAGAGAAAACCACCCTGTAAATACCACCAATCTTTCACCAAGTTGATGCACAATACAATTGTATTAATACCATGAACTTCCTTTTCGGCCTCAGAAGCAGTGATTTTAGTTTGCTATTCAATTTTTCTCCCAGCATTTTCTAAACCAGAAGCTTTTGCATTGTATGAACTATGAAGTTATAGTTTCACATTCTTAAATGCATATTGATCTTATAACTCTCCCTTTTCAGGTATTGTTTAGATGGGCCTGTGATTTTAACCGATGATGTTACTTGGTTTTGCGAGGATTGTGAACCAACGGTAGTAGACACATCTTTTCATGATAAATGTACTCCTCTCCCGTCTGGAAAAATTGTCTCTTTAAATTCGGCAAAAGATGCATCTCAAGCCAGAATAGAGCCCAAAAATTGCATAGAGAGAGTAAAGAACAAGAAGCAAAAGCCACAAAATATTGTAGCTAAAACAAAGGTGCTGTTATCTGAGAATCACAGTTTGTCTCATCATGTGTTGTCTCAATGCAGTAACAACACTGAAAAGGAAAATAAGTTTGAGAAAGAGTGTCAACCAGTTCCAAGAGATGAAGCTAATACTAGTGAGGGGTCTATGATTGTTGTTACTGTTCCACAGCCTATTGCTGATCCAGTCTGGATGTAAGAAATATGTTTTTCTACCTTTTTTAGAAATTGTTGAATTTTCTAGCTGCTATGATGAAGCATTGTCTGAAGTTGAATTTTCTGGCCAATAGGGGAAGTTTGCGCCTCTTAGACCCAAGTTCTGGCCCATATGTCATTGGGCTTCTGGCCCATATGTCCAGTTTAGCATGCTCCAAAGTTCTGGAGGAGACAAGACTTTTCCCTGATGTACTTTGCCCGGACTTGCTTCAAAGATCTGCGGTGTGGCCGAAGTCTTTCAGCAAATGTGGTCCAAATGAGGAGAGCATTGCTCTTTATTTCTTTCCTGATACTGAAAGGTGATTTTTCAGACGAACTAACATGATTTTATTCTTCTCTCTTTTCTATTCATTATTAAATATTTCATGCTTTTACAGCGTTGAGAGGGCCTTTGACAATCTGGTTGATGACATGATTTCCTCCGACCTTGCCATAAGATCCGTGGTTGAAAATGCAGAGCTTTTAGTTTTTCCTTCTACATTACTCCCTATCCAATACCGAAGTGAGTCGCATTTATACTACTTTCAGTGGCACATTTCAAATTCATTGTATGTAAAACGAAATTGTGATTTGAGTTACTTGTTGTGCAGGATTTCAAGAAAAGTACTACTTGTGGGGGGTCTTCAGAGCAAAGAAACCTTCACAATACAAATGAGGCGGTGCGTGGAGAGGTTACTCGTATTGACAACCCTTCAGATAGAGTTCAAATACTTCGAGGACTAGTGGTAGTTCTAGTACAGCTACAGTGTTCTGTGTCTCAACCCATTGATTTATTGATGTGTATCAGTGTACACTGATAGTTAGCACCCGTTTGTTTAATCTTTGTTTTATTAAACTTTTTTTTACTAGATATAAATACCTTTTTAATTAAAATATGTGCTTAAAATAGTCATAATTGATTCTCAAAGATGTATAGTTCTATCTAACCGTTTAAATCGAATATGGTAAATGTAACTAAAATTACTTTAAGTCATCAACAATAAAATATGGTACTTGCACATGGCTTCAGATTGGTACCCTTGTTCTGCCAAATGTTCTTCCTTCTGTTTTTACGTGACATCATGTGTAGCTCTTGGCCCAGATTGGTTTTGATGTAGTTCTCTTCTTTTTGGGCCTATGCCCCTAGGCCCTCCTTACAATAAAAAAATAACAAGCAAGAACTTGTACATGTCTTCAAATATTTTTTTGTTTCAATTTCAACTCTTTCTCAAGGAGCCGCCTATAATTACACTGACCGACTGTTATCTTGCATGAGATGTCTTAAAGCACATATACAACAAACTTTAGACATGATTAGCAACTGTTGTCATTGTTGGTTTTTAATTTGTTATTTAATTAAGATATCATACGTTCGAATTTTTATTTTAGATATGGATAAAATTGAGGAAAATATTTATGTTATGTGAGCTTACAAATTTTAAATAATTCTTATTTTTAGTCGTGGATACTTTGTTATTATATTTGTGTAAAAAAAAAAAAGTAGAAGTGGGGAAAAACTCAAACGAATGATTCTGTTATATTTCACTGTTTTCATGATAAAAAAAGCAAAATAAAATGAGAAAGAGAAAAAGAATAGCATGAGCAGCTGCTTCCCTTTCCCTCAATCCAGATGGTATCGTTGTCAGCGGCAGACAAGGTGGCCAAAGTGAGTGTATATACTACAGATTCACCAAAAAGGAGTGGCTTAGAGAAATGCAAGAGTTGGTGAGCCATGATTATGGCACGGGTACTTTAATTTGCACTTATCCTCTGTTTGATAGGAAGGAGAGATGAGAAATATGGCTTGTTTAGTAGAGTAAAAATTAGAGAGAAGAAAAATAAAAAAAAAATGTGAAATTCACTTTTTTTTTATTTCTTTACTCAATTATATGAAAATAAATAATGAAAAACTTGAAAATGTATGACAATTGATTGTTTTTAACCGCAGTTAATTTTCACCGTCTAAATTTTGAAGAAATAATCGATTGTTATGAAAAATAATTAATTATTCTGAAAAAAACAATTAATTGCAATCTTAACCATCAATTGTTTGCATTTATATTTATTTTATTTCTCTTAAATTAAATAATCCTATTTTTATTCATTCTATTTTTCTTTTTTTGTATTTCTATCTATTTTATTTTTTTCTTACCCAAAACATTCATAAATAACAGGTTGTATATTGGGTTTGAACAGCGGGTAATGATAACTTACCTGTTTTCTTATTGAATATTGTACACATCAATCTTTTCCCCTATCTATTAAGTTTATCGATTGCATGTATCAGTTTTATTTCTTGCGCGCGTGTGTATACACACGCCCTTCACTTCTTATTCTTCAGTTGAATTCCTTCTTACCAGCCGAGTCATTCTTGTTCAATCAAGTCACTCTCGACTAATCGAACCTCTCTCGTCCAGATAAATTCTTCCCATCCAAATCGAGTCACTTCCTGTCATCTGAATTATGCTTGATCGATTTCTTAGAAATGTCCGACAAAAATCAATTCAAAATATGTATAAATAGAGAATATGGAATAAGTATTAGAAGACTTATTTTTTTTTATTATGTATACTCCAGGATACCCACAACCCACACGTGAATAATAAGTAAAAGTTACAAATATTTTAGATGTGAAAGAGCTAATTAGATTTAAATGAGTAGTTCCGATATAGATAGTTCTTCTGAATATCATACAACAATATACATCTCTATATTTGAAGCAATTTTGAATAAGAAAAAGCCTTTCTACAAATGTTTGCATCTCCCTAATTTATAACAAGTGTAAAATATTTTAAAAATAAATCATCAAAGTACTCTCATAATTTCCATTAAAAATATTGGCACATTTTATCGTATAACTTCTACAAATATTTTTAACTTATTTTAATCATTTTTAATTGAAATTTATTAAAATAAATTTTTAAACTTAATTCAATAATTTTAACGGTCAAAATTATGAACTAAACCTGTACTTAATAAATAGGTGTTTAATTAAGTTGCTTAATGGACTATATTCTTTTTTTTTTTGTGTGGGAAATATATTCTCTTAAGTCATACTTGTTTTTTGGTATGAATCAGGCTGGCCGTGTTAAAATGGATGAGTAAAATAGGGTGGGGGTTATATTTATAAAATTAATTTTATGGTACTAAAAATTGATTTTTGAAAAAAATATATTAAATTTTTACTGAATAAAATAATTTTTATATGACTCAAAATTTTAAACATAAAATATTTGTATATTTACGTTAAACATAAAATATTTGTATATTTAATATAAACAAAATGGGGTTTGCTATGGAGAGGAGAAAATGTATTTTTTTGGTTTTTGAACTATACAAGAGTTACTTCATGCTCCCATGTATCTTCTAATGCAATGAAGAAGTCAAAGTTTATGTAGTTCTAGATGAGGTTATGAGCTAAGTGATTATCTTCCTACCTAAGCAGAAGGGAGTTATTGATTACATATTGGCTGGATCGGGATCTAGATATCAACTAGGTGTCGGATGGATTGAGGAAATGGTTTGGTGTTAGATGATTGAGATGGAAATGTCGACTAAGTGTTAGTTGACTCGAGAATGGGTACTGGCTAAAAGCGATGAGGATAAGAAATGTTGGTTATATACTGGGCCTAGGTAGACCGCTAGATGGTAGTGTGATTCACTCGAGAGGATTTTAGAATTTACCTAGTTTCTGGGCCCATCATTGTTCTAGGAAAGACCAACTTCTTCACTTCTTTCTTTTTTGTGTTCTCTGCTATCTTTCTACTTCTAATGTTCCTCCTCCCAAAAAATCTTTTTTCTTCTATGCTATCTTACTCTTTTATAGGCTAGCTCCAGTCCCCTCGAATCATTCAAGGAGATCTTTTCTCATTAACAAAATTATTTTCCAGCTTTTGTTCTCACACGAAATGCTAGCGTAGAGTGGTTTTTTTTTTTTCTGAAAAATTGGGCAAACGTTCCTCCTCCCAAAAAATCCCTCTTCTTCTGTGCTATCTTACTCTTTTATAGGCTAGCTTCACTCCCCTCAAATCCTTTAAAGAGATTTTTCCTCATTAATACATAGGCTCTCTTGAGAGTTCCATTAATGCGGTGGTGCTCCCTATAGCTTCTTTCAATAAATGCGGTGGTGCTCCCCAAAGTTCCTTTTCTTGACCGCTGCAGCTAATGAAATGTTTTTGCAGCTTTTGTTTTCACACGAAATGCCAACATGGAGTGACTTTTTCTGAAAAATTGGGGACGTCTAACAATTATCAGTCGAGTAGTCTCGAGACCTATCAGATTTGACAAAAATATTAAAAAGAAAAAGGAAAATGTGTTAATAGCTGTTAATAAGGATTTGAGTCCCATGGGCTTGACTCCTCTGGATACCAGGTTAGTACCATACGTTCATAAACATTCTCCTAGGTTAAAACCTCCATCCGTGAATAAAACCGAGATCAAATCTCCCATCCTCTTCCCTGTTGTTAAGGCCGAGTCCATCTCAGCCTGATGGCTAAGACGATGTGTCCCTATTGTGAGCCTTGAACCCATCTTGATCCTTGCTAGTCGAACCCATCTCGGCACACTTGCCGGGATGAAACAGTTCTCTCCCCCCAATGCCCTTCGCACTAAGGCCGACTTCATCTTGACCCCATGTGACGAGTCATCCTCCCAAAATTACCCTTCCCAATGTCGAGTACATCTCGATCTTAGTAAGGCTAAGCTGATACGAGTCGGCTTTGCCCTCCCCTGAGTCAATATCCTGCTAGAACTACGTGGATTTTAATTTTTTTAAAACTGAGGTACGTAGACAGAAGAGACATACTCCTATCAAGTCATGAAACCCAAAAATACAATAAAAACGTAACATTTATCTCTGTCACTCCACAAACCACATGAACCCAAACTTGAGCGTTATTCCCTTTCCTTTGTAGCTGACCAAGGGTAACTATCAGATGATAGATGTGTTGGGACATTTTGTGTTCCAATACGTAATCAACTTCCGAATCCATACCTCTGATTACAGGACCAATCTTTCTCCCAGATTTTTTAGTATTCCTTAAACCAAAACGCCAGTGACAATTCTAGTTAGTTCACGTAATTTAGGTTGTGGGATACTATAAAATTTTCATAATACAAATATTTTTGTAAGAGAAAATGGATGTTTTAGATGAGAGACAAATGGTATACATTAATGAAATGCGGGAAAGTGCAACAGTTGAAGAATCAGAATCTTCATTCATTCGAGACAATAACTAGATGACTAAATTTTGTCAAGCACGAGAAAAAGTTTGAGCAGAAAATTTTAACACACTCGACAACTTTACTAAACCCACTTATTCAAGCCAACATAATATCCTCCATTAAAACCCAAGGACAATCTGATCTTCACCATGCAAATTAATGCAACCAAACAAGAGTCAAGTAAATCCGTATCCGAAAAGTACGACATAATTTTCGACTAACTTGAACATGTCTGTAAAACGCATTCTAAAAGATATTGACATGTTTGAATAATTTTTTATTAATATTTACATAAAAATAAATTACTTTTTAAAGATAAAATTAACTTTTATATATATATATATATATATATATATATATATATATAAAAGTTAAAAAATATATATATATATAAAAGTTAAAAATAAATTTTTGAAAAAGTTAATGCGAAAATTTTTTTACAAATTAATTTATATAAAAATTAATTTTAACTTATGAAAGAATTATTTTATTTTTTTATTATTTTATTCTATTCTAAGTGTTTATTGAAAAAGCTTATTTAACATGGTAGGTAACCATTTATTGGTTTTGTTGTATGTGAGCCCCAGATAGCTTCGAAATTTTAGATATTAATTGTATATTGACACGAGAGAAACGCAAATATTTAATAATATTACTTGCTTATATAATCTAGATATATATATTAAGGGTAGTGTTTTTTTGAAGAATTAATATATATTAGGGGTAGTTGAAAGTTGAACATCTTTATTTTTTTGCGATTAGATGATGTTCTTAAGCATATTGATTCATTCTATTCCTTGGTTTAGTCAAAGACAGGTTTGTTCATGGTACGAAGAATTCTTATGATTATTATGCTTTTGTAACTCAACTCTAAATATATTAAGAACTAATGTAGTCATATTAATTAAGAGATAACTGTTAAAGAATAATTAAGTTCCATATTGGTATGCTAGAAATATATATGTTAAAGGGGTATATTAGTAAGATGGTTATGACTTGTGAGTTCAAAAAGTGTTTATGTATCCAAGGTATAAAACCTGAAGCCTAAAACAAAAAGAAAATAAAAACTGATAAAAAGTCTATAAAAAAGATAAATATTTAAAATAGACTAAAAAAACTAGTAAAGTAAAAATATAAATAGATTGAGGCATCCAAAACTTAAGAAAAGAAACACAAATCCAGACAATGGAGATTGAACGTAAGAAAAATTAGAGAACAAGTCTCACGTTAGTAAATTAAAAACAAATTAATTAAAGGGTGCGAAGATTATATATGTATATTTAATGTTTCTTTCATGCAATGGATATGATCATTATAATAATGTACGTGTGAAAGTGGTCTTTACAACATAAGATTAGGTTAGGTACATTTTCTGTACATGCATGCACCAAAGATGCAGGTTGTGTGGACTGGATTTTTGTGTATGGGTTTGGGTTTCTTAGCTTATAAAAGTATATATATTTAAAATGACATGCTAGTCATTTTTAAACAAACAAGCCACTCAAGCTTAAAACCTATTAACATACACTTTTCCTTACTTTTGGACTGTCCGAACATAAACCTATCAACGCATCACTTGTCAATGAAATCATGGTTATATAAGTAAAAAAGTTAATAAACTTTAATGTAAAGTGTGATTGAAAATGTTAATTATGTGAAATTCATTATTGTGGCTCAAGCTCATTAAAGAAGTGCTTATTGTGCATCAATGAAAACTCTATTTTTGTGCTTAAAGTTTTAGCTAAGATTTAATCTAGTTTTAATTTTTTATTTTTAATTTCATTCTGTTTTTCTCTATTATATTTAAATTTCATCCTCAATGTTGCTGGATTAATACCACTGAGGGCGTGGACGGGGTCTAAGACCGGATTTTTTTCTTTCTTATTTAAATATCTGATTTTAAACAAATAATTATTTAATAATTAATGATTTCTATAAAATCAAAACTGATTTTTATTTTAAAGAATATGGATGACAAAACATGACATTTCAAGTATCCAATATTATCCTATTGTTGATTTCGCTTGTTTTCATTCTTATTATTTAAGTAATCATTGAGGGGAAATATCTTGCGTCTTCGAACTGATGACCCCAAAGGTTTCAGGAAATATGAAAACATCAAGATAAATCTGCTGTATGAACTTGTCAGCTATAACATGCACAGAAGCATCATATATCTTTTAATTAATCCATACATATTTTAAATAAGAAAATTAATAAAGAAAATATAATAACCGTCTATTTCACAAATGGAAGTTATTCAATTAACTTATATGTACGTTTCTCTCTTGCCCTCATGATGTACATATGTCCTGAGTCTGAAATAATTTAATCGATTAATAGTTTCGAATTTGAGTTTTAGATATGTTTTTAAAATATTAATTTTTTTTATCACACATATTGGTCCTCTCTAAACTCGATAAAGGATGTATGCAAGGACGAAATAAATGTACTGTTTGCCTCTTGCTTGTGGGACAACCCACCATGTTACTAATCATTATATCTACAACCCACCATATTACTAATCATTATATCTACTAATAAAATCTTTTTTTCTATAAGAAATAAATCTCTTCTTTTAATCTTTGACCCCTCTCACAGACTAGAACAATACGAAAAATTCATTTCTTAACCTTTACAATTTAACTTTACGGCGCTGCAAGGTAATCTTATATCTTTAATTAATTGTCTCTCCTGAGACTTAAACTTACTTAATTGGTACTTTCATAGTCCATACCTATGTTAATGTTAGGCATTTTAGTATTTCTCCTTATCATTTAAATAGGAAATGCACTCTCTAGTATTAATTTTTGACTATTTTTCTTTTATCTTTATCCATGTGATAATTGAAGGAAAGACCTTATATTATATATACTAGACACCGTTACTCGTATTCTCTCGTAAGTTGTATAGTAATGTACAGCAAAATTACCTTAAAAAAAGAGGATTTCTACTAATTTCTATGTAGATATATTATTGAAATTTATTTATTATGAATTCTAATGAATAGTTTATTGCAATTAGTAAATTAACTTCAGCGCTGGAAGTATGGAACTAGAGAGTAAAGGGTGGTCAAGGACTTAAAAGGCTGGAATTAATTAGGAATAATAAATTGATTTAGGCAAAAAGAAAGGGCTGTGGTTCAAGAGATTCAATTTTTAGAGAATATGAGAATCAAGAAGTAACTTTTAGCTATTAATTAAATAATTAATGATTTAAAATTAAATATATAAATTGTTATGCATTTGATTTATCCTTACAATTAGTTTCAACGATCTAATTTATAAAAAGTTTTTGCTGAAAGTTGAATTTACATCTACTGATTACATATTTGTTGATTTTATTTGCTATGTGAAAAATTTTTGCCCCCCAAAATAAATTTCTAGTTCTGTCCTTGGATATATGTGTTCTCTAAAAACAAGGTTGCAATTGCTAGATCAATTCATTATCATTTGTTAGATTAACAATTTAATGAAAAGTGTTGATGAGAATCCAATGTTTTAATTTAAGATTGAATTGAAACAAAAAATAAATCCAAGGGTTGAGTTTATAAACTGAGATTTTTCACATACAAAAAATAAAGACATCTTTGATGCTATTGTGGATAATTGCAGTGTTGACTTATTTGATTAGCTTTCGATCACATTCTAAAAAAAAAAACAATGTGATGCAATGCATATTGGGATGATCAAAATATATGTTCATTATAGAAGTTAATTAATGTTGAATTTTTCATAGTCTAAGTAAAAGTTTATCTAATTTATTTAAGTTTGAGCATATTGAGTTATTTTAGTTTGTGTATAACTTTTAATGATATTTAGATGCAGTTTGGATAAGTATTTTCAAAAGTACTCATAGGATAAAATAAAAAAATGTTACAAACTAAAATTAGTTTATATATCTGTTTTTTTTATAAATTAAATGATTCTAATTTTAAAAAATAATTTATACATAAACTAATTTTAGTTTATAAAAAAATATTTATTTTTTATTTTCTTATATAAATATATTTTAAAAAATTATTCAAACACTTTTGGTTTATAAATAAAACATATATTAGCCTTGGTTAATACTAGACCAATCATTTGAATTAATTGAGGCTAATTTATGAAAGTTAATTCATGAGTGATGACCTAGTTAATGTAGGAAAAGAGAGTACAAAATTTTTTGTGGAAGTAGTGAGCGGTTTTTATTTTAATATATAATTTTAAATTTGTTATTCAATTATTATAATTTAAATTATTGAACTATTAAAATAATTACTTTATGTTTTTAATAATTATAAAAAACAAAGTATAAAAATAAAATCTTAAAATATATATATATATATATATATATATATATATATATATATATATATATATATATATATATATATATATAAATAAGTATTTTAACATGTGGAATGTACCAAATAAATATTTTTAATATATTAAATATATTATAGTTAATAATAATAATGAATAAATGTTTTTAAATATATAAATATACTATAATTAAAATTTTATAATAAATAAAAATTTAATTTACAAATAATATTTTGAATTTACTATAAATAATTTATATTGTAATGTAATTTTATTTTTAATATTGATGATTTATTTTAAAAAATTCAAATTCAATTTAGAACTAAATTTATTTAAAATGATAAATTAAAGAGATAAGAGATTAAATTTTCTTTAAGAACATTATTATTGAAGAAAATAACTAAAGATATTATCTCAGAAGAATAATAACTAAAAATACTATTATAGATTTTTTTTTCATTCAACTAATCTCTCTTTCAAATCAATCATTTTAAAATAAAGTGATACTATCCATCATTTTAAAATAAAGTGACACTTTCAATTATGACTTTATATAAAAGATTAAATAAACAGTTACATCCGGATCATATTTAAGAGAAAATCCAAAGTGAAACTTGACTTAGTTAAAATGAAAATTTTCTGTTAAAATTGAATTAAGGTCCGACATGAATATACGAATTTAAATTTACTTGATACTTAATGGATAAAAAAATAGAATTGAAAGGAAGGAAATTTTAGATCCCTTATATAAAAATCTCCTATCTCTCGATTTCCTTTCAACCAACTATACTGCATGTGTCTAATGATTATTTTATTTTTCAAGTATCATATGTAGAGGAAATAGTTAACGCAAGAGCCTATATATTTAAAATGAAAACCTATTACATTTAATTATTTGGAAAGAAATTAAAATAAGGATTAGGACACCTACTTACCCCTTCTTAAATCTATTCTAACCATCTCAAAATTTCTACAATCACTGTATGGTAATTAGTCTTTTTATAATCATTGATAGTAATAGTAGTTTGATGTCTATTTTTGATTGGCAAATAGAAACTTTATTTATGTTAGGTGTTGTGGATTTTGACTTTCAGGGATGATTTAAGATTTATGTTGGATGTGGATTAGTTGCCAGGTTATTGTTGGAATCCCAAAACTTCGTGCTTCGGTTAGTAGGACTATGGGAAATAACTAATATATCATCTTTCTGTCTTAGAAATTACCTACTAGTATTTTAGTTATTGTATTGTATAATGAATATTTATTTTTATATAATTAAAATTTATAATAAATAAATATTTTTGAATATATAGATTATATTTTAAATTTATAATAAATTATTTAAGTTTTAATATAAAATTATTTTTAATTATTAATAATTTAAAAAAATTATTGAAATTCAATTTTAAAATTAAATTGAAAAGATAAACGAATAAAAAAATCAAATAAATAAATTAAGATAAAAATATTGTAATTTGAAATGGGTGGAAGAATATTTTTTAGATAATTATTAAAGTAATGTATAAAAATATATAAATAATAATAAAAAAATAACATTAAAAATGTCTAATGAGTGAAAAGAATAAAAGTTTCGTCATTAAATTTATAGTAAATGAAATTAATTTAAATGGATTAATTTAAGAAAATAAAATATTCTCATATATATATATATATATATATATATATATATATATATATATTCTCTTTCGTACAATTATACAATTTATACGCACAAACATATTTTTCAGAAGTCAGAACATGTTGGTACTAGCGTATTAATTTTAACGTACAATATATTTAGTTTTAAATAGATACGTCAACGATTTCCTAATTTTGACATATTGATTAAACATTACAATTAATTAGTAGTAGAGTTAACATGAAATTGAAAAATAAAAATAAAGAGATTTAAAACTAAAATGAAATTTTCGCACATTCCTCACAGCCCATGTGTTCGTCACAAAATATTTAATAATTCATTCAACTTGAAAAGTAAACAGGAAATGAATTCAGTTCGAAAATGATATAACCAAATAATAATGGAGGGTATGTTAGCGGTGATGATGACATATTCATGTTCCTTATTTTGTTTCACTTTTAAAGTTATGAAATTAATTAATATTTTAAATTTTATAAAAATTATTATATAAATTTTAGAGTTGTATAACAACGTAAAATAATTACATTATTATCTAATTTCAAATTAATGTTGAATGATTTTTAAGATATTTATAATAAAAATCAACAAATTTATTATATATATGATAAATTATAATTGGATAAGAATGTAAAATTTTTTTATAACATAATTTATCTAATTTTTAATATTTTTTATTTAATATTAATTAGATTCTTTTTATTTATTTTTTATTTCTCATTTCATATAATAGATAGTTAAAAAATATAATAATAAATATTTAATATTTTATTAATATTATAACATATAATTAAAATAAGAAAAAAATAAGTTATAAAACAAACAACTGTGTATAATGTGTATAATAAATTTATTAATTTTTATAATAATTATCTTAAAAATTATATAAATAATATAATTTATAATTGAATACATGTATAAAACTATTTTATATTATTAATAACTATTAAAATCTTAAAATAAAATAATATTTTAAAAATATTAAAGAAATTGAGACGAAGAAATATATGAAAATTATAAAATTAATATTTTTTAATTCTCTTTTCAACGTTGATTAAAATTTATTATAAATTATATATAAAAAATTTAAAATAAAATAATCATTTTTTAAAACATTAAAGAAATACAAATAAAGAAATATATGAAAATATAATTTAATATATTTTTAATTCTATTTTAACGTGGATTACTATTTATTAAAAAATAATTTTTTTTGGGATATGTGATTAAAGATAGTATACCATTTCTCCTGCATATATGTACTCACTGAGTCTCTCACTTACACATTCATTCTTTGTGTTCATCTAAGTTCCATCTCTCTTGGCTTACATTATCTCGTTTTCTCTTCCAGAAACGGCACTTTCACAATCCAAAGGGAAACAAATATCAAACTTTAATTTCTTTTTTAAACGCAAAAAAATCTCGTGCAAGTTGCAACACAGCATTTATTAACAATTTACTGAGAGATAAACACATTAATTAAGGTAGCGAGTAACTTAGTCTTCAACTTTTGATTACCAGTTTGAATTGGTGTGTGTTTCTTCTTCTTGCATGCATTGTTACTACTGTACTATTTATTTTTCTTAACACATTTGTTAACCATTGAGTTTTCCACATTCATTTAGTCCTCTGTATTAAGTGAATGTTCGAGTTTGTCTTATAATCAAATGGCTCTATACAGTTAAGAGTTTTGTTTGTAGTTCATATGATTAAACTGTTCACTTTCTGAGATATACAGTTTAGTATTTATTATTGTTATTATATGATTAAATTAAACTATTTATGTTCTGAAATTTATACAGCTTATCATGATGTTTGTTTGAAAGGTGGCTAAGTTTTGGGTTTAGTACTTTTCAAGTTTAAGGAAAAAATTTTCTCAGTAAAGACATGATTGTGTTACCGTTTATTATTTGAAGTTACAGAGTTGGTGCAGCAAAGAGAAGCTATAAAGAAGATGAAGGACTTTTGGAGCATGATTTGTGGGGATTATGTTTGTTCTGAGACTGTAGGAAAGCCTTTCTGTTATGATTTCAAGTTTTTGAAAGATCCTTCTGCATGCATCATCCATTTGATGATCATTTGCTTTGATGTGTTTCTGTTGATTATGATGTCATTTGTTATGATTCGGAAGTCTTCTTTGAGACCGTTTCGGGTGGAAAGATATTCAAATTTGCAGCTAGTTTCAGCCATATTCAATGGCTCTGTTGGGTTGTTGCATTTGTGCTTAGGCATTTGGGTTTTAGAGGAAAAGTTAAGGAAAACCCACATTGGTTTTCCACTTAGTTGGTGGTTGCCAGAACTCTTTCATGGATTCACATGGTTGTTAGTAGGTTTAAGTGTAAGTCTTCAGCTGAACCAACTTCCAATGGCATGGTTGTGGCTATTTAGTATTCTTATATTCTTTGTTTCTGGTTTTTATTGTGCTTTATCCATGTTTTACATAATTAGTACCAGAGAACTGTCCCTCAAGGCAGCTTTGGATGTTCTATCTTTTCCTGGGGCAATTTTCCTACTCTTATGCACATATAAAATAAGTAAATATGAACACAGTGATAGAGAAAATGATGAAAGTCTTTATGCCCCTTTAAGTGGCCAGTTAAATGAAGTTGATCCTATTAGCTATGTAACTCCATTTGCCAAAGCTGGATTCTTTAGTAAGATATCATTTTGGTGGTTGAGTCCATTGATGAAAAAGGGTCAAAAGAAAACACTTCAAGATGAAGATATCCCAAAGTTGCCAGAGTCAGATCGTGCAGAAAGCTGCTATTCGTCATTTGTGGATCAATTGAGCAGGCAGGAAACAAAGGAACCATTGTCACAACAATCATATTTGTGGGCAATAATTTTGTGCCATCGGAGAGAGATTTTGGTGTCAGGACTTTTTGCATTGCTCAAGGTACTCACTCTGTCTGCTAGTCCTCTACTACTGAATGCCTTTATATTGGTCTCTGAGGGTAATGGAAGTTTTAAATATGAAGGTTATGCATTGGCCATCTCATTTTTATTTACAAAGATCATAGAATCCATATCACAAAGGCAGTGGTATTTCCGTAGCAGACTTGTTGGTATGAAAGTTAGGTCGCAACTCACTGCAGCCATTTATAAAAAACAACTGAGATTATCCAATGCTGCTAGATTGATTCACTCTGGGGGTGAGATAATAAATTATGTGACTGTAGATGCTTATAGGATTGGAGAATTTCCATTTTGGTTTCACCAAACGTGGACAATAATTATCCAACTATGTATTGTATTAGTAATTCTTTCTCATGCTGTTGGGCTAGCAACGATTGCCTCGTTGGTGGTGATAGTTCTCACAGTGCTTTGCAATACTCCTCTAGCAAAGTTACAGCACAAGTTTATGACCAAACTTTTGGTGGCAGAGGATGAGAGATTGAAGGCCAGTTCTGAGGCTCTAGTGAATATGAAAGTGTTGAAGTTATATGCATGGGAAATCCATTTTAAAAATGCCATAGAAAGCTTAAGAAATGTGGAACTCAAATGGTTATCCTCAGTGCTATTTCAAAAAGCATACAACATCATTCTCTTTTGGTGTTCGCCTATTTTGGTCTATGTTGCTTCCTTCGCAGCATGTTACTTCTTGAAAATTCCTTTACATGCAAATAACCTTTTCACTTTTGTGGCAACTTTACGCCTCTTGCAAGATCCGATTTCTATCATCCCGGATGTAATTGGAGTGGTCATTCAAACAAAAATTGCATTTGCACGCATTGTAAGGTTCCTTGATGCACCGGAGCTGCAGAGTGCAAATGTCCAGAAAAGGTGCTTTAATGAGAATCTCAAGGGTTCAATTTTAATCAAATCTGCAGACTTTTCATGGGAATGTAATGTATCAAAGCCAACACTGAGAAACATAGATTTAGAGGTTAGACCTGGGCAAAAGATTGCTATATGTGGAGAGGTTGGCTCAGGCAAATCAACACTCTTGGCAGCAATTCTTGGAGAAGTTCCTAATACTAAAGGAAATGTAAGCTTTTACATCTTTCTGAAAACACTGCTAAAACTTGTGATTCTTTTATTTGGTTATAACTGGGAGGACCTTATTAATTTCTGCTGGTACTCATGTGATTTAGTGCTTAAATTCAACTTATGGAGTGCATTTTTCCCGTGTTTCATTTTAGTAGTAACATTAATCGGTGTCAAATTCTCTTTGCAATTTACAGATTGCAGTTAATGGGAAGTTTGCTTATGTTTCCCAAACAGCATGGATACCAACAGGAACAATACAGGAAAATATTTTGTTTGGATCAACTTTGGATGTCCAGAGGTATCAAGAGACACTTCATAGGTCTTCATTGGTGAAGGACCTTGAGTTGTTTCCCCATGGTGAGTTCACTGAAATAGGAGAGAGAGGAGTTAACCTGAGTGGGGGTCAAAAGCAGCGAGTTCAGCTTGCTCGTGCCCTTTATCAGAATGCCGATGTATATCTCTTGGATGATCCATTCAGTGCTGTTGATGCACATACTGCCACAAATTTGTTTAATGTAATGGATTCTTCCTTCACAAATTGCATTTTCATCTTCAGCATCATTCTTTAGTGAAAGATGGTTTTGAACTTTTGAAATTTTGCAGGAATACATATTGGAAGGTCTTGCAGGGAAGACAGTCTTACTGGTGACTCATCAAGTTGACTTTCTCCCAGCATTTGACTCCATTTTGGTAATTTCTTTCCTCTTAAGGCATTGATTTAGATCGTTGTTCTTTCCTTTCATTTTTTTTATCTTCTGCATATAACTGATAATTGTAAATGAGCGACAAAATTTGAAGTTAAGATTTCTGCTATGTAATTTAGGTCCTCATAAATATCTTCTTTAATTGTTTCATTTACCTTAGGCACAACTTGGTTTTTTCTCTTATCTTACCATTTATCTTCGTCCTACCTGTTACTTGCAAAATGATTGGTAGAAACATCCCATCATTTTATGAAGTTCCTCTTATTAGCCTTGTATATTAACTAACAGTTTAAGTATGAAAAATATGTATTATTGACACTTTTTTCTCTAAAACCTTTTGAAGATGAGAAGAATAATATACTTGAGAAGATACATTAGTCTTCCCACAACATATACTTGCTAGTTTCTAATATAATCATAAAAGATTTTGACCATGTATTATTTCAAGGTTCTTATAAAGAAAAAGTTGTAGAATTTGGGTTTGAACCTAATTTAGTTTTACAAAATCACCTGTAAGGTGAGGATTGACTAAGCTTTATAATTCCTATTTAAACCATGCTCTAGTAGTTGTAAGATTAATCGCCACCATTGAGGCTGCAATAAAGGCAGCTCCCCAAAAGACCACAACTAAGGTGGGCTAGGGGTGACTGTAATTAAGGCTACTTTCTAATAAAAAAGTTTGATTGGAGTACTTGATCATAAGAGTTAATATTTGACCTCTTGTTTCTGATTTAATCTTTTGAACATAATTCATTGTCAGTTTGGCTCAATGGCAACTATTCATTTTCCATTTTTGACATTAGTTATAGTACCAACTTAGAGTTTCTATCTAAAACTTGTTAAGGAACAATTTTGTTTTTCTCTACAGTTGATGTCAGATGGGAAAATCCTACAAGCTGCCCATTATCATCAATTACTGACCTCAAGCAATGATTTTCGGGACCTTGTCAATGCTCACAAAGAGACTGCTGGTTCTGATCAGCTTGCAGATGTTACTTCTGCACAGAGACATTCAAATTCTGACAGAGAGATTAGTCAATGTTTCATAGAGCAATTTAAACCATTAAATGGTGATCAATTAATTAAGCAAGAAGAGAGGGAAAGAGGGGACATAGGGCTGAAGCCTTATTTTCAGTATCTGAGTCAGAACAGAAGTTATATATACTTCTCTGTGGCTTCTCTTTCATTTCTTATGTTTGTCATTTGCCAGATATTGCAAAACTCATGGATGGCTGCTAATGTTGACAATCCTCAAGTCAGCACATTGCAATTGATTGTTGTTTACATGCTGATTGGAGCTGGTTCTATAGTTTTCATGTTGATCAGAAGTCTTCTTGCAGTTGCTTTTGGTCTTCAATCATCAAAATATTTGTTCTCTCAGTTGGTGAACTCCCTTTTCCGTGCACCAATGTCTTTTTATGACTCCACACCTTTGGGAAGGATACTTAGCAGGGTAAGCATATTGAACAAATTTTACCTTGCAATGGAATGAAAAATGAAAGTAGAAGTATTTTGACTTTTGTTTCCTTGTTTAGGTCTCATTGGATTTGAGCATTGTGGATCTTGATATCCCATTTGTCCTCACTTATACTGTGGGATCTACTATAAGCTGCTATGCTGATCTTACAGTTTTAGGAGTCGTCACCTGGCAAGTATTGTTTGTTGCTATACCAATGGTTTATTTTGTTATCCGCTTCCAGGTAATGAACAGATTTATCATTGAATTACATTGAAGCAATGAAATGGTGCCTGCTATTTTAATCAATTTTCAGATGATAAAACCATAGTATATGACTACATATAATGCTCATTCTTTGGAAGGAGAGGGGTGGGATTGGGAGACTGACATTCTTTAACTCTTCATGCTTTATCTTTTTGGTCACTTATTAATCATTTGGTAACTCCTTATTAGTTTTTTGGTAATCCTTCTATAACTTGCTTTAGCCCTTGATTCTAGAATTTAAAATATTATTGGTTGGTGTTGTAAACCAATTATCCAAAAAGTTTAAGTATAAACAATGAAATGCATTGACCCTCTCACCTTATGCTGCAATTCAACTTCGTTTGAAACAAAAATTGGAATGGGATTGTTAGGGACAAAACTCCAAACCACTTTCATAAAGACTCTATATTACCATGTCATGTAGAGATAATGATTTTTTTATTTTATTTTATAGAGACAATACTTTGCTGCTGCAAAAGAATATATGCGGATGAATGGCACAACAAAATCCTTTATAGCTAATCATGTAGCTGAAACTGTTGCTGGAGCAATGACAATAAGGGCTTTTAAAGAGGAAGATCGTTTTTTTCTGAAGAGTCTCGATCTAATTGATACCAATTCTAGTCCTTACTTCCATACTTTTGCTTCAAATGAATGGTTGATCCTTCGATTAGAAACAGCCTGTGCAGTTGTTCTTGCCTCTGTGGCGCTTTGCATGGTGGTGCTTCCACCAGGGACTTTAACCTCTGGTGAGACTTCAGTTATTTTACCATTGAAAACTAGCTGTTAGGTCTTCTAGTAATCTTACAAATCGCATGCTCTTATCCTTAGGCAATAGCTGTGTCTCTCTTATGCAAGTTTCTTATTTTTAATATCCATTTTTTCCAGGATTTATTGGCATGGCCCTTTCTTATGGCCTTTCACTAAACAGTTCCTTAGTATATTCAATTCAAAGTCAATGCATTCTAGCAAATCAAATAATATCTGTAGAGAGGCTAAATCAGTATATGCATATACCAAGTGAGGAACGAGAAGTGATAGAAGGAAATCGTCCTCCGGCTAATTGGCCAGTTTCAGGCAAAGTAGAAATACAAAATTTGCAGGTACCTGTACTTGTTTCAATATTTCTAGCATAATGTTAATATAGGAGTTTAAATGAACTGCATAATTTTCTTCTCTATACCAAAACAGATAAGATATAGGCCTGAAGGGCCACTTGTACTCCATGGTATTACTTGCACTTTTGAAGGAGGGCACAAGATTGGTATTGTTGGCAGGACAGGCAGTGGGAAGTCCACTCTTATAGGTGCTTTATTTCGTCTTATGGAACCGGCAAGTGGAAAAATTGTAGTTGATGGCATAGACATCTCTTCTATTGGCCTTCATGATTTGAGGTCACGTTTTTGCATTATACCTCAGGATCCTACCCTTTTCAATGGGACAGTTAGATATAATTTGGACCCTTTATCTCAACATTCTGATCAAGATATATGGGAGGTAACACTGATACATTCTGCCTATCTTTGTTTTTGGGAGAAAATATGAACTTATTCTTGCTTAATATAAACTCAGGTTCTTGGTAAGTGTCAATTGCAAGAGGCAGTCCAGGATAAAGGTGGATTAGACTCCTCAGGTACACTTCCAAGTTTCAAGTTTCATTATTGCAACTTTGCTCCACGCACTTGTTCCCTTGTTACTAATGACTAGCAACAAAATGTTACTCAGTTGTTGAAGATGGATCAAACTGGAGCATTGGACAAAGGCAGTTATTCTGTTTGGGGCGTGCTCTTTTGAGGAGAAGTAAGATATTGGTTCTGGATGAAGCTACTGCATCAATTGATAATGCAACTGATTTGATTCTGCAGAAAACCATTAGGACTGAGTTTGGAAATTGTACAGTAATCACTGTAGCCCACAGGATACCAACTGTGATGGATTGCACCATGGTTCTTGCCATTAGTGATGGTAAATTTCATATATTGAATGTCCTTTATTTAATTTAATTGTCATACACTTTATCTGCCTAACCCATAACTCTATTGTCATCATCTATTGTTGACCTCAGAATATTTTGCTAGTATGTGGACAAGTTGAGAGTACAAATACTAGTCCCTCCATTGTTCCTGATTACAAATTTAATTAGCCGCTTGGTTAAACACACACCAAAGATAATAAAAAAAATTTAGGTAGTTTATTTGGCGTTTTCACTTGTGACAAAAATGTGAACACATATCATGTAGGTACTTGTGTCACAAGTTAACTATTATCACAAATGAGAAATGTTAGTGACACTTTATTTGACACTCTCTATTATTGATTGAAATTTATTGAAAGTCATAAATTTTAATAGGACATACTAATAAATCAAGAGAGACTCATTAAATGAGAGTGAGTCTTGGTAGCATTCTAATTACAAATAAAGGGTGAAGGACGTTTTATTATATACTTGTTCTCCTTGAATGAAATGAAACGTGTGATTTTTTTATAGGAAAACTAGCGGAGTATGATGAGCCAATGAACTTGATGAAGAATGAAAAATCATTGTTTGGGCAACTTGTCAAGGAATATTGGTCTCATTTTCAGTTTGCAGAATCACATTGAAGGGAAGAATTTTTATATGCCAGCATCTTTTCTCTTTCTTTGCTACCAGCAAGAGCCAAGAGACCACCAGTGTAATTAGAAGTTATATGTAAAATGTATTATTCTAAGAAATGAAAGAGGGAATTAAAGGAAAAGGTGAAAGAGTACCTGAATGGAGTTAATAAATAAGTTAGGGTATTCTTGTAAATTGACTTGAATAAATAAGGGGCAATTAGAAACTAAATTTCTGTTAAGAGGTAGTTATAGTCGTTGATGGATTCTGTTAAAAGGGCTAATGGTGTGAAGGGGTTGAACTAAAAGAGAAAGGTGTGAGGAGTAATATATCTTCATCCTTCTTCCATTTCTAATATATTCTTAACCTCTCTTATTTCTTCTGTTTCTCTAGTGTTTTCTTTTTCTATTCTAATAGACAAATGAAGATACAATTAATTGAACCATAAAGTTTAGAACAGAGTATCAACCACTACAAAAATACTTAAAAAATGAAATAAGTCTCAAGATTGGAGCATGACGAAGATTTTTACGAGCACATTCATTCTTAGAATAAACCTTTACTAAAAAACTTTCGAGAATAAAAATTCACACCTTTTCCTCGCACTAAGAACACACAACGAAAAGAGAAAATAGAAAATGTGAAAAAGATGACGAAGTTCCCTTAAAATGGTGCCACAATTTCTATTTTAGTTTCAGTATTCGTTGCTCAATGTTCAGAACAAACCCTGCTTTCTTTTTTTGTTATGACAATTATGGTAGTTACAAACTCTCACTAAGCGAAGAACTCAGGTTGAGTGTGCCGTCGCCATTCGATATGGTCATCGATGAGCAATGAGAGTATTTTTTTCAAATCCCCCAAAACTTCAATAGCAATTTATAAGTAGTTACATTAATCTAATTTCTAAGAATAATTCTAATATTTATTGAATTTTAATGACTTCTAATTAATCCTGTGTGATTTCTTATGAGTGAATCTTCATTGAAGATTCATCACAATCCCAAACTCAAAGTTTTGCTTGTTAAGTCAAGAAAAATAAAGAAAGAATCAAGCTATTTTCAGAATTAATTATTCTCATAGAAAATTTTATTTCTATTTTTCAAAATTGATTAAAAATAAGATAAAGGGACAAAAGTACAGCAATAAGATTTCTACCATGGAATCACTATGATTCAGGGCAGGAATATTGCAATATTCAAAGCACAATATTACAATATATAAAAATAATATAACATAAATTTAAATGCATATCAAATTTCACAATTTTTACATCAATTATATAAAAAAATAAAAATTTATAAATATGCGTATCACAATATTTTATCAATTTGAACAATATTGAATATTTTATCGATTTGAACAATATTTCAATACGTAAATTCAATACAATATAAATATGAACAAATATGAATTTTATATTTTTTAGTAATTAAACAAGAAAACAAAATTTAACTTAAAAGTTTTAACATAGGAAACCAATATAATGTTCCTTCCATATTTTAAAACTTAAGGCATCCTACCCACCACCAGAAAGAAACCATCCCAAAATGGTCAACATGTTACAGAAATCTATATTTTACATGTTGAATGAAAATACAATATTTTTATTTCTATAAAGTACTAATAAATGTCGCTGCAACAAAAATAATAATCTAGGGATAACTTTAATTGATATATTAGTCCTATTTCGTGTTAGTCATTTATTTTATTTTATTATATTTTCATGCCAGATAAATAAAATGCTGGCGAATTCAGTTCTTAAAAGGAAATTGAACTTGTCCACTACCTTTGGTTTGGAAACAGATTCGTTAGCGTCTTAAATCTTGATTAAGATTTTTATCTTATTTAAAGTGAATTTGATAATACACTAACATAAAGTTGACATAACGATTCTAAAAAGAGAAGAAGCAAGTTCTATTAATCTGATTACGTTTCTAAATTAAAGGTCAACGTGTTCTTGAGAAGTTAGATGACTTAATTTTATAGATTATAATACGAATGAGAGATTAGCTTTAGCACAAAATTTATATATCGTTCCTTAATTAAATACTTGTAGTAGCGTTCTTCAACGAGAATTGAAAATTTATTTTAGTAATTTATATTGATTTTTAATATAAATTTTTATTAAGTTTAAATATTAAAATGAAACTCTAATTCTAATTAAGAATAATGTCAATATATCTTTAGAATTCTATCTAAATTTTGTCCTTGCCTTTATCCAATAAAATTAGGATATATATAATTTATTGAAATAATTGTTCTGAAATGAAAAGATTTTCGTAGATTAAAATTATTTTTGTTGTTACTATATTACCATAAATATTTTAAATTTGTTTACAACTAGACAAAATCTAATGTATTGTATGGAATAATTTAGCTGATAAATTTAAACTATTACTAATTGAGGAGAGATGTCGTGAATCACACAATTGATTAGTGACGTCTCTAAACAATTACAAGTCAAAATAACAATAGTAAACTCAACTGATCATATAAGTCAAAATAACAATAGTAAACTCAACTATTTATGTGATTCAATTTCACTATTCCTTGTTTATTTAATATTTGTGGGCGTCGATAATTCAACTTTTCCTTATTATTTAATATTTCTTGTACATGTTATATATTTCACTATAGAAAATTTTAATTCCCTTTCAATTGTTATTAGCCAAACTAAAATAAGATTAACAAATTATTATACAAACATTATCTTATCTTTATATGTTTTTCATTAAATTTTTTTATTATAATCTATAAGTTTAAATCACAAATATTTTTTTAGTTAATATTTTCACTCTATTTCTTTATAATGAAAACTTATTTTAAAAAGAAAATCAGTAATTACAAAATGCAATTTAAAAATGGTTCATTATTAATATTTTTTATTAAAATTATGTATATGTCTAAGTTAATTACAAGTGTGAATATATTTAAAAAGCTAATATTGTTTAAAAGACATGTTTATATAAACTAAAATGATACAAGACACTTGTAAATGTAAAATTATTTAGAGAAATACAAACATACACAATTGCTTTTTATATATATATATATATATATATATATAATAGAGGATAACACAAATTATTATACTAATTTATAATATGAGTGAATTTAATACATTTCATGTTAGTCATTTTTTATGTCAAGAGATATATATATATAACGCTGGCAGATTTCAGTTCTAACGTGGGATTGAATTTTTTTTTATCACAAGTATTTTTTATAAAAAAATAATATTGTTTAGAGTTGGGTAGTACCACCATGACGTTTTTCTTTTTTTGTGGAATATTTAATGCACGACCCAAATTGGAAATTATCAACTACATTTTGCTTTCTTTGGGATTTTGTATATTCTTTTAGAAATAAATTTGTTTGAATTATCATTGAATGCTAAATGTGATTACTTTTTTTTTCGTTAAGATTTGAACTATAATTATTTATTATATTGTAAGTAAGTACTAACCCTTCATCTAGATCCAATACGTCCAGGTTGGTATTCACACTTGCCATGAAAACAGATTTGTTAGCGTCTTTCTATTTTTATCTTACTGAGCGAATTTGATAATACACTCGTGCAAAACATTATGATTATACATATTATTAAAAGTAACGTAAAGTTGACATAAATGATTATATATATAAAAAAAAACAAGTTTCTTACTCCGATTACGTTTCTAAAAAGATAGTGGGTGTGAAATGTTATTTTGTATTGAGATCACCAAAAATTAGAAAAGAAATTCTTCTACCTGTAAAATATTTTGTATAACTTTTTATAGTTAAGAAAAGATAAGAATGACGAGAGATAAAAAAAAATTAAAAAAAGGTTTTTGTAGAAAGTATTATGTAAAATTAATACAACTCTTTACTAAAAGTGTTTGAAAATTGAATTTCTCATAGACTATGATTTTATTAAAAACCGTAAAGTATGTTTTATTATTCTATTCATGGCAACACGTCCTTAAAAAATAACCACGAGTAACACATTATTATTTATTATCTTTTCTAGATTAAGAGTCAACTATACGTATCATAATTGCTTCTAAAATCAACGAAGATCTGGTTTTATCATTTTAATAAAGTCTATTAACGCAATAATATATATACGAAATCGTATTATTATGTACATAGATACTTTAATGCAGTTATAGTAAGGAGGTTACAACGCAAAGCTTCTTCCCTTTGAATAACGTAGACGGTGAAGTTGCTTTGATTTTTAAACGTATGTTCTATTCTTGCATGTTGTTTTGAACGCTTCCACTATGTTTTATCTTTATGACGAAGAGAACAATGTGTTATGATTTGTTGTTAATTATTTTCTTTCTATCACACTCTTGTTTCCTGTGTCTTTGGATTTGAGTCTTCTGCTCTATGAACCAAATGATTTTTGGGTATATCATTCAGTATCTGAGCGACCCTTAAGTGACCAAACTGAAATAGATTATTGTTGCATACGTTGAAAATGTTTTTGCAGAAGCAAAGTGTTCTTGAAACACTTATGTCATGTAGTGGATGCATGTGCAACTGTCTTACAAACTAAATAATCTATAGAATTAGAGTAAACAGTTAACATTTTAAGATACACACCTGAAATTTATTTTTCCTTCGTTTATTTTATGTTTAATATTTGTTTTTCTCTTGAAGTTTGCTTACTGATGTTTTCTATGTATGTTTCAAAATTTTCAAAAATTCAACAAATAACTATTTTATTTTAAAAAATTAGTTTTAGTTTTTTTTTTCTTTATTTTTAATTTCAAAATAAATTCATTGTCAAATGTGTTTAGTAAGAGTGTAACTCACAACCACCCTAACCGGTTCTTAGTTTTTGAATTTTGGCTTATTTAATGTGAATAACGATAAAATAAGTAATCTAAATCTTTGTTATAGAAAATCAAGTGTTAATATTCTAACACTTGCATGACTTCTATGCATATATACATAATATTAATAGTTGATTTTTTCGTTAACAATCGAAGTTACTTACTCTGAAATGAGTTGCTGATTTTATAGGAGTTAGATCATAAGCTTTTACTAAGTTTCTTGCATGGGTTACTTACAAGCCCCACCTGACTAGTAATAAGTTTAGCTTTTGGAAGAATTGGTCCTTGGCAACCGTTGTGTTGCTTATTCATTCTACTTGATATGACCCACATTCTTTGGTTCAAATAATTTTCAACGTTTAGGATAAAACTTTCTCAGTAAACATATGATTTTGTTTCCTTGCCTGTTACAGAGTTTGAGCAGAAAAGAGAAGCTAAAATGAAGATAGAGGACTTTTTGAGCATTATTTGTGGGGATTCTGGTTGTTCTGAGAGTGGAAGAAAGCCTTTCTGTTATGGTTCCAAGCTTTTGGGAGATCCCTCCTCATGCTTCAACCATTTGTTGCTCATTTGCTTTGATGTGTTACTACTGATCATGCTGTCACTCAACATGATCCGCAAGTCTTCATTGAGATCATTTTGGGCTCTAATCCGAATGGAAAGTTACTCAAACTTTCAGCTAGTATCTGCCATAATCAATGGTACTATTGGATTGTTGCATTTGTGTTTAGGCATTTGGGTTTTAGAGGAAAAGTTAAGGAAAACACACACTACTTTTCCTCTTAATTGGTGGTTATCAGAACTCTTTCAGGGGTTCACATGGTTGTTAGTAGGTTTAATTGTAAGTCTTCAGTTGAAACAACTAGCAAGAGTATGGTTGTGGTTATTTTCTATTCTTATATTCTTTGTTTCTGGTGTTTTATGTGTTTTATCCATGTCTTATGCAATTAGTAGCAGAGAACTGTCCCTCAAGGCTACTTTGGATGTTCTATCATTTCCAGGAGCAATTTTACTGCTCTTGTGCACATACAAAACATGCAAATGTGAAGACACTAAAGAAGAAATTGATGAAAGCCTTTATGCTCCTTTAAATGGCCAGTTCAATGAAGTTGATCCTATTAGCTATGTAACCCCATTTGCCAAAGCTGGATTCTTTAGTAGGATGTCATTTTGGTGGCTGAATCCATTGATGAAAAGGGGTCAAGAGAAAACACTTCAGGATGAGGATATCCCAAAGTTGCGGAAGTTAGACCGAGCAGAAACTTCTTACCTGTTGTTCGTAGAACAATTGAACAGACAGAAGCAAAAGGAACCATCATCACAGTCAGTTTTGTGGACAATAATTTTGTGCCACTGGAAAGAGATTTTGATATCTGGGATTTTTGCATTGCTCAAGGTACTCACTCAATGTGCTGGTCCTTTGCTTCTAAATGCCTTTATATTGGTTGCTGAGGGTAATGTAAGTTTCAAATATGAAGGTTATGTATTGGCCATATCACTTTTCTTTATAAAGATCATTGAATCCTTATCACAAAGGCAGTGGTATTTCCGCAGTAGACTTACAGGGATGAATGTGAAGTCACTCCTTACCACATGCATTTATAAAAAGCTATTAAGGTTATCCAATGCAGCTAAGTTGACACACTCTGGTGGTGAGATAATGAATTATGTGACTGTGGATGCTTATAGAATTGGAGAACTTCCATTTTGGTTTCACCAGACATGGACTACAAGCATCCAACTATGTATTGCATTAGTAATACTTTTCCGTGCTATCGGCCTAGCAACAATTGCTTCATTGGTGGTGATAATTCTCACTGTGCTTTGCAACACTCCACTAGCAAAGTTACAATACAAGTTTCAGACCAAACTCATGGTGGCTCAAGATGAGAGATTGAAGGCTAGTTCCGAGGCTCTTGTGAATATGAAAGTGCTAAAACTATATGCATGGGAAACTCATTTTAAAAATGTTATAGAGAAGTTAAGGAATGTGGAACTTACATTGTTAGCTTCAGTGCAATTAAGAAAGGCATACAATATATTTATCTTTTGGACCGCACCTATTTTGGTCTCTGCTGCTTCTTTTTGGGCATGTTACTTATTCAAAATTCCTTTACATGCAAATAATGTTTTCACCTTTGTAGCTACTTTACGTCTTGTGCAAGAGCCAATTACATCCATCCCAGATGTTGTTGGGGCAGTCATTCAAGCAAAAGTTGCTTTTGCCCGGATTGTTAAATTCCTCCAAGCACCTGAACTGCAAAGTGAAAATGTCAAGAACAGGTGTTTTGATGATTATATGGGAGGCTCAGTTTTAATCAAATCTGCTGACTTTTCATGGGAAGGTAATCCATCAAAGCCTACATTGAGGAGCATAACCTTGGAGGTTAAACATAGGCAAAAGGTGGCTATTTGTGGAGAAGTTGGCTCAGGAAAATCAACCCTTTTGGCAACAATTCTCGGAGAAGTTCCTAAAACAAAGGGAACTGTAAGCTTTTATTCCTTTTATGCTCATGTAATACAATGTTATATCTTGTGATGCTCTAGTTTGTTATAATATGAATGGCATTCCTACCTTTTGTCAGCAATTACATTTAGGTCCTGTCTAGATAAACTTATCAATAAACACTAACAGGAAAAGAAAATAATAAGGTAAAATGAATTAAACTTTTTCCATAAGTTAGTCAAAATTAACTAATGCACCAGTTAAAATAAACTTTTGAAGAAGTTAAATGTGAGTTTTTATAAAAGTTGAAGTGCATAAGATGATTTTAACTTATATGAGAAACTTAAATCATTTTACTTTCTTATTTTCTTCTTTTATTAGTGTTTTTTGAAAAATTTATCCAGACAAGACCCTAGTACATGTATTCGCCATACTGCAATGAATCTTTCATGTCCTTCATTTTAGCTATAATGTTAATAAATGTCTAATTCTTTTTTTCTGATTTACAGGTTGAAATTTATGGGAAGCTTGCATATGTTTCGCAAACGGCATGGATACAGTCGGGTACAATACGGGAAAATATTTTGTTTGGATCTGATTTGGACATGCCTAGATATCAAGAAACACTTCATAGATCTTCACTAGTTAAGGACATTGAGCTGTTTCCCCAAGGTGACCTCACTGAAATAGGTGAAAGAGGAATTAACTTGAGTGGAGGTCAAAAACAGCGAATTCAACTTGCACGTGCTCTTTATCAGAATGCTGATGTATATCTCTTGGATGATCCATTCAGTGCTGTTGATGCAAACACAGCCACAAGTTTGTTTAATGTAATGACATCTTACTTTGTTCACACACTATATTTGTGTTTTTTGTGTCATTCTTTACTCAAACATGGCTTTGAAACTTAGCAGGAATACATCATGGATGGTCTTAAAGAGAAAACTGTTCTACTCGTAACTCATCAAGTTGACTTTCTACCAGCGTTTGATTCTGTTTTGGTAATTTCATTCATCTTAAGGCATCAATTTTGCATGTCATTGTTCACCTCTCATTTCTTTGTTTCCTGCCATGTGACTAACAATTATTAATTTGTAATGAACTTACTGATTTCATTTTTGTTATCATCTATCTCAATATCTTTTTTGCTCTGATACCATGTCAGAAATTTTGGCTTTTCTCTCGTTCCATTTTCTTCTATAAATATTACAAACATATTCACAGCTCTTAATTACAAATTAATTCTAATTCCTAATATTCATCCCATATAATAGGAAGCAGAATAATAACAGATTTCCTGTTTAACAGTTTATCCTGCTTCTTCGTATTTGGACTAACATGTTAGGCTAAAGAACGAGATATGTTGATTGATCAAGCTGCATTTTCATCCATGTATATAATTAATACATTTAACATTTCCTAAGAATGTTAATTTACAATCAAGACTTTTGCGTTAAATACTTTTGGAAGATGAAAGGAATCTACTGGAAAGGATACATTAATTTTCTAACAATGAATAATTACAAGGTTCCACAATTAGGCAAGAAATGGACTGTTTTTACTTTATAAGTTGATAGTTGAACTCTTTTTCTGGTATAGTAGTTTTTGCTACTTCATTTTAGTGTTGCTGAGTGAGTACTAAATTATTGTTCAGTTTCTTTTTTCAGTCTTCTGTTCCAACTTGGACTTGCTAACTATAATTTTTCATTATAGTTGATGTCAAATGGGGAAATCCTGCAAGATGCTCCTTATCACCATCTTTTGAACTCATGCCAAGAATTCCAGGACCTTGTCTATGCTCACAAGGAGACTTCTAATTCTAATAAGCTTATGAATGTTACTTCTTCCCAAAGACATTTAACTTCTGCTAGTGAGATTACAAAAGCTTTCATGGAGAAGCAGTATAAAGCAACAAATGGAAATCAATTAATTAAGCAAGAAGAGAGAGAGACAGGAGACAGAGGGTTGAAGCCTTACCTACAGTATCTGAATCAGATGAAAGGCTATATATACTTTTCTGTGGTTTCCCTTTGTTACACTGCCTTTGTTATTTGCCAGATATTGCAAAACTCATGGATGGCTGCTCATGTTGACAATCCCTATGTCAGCACGTTGGAATTGATTGTTGTTTACTTCTGGATTGGAGCTATTTCAACTATTTTCTTGTTGATTAGATGTCTAGTTACAGTTGCTTTGGGTATGAAATCATCAAAAAAATTATTTGTACAGTTAATGGATTCCCTTTTTCGCGCACCAATGTCATTTTATGACTCTACACCATTGGGAAGGATACTTAGCAGGGTAAGCATAGTAAACAATTTCTCTCCTTGCAATGAAATGTAAAGAAGGTAATAGCATGTTGTTTGTCATTTTCTTGTCTAGGTCTCATCAGATTTTAGCACTGTGGATCTTGATATCCCCTTTATGCTTGGTTTTGCTGTGGGAGGACCTATAATTTGTTGTTCTAATCTTATAGTTTTAGCAATTGTCACTTGGCAAGTCTTGGTTATCTCTATACCAATGGTGTACATTGCGATTCGCTTGCAGGTAATTAACAGAATCTTCTTTTAAATATACTGTAATAGTGAAAAAGTGTCTTATTTAATTTCTATTGACACAACCAACAAATTTAACTACATAATCCTCATTTTTCTATAAAAGGAGGGGCATGGGGGCATGGGGGACTAACATGTTTTAAGCCTTCTACAGCCTTTCAAATACTCTTGGTTGGAAGGTAAGCATAGTAAAGATTTGTTCCTCTTATTTTTTAATAGAGATACTTTTTTGCTTCTGCTAAAGAAGTGATGCGGATGAATGGCACAACAAAATCCTTTGTAGCTAATCATGTTGCCGAAACTGTTGCTGGAGTTGTGACAATAAGGGCTTTTGAGGAGGAAGATCGTTTCTTCAAGAAGAATCTTGATCTAATTGATATCAATGCTAGTGCTTTCTTCCATAGTTTCTCTTCAAATGAGTGGTTGATCCTACGATTAGAAATGGTGTCTGCAGTAGTTCTTGCCTTTGCAGCACTTTGCATGGTTATGCTTCCACCTGGAACTTTCGCCCCTGGTAGGACTTACCTCTGAAATGTCATTGTTTGAGTATATAAATTACCTTCAAATTGTTATCTTTTATTTTATCCTCAGAATTAGCATTATCTTTCATGGTGCAAGTTTCTTAATTTCAATATCCTTTTCTCCAGGATTTATTGGCATGGCTCTCTCTTATGGCTTTTCACTAAACGCTGCCTTGGTATTTTCAATTCAAAGTCAATGCAGTCTAGCAAATTATATAATATCTGTAGAAAGGATAAATCAATATATGCAGATACCGAGTGAGGCTGAAGAAGTAATAGAAGGAAATCGTCCTCCTTTAAATTGGCCAGTTGCAGGCAAAGTAGAGATACATGATCTCCAGGTAGCTGTTTAATTACATATTATAAAATTTGAAGCATAGTGTTAAAAAATATGGGAGTTTAATTTAAATGAACTACATAATTTTCTGGTCTATACCAAAACAGATAAGATATAGGCCTGAAGGACCACTTGTGCTCCATGGTATCACTTGCACATTTGAAGGAGGGCACAAGATTGGTATTGTTGGCAGGACAGGCAGTGGGAAGTCCACTCTTATAGGTGCTTTATTTCGCCTTGTGGAGCCGGCAAGTGGAAAAGTTGTAGTTGATGGCATAGACATCTCTTCTATTGGCCTTCATGACTTGAGGTCACGTTTTTGTATTATACCTCAAGATCCTACCCTTTTCAATGGAACAGTTAGATATAATTTGGACCCTTTATCTCAACATTCTGATCAAGAGATATGGGAGGTAAAACTTGCTACTGTCTGCTTATCTTGGCTTTTGAGGACAAGTATGGACTAATTCTTGCTCAATATAAACTCAGGTTCTTGGTAAGTGTCAATTGCGAGAAGTGGTTCAAGAGAAAGAAGAGGGCTTAAACTCCTCAGGTACACTTTGAAGTTTCACTATTTTAACTGTACTATAAGCACTTCTTTCTTAGATAGTAATGATTTGTACCAAATTGTTACCTAGTTGTTGGAGAGGGATCAAACTGGAGCATGGGACAAAGGCAGCTATTCTGTTTGGGGCGTGCTCTTTTGAGGAGAAGCAAAATATTGGTGTTGGATGAAGCAACAGCATCAATTGATAATGCAACTGATTTGATTCTGCAAAAAACCATTAGGACTGAGTTTGCATATTGTACAGTGATCACAGTAGCACACAGGATACCAACCGTGATGGATTGCACTATGGCTCTTTCAATCAGTGAAGGTAAGTTGCATATTCACAACCATTTTATATCATTCAGCGAACTTTTAAGACTAGTCCATTACTCTATTTCCATTTTTTTATGTTGATGTCAAACTATCCTTTTATAAAAAAATGGAACAATTAAGAATGCAAATAATGGGGTTCATATGTTCTCCTCTACAATTCTACCTTTACCACTTGGTTTGACTGACGCCACCACATAGGTTTGTTGTGAGCAAAGGGTTTGGTTGCATTCACTTAGAGGGTAATGTGATAAACAATGAGGCAATTAGTTTAACATTTCCACTTCCATGGAATATAAATGAGTAGTTTAAAAATATGGGCTACTTGATTTTCACTCTTGAACATAAAAAATAAAGAAGTTGTTGAAGAGTATTTCTTATCATTTACATGTTTTCTTCAAAGAAAAGGATATTGTATTAACAGGAAATTTGGTGGAATATGATGAACCAATGAGCTTGATGAAGACAGAAGGATCACTATTCAGGCAGCTTGTCAATGAATACTACTCTCATTTTCAATCTGTACAATCACCTTGAGGCTGACAAATTGTTATGTTTTTATTGCCAGTATTGTTGTTTATCTTTCCTTGTATTAGCAATAAGTCAAGAAATTAGGTGTGATTAGATGTAGGATGTGAAGTGTGTTATTGTAAGCTTAGATTAAATTGCAAGGCCTGAGGGGGGAAAGGAATAGCTGGAAAAGAATGGATGCAAACAGTGTGTTTTTAGTTTCACTAAATATTTGATGCATGGCTGTCCACTAAATATTTGATGCAAAGAATATTATTTTATTATTTTAACGAGGAAGTGTAATTATTAGTTAAATTGATTCTCAAAATTAATAAAATAAAATATAATCTTTGAAATGGTACATTATTCATCAATTTTGTCATTAAAATTATAATAAATAATTACGTTATTCTTTAAAATAATAAAATAATCTTTAAAATTATAAATGATGAATGATTTTAGTCTTTAAAATTTCAATGAATAGTTAAGTTAGTTATTAAATTTTAAAAAGTTTAATTATACTTTTTATCTTTAACTTAAATTTTTAAAAATGTTACCTTTAATATTTTTTTTTATATTTTAACTTTAAACTTATATATTTTTATGATTTTTTCCCTAAAATATAATTAAACTTTTTGAAAATGATAAAAGTATTTGAGGTGGGATTTAAAGTCACCATTTAGTCTTTCCTTCTCTGCAACTACCAAAGCACCTAGGTTATATAATTTGTTTAATTTATATATAAAATACATTATATTCAATTTATGAAAATATTAAAAGTTAAGAGAATATTTTTATGTATTTTAATAATATAAATTTATTTAAAAATTATTTAAACTTATTTATTAAATTATTTAGTAGTTAAATTATATAACATCTTATAAATTTATTTATTAATTATTTTTATTTCTTAATAACTACCATTCAAATAAAAGGGTGGAAGATGAATAAATAATTTATAAATAATAAATAATTTTATATCTTTAATAAATAAATTTGTTATTTTAACTTTTAACATTTTCTCATATAAATTTTCTTTATTTAAAAAAATTAGGTAAGTTGGATGTCGAAGGACCCACAAAGTCAAGATAGATATCCAAGTTCAACTATCACTTATTGAGATTGTTGGATTATTTTTTAGGCCCCAACTATATGCATGAAAGCTCAATATCCTCAAGCTCGTTAGGTTTATTTTATAAGAGGAGAAGAGGACAAATTGAAAGACTGAGAGAGGATGGATATTCACGTCCAAAAGAGGGAAGAGAAAGAGGGAGAGAAAGAAAAAAAAATTGTTTTCATCTCTACATAGATCAACATGACATCAAATTGTGATATCTTCTTTGTTAATCATTGAATCGGGTTGGAACTTTGACAATAGGTTCAAT
Source organism: Mucuna pruriens (assembly GCA_025330945.1). Lineage (NCBI taxonomy): Eukaryota > Viridiplantae > Streptophyta > Magnoliopsida > Fabales > Fabaceae > Mucuna > Mucuna pruriens. Next base: position 204,526 of record JAENHJ010000305.1, read on the forward strand.
ACACATAATTCTCCATCTTGACAGTTCAGATCTTGATTTGGAGGTATATGGTGTGAGATATCATGCTTGTACAATAGCACAATTTTATGAGTTATTCGTGTTTCTCGTTTCTTGCTCTCTGTTTGTAAGCTTTGTTGCTTGATTGTGTTAACTAGTTGTATGCACGAATTTGTGCTCTTAATTGAACACTCTTGTATCCTTATTTGATAATAGTAGATGACGTGTGGTTTTTACCTCTCACATTGACGCGGGTATTCTACGTAAAAAATCTTGGTGTCTCTTATGTGATTCTTTTCGTTATTGCTGTCATTTTTATTTGTGGTTACTCATTGTAGATTCTTGCAAGTTAGGGGAATTTATATCTACTGCATTATTGCATGTGTATTATTGTTTTTTCCCTCATCAAAGAAAGCTTACATGGGTGAAATTTTTTAACATTTATTACCCATAATCCCGTATCCATTCCCAAATCAACCAACATGATCATATTCCACTCTACATGTCCGTGCTCATACAAAAAATAATTCAATATGGTTGTGCTTCATTTAGCATGCACATGTATAGGCATAAAGAGGGACAGCAAACTATGCTCCCTTGTAATATACCCGTGCAAGCACATCAGGAAGGTCAACTCTACACATTATAAAAGGGAGCAGCCATGGAAAAGAGAGGATGATCCCATCATTTTGTGGCTCTAATCTTTCATACTTTCTCTCCTACATTACTCTTCAGCTCCATAGCTATCTAAGAATATTTTGGGGTCATTTAATCAGACTCAAGGCATGTTGCAGATTTGAGGAACAATACCTCTCACCATTACAAGAGTTTCTTTTCTTATTTCTGTTATGTATGATTTAGTCTTTTTTATTTTTACTATATTTATGGGTAAAACTAAATCTCTTTTAAGAATTATGTGTGTTTTAAAGATTGTGAAGTAATTTGTACTTGAACCCTGAATTTTATTTTTAATACAATTTTTCTCTAATTAAATTATTTTATTGATTATAAAAGCATTGACAACCCTCTCCATGTTTAATATTATGATTCATAAATAATAATATTTGCTAAATTAAGAAAATTATGGCAATTATATTATAGTGACTAAAAAATTGCCTGAAAATTAATGTACTTTTTGTTGTAGTTACACCCTACAATGTCATCAGAGCACGTTTGAAACCTGCAAAGAACCACATTTAATTGGTATTAATGAAAATGGGGCCACAAACTTTCACAAAATACAAGACATTTAGATTCTATGTCAATATTGAATAGTGACAAAAATTATTGGTCCCTCCATGATCCATATAGTACTATAATAGACATGATACAACCACTCACTATCCCCTAATTATTATGTAGATGTATAGTACTATATTTTGAACTACCCACCATACTTTTAGATACTCATGTTTAGTTAGTTTACCGTTTTCTACGGATTAATCATCCCCATCGCTTTCGACACGTCCGTATCAGAAGGTACAGTATTATGTTTTGAAATTAAATAAATTTGTTATTTAATTTGATGTTCAAGATAAATTAATTTTATAATAAATAAATATATCTTTTACTATTATATCAAAAATAAATTAAATTAGGTAGAATTTAAAATTAATACTAAAATAATAATAATCATTCATATGTGTGATTCATAATTTTATTTATTTATTTATTTTATAACATATTTTTATCAAATAAAAAATGGATTCAAACTAATTGTTTGTCATTAATTTTTATTTTTTTCATCAATTTTACTTTGGCTCCCTCACTTATCATTTGATTTTTATTTTTTTTTTAAATTTTGCCTCCCTTTTTTCTTCCATGAGAGATAACAAGTTATGAAAAATCATTTTAATTGATTGTGAAGTGGTTTGATATTTTTTAGAATTAACAAATCGATTGTTGTATTGTTTCTCGAATTTAGTTTAATTTTGTATGGTTATTGTATCGGTCGGTCCTTAGAGTCCTACCAGATAGTCGGGGTTTCACCCGAACAGCCGGGTCTATTCCCCGCCAGTCGAGTCTATTTTCGATGGTCGAGTCCACTTTACCATTGAAGAGTTGGATCCCTCCCGGGCAGTTGAGTCCATCTCAATAGTCAAGTCCATCTTGGACACTCTCACCTTATTTCAACCTGACCGGAAGACAACACATGTAAGGTGGCATAAGGACTTGTACTACCCTTTGGCAAAAACAGATTGTAATTGACATTTTGCACCTGACATATCCCTAATACCTTTCGTCATGTTGTGTAGTACCTTATAAAGCTAGAGGACAAATCCTAAGAGGAAAATAATTGAGGTATATATGTATCTGAGGGTCTATGAAGAATGGACGGGTTGTTGGTACTGTATTCTATTTGTAGACCAGAACATTGGTGCCCATTGTGGGACCTCGGAAAAACTTTTCTCGACCCCCGCAAGATTGAGAGACCTAGAGCTAAAACCTTCAGTTCACAAAAAGAAAGTGGAGAAAGTGAGAGTGATTATGCTAGTAACAAGAAACAAGGCGAGGTCCACTAATGGAGAGGAGAAGACACCCTGTAGAGGCTACTCCCAACAGTGGCCTCCCTACAAGAACGAAGTGATGAGCAATCCCAACTTAGTGTAGAAGTAGTGCAATGACAAAAGGAGACGGAGGAGCAACATCACCAAGTTGAGGAATGACACCTTGAAGTTGTGAGGGTGGCCGAATGGAGGGAAGATGAGCTCCACTAGCAAATAGCAACAATGAAGGCAACTGTAGAAAGAATTGAGAGACCAGCACGGGACATAGTGAACATCCAAGCTTTTTGGGGACAACCCTTCAGTGAAGAGATTGACAGAACACCCATTTCGGCTAACTTTTGGGAACTAGTCGTGGACCTATTCAATGGAACTCAAGATCCTCAAGCACACCTGCAAGCATTTCAGACTCAAATGTACATTAGTGAGGGGAATGACTCCCTTAGCTGCAAGCTTTTCCCTGGTACCCTAAGGGGAGTGGTCATGCACTGGTTGGCAACCTTCCCTGCGCGTACCATTCGATCATTCAACAACCTAGTCGTTTTGTTTGTGTCATAGTTCATGGCGAACAAAATGAAACAACTCGAAGTAGCTGATTTGTTTGATATAAGGCAAACAAAGGGGCGAAAGCCTAAAAAGTTACTTCAGCTTCGTTAACGCCACGGTCTGAGTAAACAATCCGAACCAAAAGTTTTTCGTCAAAGCTTTCTAGAAAGGGTTGAGGTACGACTAGTTCAATGATGTGTTGGCCTTGAGACAACCAACTAGCATGGTCGAGATCAAAGCCTGCACGGAGAAGCATGTGGAGGCCGAGGAGGACAAGGAAGACTATTTGCTGGCATAGAAAGCGATGTCGGCCGTTGGACGAAAGATCGTTCACGAGTTCTATACCCACCAATAGTACAACCTAGGGGGAGTTGGTCAACATGACCCATGTGTGGAAAAATATACTCCACTCAAAATGTTAAGAGCACACATCTTGATGGAGGTTTATCATCTCCAACTACTTGACATTCCACCTCATACGCAACACCAACTTGGCCTTTCTCGTGATGAGAGGTGCGAGTTTCACAAGGCTACTGGACACTCGACAGAGGAGTGTCAACTACTAAAAAGTAAGATAGAAAGCTTATACAATAGGGTTGCTTAGGGCATTTTGTCAAGACAAGTGAGAGAGAAAGGCTCAAAACTGGAGAGCTTCTTGAAAGGGACAGGAGCCGGACCCCTAGAAGAAGACCATGATCATGAGCAGCGTTGTTCCAAAGCTACCTTGAGGAAATATTACAACTAAATGCACAAAGAGGGTAATGTATTGAATGTTTCAGTGTTATTGATTTTATCACTTATTGTAGATGAAAAGTTGTATATGATAAGATTAAATAAACACATGTCAGAGACGTGTTGGTCAAGACCGTCCAAGGCAAACAAATACTCATTAGAGACAAGTCGGTCGATAATGTCAGAGGCAAAAACTTAAAGACATGTCAAAGACGAGTCGGTCGAGACCGTCAAGGGAAAATAAAGATCTGTTAGAGACAAGTCGGTTGAGATTGTCCAGGGCAAAAACTTAAAGACAGGTTAGAGACAAGTCGGTCGAGACCGTCCAGGGCAAATAAAGACCTATCAAAGACAAGTTAGTCGAGACTGTCCGGGACTAAAAATAAAGACTTGTCAAAGACGAGTCGGTTGAGACCGTCCAGGGCAAATAAGAACCTGTCAGAGACAAGTTGGTCGAGACTATTTGGTGCAAAAACTTAAAAAACTAGTCAGAGACAAGTCAGCCAAGTCCGTCTGGGGAAAATAAAGACCTATTAGAAACGAGTCGGTCGAAGCCGTTCGAGATAATTAAAGACCCGTCAAAGACAAGTCGATCGAGACTATCCGGGGCAAAAACATAAAGACACGTTAAAGATGAGTCGATTGAGACCGTCTAGGAAAAATAAGGATATATTAGAGACGAGTCATTCGAGACCGTCCGGGGCAAATAAAGACTTGTAAGAGAAAAGTCAGGCGAGATTGTCAGGGGAAAAAAATAAAGACCTATCAGAGACTAGTCGGTTGAGACCGTTTAGGACAAATAAAGACACGTCAAAGACAAGTTGGTCGAGACTGTTCAGGACAAAAACTTAAAAACCCGTTAAAGACGAATCGATTGAGATCATCCAGAGACCTATTAGAGACGAGTCGATTGAGATTTTTCGGGGCAAATAAAGACCTGTTAGAGAAAAGTCGGGCAAGACTGTTTGGGGCAAAAAATAAAGACTTATCAAAGACTAGTCGGTCGAGACTGTTTAGGGCAAATAAAGACACGTCAGAGACAAGTCGGTCGAGACTCTTTGGGGGCAAAAACTTGTTAGAGACGAGTTGGTCAAGATCGTCTGGGGCAAATAAGAACCTCTCAAAGACGAGTCGGTCGAGACCGTCTGAGGCAAATAAAGACCTATCAAAGAGAAGTTAGTTAAGACTGTTCAGGGCAAAAACTTAAAGACCCGTTAGAGACGAGTCGGTCGAGACCATCCGGGACAAATATAGACCTGTCACAGAAGAGTCGAACGAGACCGTCAGTGCCAAATAAAAACCTGTCAAGGACAAGTCGGTCGACATTGTTTGAGGAAAAAACTTAAAGACTCATAAGAGATGAGTCAGTCGATACCGTCTAAAGCAAATAAAGAGCTATTAGAGACAGGTCGGTCGAGACCATCCGAGGTAAATAAAGACCTATTAGAGACAAGTCATTTGAGACTATCTAGGGCAAAAACTTAAAGACCTGTCATAGACGAGTCGGTCGAGACCATCCAAGGTAAACAAAGACCCATCAGAGACAAGTTGGTCAACACTGTTAGGGGAAAAACTTAAAGACTCATTAGAGACGAGTTGGTCGAGATCGTCCAAGGAAAATAACGACATGTCAGAGACAAGTCGGACGAAATTGTCCAGGGCAAAAAATAAAGACTTGTCAAAGACGAGTCAGTTGATGCCGTTCGGGGCAAATAAAGACCCGTGAGAGACAAGTTGGTCGAGACTGTCTGGGGAAAAAGCTTAAAGACTCGTTAGAGATGAGTCGGTCGAGACCATCCATGGTACACAAAGACCCATCCGAGACAAGTCGACCGACACAGTTAGGGGCAAAACTTAAAGACTTATCAAAGACGAGTCAGTCGAGACCGTCCAAGGTAAATAAAGACCTGTCAAAGACAAGTCAGGTGAGACTGTCTAGGGCAATAAATAAAGACCTATCAGAGACGAGTTAGTCGATACTATTTGGGGCAAATAAAGACCCGTGAGAGACAAGTTGGTCGAGACTGTCTGGGGAAAAAGCTTAAAGACTCGTTAGAGATGAGTCGGTCGAGACCATCCATGGTAAAAGAGACCCATCAGAGACAAGTCGATCGACACTATTAGGGGAAAAACATAAAGACCCATCAGAGACGAGTCGGTCGAGACCGTCCAAGGCAAATAAAGACCTATCAAAGACAAGTCAGGCAAGGCTGTCTAGGGCAAAAAATAAAGACCTGTTAGAGACGAGTCAGTTGACATTGTTCGGGGCAAATAAAGACCAGTGAGAGACAAGTCAGTCGAGTTTGTCCGGGAAACAGCTTAAAGACCTGTCAAAGATGAGTCAGACGAGACAGTCCGGGACAAATAAAGACCTATCAGAGATGAGTTGGTCGAGACCTTTTGAGGTGAATAAAGACCTATCAAAGACAAGTCAATTAAGACTTTCTGGGACAAAAACTTAAAGATCTGTCAGAGACGAGTCGGTCGAGACCATTCAGGGAAAATAAAGAATCGTCAAAAACAAGTTGGTCAAGATTGTCCAAGGCAAAAACTTAAAGACCTGTCAAAGACAGGTCAGTCGAGACCATTTGGGAAAAATAAAGACCTGTCAAACACGAGTCGATTGAGATCATCCGGGGCAAATAAAGACATGTCAAAGATGAGTTAGTCGAGACTGTTCGGGGTAAATAAAGACTTGTTAATGATAAGTCGGTCGATACTGTCCAGGAAAAAACTTAAAGACACATAAGAGGCGAGTCGGTCGAGACCGTCCGGGGCAAATAAAGACTTGTCAAAGACAAGTCGGTCGAGACTATGCAGGACAAAATATAAAGACTTGTTAGAGACAAGTCGGTTGAGACCGTCCGGGGCAAATAAAGACCTGTAGAGACAAGTCGATCGAGATTGTTCGGGACAAAAACTTAAAGACCTGTTAGAGATGAGTCAGTCAACACCGTCCAGGGCAAATAGAGACCTGTAAAAGACGACTTGTAGAGACAAATCGGTCTAAACTGTTTGGGCAAAAACTTAAAGACCCGTTAGAGACGAGTTGGTGAAGACCGTCCGAGGCAAATAAATACTTGTTAAAGACAAGTCGGTCGAGTTTGTTCAAGGCAAAAACCTGAAGACCCACTAGAGACGAGTCGATCGAGACTGTTTGGGGCACACAAAGACCTGAGTGAGGCCAGTCCATAGACCCCCCTCCTCCAGGATAAAAAGTAAGACCTAAGAGAAGCTAGTGCATACCCAGGCAAAACAGTAAGACCTGAGAGAGGCCAATCCATAGACCCCCCTAGGCAAAAAAGCAAGACCCTATCACTCCCCTCGACACTTACAGGCCGTGTATCGGTCGGCCTTCAGAGCCCATCTCAAACAGGTTGAGTCCTCTCGACTAGTCAAATCTTATCTTGGCTAAATCTCTAGTGTCTATCGTTCCACTCAATACTTGGGGGCTGTGCACCGGTCGGTCCTTAGAACTCATCTCGTACAGTTGAGTACATCTCGGCCAACTGAGTCCATCCCAACCAATCAAGCTCACCCCGACTGTCGAGTCCCTCTAAGACAACCGAGCCCATCCCGACTATCAAATCCCATCCTAGCTGGACCTTTGATTCAAAGTTTCTATCGCTCCACTTGGCACTTTGGGGGTTGTATACTGGTTGACTCTCAGAGCCATATAGGACAATTGGGGTCCACCTAGACAACCGAGTCCACTCCCCGCCAGCTGAGTCCACTCCTCGCCAGCTGAGTCCACTCCCAATGGTCGAGTCCACTCTGTCATTGAAGAGTTGGATCCCTCCCGTCCAGCTGAGTCCATCTCTGTAGCTGTCCATCCTGGACTCTCTCGCCCTATCTCGGCCAGACCGAAAGATAGTACATGTAAGGTGGCATAATGACTTGTACCACCCTCTAGCAAAGGTGGATTGTAATTGACATGTCAAGGAGTAAAGCCTATATGTCGTTTTGCACCTAACATGTCCTTGACACCTTTTATCATGTTGTGTAGTACTTTAGAAAGCTAGAGGACAAATCCTAAGAGGAGAGAGAAAATAGCTAAAATATATATGTATTTGAGGGTCTTTAAAAAATGGACGAGTTGCTAGTGCTGTATTCTATTTGCATATAAGAACACTTATCAATACTGTTAAATTATATAATCACGTTCGTCAGCTAATAACTAAATATGGACCCATGCATAAATAAGTGAATTATTTAAATTAATTGGGATTAAAAAGTATGCTAGAATATGTTATTTTATCCTTTATGGGTTAATTTTATATGTAATATTTTTGAACTACGTAATGTAAGCTTATTATAGCAAATTACTTGGTCTTCGTATTGAAACAATATGTACAACAACAATCTGATATTGTTGTTTTCATTACTAAGATTGTGAAAATAATTTAAAATGTGTATTGAATTATTATGTTACGATAGACTTTATATTGGGTCAAACTAAATATGGTTTCAAAAAATTACAAAGTTAAAAGTTGAATAGCCTTAGTATTTAAAAATAAATGTTATTTTTCATTACTAAGATTGTGAAAATAGTTTAAAATGAGTATTGAATTATTAGGTTACAATAGACTTCATATTAGATCAAACTAAATGTGGTTTCAAAGAATTACAAAGTTAAAAGTTGAAGAAAACTTGTGATTGTTATAAAAATTACTTAAACGACCTCAATATAGCCTATATAAATTAATATTTGTTCCATTGTATTACTGTGCATCAACTTGCTATGGCATTGATGGAAAATGAAGTACTTGGGGGCTAAGAAAACAAGAGAAGATTGTCTAGTAGAAGTATCGGTAACCTTTTTATAATAAATGTTTCTAAAAATATTCATCTAGCCTTTTTTATCACTTCAAATAAAAATAATATTCATAACATTCATTGAAATTAAAATTTATCTTTAAAGAAACATGTGAAAAAATGAGACAACATTTAAAATTTTGAGCTACTATTTTTCCTTTCTCATGTAACACTAATATGCTAACCATTATGTTTATAAACAATATATTTATGCGAGTCATATATATATTCCTTCTTTGCATTTCTCGTGTTGTGCAGCATTCACCCTGTTTATTTAACTCAACTAACTGCATACTTTACAAAAACATTAACGTATTCTGAACAAGAAGCTACTGATGTCGGCTTATGGTCCGAGGTATCCAAAACCCATTGTCATGTTTCACTTCATCGAGGGCAGTTGGTCCTCACAAATATTGCTCAGTAAAATTAAACAAATTGAGTAATCAATGTATATTTTTTTGTTGAAGAAGATATTAATACACGTAATGTATTTTGTTTCAGAAGAACTTGCGAACCAATTGGGGAAGGCCACAGTTGAAAACTTCAGAGTTTCCATGGCTATACATCATAAAGATAATTAATTGTGTCCAAACTTTTGCAGTGGCACATGCACAATTTTGCATATGACTTGGAATATATATATATATATATATATATATATATATATATATATATATATATATATATTCATTTGTCATCCTGGTGATCATAAAAAAGTCATGATAGTGTCTCAGAAGAAACAAAAAAAATAATCATAGCTAAAATGGTGAAAATTCATTAACATGAATCTAAATTCCGCTACATTCTACATTCTATCCATATTATTTAAAAATAGAAAAGATAGTGTAATATTAGTCTACACCATTTTTACCAAATAATTTAGGCTCATTATGTGTTTATTGCTCAAATTATAATATTGTTATACCTACTGTGTTTAAAGAAAAGTCTAAAGAAATATAAGAATTTATTATTTAGACATATATTAATGTATTATCGTACAAGAGGCGGGTCAGGACTAGTTAAAAATTAATGGGAGGCCACGTTGGCGATAACGACGTCGTCCGAAAGTTTCCATGTATCGTCAAATATTATCTTTGCTGCTTCTTCGCTTCTTTGATCTTTTCATTCTTCACTGCTCGTCTACAAGCTTTCGTTTTCACGTCCTACAACGTTGTCTTTCAATGACAAGAAAAAGAAGAAAAGAATAGTTGACAGCCAAGTTTGTGTTCAGCAACAGGGACAACCTTTCGCTTTTACTGAGAGAAAATCACGTCTAAAGTTTAAGTCACAAACAAAACAAGTGTGTTGGCATGGTTTCATGTTAATTAAACTGCTGTAGTTTTTCTTTTATTTATCATCATTACATGTTTATTATTCCATTCTCCTACTTTTCAACGCTTAGACTGTTTTATTTTATGTCTATTATAATGAGTTAAAAAGGCCCATGGTTTGTTTATTCTCCACCCAATTACAATTTTTTTTTTTAAATGTTAAGGTGAGCTGTATTTCGGAGTATATGAAGACTAGGAGAATCTTCTAGGCTTACATAAATACTTATAGAATTCTTGTGAACAAGATATCCACATCAACATCACTTAATTTCACGCCTTTATTTATGAGATAATACACTGTTTCAACATGAGCACTGATATATATATTGTTATAGCTTTGCCTGTTTTAAATTAGATATTGCTTTAAATATTAACAAAATTTGTTATTACTAGTGGTCAAACTCGAGTAGGATTATTTCTCCGGAAAGATACTGGTGCTCTCTTACCAACAGTGTCTCGGTAGAATTCAACAATATGAAGGGATCTTTCGAACTTATTTTATTCACACTCTTCTTTTACGTCTTTATCTTTGTCTTCTAATTTTTGTCTTACTTTCTTCTTTATGGACCAAATGTTTTTTGAACCTATTCCTGCTGCATATTTGGAAAGGTCTGTTAGAAGTTACTAGTTGCTTTACAGAGGCAAAACATTCATGAAACATTTGTTGCCATTTAAAGTTTGCTGCTTTTGGCGGGTGCATATGTAACTTGGTTTTCAAAGGCTAAATTTCATGTAAGGTTAGATTTAACTATTTGGTTCCACTTATTTCAAAGATTTTTTTTTTCAGTTGTACAAGTAAATAATAATAATTTTCTGAAATTATCTCAGTCAAACGTGCACGACTTAGTTTTAATTACTTTTTTCTGCTTTACTTTATATTTTATAATTTTTTCTCTTAAACTCAACTTCTTGATGTTTGCTAATTGCTGCAGTTAGTTAATTATCTAATCATTCACTATGGGATCTGCTATATGTAGCTAGTAATAATTTAAGCCTTTAGAAAAAATTAGCTCTTATCATGAAATCAAAACTTTTCTGTTTAAGAGGAGACAAGTTTGGTAGTTGTCACTTCCATTCTGTTAAATTTGAATCTTCACACAAGGATTCACATTTCAAGTCCAAAAGGTTCTTGCATAAGTGAGTTGCAGCCCCAATCTCCTAACTACTCAAGCTTTTGGTGGAGTCGATTTTTTACGATCAAATTGGTTTACTTATTGCACTTGTTGATAACCCCTTTTTTGGGTTCAATTTCATTTTTAACTTTTAGGACAGATTTTTCTTAACAAACACATAATTGTCCTTCATGTCAGAGTTTGAGCAGCAAAGAGATCCTACAATGATGGAGGATTTTTGGAGCATGATTTGTGGAGAATATGATTGTCTCGGGACAGGAGGAAAGCCACCTTTCTGATTTGATTTCAAGTTTTTGAAAAATCCTTCTTCATGCATCAATCATTTCTTGATCACTTGCTTTGATGTGTTATTACTGATCATGCTGGCATTCATTTTGATCCAGAAGAGTTTCTTCAGACTATTTCGGGGTCAGTTTCAGGTGGAAAGATATTCAAACTTGCAGCTAATTTCTGCCATAACCAATGGCTCTTTGGGGTTGTTGCATTTCTGCTTAGGCATTTGGGTTTTAGAGAAGAAGTTAAGGAAAATCCACACTATTTTTCCTCTTCATTGGTGGTTGCTAGAACTTTTTCAAGGACTCAGATGCTTGTTTGTAGGCTTAAGTGTAAGTCTTCAGTTGAAACAACTTCCAAGATCATGGTTGTGGCTGTTTTCTCTTCTTACATTATTTGTTTCCGCTACTTTCTGTATTTTATCCATGTCTTATGCAATTAGTAGCAGAGATTTGTCCTTCAAGGCAGCTTTAGATGTTCTGTCTTTTCCAGGAGCAGTTTTACTACTCTTGTCCACCTATAAAGTATACAATTGTGCAGACATTGGTAGAGAAATTGATGCAGGCCTTTATGACCCTTTAAATGGCCACTTTAATGAAGTTGATCCTGATAACTATGTAACCCCATTTGCCAAAGCTGGATTCCTTAGTAGGATGTTGTTTTGGTGGTTGAATCCATTGATGAAAAGGGGTCAAGAGAAAACACTTCAGGATGAGGATATCCCAAAGTTGCGAGAATCAGATCAAGCAGAAAGATGCTATTTGTCATTTTTGGAACAATTGAACAGACAAAAAGGAAAAGAACAGTTATCACAGTCATCAGTTTTGTGGACAATAATTTTGTGCCACAGGAGAGAGATCTTGATGTCAGGAATGTTCGCATTGCTCAAGGTACTCACCTTGTCTACTGGTCCTGTGCTTCTGAGTGCTTTTATATTGGTTTCTGAGGGTAATGGAAGTTTCAGATATGAGGGTTATGTATTGGTCATATCACTTTTCATTATAAAGATGATAGAGTCTGCATCTCAAAGGCAGTGGTATTTCCGCAGTAGGCTTGTTGGGATGAAAGTTAGGTCATTACTTACAGCAGCCATTTATAAAAAGCTATTGAGGTTATCCAGTGCAGCTAGATTGACTCACTCTGGTGGTGAGATAATGAATTATGTGACTGTGGATGCTTATAGAATTGGAGAATTCCCATTTTGGTTTCACCAGACGTGGACAACAAGCCTCCAATTATGTATTGCATTAGTAATACTTTTTCGTGCTCTTGGGCTAGCAACAATTGCCTCATTGGTGGTGATAGTTCTAACTGTGCTTTGCAATACTCCACTAGCAAAGTTGCAGCATAAGTATCAGAGTGAACTCATGGTGGCATAAGATGAGAGATTGAAGGCCAGTTCTGAGGCTCTAGTGAATATGAAAGTGCTGAAGCTATATGCATGGGAAACCCATTTTAAAAATGCTATAGAAAGGCTAAGAAATGTGGAACTAAAATTGTTAGGTGCAGTGCAATTGAGAAAGGCATACAACGTCATTCTATTTTGGGCCTCACCTGTTTTGGTCTCTGCTGCTTCTTTTGGGGCATGTTACTTCTTGAAAATTCCTTTACATGCAAATAATGTTTTCACTTTTGTGGCAACTTTACGCCTTGTGCAAGAGCCAATTACAGCCATTCCAGATGTTGTTGGAGTCGTCATTCAAGCAAAAGTGGCATTAGCCCGGATTGTTAAATTCCTCGAGGCACCTGAATTGTGTAGTCCAAATTTCAGGAATAGGTGCTTTGATGACAGTATTAGAGGCTCAATTTCAATCAAATCTGCTGACTTTTCATGGGAAGGTAATGTATCAAAGTCAACACTAAGGAACATAAACTTGGAAATCAAACATAGTCAAAAGTTGGCTATTTGTGGAGAAGTTGGCTCAGGCAAATCAACTCTCTTAGCTACAATTCTCGGAGAGGTTCCTATGACAAAGGGAACTGTAAGCTTTTATTCCTTTTATGCTCATAAATTTATGCTGATAGAACACAATACTAAATCTTGGGGTACTCTAAATGGTTATAATGTTGATGACATTTCTACTTTATAGTCAATAGTTATATTTTGCACATGAATTCAACTTTCTATAGTGATTTTTCCTGTCCTTCATTTCAGCTGTAATATTAAGAGGTGTTTAATCCTCTTTTGAATTACAGATAGAAGTTCATGGAAAGTTTTCATATGTTTCTCAAACAGCGTGGATACAAACAGGTACAATACAAGAAAATATTTTGTTTGGATCTGCTTTGGATGCTCATAGATATCAAGAAACACTTCGTAGATCTTCACTACTGAAGGACCTTGAGCTGTTTCCCCATGGAGACCTCACTGAAATTGGTGAGAGAGGAGTTAACTTGAGTGGAGGACAGAAGCAGCGAATTCAACTTGCACGTGCTCTTTATCAGAATGCTGATGTATATCTTTTGGACGATCCATTTAGTGCTGTTGATGCACATACTGCCACAAATTTGTTTCATGTAATGACATCTTCCTTTCTCACATACTAAATTTATGTTTTTTGTGTCATTCTTTAATCAAAAATGGCTTTGAAATTTGGCAGGAATACATCATGGATGGTCTTAAAGAGAAAACTGTTTTACTTGTAACCCATCAAGTTGACTTTCTACCAGCGTTTGATTCTGTTTTGGTAATTCATTAATCTTAATTAATACATTGGTTATGTTCATCTTTATTTTCTCTGCTTCCTGCATGTAACTACTGATTGTAAATTAACAAAATTTTAAAGTTACTGATTTCTATTAATCTTGCTTCTACTTATAGGCTGAATTTTTTTTTCTTTGCTTTTGCAGTTGATGTCAAATGGGGAAATCCTAGAAGCTGCTCCTTATCATCATTTGTTGACCTCAAGCCAAGAATTCCAAGACCTTGTTAATGCTCACAAGGAAACTGCAGGTTCTGACAATCTTATGAATGTTACTTCTTCCCAGAGACATTCAACTTCTTCTAGAGAGATTACACAAGCTTTTGTGGAGAATAAGTTCAAAGCCACAAATGGGAATCAATTAATAAAACAAGAAGAGAGAGAGATAGGAAACACGGGGTTGAAGCCTTACTTACAGTATTTGAATCAAATGAAAGGCAATATATACTTCTTTGTGGCTTCTCTTTGTCACCTCATGTTTGTCATTTGCCAGATATTGCAAAACTCATGGATGGCTGCTAATGTTGACAATTCCTAAGTCAGCACATTGCGGTTGATTGTAGTTTACTTCTTGATTGGGGCTATTTCTACTGTTTTCTTGTTGACAAGAACTCTACTTGTAGTTTCCATGGGTGTTCAATCATCAACATATTTATTTTTACAGTTAATGAACTCCCTTTTTCGTGCACCAATGTCCTTTTATGACTCTACACCATTGGGAAGGATACTTAGTAGGGTAAGTATTATTCAATTTCTTTCCTTGCTATGAATTCTAATGGAAGTAATAGTATTTTCATTGTCATTTCCTTGTCTAGGTCTCATCAGATCTAAGCATTGTGGATATTGATATACCATTTATCCTCAGTTATACTGTGGTAGGTGCTATATACTTCTATTCTAATCTCACAGTTCAAGCCATTGTGACTTGGCAAGTCTTGGTTGTCTCCGTACCAATGGTTTATGTTGCAATTCGCTTGCAGGTAATGAACCAATTCTTCTCTGAAAATATTGTGATACTGAAATGGTGTCTTCTATTTTGATTAGCATTGAGAAAGCCATCAAATTTAACCAAATAATGCTCGTTTTCCTTCAGCTTCTATCTTTTGGTAACTTTAATAATTATTTAGCATAATTTCAAATATCCATGCTTGAAAAGTAAACAAGGTATTTCTTTTTTGAAACTAGAGATACTATTTTTTCACTGCAAAATAAGTGATGCGCATGAATGGCACAACAAAGTCCTCTGTAGCTAATCATGTAGCCGAAACTACTGCTGGAGCAGTGACAATAAGAGCCTTTGGAGAAGAAGATCGTTTCTTTGAGAAGAATCTTGATCTAATTGATAGCAATGCTTGTCCTTTCTTCCATAGTTTTGCCTCAAATGAGTGGCTGATCCAAAGATTAGAAATAGTCAGCGCAGTACTTCTTTCCTCCACAGCCCTAGGCATGGTTATGCTTCCACCAGGGACTTTCAGCTCTGGTGAGACTATGGTCATTTTTACATGTGAAATGTCTTGGCTTTGAGTAATACAATTATCTTCAAATTATTTGCTTCTATCCTTAAGCAGTAGCATTATCTCTCTTGATGCAAGTTTCTTAATTTCAATATTATTTTTCCAGGATTTATTGGCATGGCTCTCTCTTATGGCTTTACCCTAAATGCTTCCTTAGTATTTTTTATTCAAAATCAATGCAGTCTCGAAAATTGCATAATATCTGTAGAGAGGCTAAATCAATATATGCATATACCAAGTGAGGCCGAAGAAGTAATAGAAGGAAATCGTCCTCCTTTGAATTGGCCAGTTGCTGGTAAAGTAGAATTAAATGACTTACAGGTAGTTGGTACTTGTTAAAAATGTGAACATAATGTTCATAAAAATAGTCATTGAAATGAAGTGCATAGATAATTTGTTTGTTTGTACCAAGACAGATACGATACAGGCCTGATGGAGAACTTATACTCCATGGGATCACATGCACGTTCAAAGCAGGCCACAAGATTGGAATTGTTGGCAGGACAGGAAGTGGGAAGTCCACTCTTATAGGCGCTTTATTTCGTCTTGTGGAGCCAGCTGGTGGAAAAATTGTAGTTGATGGCATAGACATCTCTTCTATTGGCCTTCATGATTTGAGGTCACGTTTTGGTGTTATACCTCAGGATCCTACCCTTTTTAATGGGACTGTTAGATATAATTTGGACCCTTTATCACAACACTCTGATCAAGCAATATGGGAGGTAAAACCAACTACATTCTGCTCATCTTTGTCTAACATTGCAAATGTGTACTAATTGTTGCTCAGTATGAAGGCTCTTGGGAAGTGTCAGTTGCAAGAAGCTGTCCAAGAGAAAGAAGAGGGGTTAAGCTCCTCAGGTACAATTTCATCATTATTGTAACTATGTAACAAGTACTTCTTTCCTAGTTAATAATTACTAGTAAAAATTTGTTACACAGTTGTTGAAGATGGATCAAACTGGAGCATGGGACAAAGGCAATTGTTTTGTTTGGGGCGTGCAATTTTAAGGAGAAGTAGGATATTGGTGTTGGATGAAGCAACTGCATCAATTGACAATGCAACTGATTTGATTCTGCAGAAAACCATTAGGACTGAGTTTGCAGATTGTACAGTGATCACAGTAGCACACAGGATACCAACCGTGATGGATTGCACTATGGTTCTTTCAATCAACGACGGTAAATTGCTTATTGACAACCCCTTTATCTCGTTGAACAAACCTTTCTCAGACCAATTCACAACTCTGTTTCCATTTTCTTGTATAGATGTCAAACTATAATTTACTAAGTATGAGGACAAGTTAAAGAGTGCAAATAGTGGAGTTCATATGTTCCTAACTAGAATTCTACAGACACCCACCACACATAGCCATGTTGTTAGGCAGAGGGTTTAGTTTCATTCACCTAGTTAAAGGGTAATAAAATAAACAATAAGTAGTTGATTTAGTGATAACTTGTAAAATATGGGGTACTTGATTTTCCACACTTGAATTTTTATTAGTATAAAAGTGAAGAATTTTTTTTTATCATATACTTGTTTTCTTCAAAGAAAGGGATACTTGTATTGACAGGAAAATTGGTGGAGTATGATGATCCAATGAGCTTGATGAAGAAAGAAGGATCGCTATTCAAGCAGCTTGTGAAGGAATACTGGTCTCATTTTCAATCTGCAGAATCACATTAATACTGTAAAATGTTTTTCTTTTACCAACGTTGTTATGCATCTTTCTTTGGTATTAGTAATTAGTCAAGAAAGTATGATAAGATGCTAAATGTGTTTGTTAATTTGCAAGTGCTGAGGGGTTGGAAAGGAATAGGAGAGGAATGAAAAGAAAGGGTGAAAGAGTATTTGGATTGGAGGAATAAGAGTTGTATATGAGCTACGTTGAAAGATTTTGTCGCAGTCCCTACTAATAAAGCAGGTTTATAATCGTGAATTATTATTACGAGGTGCATTGTAATATGCTACTTTCTACATGAGTGATATAAAATATACAGACACCGTTGCTCAACTTCAATTTAAAATGTACTCGTTAAGGATCTAAATCAATAGAGTTTATATATTATTAATTAATTAATTAGAAAATATTCTAGATATGATGTTTAAACTATTACAAAGTTAATATTTTTTTAATTATTTGATAATCTATGATCAATGTATTCCGCTCCTAAATCGTTTCAGTCCAAGTTGTCCAATAAGAACACCTTAAGAACCCTACGTTTCAAAATAGTTTTTAATATAACCTGACATTGATTTATGCGTTCATTATTGTTTTAAATTCTCAGTTCCTCTCTCGATAAATTAGAATAGCTATAATAAACAAAAATTTCAAACAAAAATGTTTCATCCATTACATAATGATAAGTGAGAGAACTAGCGTAAAATGAATGAGGAAAGAATGAAAATTGATAAAAAAATTATGGTAACATTTAGTTTGAAGAGTTCATTTTTTATATATGTAAAAAAAATATCATTATCAATTAATAAGAAATTATTATAGGTATGATTTTTAATATAATTATTATAAAAATTAATAAATTAATCTTATATATCAATTTATTATTAAATAATTTTTAAAATAAGTATAGTAAAAATCAATAAATTTATTATATATACATACTAATTTTTACTCTACTTTGAATCTATTTTTTACTTTTATTTAATAAAAATATATTATGAAATAAATACAAATCCACATGTATAAATGATTATGATTTTAATCTTAATTTAAGATTATACATACTTTTTAAAAAAAATATATTAATTTCCTATATACATCGATATAACAGGAAAAGATACATTTATTTATTATAAAATTAATTTATCCTAAATTAATATTGTTATATAGACAAAAGTAGAGTTAAAAAAACTACACAAAAAAGTACAAGTTTAAAAAAATATTAAAACCACTTAATAAATTGGATTTGGCATTTTTGTTTGGGTACATTTAATTGGATTTGACATGACAACAAAGTACATTGATGATAATCTTACTAATTAAAAAAGAAAAGTGAACTGTTTTAGACTATTATTTGTTATTAAATTACGGTACATAGTTTATTATTTTATAAAAAAAATCTTCTTAGACTGTACATAGAAGAAATTATTGTATTTTATGACATTTCTTTAAAGTTAGGAAAGATAAAAAGAAAGGAGTGAACAAAATATGAAATAAAAAATTGTATAAAGATGGTGTAAGAGGAAAAATTGTATACTTAAATATAATTTATATGTTGGAGAAAATATATATTAAATTTTCACTTTAATCCTGTAGAAGACTCTAATCAATCTTAGTTCTTAAAATATTTTTTTTCCATTAATCTAAGATAATGTGACACTTGACTTGTGACGTAAATAACTAATTTAACATGATTACCACGTGATGAAACGTTGTATATATAATTTCGATTTTCTACTTCTTGTTTTGTCCAAATCAAAGTAGTAGTAGAAAATGTACAACACTCACTCGTATTATTCAATTAACTAAACTAGATTCCAATGATACTTTGCTTTTCTATTTTCTACATGCTACAAAATTTTCTAGTGTTGTAAAATCAGCTAAAGGCTATTACATTTTATTATTTTTAATAAAATTTAATTAATTATATTTAAAAAAATATTATATTACTTTTATTATTTATATTTATTAAATGTTATTAAAAATATAAATAAATTTTATATCACACTTAAAATATAACATTTGTTAAATATTATAAAAATAAGGTGACATTTATATTTTCACAATATTTTTTTTAATGTTGCCAAAAGTGTAGCAGTGAAAATGGTTAAATGCTTAGTCCTTTATTTTCTTTTAAAAAATAATTTATGGAAAAGAAACATTCATTTAAAAAAGGAGAAATGCTGTTTGTTAGGAAAAAAAAATTAAGATAAACAAATGGAATAAATTGAGCATTGTATAACAATCGTACTAAAAGGTTTGTTATTACTTATTATTTTGAATGTATTTTAACAGATTTTTCAATATTTTCTCCACTAAACCTGGGTGATGACTCTACACTTTCAAAACTTATTATTTTGAGTCCTCGATGTCGCATATAATAAATTATTTATTTTGTATTAATTAATTATTTTAATTACTTAAACTTAAAAATATATTTTTTATTTAATATATCATGTAATATTAATATAAATTAATTTAAATACACTAATATTAAAAAAAGTTATACTATTATGCAATTATACATTATCATATGTAATAAAATTATTAATTTTTTAACCATAATATAAAAAACTATACTTAAAATAATTTTTAATTAGTGGATAATATAAAAATCCTTCGTACATCATATTAATAAATTGTGAATTGATATTATTATTCAATAAAGAATTTAATTAGTCAATCCGTGGACAAAAGGCAAAGAGTTGAAAAAAAAAAGTTAATGGTTTTGACTACATGGACCTTGCTTGTATGATGATTCTTTTTTAATATGCATTGCATATGGTAATGTGAGGAATGAACAACTAGAGAGTGACAATGAACTTAGTTTTGTCGCGGCTTTTTTGGAACTTTTTGGTGCTATTTTTAATATTGCTATTTAAAGGTGCTTCTTGCTTCATTCTCTTTATGACGAATAACATTATGTCATGGTCATTTATCAATTTATAATATTATATAAAATTTCTTTTCAACCTAATTTCTTTTTATTATCTTGGTAAGTTTTATATTCATTTTTAGACTTTTGTGATACAAAATTTATAAATATTTCACATGTGTTCACACTATTTCTTACTTTTTAAAAATTATTTTCTTGTCAATAAATTATTTATAATGTTTTTTAATTATTAAATATATTAATTGTGATGATTATTAATTTAATCACAATATTTAATCAATGGGTGAAATTGCTATTCAGATTTAATTTGTTTTAGATGGTTTGAATGAAATATATATGTATTCATTATAACTAGGATTTTAACTTAACATTGCACATGATAAATATTTATTTTATAAAATTAAAATTTATTAAATATATATTTTTTAAATATATTATAATTAAATTTTAATAAATAAATATTTTTAAATATATAAATTATATTTTAGATATATTTTTAATGAATAATTTAAATTATAATATAATATCATATTTAAATTGAAATAGATAAGTAATTAAAAAAAAACATATATTTAAATTGAAATAGATAAGTGACTGTATATTTTATAGTCATCACACATGTAGAGAATAGCATATACATTACAATGTGAATCTTATTATTATCACGATCATAAACCAGATTCATTACTAAGGACTTGACTCACCTTCTAAGACAAAATCTTGCAACATAGCTCAGATACAATCTTAATCCAACTTATTCAAGTACTCATGCACCGTTCCTTTTTATTCCTCAAATTCCTTTCCAACCCTTAACATTCTGCATCTTATCACACTTTCTTGACTTATTGCTCATACCAAAGAAAGATAGACAACAATGTTATCATAAAAATGAACATTTTGCATTATCAATGTGATTCTGCAGATTGAAAATGAGACCAGTATTCCTTGACAAGCTGCTTGAATAGTGATCCTTCTTTCTTCATCAAGCTCATTGGTTCATCATATTCCACCAATTTTCCTGTCAATACAAGTATCCCTTTCTTTGAAGAAAACGAGTATATGATAAAAAAAATATTCTTCACCTTTATGCTAACAAAAATTAAGTGTGAAAAACAAGTACCCCATATTTTACAATTAATCACTAAATCAACTACCTTATTGTTTATTATATTACCCTTTAACTATATGAATGCAACTAAACCCTCTGCTAAACAACATTCCAATGTATGGTGTGTGTGAGTAGAATTCTAGATAGGAACATATGAACTCCAGTATTTGCACTCTTTAACTTGTCCTCATACTTAGGAAAGGATAGTTTCACATCAACATAAGAAAATGGAAATAGTTATGAATTGGCCTAAAAAAGGTTTGCTGAACGAGATAAAGGGGTTGTCAACATGCAATTTACCATTGCTGATTGAAAGAACCATAGTGCAATTCATCACGGTTGGTATCCTGTGTGCTACTGTGATCACTGTACAATCTGCAAACTCAGTCCTAATGGTTTTCTGCAGAATCAAATCAGTTGCATTGTCAATTGATGCAGTTGCTTCATCCAACACCAATATCCTACTTCTCCTTAAAAGTGCACGCCCCAAACAAAACAATTGCCTTTGTCCCATGCTCCAGTTTGATCCATCTTCAACAACTGTGTAACAAATTTTTACTAGTAATTATTAACTAGGAAAGAAGTACTTGTTACATAGTTACCATGATGATGAAAGTATACCTGAGGAGCTTAACCCCTCTTCTTTCTCTTGGACAGCTTCTCGCAACTGACACTTCCCAAGAACCTTCATATTGAGCAACAATTAGTATACATTTGCAATGATAGGCAAAGATGAACAGAATGTAGTTGCTTTTACCTCCCATATTGCTTGATCAGAGTGTTGTGATAAAGGGTCCAAGTTATATCTAACAGTCCCATTAAAAAGGGTAGGATCCTGAGGTATAACACCAAAACGTGACCTCAAATCATGAAGGCCAATAGAAGAAATGTCTATGCCATCAACTACTATTTTTCCACCAGCTGGCTCTACAAGACGAAATAAAGCGCCTATAAGAGTGGACTTCCCACTTCCTGTCCTGCCAACAATTCCAATCTTGTGGCCTGCTTTGATTGTGCATGTTATCCCATGCAGTATAAGTGGTCCATCAGGCCTGTACCGTATCTGTCTTGGTATAAACAAACAAATTATCTATGCACTTCATTTCAATGACTATTTTTATGAACAAAATTACTCACATTTTAAATAAGTACCAATTACCTGCAAGTTATTTAGTTCTACTTTACCAGCAACTGGCCAATTCGAAGGTGGACGATTTCCTTCTATTACTTCTTCTGCCTCACTTGGTATATGCATATATTGATTTAACCTCTCTACAGAAATTACGTAATTTGCAAGATTGCATTGACTTTGAATTGAAAATACTAGCTGAGCATTTAGTGAAAGGCCATAAGAGAGAGCCATGCCAACGAATCCTAGAACAAAGGATATTAGAATTAAGAAACTTGCATCAAGAGAGATAATGGTACTGTTTGATGATAAAGACAAATAACATGAAGATAATTGTAATACTCAAAGCCATGACATTTCACATGTAACAATGACCAAAGTCTCACCAGAGCGGAAAGTCCCTGGTGGAAGCATAACCATGCTTAGTGCTGTGGATGAAAGAAGTATTGCACTAACTATTTCTAATCTTTGGATCAGCCACTCACTTGAGGAAAAACTATGGAAGAAAGGACTAGCATTAATGTCAATTAGATCAAGATTCTTCTCAAAGAAACGATCTTCTTCTCCAAAGGCTCTTATTGTCACAACTCCAGCAGTAGTTTCAGCTACATGATTAGCCACAAAGGATTTTGTTGTGCCATTCATGCGCATCACTTCTTTTGCAGTGGAAAAGTAGTATCTCTAATTTCAAAAAAAGAGATACCTTAACTTTCCAACCATGGATATTTGATATTATAATAAAAAACTATAAGAAAGTTACTAGAAGATAAAAGCTGGAGGACAATGAGCGTTATTTAGTTAAATTTGATGGTTTTCTCAATGCTAATCAAAATAGAAGACACCATTTCAGTATCATAATATTTTTCAAAGAAGAATTTGTTCATTACCTGCAAGCGTATTGCAATGTAAACCATCGGTACAGAGATGAGCAAGATTTGCCAAGTGATTATTGCTAAAACGGATAGATTAGAGTAGAAGTTTGTAGTACCCCCCACAGTATAAGCGATGATAAATGGGACATCAAGATCCATAATGCTTAGATCTGATGAAACCTAGACAAGGAGATGACTACAAACTATATTACTTCCATTACATTTCATAGTGAGGAAACAAATTGTTTAATATACTTACCCTACTAAGTATCCTTCCCAATGGTGTAGAGTCATAAAAGGACATTGGTGCACGGAAAAGGGAGTTCATTAACTGTAAAAATAAATTTCTTGATGATTGAATACCCAAGGCAACTATAAGTAGAGTTCTGATCAACAAGAAAATTGCAGAAACAGCCCCAATCAAGAAGTAAACTACAATCAACCGCAATGTGCTGACTTGGGAATTGTCAACATTGACAGCCATCCATGAGTTTTGCAATATCTGGCAAAGGACAAACATGAAGTGACAAAAAGAAGCCACAAAGAAGTATATATAGCCTTTCATCTGATTCAGATACTGCAAGTAAGGCTTCAACCCTGTGTCTCCTATCTCTCTCTCTTCTTGCTTTATTAACTGATTTCCATTTGTGGCTTTGAACTTCTTCTCCATGAAAGCTTGTGTAATTTCTCTAGCAGAAGTTGAATGTCTCCGGGAAGAAGTAACATTCATAAGATTGTCAGAACCAGCAGTTTTCTTGTGAGCATTAACAAGATCTTGGAATGCTTGGCTTGAGGTCAACAAATGATGATAAGGAGCAGCTTCTAGGATTTCCCCATTTGACATCAACTGTGAAAGAAAAAAGAAACCTCAGCCTACAAAAATGAAATAAGAAACTTCTAATTCATTACTAATTTACAAACACTAGTTATATATGCAGGAAACAGAGAAAAGAAGAACAATGACAACCATTGTTCTGAGACTAATGAATTACCAAAACAGAATCAAATGCTGGTAGAAAGTCAACTTGATGAGTTACGAGTAAAACAGTTTTCTCTTTAAGACCATCCATGATGTATTCCTGCCAAATTTCGAAGCAATTTTTGAGTAAAGAATGACACAAACACTAATGTAGCATGTGGAGAAAGGAAGATGTCATTACATTAAACAAATTTGTAGCAGTATGTGCATCAACAGCACTAAATGGGTCATCCAAGAGATATACATCAGCATTCTGATAAAGAGCACGTGCAAGTTGAATTCGCTGCTTTTGACCTCCACTCAAGTTAACTCCTCTCTCACCTATTTCAGTTAAGTCTCCATGGGGAAATAGTTCAAGGTCCTTCATTAGTGAAGATCTACGAAGTGTTTCTTGATATCTATGAGCATCCAAATCAGATCCAAACAAAATATTTTCCCGTATAGTACCAGTCTGTATCCATGCTGTTTGAGAAACATATGCAAACTTTCCATAAACTTCAATCTGATATTCAATAGAGAGAATAAAACACCTATTAATAATATCACAGGAAAAATTCACTACAGTAAGTTGTATTCATGTGCTAAATATAACTATTGACTATAAAGTATCAATGTCATCAACATTATAGCTAATTAGAGAAGCCCCAACATTTAGTAGTGTATTGTATCAGCATAAACTTATGAGCATAAAAGGAATAAAAGCTTACAGTTCCCTTTGTCATAGGAACCTCTCCAAGAATTGTAGCTAAGAGAGTTGATTTGCCTGAGCCAACTTCTCCACAAATAGCCAACTTTTGACCATGTTTGATCTCCAAGTTTATGTTCCTCAGTGTTGACTTTGATAAATTACCTTCCCATGAAAAGTCAGCAGATTTGATTGAAATTGAGCCTCTAATACTGTCATCAAAACACCTATTCCTGAATTTTTCACTTTGCAATTCAGGTGCCTCAAGGAATTTAACAATCCGGGCAAATGCTACTTTTGCTTGAATTACCACCCCAATAACATCAGGGATGGATGTAATTGGCTCCTGCATAAGGCGTATAGTTGCAACAAATGTGAAAAGATTATTTGCATGTAAAGGAATATTCAGTAAGTAACATGTCCCGAATGAAGCAGCAGAGACCAATATAGGTGCGGTCCAAAATAATAAGATGTTGTATGCCTTTATCGATTGCACTACAACTAACACTTTGAGTTCCACATCCCTTAGCTTTTCTATAGCCTTTTTAAAATGGGTTTCCCATGCATACAGCTTCAGGACTTTCATATTCGTAAGAGCCTCAGAACTGGCCCTCAACCTCTCATCTTGTGCCACCATGAGTTCACTCTGATACTTTTGCTGCAACGTTGCTAGTGGAGTATTGCAAAGTACTGTGAGAACTATCACCACCAATGAGACAATTGTTGCTAGCCCAATAGCCTGAATAAGTATTACCAATGAAATACATATTTGGAGGCTTGTTGTCCATGTCTGATGAAACCAAAATGGGAATTCTCCAATTCTATAAGCATCCACTGTCACATAATTCATTATCTCACCACCAGAGTGAGTCAATCTAGCTGCACTGGATAACCTCAATAGCTTTTTATAAATGGCTGCTGTAAGTAGTGACCTAACTTTCATCCCAACAAGCCTACTGCGGAAATACCACTGCCTTTGTGATGCAGACTCTATCATCTTTATAGTGAAAAGTGATATGACCAATACATAACCCTCATATTTGAAACTTCCCTTACCTTCAGAAACCAATATAAAAGCATTCAGAAGTACAGGACCAGTGCATAGGGTGAGTATCTTGAGCAATGCAAACAATCCTGACATCAAAATCTCTCTCCTGTGGCACAACATTATTGTCCACAAAACCGATGACTGTGATAATGGTTCTTTTCCATTTTGTCTGTTAAATTGTTCTACAAATGACAAATAGCAGTTTTCTGCTCCATCTGATTCTCTTAACTTTGGTATATCCTCATCCTGAAGTGTTTTCTCTTGGCCCCTTTTCATCAATGGATTCAACCACCAAAACGACATCTTACTAAAGAATCCAGCTTTGGCAAATGGGGTGACATAGTTATCAGGATCAACTTCCTTAAATTGGCCATTTAAAGGGTCATAAAGGCCCTCATCAAAATCTCCATCATTGGTTTCACATTTATATACTTTATAAGTGCACAAAAGTAGTAAAACTGCTCCTGGAAAAGACAGAACATCTAAAGCTTCCTTAAATGACAATTCTCTGCTACTTATTGCATAAGACATGGATAAAACACAGAAAATAGTGGAAACAAATACGGTAAGAAGAGAAAACAACCACAACCATGATGTTGAAAGTTGTTTCATCTGAAAACTTACACTTAAACCCACTAACAAGCATCTGAATCCTTGAAAAAGTTCTAGCAACCACCAATGAAGAGGAAAAATAGTGTGGCTTTTCCTTAATTTTTCCTCTAAAACCCAAACGCCTAAGCACAAATACAACAACCCGAGAGAACCATTGGTTATGGCAGAAATTAGCTGCAAGTTTGAATATCTTTCAACCTGAAACTGACCATGAAATGGTCTGAACAAAGACCTCTGGATCAAAATGAATGCCAGCGTGATCAGTAGTAGCACATCAAAGCAAATGATCAAGAACTGGTTGGTGCATGTAGAAGGATCTTTCAAAAACTTGAAATCATAACAGAAAGGTGGCTTTCCTCCGGTCCCAGGACAATCAGATTCTCCACAAATCATGCTCCAAAAATCCTCCGTCATTTTAGGTTCCTTTTGCTGCTTAAACTGTGACATGAAGGACAAAAAAATTATGTCTTTATTGAAAAAAAACACTGTCCTAAACATAAAAATTGAACCAAAAAAAGGGGGTCCTCAATAAGTAAAACAAGACCAACTCTACAAAAAGCTTGAGTAGCTAGTTAGGAGATTGTTGCTGCAACTCACTTATCAAGAACCTTTCGGACTTTGAAATATGAAACTTAAGTAAAAATTCAAATTCAAAAGAATGGAAGTGGCACAAGTACTAAAGTACATCCTTTTATACAGAAAAGTTTTGTTATATGATAAGTGCTAATTCTTCTACAAGCTACATAGTAGACGCTAGTGAATGACCATATACCTAACAGCGGCAATTGGTATAGATCATGAAGCTGATTTTAAGAGAAAAAAGTAGAGCAGAAATCCAAGTACGAGTGCTATTTTGCTTCTATACTTTAAGTAAGTTCTTTGGTTTGAGATTCATAAATAGAAAAAACATAGAGAAGGAAACTCCACCGAAAGTTTACTATCTACACAAAGAGATTAATCATTAGAAAAACCAGTCTGAATAGTAGTGGGCTTGAATTTCTTAACTAAGTTCTTGGATTCGAATTTTATGAATACAAAAAATGTAATTTTAAAATTAGACTGACTAAATTAAAAGTTGGCTAGCTAAGCAGATATTAGTCATATGAAAAGTCGGTTAATTCTTAACACCTATAACATAATAAAAAATAAAGTAAAGCAGAAAAAAAAAGCTGATTTTAAGTCGTCTGCGATTGACTCACATAATTTCTCTGATAAAAAAACTGGTTTACAGAAAGAAATAATTACTACTTAAAAACAAACTGAACCAAATAGTTTGTTCTAACCTTTCCATAACATTTAAAACTAATTTAGTTTGAGAAAACAATTTTTGTGTTCATTTTCTGTTGCATAATTGGAACAGAAGTGTGATACATTTATAATTAAAAGTAAAAACATAAAATGCTTTCTAAAATCAATAGAGAAGTTGCATATATATGCACCCTCTAAGAGGAGGAGCATGAGCAAACTTTAAATGGCAACAAATGATTCAAGAATTTTTTTGCATCTTAAAGCAACTAGTAAGATCTAAAGGAACCTTTCTATGTATGCAATAAGAATCGGATTCAGCTTTATCGGTGGAGGATAGTTCATATATACTGATGATATACCCCAAAAAAACATTTGGTCCATAAAGAAGAGAGTAAGACGGCAACTAGAAGACAATGAAGTAAAAGAAGAATGTGTATAAAAAAAGTTCCAAAGGCCCCTTCTTATTGTTAATTCTACTGGGACACTAATTACAATGTGATTGGGTGGAGAAGAAAAACAAATCATAGCGTGTTTAACTCATTATAATAAACTTAAAACAAAACAGTGTAAACATTGAAAACTAGGAGAATGGAACAAACATGTAATAACGATAAAAAGGAAAAAACTACAGTTGTTTAATTAACACGAAACTCAAGTGAATGGACGATAGGTGGAAAAAGAGGAGTGCTAACGATAGGTGGAAAGACACCATTGTGGGATGTGAAAACGAGAGCTTGTAGACAAGAAGAGTAAAGAGTTGAAAGATGAAGAAGAAGCAAAGATAATATTTGCCAGTACAAGGAAACTGTGTAACAATGTCTTCATTGCTCAAGTGTCTCGAATTATTTTTGCATGACAGATTTTTTTTTTTACTCAGATGGAATCCCAAGATTATGCAAATAGAAGGCTTAGTGCGCTCAAACTATTTCAAAATTTAGTTAAGCTAATTGATAGTTATAGCCGAAAATATTCTAGTTAAGCAAATTATTGTATTATAAATATTTAGTAAAATTATATATTTAAATACACTACTAACAAAATAATTTTGTGGCTAATTTTAAAATCAATAGTTATTTTGTAGCTAATTTCTAGTAAAAATAATTAGCTACAAAATTACTATAATATTGAATGATAGCATGAAATAAGTAACAAATTAGCTAAGAAAATAATCTTAGTTAATTTGTAGTAAATTTTTTAAAATTTATAGTTATTTCCTAGCTAATTTGTAGTAATAAGAAGTATAAATGAATATAACTTCAATTTAGTTAGAAAAAATAATATTCTAGTTAATTAATAGTTAATTAGTTAGGATTTAGCTACTAATTTAAATGGTAGCTAAAATTAGTAGCAAAATCAAAAAATTCTTGTAGTGATAGTAATAAAATAATAGAAATGAATATATTTATATAATATTTCTTTGTAAATATTAATTTGTTTTATTAGTAAAAATATATTTTAAGTATTTATATTTTATATTTTAATTAATTTTAAACTTTTATAATTTATATTTATAAATATCAAGTATATTTTTTTAGTTTAAATTTTTTCATATTTATATTTTATTATTAATCTTGTCCTATATTTTAAAATATTTTCAATCAAATTTTAGATAAAGTAAAAATAACATACATTTAAGTAATTTTTATATTTTATTATGTGTAGTAGTTAAAAAATTTTAAGCATAATATTAAAAGTAATAGAATAAATAATGTTAATAATGTAATGGTTAAAACAAATAATATTATATAAAAATAAAAAAAATCTATCATCTATCATTATAATAGTATAATATTAAATTAATAAATTAAATAGTATAAATAATATAATAATTAAAATAAACAATATAATATCAAATATATCTAAAATATAATAAATAAAATAAAATAATATCTATCATTATCAATAAAATAAAATAATAATTTTATCATTAATAATGATCTAATTTATGACTTTCTTTTTAGATAATCTATGGCACTGTAAAAATTATTTATATTGACAATGTACTTAAATAAATTTTTTTATTTTTTTATTATATTATTTTTACATTTAATATATTTTTATTCATAAAATATTAATTTTATATTATTCTTTTTTTACATGTATTATATAGTGAAATTTTAATTTTTAATTAGTACTTTTTATCTTGGTCCCGTTAAGCTAGAGGTCTGACTCCGCCACCGATCATGGATTCTTTTGTGGAGAATATTCTTTTATCTTCTTATGGGAAAAAGAAATCGAAAGCTAATTGAAAATATGTTTGGAAACTAAACTCCACAACACAATAGATAATTATTTGTGTTATTGAATTCAGAAACTAATATGGATAATGAAGAGACGAGTGTGAAACAGATGCCAAAATTCATAAAGTCATTTCCTCAACGCTTTTAAGAATAAGAAAAAATTTCTCTTGATAAATATGTTATTTTCTAGAACAAAAAAGTTCTCTTTGCTTCAAAGCTTGAAACTTTAAAACCATAGTCCACAGTTTTTAAATTGTTCATCCATTTTCTCTAGAATTCTTATAAATATGTTGTATTTTAAGGAAAAAGTACAGATGTAGATAACACAACAACAATTCATGTGAGATACCAACAAAAGTTAGTTTAATTGGTAATAATCAAAGTAAAGAAGGTGGTTTCAATTATGTTGTTTTCTCTCTCAACAATGTGGTCATGAATTTAAACTATTTGTATAAATATTTTTCTCATTCAATTATGTTTTTTACAAATTGAATAAAAATACGTGCTATTCATTTTATTAATCTAAAACTATGAAATTAATTCTTTTTAGTATTTGAAAATTAATGTGAATCTTGTTATTGAAATATTTTTGGTTAGAGAAATATTAATTTTTTGCCATACTAAAGGAAGACAAAGGGGAATGAATCGCGAAAATTTCAGTGAAAAATGTGAATAAAAATCAAATGATAAGCGAGGGAGCTAGAGTATAAAATTGATAAAAAGAAGAAAAATGAACTTGAAGGAAAGCAATTTGTTTGAATGGATTTTATTTTAATTTGATAAAAATATAATCTGAAATAAATAAATAAATTTCAATCCAAATAGGGATGGAGCTAGAATTTTGCTTTAATGGGGTTAAGACTAAAATAAATACAATTCAATAAAAAATTAATTTTTCTACTTACACGACATGTGCATAATATTTAATTTATATATATATATATATATAATTAATTAATATTTTTATGAAAAAAAATAAATATATAAACAAGTCTAACTTACATAAAAACATGTACAGTGTAGTAGCAAAATCATTTGAAGAAATTAGAAAAAGAAAATGAACAACACATTTCCAAATTCTTATCTTAATTTTAAAATGTTGCTGCATCACCTCTTTTGTATATGCTTTAGTTACATAAGGTCAACCGATATATACAAGACATTTAAGTTAAGGCCTTAAACATCCAGAGCAAAATTGAATTTTTTAGAATGATTTTCTTTTTCTACTAAATATAACTCAAACATCATTTTGAATAAAAATAAAGACAAAAATATAATAAGGAACTGTCTTGGGTTTTGACTGATTATTGTGTTTTTCTTGGGTCCTCTGTCATTTCATGGAAATCTAAGAAACAAGTAACTGTCTTGCGTTCTTCCTCTCAAGCTAATAACCCAACCTATTATAACTAATACTACTGCAATCAGTTAGTTAGTTTTAAATCTGTTTTGTATATTAGTTATGTTTGTTAGTTCTTTATTCTTTGTATACAAGGCACTCTGCCTTTTCTTGATGTGTCATTATCATAACGAGAATAATTCTTTTCTTTAAGTTTTCCTCGATCCTTCAGCATCAACACATTCTGTTGCTGCTGCATTTGCAAAACTAGATTTTACTATTAAAACAAGAGTGGGGACTAAAGCTACCTAATGAATTTATAGAAAGGGATGGTGAAACATTCTTGTATGCATGGGAATTGAAAAAGATAATAACTAAATAGAGCAAAAAAGGAGGAGAAGGAACCTAATATATGGTCAAATTATGTGTTGAGTGAGGATTAATCTTTAACAGTTCACCTTCATAACAAGCACAGATCCTCTCTTAAGTACTTCAGCTACTGCATCAGATTCATCTCATTTTCCCGGAATATTAATATTCCATCAAGCTAAACAAAGTCAACAAGATAAGTCGATGCTAGAGTCAACACCATGTATGGCCAGTACTCAATTAAATGACATTGACCTATACGAATTAATGAAATTGATTTGTTCCAACTGTCACTTTATAATTGCACATGGCAACTTTTGAGGCCGTGCTTCCATGATTTCGATCTTGATATACTCTATTTAGTTTATTGCCCACTTACTTGTATTGGTATCTTATGAACCAGAGTAAAAAACCTCTGATTAATTGTGATGGTGAAAGTGGTCCTACATTGGTAAATCAATATTAATTCTTGTTATATCATGTACTACTATTATGGTATAGTTTAGGGTGGCACCAAACTCATCTTGATCATGGAATCAAGTACATGCCATTCTGTGTCTATACCATCTCAAAAAACCTCAATTATGAAGCAAGCGTCAATTAGAATCATCTTTATGAAATCATCGCTATTATACTTAATAGGCTCTGCATAACAAAATTGAATCATTTCTTCCAAACTTCTAAGTGTGACAACAAAATCCTCCATAGGTAACTGTGTCGTTCAATTTAGAAGTCCCTTGAGATATTTCAGTTTAGGCTCTTCCATTGACTCCAAAATGTTGTCACGTGCTTTATGAAAAGGGCCAATGAAAACAATTCGAGGCGTGTAGACTTTTGTATTAGTTTCACGAAGTCTTTGCACTCTATAAATGCATTGCATATTAACGAATCCATAGCTTTCTGGAGGTTCCACATTTTGAAGCATTTCCGCCAATCTTGTCTGCAAACATTGTTGTTCACGCAGTGAACAACTTGATTATCCTTATATTTAGCTAAAATTCTGTACCTTGGAGATTGATACATCAACATTGTTAATTAACAAAACATGATAGTTAGATCAAGTATAATATTAATAAATTTCGTTAAAATTTCCCTAGTTATGGAAGGCAAAGATACAATAAAAGGACCTCAAATATAATATGGCAGACACATTGGTTGTAATATATTTACCACAATTAGGATTAAACATACCAAATAAATGTAATATTAGCATAGATACAAAATTAAAAAAAAAATATCGACTAATGTTCCGAACGAGAATATTAACTATTGTAAATATTGTCCAATAATTTTAAGTTTTAAGTTTTTTATGCATATATGATTACGTTTTTATTAAATAAAATTATAAGTAATTAAATAAAAGATTAAATATTTGTTATCTTTATAAATATACTTTTTTTTGTACTTTAGTTCCTATAAAATTGGGTCATGTTTTCTGTGCCTTATTTGGTTAGGTGACCTTTTTTTGTTTATGTCAAACAAGTTAACGGTTCAATAACATGTGTAGTTTTAAAAATATTAGAATTCGTTTGTTTGTAGTGGTTTTAAGTTACAAGTTTCAAAATTTTTTAAAATTAGTTTGTAGTTTAAATTTATAACAGTTAAAGGTTAAATTACATATAAAGAGAATAAATTTCAGTTATGGGATGGAGAGAGTAAAGTCAGTTATCATAGATGGAATGATGCCTTTAAATAAATAAATCAATTCCAGGACCTTGTAACGTAATAGCTTGACACTCATGAATTTATCTTTGAAATAAATTACTATTATCTTAATTATTACATCATTATTATTTTCTAAAAATATAATAATAAGTTAATTTAGATATGAAGTCTTATTAATCCAATAAATATTTTAAGATGTCTAAGTTGTGACAGTTTGCAATTTAAAAAAAAATAAAATAAGATGTTGCCTTAATTATTATTCTTCATTATTATTTTTTCTAAAATATAAAACATTATTTTAATTTAGAGATAACATCTTAGTTCTATATTTTAATGAGACATATTTAAGTTGCCACAGTTAAGTGTTGTCATATTTAATTAATCATCCAACATTTTTCAAATTATATATTTATTTTATTTGGGGTGAAATAAATATTTAAAATTATTAATAAATTATACAATTAAAATAAGGGAACCATTTTTAATAGCTATATTAGAAGTGAGTGAAATTAAGTTCGCAATGATTTGTATTTTGTTTGATGCGTAAAGCCGAAGACTGTAACTAAATAATTTCAAAATGGGGGATGAAATAAAAATTGGTTCAAATTTAAGAAAAAAAAAAATCTTAACCATATTTAATATTTGTTAATAAACTATACAATTATAAAAAGGTAACCAATTTTAAGCTATATTAGTAGCGGGTGAAATTAAGTTTTCACTTAGACTCTAAAATTCGAAATCTTATTTTAAAAGACCAGTTTTATTAAATTAATATTTTTTTTCAATTTTTTTTTTCTCAAATAAAAATTGATGACGAGTTCATTGATTTTACTAAATTTCATTTCGCCCTTTCCGGCAATGCCCTTTAGGTTACGCATTACATTTTAATGTAATTTAAACCATTTAAAAATGTACAAAAAATAGTTTTTATTTTTCACTTAACAGTAAGAATTTGAAGTCATTAGATAGAGATAATTTTGAAAGAAAATTATAATGACATATATAATGACAGCGATAATATTTTACTTTTTTTTGTTTTTCTGTATATTTATAATCTTTTACACTATGATAAATATGTTTATTTATTTATAAAAATATACTTAAGAGAGCTTATTTTTTTAGAAGAAAATATTAATTATTTTTAATAGTGAGAGATATATTATGAAATTTTTATTTTGTTGATGAATGATTGGATAAGTATATCTCAAACATTTATTTAGAATATGATGGTGACTAATTAAATATTATTTGAATCATATCTTTATAGTAAAAAAAAACAGTAACTAAATTATTTTATTATATAATTGATAGTATAGCTATATGTATTGACTTGATCACATTGATTTTTAATTATTATTTAATATTTAATAATTTATGTATTTTAATGTGATTGATTAATGAAAATTTATTTAAATTTGAGATTACATATGTTTAATGTAATTGAGTTTCCATAAGTATTTTTTTATAAAGAAGATGTCTATTGACTCCTAACTTAGGAAATTAGAGATATAGTATTTATGATGTGGGTCCTTTGATGTAATTGGTTAATGAGAGTTGTTATTGTTTTGTACAAGTTTTATTATATTGGGTTTATGTAATTTTTTATTTTATCATGTTATGTGCACGTTGATGCTAATTTTTCTATATAATAATTGTAATTATATAATTTTATTATCTATCTTGTGATGTTTCAATTCTTTTTGGGAATGGTGTTCGATGAGAAATATAAATATAATCTTTTTTTAGAGATTGATTGTTTTTTTTCTTAAAAAAACATACTGTATGATCCATTCATAATAGTAGAATGAATGGTATATATACATGCACATTTGTGTTATAATTATGCTAATGAAAATTTTAATTATGTAGTTCTTGGTGAACTAAACTCTAAGTAGTCTATCTTTGCTTATGACTCTTAGTTGGTGATTTTGTTTGTATTGATTATGTCTTGTTGTGATTGCTCAATGCAAGAGTCATTTTCAAAAATTAATTTTAAAATAAATAAAACTCAATCAATATTATTCAAATAGAGGAATATTGAAGGTTTCTTTATTTGATCTTCTATTTGTTGATAAATTTTTATTTTATTTAAATATGTGTTGGATATATGATAAAATATATTTTCTTGTAAGTTAAATTTTATTAAGTGATTTAATTTAAATTAAGGTTTAAGGAATCACTATGTATCTAATATCCATAATAAATAAATATTATTTATATTTCTAATCAAAGAATGGTAGGATTAATACTTGACTCCAATGTTTTTTATGACTCATTATTCCATCCAATAGTTAGTTTGTCGAAGACTGGATATCTAAGATTGAAGATGTTGTTCCCTGTGAATACGCCTGTGTATGTGCTTATATGAGATGAAGTGATTACTCTAAATCATGGTATAGGTCCTATTAATTTCTACAAAATTAAATAATTATATTTTAATGACAATTATTCATTTGAAATGGAAAAAATTCAGAGCACAAACAATCACAAGTTCCCAACTAAAATGTTTTAAAGAAAGGTTAATAACTGTGGTTAATATCTCAGCTAATTAATAACATATTTATTTAAAATACGAAAGTTTAAATGTCTTATAATTAATAAATATATTTTTAAAATAAATATTTATAACAACTAGATGGGTTAATATAACAACTTGATGTAATTAACGATTAGAGAATCACTATAAGAATTTTTTTTATTTTGTTACTAATTTTAGCTATTATTTAAATTAATAATTAAATCATAATTAGTTAATTATTAATTACTTAGAATATTATTTTCCTAATTAAATTTAAGTTATATTTATTTATATTTCTTATTACTATAATAGCTAGAAAATAATTACAAATTTTAAAAATTTACTACAAATTAACTAAGATTATTTTCTTAATTAATTTGTTACTTAATTATTTCATGCTACTGTCAATATTATAGTAATTTTGTAACTAATTATTTTTACTAGAAATTAACTCCAAAATAACTATTGATTTTAAAATTTTGTAATTAATTATTTTATTGTAAATTTTAAATTTTCTAATATTGAATTAACTCTATACCAACAACAAATAAATAAATAAACATGAAATGAATTACTGTTAATTTTTATTATTTTGCAAAGATGGGTTTTGGGAATTGAATCGTATTGGGTTTCCATTCATTTTATTATTGCTCTAATGTTTGAGTTAAGAGAAACGTAGAGTGCGATGATGAGACGATGGTTCTCTACTCTTGATGGTCAAGTTGTTATCATTTTCCAGAAGAACAGTGCTTCCTGCCTTGTATAATATTCATTCAATGCAAGCTAATTAAACCAAGTCCTTCATATGAGATAACCATATATGTATGGTCAATATTCAAAAACTGTTGTGCACTTTATTCATGCCGTAGTAAATGACATTGTCCTTTAATTTAATTAATTGATCTGTTCCAACTATCACAATTGATTCTGTTTATTGCTACCTGTGCAACTGTCGGGCTAAGGAGTTATGCATGATTAAATGTTTTATCTAACTCGTGGAACACATGGTCCTTAATTAGTTCCTTATGTTTCTAGTTCCTATCGTCACTGCGGGGCCAAAACAAGTGATGGTGAATATTTTATAGATCAAAATTAATTTACAGGAATGCTTAAGTCGTTACTTTTTCGTATTGCTAAAATCAATCCAATATTTGTACCATATTTTAAGATAACTAATTGAGATATTTTTTAGTTCACCTTTTTTTTCTTGATTTTAGTTTGTAGCTCAAGGCAATTGTTCGGTTGTTAAAAGTTTGAGATATTCTTTTTACAAACATTTGAATTTGTATTGCGAGTTTAGTAAAATTTTAAAATTTGAAAGGTTTGAAATTTGAATTGTTTTGGTTTAAGCTTTGTTTATTTTTAAAATATTTTGTTTGAGTAAATTAATTTAAATTTTTTTACGTCTCGAATTCTTAGTTTTCACCATATGTAAATTTTTTATTTATATTTAAAAATAGAAATTTTAATATTACATTTATAAAAATAAATATTAACTAATTTTGAATATTTAATAATTTAAAATATAAATATTGATACTTTTTACGTCTATATTAATAAAGATGAGAGAAAAAAGAAAGGTGAGAAGAGAAAGATGAAAAAAAGAGGGAGAGAGAAGAGAAGAGAAAAAAAAAGATAGAAAAATATGATAGATTGAGGGCTGAAAGGAGAGAAAAGATGGTGAAGAGAAGGAGAGGAAAGAAGATAGAAAGAGAATGAGAGAGAAAAAAAAAGAAAGATGAGGAGAGGCATATGAGAAGGAAGAAAGTGAAGAGAGAGAGGAAAAAGAAGAAAAAGAGTGATGAGATTAAAAGAGGAGAGAGAGAACATAGAGAGTAAGAAAGGAGATAGAAGATAGGAAGGAGAGAGATAAGAAATGAAAAAAGAGAAAAAGACATAAAGGTGAAAGAAGAGAGAGAAAGTAAAAATGAAAATTCTACTCTTTTGGTAAAATTTAAAATTCTACAATTGTAAATAATCAAATTACTTTCTTAAATTATTATAATGACTTAAATATATTTTTAGCCTCAATAAAATAAGTGAGTTTGGTTATTGTAAAAAAAATTATTTTTATTTTTCATTTTTATAAAATTTAAAATCATTGTTTTTTATCCCTATAAAATAAGTAAATTTTGATTATGATCCTTATAAAAAATCTTCTTTGATTTTAACTCCTAAATTTGAAATAACTAATTTTAGTCTATAAAATTCATTTTAAGGTCTATAAATAACAATTATTTTAAGAATTAAAAAATTTAGAGGTTACATGCAAACATAATAGTGCATAGACATCGGTGGTTATTATTATTTAGGATGATCAATTTATCTTTCGTTAAATAAATATAAATTTGTATCACATAATAATAGAGACAAAAAAAATAATTTCAGATTTTATAGGGATAAAAAATAAAAAATTTATCTTATAGTGATCAAAATAAAAATTCATTCATTTAATAAGAACTTAAAACATATTTAAATTTATTAGAATTTTAATTTCTTCTTAAATTTTTTATTGAAACAATATGTTTCACCACAAATTTTAAATTCTCTAAAAAAAATTAAATTACTTTTTAAAATTTTCCATCTAAACACTAAGAGCGATGAGAAAGTTGCCTTACATTGATAATGGATATTCTTGTTATCCTGTGTGCAACAAAATATGGTGATCACCATATTGCTTCTAAGTTAATTATAAATTAGAATATATATAACATGAATTATTGTGTCCGCAATGTGACTCACAGTATGAAATTTCCTCTTGTTGTATGAAAGATCTCATTATCTACAAAAGCTACAAAAACTGGGGGATCTTGTGATGTTTTATTTTGGATTCTGCAAGTTTCCTTGTAACAACGAATCCATGCTAGTTCATAACTTACAATTGTATGTTGGTCTTTACAGATGTGAATGATACAAATTTGCAGTTGTATTAGGAAGAATTAAAGTACTCTTTTCTAGATCAAGGAAAGTAACAAGTTGGGTCACTAAAAAGGAGGAAATAAGGAAGAATTAGTGGTTAAGGTTTCAGAAGGAAAGAAAGTAGCTTGAGAAAAGTTTCTTCGTACAATAAGAAAAGAAATAAAAGAATGAGTGACATTAAATCTACAAATTCTAAACTCAAGGTTTTGGAGTTTAGGAAAAGATTATCAACATGTAAGTAAGAATCGTTTGTGAAATGGTTAATTAAATTAGACCATCAAGAGAGAGAGTATTTGTTAGAAAAATTAGAGAGAAGACTTTAATAAATCACAATAAAAAAATTTTAAGATTAGCAGTTATTAAATTGATGGTTAAATAATTTAGTGACTATATTAGCGACCGATATTTGTCCGTTGCAAAGTTCTAACACTAAGCAATTTAACAATTGAATTGGGTTTAGTGGCTAATTTGAAGGCCAAAATTTGGTTAGTAAATCAGTGGTTATTTTAGTTTTTTAAAAAATCGGCTAAGTTTTTATTTTAATTATTTATATTAAAAAATATCGGTTACTAATTTGGTGGCTAATGTTTGAATTTTTTTAAAAAATTTATTTGCTAAATCGGTCGCTAAAACTATTTTTTTCAAACTAGTTATGGAGAATAGATATATACCAATTTGTCTTATAGATTATCATACCGGTCAATTTGGGTGATGGTTGGAGGAGGGAAGAGACTATCGAAGGGAATAGGTGAAAAGGGAAAAGAGAGGGAAGGAGGGGAAGGAGGAGGGAAAGGAGAGGAGGAAGGTAAGGGGAGAAGAGGAGGATGGCATTGAGAAGAGGTAGTGGTGGTGGAGGAGAGAAAGGAAGAGAGTAAGGTGGAAAATAGAAAGGAGGAGGAAGAAGGGAGGGGAGGCGGCGAAGTGGCAACGGTGGAGTGGAGGGAGGGAGGAGAAGAGGGAGTGAGTGAAAAGGTGTAGGAGGGAGGGGAGGAGTGTTTAAATAAATGAAAGTGGGGAGAAAAAAAAAGAGGAAAAAGATTTTCAAATTTTTAAAAATAAGTTGCTATTTATTTATTTATATATTTTTTAAATAAATAATAATTCGATCGGTCGTTATTATATTTAATTTAAATTTTTAAAAAATAAATACAGGCGTTAAATCGGTTGCTAGTTTATTATTTTCTAATTTTAAAAAATAATTCGTCACTAAATTGGTTGTTATTATATTTAATTTTATTTATAAAAAATAAATTCGGTCACTATTTTATTATTTTTTATTTTAAAAAACAGATTCTATCGCTAAATCGATCATTATTATATTTAATTTTTTTTCTTAAAAATAAATTTGATCGCTAAATTGACCATTATTTTATTATTTTTAAATTTAGAAAATAGATTCCCTCACTAAATCGTTCGCTATTATATTTAATTTTATTTTTATAAAAATATATTTGATCGCTAAATTAGTCACTATTTCATTATTTTTAATTTTAAAAAACTAACTCTGTCACTAAATTTGTCGTTATTAAATAAAATTTTAGTTTTTTTAAAAAAATATTGTTAAATCAGTCATTGTGAATATTAAAAGTGTTAGCAATAGAATCTGTTGATCACTAATTCAGTGACTAAGATTGAAGTCTCAAAATTATTATTATTAGGGACCGAATTATTTCGGTCGCTAATTTCGACAGCTAAATTAAACTTTTTTAGTAATGAATAGAGAAGATTCTATGTAAGTTGGTAATTTATTTATATTAGAATTGTTCATAACTATTATATATTTTTCAATTAACACATTAAATTAGTATAATGTCAATAACCCTTCAAATACTTAATTATTATATAAGAATAATATTCAACTAAACTCTTCATCTTTTAATTATTATTTTTAAAATCTTCCTTTAATTAGAAAATTCTCAAAAAAAAAATTCACATCAAATCTTGCTCTCAATCTTATAAAATCTTCAAACTTGAGAAATTTAAAATATATATATATAATTTGATCTTGTGTTCTTACATAAATCAGATTCACCTTTCTCTTAGCAATTCTTTTCTTAAACTTGATGATTCACTTGAACATCCATAATGTACCTTGCCTAAACATTATATGTATATATCATACGTTAATTAGCCAACGGTAAATGTAAGTATTCAATTTGAAATTATAATTTTTTCCAAGAATTTCAGCCATAAAAATGTATTGTTATTTATGTTAAATTTAGAAACCAGCACATTTAATTATTTTTAAAGTGACTTTAATTTGAGTTTTTCCTGAAAAATTAAATATTGAGAAAGCTTTACTCCTTTAAGTGAGTCTAACCAATTTCCTTGTCTGAAAAACATGTTGAGATAATGAAGTAAATCCAAAATAACATATTTATTGAGTACTTAATATTTTAATTTCACGAGATAATTGTTTTTTTATATTACTAAAATTTATAATAAAAAATATTTCTAAATATATATAAATTATATTATAAAATAAATATTGAAATTCAATTTAAAAATAAAGATAAAAATGAGAGAGTAAAAAAATATAAGAATTGAGAGGTTAAAAAAGACTCTAAACATGTTTTTATTGAAAAAAATAAAAATATTTTGGTTGAAGGTAATTCCTCAAAAGATTTAGGAAGTTATTTATGATTATGTTTTTCATTTATAACATAATTTTATTATAAAACAATATATCTTTTGTATATTTAGAATAAGTTAAACTTACAAATGGAGGAGTATAAAAGAGGGGACCAGCAATTTGAGCAGGCCAATGGCCATCAGTAGTTTGCAGTGCAGATAAGTAATGGGCAGCTCTCTTAAGTGTGATGCTAGTTTTTTCATATGTAATCTCCTCATCATCTTCTATCTCCACACTTTCTATTCTTTCTTTGAAATTCTTTTCCCTCACAATCTGTAAAACCCAGGAAACATAAATAGCATAAATTATTATATTTATTAGGAGAAGAAAAGCACCTTAACAAATGGAAAATATGTTCGTATAAAAGTTATGAGTGATTTACAGCGGTTAGAGAATAAATATGTGAGAAACTAAATAAAAATAAAAATAAAATTAAAATTGAGTAATAGACAGAACATTTTTTTCATAACTATGCCATAAATATGAATTGACGATTGTGATGACTAAGTTTTACTCGAAGAATTTAATTAATTACCTTTTTTAAGAGAGTCCAGAGTGTCACTTGGATTGACATTATATTACTAATATTAGTATCACTTTTGTTATATGCATAGAAGTATAGATAAAAAAACAGAAAAGGAAAATGAGTAGGGTATCTAAAAGCAAGCAAGCACGCAGCATCTATATGTACTTTAGAACCCACCCATGTTAATTAAAAACCACAATTTTTAGATTTTATTTCCACTAACTTACTGTTCCCCTACCCTGCCATGCACGTAGGGATGTATATTCAAACTTTTCTTTTTATAATTTTTTAATTTTATTTTCCCAATTACTTGTGAATTTTGAGGTCTCAAATTCTTTTATATGCACAATATTTATTTTTTAAAATTTCTTTAATGTCTTTTTTTCTTTTCGAAATATCACATTATAATATTTATTTCAGCACTTTCTAAATGATAATATCACTCCAGAAAATTGCAAATAGAATTAATTAAGTCGTATATCATCTAATAATTAATTATATTTTATTTTTAATAATGAATATTGTGTCACTGAAAAGCTATTTTGGTTTTGCAACTAGTTTATTTTATAAGTTAAACATATTTTATTTTTCTAAAAAGGCAACTAAAAGACCATCATTTCTATTTTTCTTTTATCATGACTATCTTAGGTTTTTATATACCCAGAGAGGCCAAATTACACCCTATAAGTTATAAATTTTTTTTATTAATAATTATATATATATAATATAATTTTTATCAATTCAACCGTTAATTATATATAATTATATATTATATTAATTATTTTCTTCAAATTTTGTAAAGATAAACATGAATAGTCAAAATGTAAAATTACATTACCACCTTAAAAATCATATATTTATTTCTTTCACTTTTAAATAAAAATAACTTTCTCATATGTCTCTTTTATATTTGTTTCTTTCTTTCTTAAATCTAATTAATGATAATATTTATTCCTTTCAATATAAAGGTTGATTTATTTTGGTTATGGTTCTCGTATAAAAATACACTGATCTCGTCCGAGAGTATAGGTAGTGTAGTGTGTTTTACTCTTTGATGGTATCTCTCTTTTAGGTGGGTCTCTTGGTCCCTATTTATACATGAACGATCCTTTAGTATTCTCTCTAATAGACTCCTAACTGTCCTAACTGCCTTCTAACTAACTTTGGAAGTTGAGCATTTTGGCCAATAAGGGGTTGGTCTGAGTGGACTGGCTTCCTTTGGACCAAGGTACTCTATTGGGTTGGGGCGCATCTACCTTTAGGCCCAGGTTCGGAGGGTACCAATTGTCGTGTGGGCCTACGCACATGTCGAAGCCCGGTCGTCATGGTCGACCAGTACAACAACCCCTTAAGCTTTTTGTCGTAAGGAATAAACTTTAATTCTCCTTTCTAGTATGAGACGGTCAGGCGTGGTTCCCAGTCTTAATTGGCAGGTCGGCTGGTTGGGACTTGGTCCCTCCTTTGATCGCACCTTGTTATATGTTGTTTGTGTGCTGTTTGTGTGCGATTCTCCCAGACTCGACTAGCCAGGATGGATTCCTAATAGGAGTGGATTCAGATTATTCGGTAGGTTGACTATTGCACAACCCCTTATGCACCGGGTGAAGCGATAATCGACCAGGATGGACTCGGTCGGTAGGTGTGAACTCGAACTATCCGGTGGGCCGACTGGTACTCAACCCCTCACGTGTGAAGCAATAATCGGCCGGGGTGGACTCAATCAGAAAGCGTGGACTCAGACTATCTGGTGGATCGACTGGTACTCAACCCCTCATGTGCTGGGTGAAGCGGTAAGTACTTTGAAGTTTCATCCAATATGAGATTCGATTGGTCGAGCAAGTTTTCATCTGTTCGGGATAGGCCTTGAAAAGTTTGACATATGTGGATGTGACTGTGTCAGTTTGTGGGAGTTTCTCTTTTGCCACCTCTTGGTTTCTCTTGTTCAAAGTGTTCTTGCCTCGGGGGGTCTATGGACTGGCCGTTCATAGGTCTTTGGTACTCTGGACAGCCTTGATCGACTTGTCTCTGGAAGATTTTTAATAATCTCGCCTATAGAGGATCTAGTGATTGGTCACTCTCCAGTCTTTTCTCATCTCGCTTGGAAGGGATTTGATGATCGGCCGCTCAAGGCCTTTTCTCATCTCGCTTGGACAGAACCTATTGGCTGGGTTCCCAAGCCTTTTTCTTTTCTCGCCTAGACGGGACCTATTGGTTAGGTTCCCAAGTCTTTTTCTTTTCTCGCCTAGAGAGGATCTAATGACCGGTCGCTCTCAAGTCTTTTCTCATCTCGCCTGGACGGGGCCTTTTACTTTTCTGCTCTCGCTTGACTGGGTATGTTAGCATACTTCAGGTCATTTGCTCACCTGAAGGGGACCTTTTTCCGGCCATCCTTCACAGGTATTTTTTCTTCATGCCTAAAAGGGACCCTTGGGGCCGTCCTTCGCAGGTCTTTTTTTCATGTCTAGAGGGGACCTTTTCGGCCGTCCTTCGCAGGTCTTTTTTCTTCATGCTTGGAGGGAACCTTTTTGGCCGTCCTTCGTAAGTCTTTTTTATTCACGCCTGGAGGGGACCCTTGGAGCCGTCATTTGCAGGTCTTTTTTCTTAAAATACTCTCAAGCTTTGTTCACGATGAGGAGCC
Organism: Mucuna pruriens; assembly: GCA_025330945.1. Classification (NCBI taxonomy): domain Eukaryota; kingdom Viridiplantae; phylum Streptophyta; class Magnoliopsida; order Fabales; family Fabaceae; genus Mucuna; species Mucuna pruriens. The sequence continues at coordinate 249,172 of JAENHJ010000305.1, forward strand.
GAAAATCCTTTTTTTGGGTACCTACATAAATTGTGGTTTATAATCTTGCATATTTCAAGATAAAAATATACTTACCAAATATTAGAGGTTTCTCATATTGCACTGTGGGCATGCCGAACTTGATGGTGGATCTGCAACTTTTCTAGCTTTGAAGTGTATGCCTTACCCTCTAGTCCTTCCAGCTTTCTTTTTTCTTTTTTCTTTTTTGAGAAAGTGCGTGAGTGAGTGAGTGGTGATGAGGGCAGTTGATTACTAGGGGCGTGATCGACCGAGAGGAATGTGACCAAGTTGTGAAATGAGGTGTGACCGACCGAGAGGTGAAATGATGTGTAATCGACCGAAAGATTAATAGTTATTTGTTACTTCCTTATTACAACAAGTGGTGGTGGCTCAATTGGCTAGCGTGTTGGCCCCTTTCCTTAATGATGATGAGGTTGTGGGTTTGAGCTTTTCTTGTTCCTAAAAGTGCATTTTTTTCGTGCAATGTGTGGACTGACGTGCTCATGAAGAAATGTCGCTAATTAATTGGCGGCTATACTTTTTTTTTTAATAAAACATCCTTTTATTTTTTTCACTATTCCTTCCTACCTCACTTTGTTTTCTCTCAACCAAGGCACCACCACCAGAATCCGTGGAGCTAATGAAGTGCAGAATAGAAAAATATCTTCTAGCCTTTCCTTCATGATCTTGGAGCTGAAAATGGAAGCGATGAACTCTTCTTGTTGCTGGTGCCGCTTCGGAGCCTTCAAACACTTCTTCATCTTCGTAGGGTCGATGTCGTACGGATCAATGGTTCTGGGTTATGAATCTGTTCCTTCCTCTTTGTCGTTCTTCGTTGCCATTACCCAAAGGAAGGGATAGAATGGATAGGCTAACCTTACGAAGTGCTAGCGAACTGCTTTCGATTGAGGTGGTTCTTGTTTCTTCTTTTCTTTTGGGCTTCAAGGTTGGTCTCTTAAACTTGAGACGTCGGGAAAATTTTCACCAAGGTCCCACGGTGGGCGCCACTATTCTCGTCTGAGACGTCACTGTTCTCGTTCGAGAGCACAGGTAGTGTAATGTCTCCGCTCTCTGCTTGTAACCCCCTGCATAGGTGTGTCCCTTGGTCCCTATTTATACATAAACGACCCTCTAGTATTTTCCCTAACAAACTCCTAATTGTCCTAACTGTCTTCTAACTAACTTTGGGAGCTGAGCGTTTGGGCCAGGAAGGGGCTGGTCTGAGTGGACTGATGTCCTTTGGTCCAAGGTACTCTGTTCGGTTGGGACGCATCTACCTTTAGGCTTAGGTCCGAAGAGTGCCGATTTTCGTGTGGACCTATGCACATGTCGAAGCCCGATCATCATGGCCGACCGGTATACATAACATAATATAATAGATTATTATATCACTAGATAGAATCTCAGTATCAATTATTTACATGAGTATCAACATTATTAACAATGACATATTATTTTATGTTAAGGCGAGGTAGGCCATTTTGTTTTAGCAATATAAAAACACTTTAAAAACTTAGGGTGATTGTTGTGACCTAAATTGCGATGAGGCGGATTTTGCAGAATAGATTTTGGTTTGAAAATTAAAAGTCGAATCCATTTTGGAGGTGGGACCGACCATATAGAATCGGAATCGACTCGGCCAATCCGAGAGGACTAACCAAGATCGATTTTAATTCTAATAAGAGTCGTCACCAGTATTTTAAAGGAAACACTAGAAACTGAGAATGGATAAGGCAGGTCGCGAATCAAAGACTAGGTAAGGAGTCAGTTACGCACAGGGACAACATGACATCCTCACACGCCTATCACGTGATAGTTACCATATTGGCTGCATGAACTAAAAGGACCTTCACATTGTGCTTGTTGTTTTTTAAAGAGTAATTTAATTTACAGTGAAATATATATATAAGGTTTAGGTGTTTTGGGATGAATAACTTGATAAGAGTGTGCCTCTTGCTCCTACATACCTCTTTTCAGTAAGAGGAATCAAAGTTCACAAGATTTTGGACATGTGACGAAGTGTAGGGGTGGTAGACTATCCATTAGGTGTTCATTGGGAAAATGACTTGACACCATTAAAAGATGGACTATCCGTTAGGCGTCTAAGAAAAAGGTTGAACTATTCGTTAGGTGTTCGGAACCTTAAGTGTTTTTGAGAGATGGACTATCTTTTAGGCGTCCATGGGGAATGAGGAGGCTGAACTATCCATTAGGCATTCAGATATTGGATGACTTTAAAAGAGAAGTGTGGACTTTCCATTAGGCGTCCTTAGGAGGAGACTAAACTATTCATTAGGTGTTCAGACACAAAACGACTTTCATAGAGAAGTGTGGACTATCCATTAGGCATCCTTAGGAGGAGTCTGAACTATCCATTAGGCGTTCAAACCATGAATGATTTTCACAGAGAAGTGTGGACTATCCATTAGGCGTCCTTAGGAGGAGACTAAACTATCCATTAAGTGTTCAGGCACAAAGCGACTTTAAAAGAGAATTGTGGGCTATTCATTAGGTGTCTAAGTTGTAATTGAAAGAAACTCTAGATAGATGTTATGATGTTTGATAACAAGCATAGGGGATAATCGAGACCGACTCGATTCCGGATGTGCCTGGATGTTGAGACCGAATCTGCTAATGAATCAAATGTTGCGACCTTTGACTATGTAGAGCCAGGACCAACCTAGACTGTTCAAATAAAGGGAAGTGTGACTCTAAGGTTTAATGTAAGGAGAAAAGGATCGAGACCAACTTGGTCCTTGCAAAAGCTGACTACATGTTAGCTAAGCAAAGGACTCGACTAGTGTTTGGGTATGACTTTAGTGCTGATATGGAGGACAAACTTATGGCATGAGTTTTAGCTTATGCAGAAGTGTTTAGCAAACTAACCTGGTATCTAGAGAGTTTGATGTTCTTTCTACTTTGTTTAAGCGGCATCCTAGATTGGTAATGAGACCTTCTTCTTTCTAGCTTTCCGCTTCAAGCTTCGAACCTTCCTACTTGCTTCTGTTCTTTGCTTCCTAGTCCCCTCTGCTTTCCAATTCTCTATCTCTCGCCTTTCAATCCGAAGCTTCACACTAATTCTTTATCCTTCAATTGTCCAAGTTTACTTGACCAAAATTTTTTCGACCTTGAGTTCTTCGTCCTAAGGCCTTTTATAGGCTATGCTTGGAGTCATGGGTGCATCAGATTCGAGCACGTGGATCAATCACAGCCCTTTGATCCTTTTTTCTCCTTCTTCTTTCTAATCTCATGCATCTCTTAAGTCATGTACTTTGAACCTTATGCTCGGTTGTGGCACGTTCTCAACAACCACTTTAGGAATTGTTGATTCATGCAAGTTCTTGTCTACTGGTGCTGACGTGGCTGGGTCAGAGGATCTTACTTCCTTGGGGTGTGTGAGATTCTTGTCTCCTGGTGCCTAGTTGGACATGGATTTTTGTCCCCTTCTGCTGACTTGGCTACATCCAAGGGTCCCTTGTTAATCTAAGGGAATCTGACGGCTCCAAGCCTCTTGAATTTCGTGGAACTTTGTTTCCTTTTGCTAAGGTGGCCAAATCTTGTGGTCACTAGCTGACCTGGCCGGACTCGAAAGCCCTCCTGTATGAGATGGGCTAGCTTGGGCCTCTTTCCTGTCCTTTGGGCCAAGTTTAATGGTCCTTCTTTCATGAAGTGGGTAGGCTTGGACCTCCTTCTTATTTATTGGGCCTAATTTGAGCCTATTTTGCTTGGACGGACAGATTTAGGGTCCTACAATGATTATGACCACCACAAGTCGTCCCTCGTTTCATCTATGGATACATGTATATATTGATTTCTTCTTTAATATAATAATATTAAGTTGATTCAAGGTTTCGATTTTTTAAATAAAACTTTAAGTATTGAGAATAAAAAAATTTGTTAAATGTAGTAAATTAATGTTTTCAATAAAATTAATTATAAAAAATCAATAAATACCTTGTATTTATAATATAATTAAAAAAGTAATACATAATAATAAAAGATATATTTGCATATTATAAAATTAATTTATTATGAATTAATATCTTTATTAATAAAAAATTAATTAATTTAATTTAAACGCATAATATACACAAGTATCAATTTCATGAATGAACAAGATTGTTTCAAATTAAATTGAAAATATGTTATTGGAGGACTAAAAAGTTTCCCACGTTGCATGACACCATTGTGTACCCATCTCATGGTATGACCCTCCATTTTTCTCACACAAAGTGAGATTAATGTTACTTGGTAGAAGTATAAATGAAAATGGTTTTATTATTGAAAAATGACCTTCATCACTGAAGTTTATTTTTATTAGCAAAAATGTATGGAAAAACCTTTAAAATAAAAATTGTATTGAAATCAATTTTTTTAAAAAATTATGTGTAGAAAAAATATTAATATCTTACTATATTCGTTGTAAATTTATTAAAACATATTTATTTATTTACTTATTTTGAATTTATTTATTAAAATATATATTTTATTTCTTTCCGAAAATAAAAAATTAAAATAGACATTTTATTTAAAATAAGAATTGGATAAATAAATTTGAACCCAATAGCGACCTTGCTTTTATCCATCTTCAAAAAAATATAAGATCAACGAAAAGTAATGCTTGGATAAATTTTTTTAATTTTGAAATAAAATAATTTTATGCATTCTAATTTGGAAAATAATATTCAAGACGGATAAATAAATGCAACAATAGAATTGATTATTATCAAATTATATTTTAACATTTTATTTATGTTAATGTTAAATAAATAAGATAAAGAATATATCAATAAACATTACATATATGGATAAAAGTTATTTAATGTTTAATCATCATAAATTTAATCAAACCAAATATTTACGGATAAATACTAGAACTAGCATGAGAATGATTGGTACTAATTTTTATATTTTCTGAATCTTTTGAAAAATAACTTTATCAAGATTTAGCTACTTTAACACTACTAAAATATTTAATTTTGTAAAACTAATAATCTATTGTTGAAATAATTAATTTTGGGCTAATTTTAATATAATTGCATTCCAGAGGATTTTAAGCCCAAATACTAACCTAATAAAAGACTGACTCGCTCAATATTGGGCCGAGCCATCCAAAAAGAAAAACAAAAAATAGGAAAGTTACAACACAAGTTTCAGACCAAGCTCATGGTGGCTCAAGATGAGAGATTGAAGGCTAGTTCCGAGGCTCCTGTGAATATGAAAGTGCTAAAACTATATGCATGGGAAACTCATTTTAAAAATGTTATAGAAAAGTTAAGGAATGTGGAACTTACATTGTTAGCTTCAGTGTAATTAAGAAAGACATACAATATATTTATCTTTTGGACCTCACCTATTTCAGTCTCTTCTGCTTCTTTTTGGGCACGTTACTTTTTCAAAATTCCTTTACATGCAAATAATGTTTTCACCTTTGTAGCTACTTTACGTCTTGTGCAAGAGCCAATTACATCCATCCCAGATGCTGTTGGGGCAGTCATTCAAGCAAAAGTTGCTTTTGCTCGGATTGTTAAATTCCTCCAAGCACCTGAACTGCAAAGTGAAAATGTCAAGAACAGGTGTTTTGATGATTATATGGAAGGCTCAGTTTTAATCAAATCTGCTGACTTTTCATGGGAAGGTAATGCATCAAAGCCTACATTGAGGAGCATAACCTTGGAGGTTAAACATAGGCAAAAGGTGGCTATTTGTGGAGAAGTTGGCTCAGAAAAATCAACCTTTTGACAACAATTCTCGCAGTTCTTAAAACAAAGGGAACAACTGTAAGCTTTTATTCCTTTTATGCTCATGTAATACAATGTTATATCTTGTGATGCTCTAGTTTGTTATAATATGAATGGCATTCCTACCTTTTGTCAGCAATTACATTTAGGTCCTGTTTAGATAAACTTGTCAATAAACACTAACAAGAAAAGAAAATAATAAGGTAAAATAAATTAAACTTTTTCCATTAGTCAAAATTAACTTATGCACCATTTAAAACAAACTTTTGAAGAAGTTAAATAAGAGGTTTTATAAAAGTTGAAGTGAATAAGATGATTTTAACTTATATGAGAAGCTTAAATCATTTTACTTTCTTATTTTCTTCTTTTTGGTGTTTTTTGAAAAAATTATCCAGACAAGACCATAGTACATGTATTCGCCATACTGCAATGAATCTTTCATGTCCTTCATTTTAGCTATAATGTTAATAAATGTCTAATTCTTTTTTCTGATTTACAGGTTGAAATTTATGGGAAGCTTGCATATGTTTCGCAAACGGCATGGATACAGTCGGGTACAATACAGGAAAATATTTTGTTTGGATCTGATTTGGACATGCCTAGATATCAAGAAACACTTCATAGATCTTCACTAGTTAAGGACATTGAGCTGTTTCCCTAAGGTGACCTCACTGAAATAGGTGAAAGAGGAATTAACTTGAGTGGAGGTCAAAAACAGCGAATTCAACTTGCACGTGCTCTTTATCAGAATGCTGATGTATATCTCTTGGATGATCCATTCAGTGCTGTTGATGCAAACACAGCCACAAGTTTGTTTAATGTAATGACATCTTCCTTTGTTCACACACTACATTTGTGTTCTTTGTGTCATTCTTTACTCAAACATGGCTTTGAAACTTTGCAGGAATACATCATGGATGGTCTTAAAGAGAAAACTGTTCTACTCGTAACTCATCAAGTTGACTTTCTACCAGCGTTTGATTCTGTTTTGGTAATTTCATTCATCTTAAGGCATTAATTTTGTATATCATTGTTCACCTCTCATTTCTTTGTTTCCTGCCATGTGTCTAACAATTATTAATTTGTAATGAACTTACTGATTTCATTTTTGTTATCATCTATCTCAATATCTTTGTTCTCTCATACCATGTTAGAAATTTTGGCTTTTCTCTCGTTCCATTCTCTTCTATAAATATTACAAACATATTCACAGCTCTTAATTACAAATTAATTCTAATTCCTAATATTCATCCCATATAATAGGAAATAGAATAATAACAAATTTCCTGTTTAACAGTTTATCCTGCTTCTACCTATTTATGTTGGGTTAATTTTGGGCCCCAACTATGGTGGACAAAAGCTAAATACTCTTAAGCCCATTAGGTCTCTCTTTATAAGAAGAGAAGGGTCCGATTGGAGGAGCGACACACACAGACATATACAAACAGAGATTGAGAGTGAGTGGATTTTCACAAGGCAAAAGAGAGAAGAAAGAAAAAGGAAAGAGAAAAGAGTAGAGGTGTGAAAAATCGTGCTCGCATAATAGCTCAACTTTGTGGGTTCTTTTCTTTCATCTTGTTCTTCATCTACAAGTTTTGCTTGTTTGCTTGTTTGCTTGTTTGCTTGTACTGGTTGGTTGTATGAACAAATACTATTCTTGACCTGAACACTCTTGTATCCTTATTTCATTACAGTGGATTGATTTCTTTAGTCTGGACAACCCGTGGTTTTTACTTTTTACATTGAGGGGATTTTTCCATGTTAAAAATATTGGTCTCTCTTTTTTGATTCTTCTCACTGTTACTATCATTCTTATTTGTGGTTATTCTTTAGAGATTCTTGCAAGTTAGGAAAATTTTTATCAGCTGCGTTGTGTCACCACATTGGTAGTGCCTTATTAGTTTTTCTAGTATCTTATTACCTTCCCATCATTAGAGTGGCATTTTCCTCATCAGAGTGGTACCAGAGCTCTTTCGTTTGAAGGGTGTTGTACTTTCCAAAATAATAGAAGTTAATACAAATATAATGGTGAGTTTGAATGGTACTAGTTATCACTCGTGGAAAAGGAAGATGAAAGATTTATTATTTGTCAAGAAAATGCATCTTCTTGTTTTTGCTACTCAAAAGCCAAAATCTATTTCTGATGAAGAATGGGCTTTGAGCATCAACAAATATGTGGTTTTATTTGACCTTTTGTGGATGATAATGTTTATAATCACATTGCAAGTGAGATACATGCCAGGACTTTATGGGAGAAGATTGAATAGTGTGGGAACAATAAATTGTTTTTGTTAAATTCTATTGTGAGTTTGAAGTTCAAGGAAGGCACTTCACTATCAGATCACTTGAATAAGTTTCAAGGGATTATAGATCACATGTTAGGAATGAGCATCAAGTTTGAAGATGAGATTTTGGGATTACTACTCTTGAATTCTCTACTTGAGTCTTCGGAGACTTTTAAGGTCTCTATCACAAATTCAGCCCCTAATGATGTTGTCTCTTTGCAAATGGTAAAGGGTAGCGTCCTCAACAAGGAGATGAGAAGGAAGGCACAAGGTTCTTCATCTCAATCTGAGGTACTAGTAATTGAAAATAGGAGAAGAAGTCAGAAAAGGGAAAGAGAAAATAGTAGAAGTAAATCCAAGTCCAGGTACAAGAACATGGAATGTCACTATTGTCACAAAATAGGGCATGTACAGAAGCATTGTTTCTTGTGAAAAAAGGATAACAAAGGCAAAAAGGATAAGTTAAAAGAGAAGGATGATCATGATCATGATCGTGTCACTATTGCTATAGGTGATGATCTTGTCATTCTTGAGACTTTTAGTCCAGTTAATTTTGTATTCGATGAGAGCATGTTGATTATTGATAGCGATGCTACACTGCATGTTACACCAAGGAAAGAGTTCTTTACATCTTACACTGCAGGTGATTTTGGAGTGTTGAAGATGGGTAATGATGGTGTGACCAAGGTGATCGGTGTTGGTGATGTTTGCTTGCAAACCAACACAGGAATGCAGTTGTGGCTTAGAGGAGTCATGCTCCAGATGTTCACTTTAACTTGATATATGTGCATATGCTTGATGATGGTGGTTATGATAATCACCTTGGTCATGGAAAATGAAAACTCACGAAAGGTAACTTGGTTGTGGCCGGAAAGGAGAAATTTTCTAAACTATATTGGACAAAAGCTTTGGTTGTTAAAGACAGTGTGAATGCCATGAATATGGAGGCATATTTGTGGCATTGAAGGCTTAGTCATATCAATAAAAAAGGAATTATTTAGCCAAAAAGAACATGCTTCCAGGATTGAAGAATACAGAGTTGGAGAAGTGTTCTCATTGTATGGTTGGTAAGCATACTAGAATATTCTTTAAGAAGCATCCTCCCTCAAGGAAGTTAGAGTTGCTAGAATTGGTGCACTTTGATGTTTATGGCCCATTAAAGGTAAAGTCATTTAGCGGTGCACTTTATTTTGTTACCTTTATTGATGATTGTTCTAGGAAGCTCTGGGTCTATGTTTTGAAGACAAAGGACCAAGTGTTGGAGAAGTTCAAACATTTTCAGGCTTTGGTTGAGAGACAATTAGGCAAGAGGGTGAAATGTATTCGTTTTGATAATGGTGGTGAATATTGTGGACCGTTTGATGTATATTGCAACTAACAGGGTATCAAACATGAAAAGACTCCTCCTAAAACTCTTCAATTGAATGACTTAGTAGAGAGGATGAACAGGACATTGATTGAGAGGGTTAGGTGCATGCTTTCTAAAGCAAGGTTACCTAAGCATTTCTGGGGTGAGGCATTTTACACATAGTGCATGTTATTAATCTCAGTCTTGTAGTTGCCTTGAATACTTAGGTGTCAGACAAAATTTGGTTTGGCAAAAATGTCAAGTATGATCATTTGCGATTTGGTTGTAAGGCCTTTGTATGGTTGGATATGAAGACTAGGCAGTGTATCTTCATTGGGTATGGTCATGATGAGTATGGTTATAGGATATATGATCCTGTTGCCAAGAAACTTGTCAGAAGCTGTGATGTGCAATTCGTAGAAGATCAAACAATTGAAGACATTGTTCAGAATTGTGAGCAAAATAATTATGGTGATCAGTTGCTTGGAGATGGTTTTGATGTTCCTCTTGATGATAATGCTGAAGAGGAACAAGAGATATCACAAGATGAGAATCTGGGTGATGTTGTTGAACCGCCTCCAGTTCAACTGAGAAGGTCCAATAGGCAGAGACAATCATCTACAAGGTATACTTTTGATGAATATGTGACCTTGACAGATGGAGAAGAACCTGAATGTTACTAGGAGTCCATGGAAAGTGAAGAAAGGCAAAAGGCTTGGCAATCTAAATTGCAGCAATGTGTTGCTTTTTCCACTACCAAGGCAGAGCTTGGTTTTGTTCAGGATGAACATTGGTTATTCTGTCATAGTCAGAGTGCTGACATGATGACCAAGGTAGTTCCAAGAGAGAAGTTTGAAGCTTATTGTAAGATTGCTGGATTGGCAATTAACTCCACATAGTTGTGAAGGGATATGTGGGGTTATTTTTGGACTTCCAACTATGAGGACAAAAACCCAATACTCTCAAGCCCGTTAAGTCTCTCTTTATTAGAGGAGAAGGGGTCAGATTGAGGAGCGACACACAGAGACACATAGAGGCATAGCAATAGAGATTGAGAGAGAGTGGATTTTCACAAGGCAAAAGAAAGAAGAGAGAAAAGGAAAGAGAAAACAGTAGAGGTGTGAAAAATCATGCTCGCATAGTAGTTTAATTTTGTGGGTTCTTTTCTTTCATCTTGTTCTTTATATGCAGGTTTTGCTTGTTTGTTTGTACTGGTTGGTTGTACGAACAAATATTGTTCTTGACCTGAACACTCTTGTATGGTTATTTCATTATAATGGATTGATTTCTTTGGTTCGTACGACCCGTGATTTTTACTTCTCACCTTGAGGGGATTTTTCCACGTTAAAAATAATATTCTTTTCAATGTTACTATCATTCTTATTTGTAGTTATTCCTTAGAGATTCTTGCAAGTTAGGGGAATTTTTATCAGCTGTGTTGTGTCACCACATTCATGGTGCATTATTGGTTTTTCCAGTATCTTATTACCTTCCGATCATCAGAGTGGCTTTTTCGACATCAATTTGGACTAGCATGTTAGGCTAAAGAACAAGTTATGTTGATTGATCATGCTGCATTTTCACCCATGTATCATAATTAATACATTTAACATTTCCTAAGAAAAATATCTGTTAATTTACTGTCAAGACTTTTGCGTTAAATACGTTTGGAAGATGAAAGAAATCTACTGGAGAGGATACATTAATTTTCTAACAATGAATAATAACAAGGTTCCTCAATTAAGAAAGAAATGGACTGTTTTTACTTTATAAGTTGATATTTGAACTCTTTTTCTGGTATAGTAGATTTTGCTACTTCATTTTAATGTTGCTGAGTGAGTACTAAATTATTGTTCAGTTTCTTTTTTCAGTCATCTGTTCCAACTTAGACTTGCTAACAATAATTTTTCATTATAGTTGATGTCAAATGGGGAAATCCTGCAAGATGCTCCTTATCACCATCTTTTGAACTCATGCGAAGAATTCCAGGACCTTGTCTATGCTCACAAGGAGACTTCTAATTCTAATCAGCTTATGAATGTTACTTCTTCCCAAAGACATTTAACTTCTGCTAGTGAGATTACAAAAGCTTTCATGGAGAAGCAGTATAAAGCAACAAATGGAAATCAATTAATTAAGCAAGAAGAGAGAGACAGGAGACAGAGGGTTGAAGCCTTACCTACAGTATCTGAATCAGATGAAAGGCTATATATACTTTTCTGTGGTTTCCCTTTGTTACACTGCATTGGTTATTTGCCAGACATTGCAAAACTCGTGGATGGCTGCTAATGTTGACAATCCTTAGGTCAGCACGTTGCAATTGATTGTTGTTTACTTCTCGATTGGTGCTATTTCAACTATTTTCTTGTTGATTAGATGTCTAGTTATAGTTGCTTTGGGTATGAAATCATCAAAAAAATTATTCGTACAGTTAATGGATTCCCTTTTTCGCGCACCAATGTCATTTTATGACTCTACACCATTGGGAAGGATACTTAGCAGGGTAAGCATAGTAAACAATTTCTCTCCTTGCAATGAAATGTAATGAAGGTAATAGCATGGTGTTTGTCATTTTCTTGTCTAGGTCTCATCAGATTTTAGCACTGTGGATCTTGATATCCCCTTTATGCTTGGTTTTGCTGTGGGAGGACCTATAATTTGTTGTTCTAATCTTATAGTTTTAGCAATTGTCACTTGGCAAGTCTTGGTTGTCTCTATATCAATGGTGTACATTGCGATTCGCTTGCAGGTAATTAACAGAATCTTCTTATAAATATACTGTAATAGTGAAAGGGTGTCTTATTTAATTTCTATTGACACAACCAACAAATTTAACTACATAATTCTCAATTTTCTATAAAAGGAGGGGCATGGGGGCATGGGGGACTAACATGTTTTAAGCCTTCTTCAGCCTTTCAAATACTCTTGGTTGGAAGGTTAGCATAGTAAAGATTTGTTCCTCTTGTTTTTTAATAGAGATACTTTTTTGCTTCTGCTAAAGAAGTGATGCGGATGAATGGCACAACAAAATCCTTTGTAGATAATCATGTTGCTGAAACTGTTGCTGGAGTTGTGACAATAAGGGCTTTTGAGGAGGAAGATCGTTTCTTCGAGAAAAATCTTGATCTAATTGATATCAATGCCAGTGCTTTCTTTCATAGTTTCTCTTCAAATGAGTGGTTGATCCTACGATTAGAAATGGTGTCTGCAGTAGTTCTTGCCTTTGCAGCACTTTGCATGGTTATGCTTCCACCTGGAACTTTCGCCCCTGGTAGGACTTTCCTCTGAAATGTCATTGTTTGAGTATATAAATTACCTTCAAATTGTTATCTCTTATTTTATCCTCAGAATTAGCATTATCTTTCATGGTGCAAGTTTCTTAATTTCAATATCCTTTTCTCCAGGATTTATTGGCATGGCTCTCTCTTATGGCTTTTCACTAAACGCTGCCTTGGTATTTTCAATTCAAAGTCAATGCAGTCTAGCAAATTATATAATATCTGTAGAAAGGATAAATAAATATATGCATATACCTAGTGAGGCTGAAGAAGTAATAGAAGGAAATCGTCCTCCTTTGAATTGGCCAGTTGCAGGCAAAGTAGAGATACATGATCTCCAGGTAGTTGTTTAATTACATATTTTAAAATTTGAAGCATAGTGTTAAAAAATATGGGAGTTTAATTTAAATGAACTACATAATTTTCTGGTCTATACCAAAACAGATAAGATATAGGCCTGAAGGACCACTTGTACTCCATGGTAACACTTGCACATTTGAAGGAGGGCACAAGATTGGTATTGTTGGCAGGACTGGCAGTGGGAAGTCCACTCTTATAGGTGCTTTATTTCGCCTTGTGGAGCCGGCAAGTGGAGAAGTTGTAGTTAATGGCATAGACATCTATTGGCCTTCATGACTTGAGGTCACGTTTTTGTATTATAGCACAAGATCCTACCCTTTTCAATGAGACAGTTAGATATAATTTGGACCCTTTATCTCAACATTCTGATCAAGAGATATGGGAGGTAAAACTTGCTACAGTCTGCTTATCTTGGCTTTTGAGGACAAGTATGGACTAATTCTTTCTCAATATAAACTCAGGTTCTTGGTAAGTGTCAATTGCGAGAAGTGGTTCAAAAGAAAGAAGAGGGCTTAAACTCCTCAGGTACACTTTGAAGTTTCACTATTTTAACTGTACTATAATCACTTCTTTCTTAGATAGTAATGATTTGTACCAAATTGTTACCTAGTTGTTGGAGAGGGATCAAACTGGAGCATGGGACAAAGGCAGCTATTCTGTTTGGGGCGTGCTCTTTTGAGGAGAAGCAAAATATTGGTGTTGGATGAAGCAACAGCATCAATTGATAATGCAACTGATTTGATTCTGCAAAAAACCATTAGGACTGAGTTTGCATATTGTACAGTGATCACAGTAGCACACAGGATACCAACCGTGATGGATTGCACTATGGTTCTTTCAATCAGTGAAGGTAAGTTGCATATTCACAACCGTTTTATATCATTGAGCGAACTTTTAAGACTAGTCCATAACTCTATTTCCATTTTTTTATGTTGATGTCAAAATATCCTTTTATAAAAAAATGGAACAATTAAGAATGCAAATAATGGGGTTCATATGTTCTCCTCTACAATTCTACCTTTACCACTTGGTTTGACTGACGCCACCACATAGGTTTGTTGTGAGGAAAGGGTCTGGTTGCATTCACTTAGAGGGTAATGTGGTAAACAATGAGGCAATTAGTTTAACATTTCCACTTCCATGGAATATAAATGAATAGTTTTCAAATATGGGCTACTTGATTTTCACACTAGAACATAAAAAATAAAGAAGTTGTTGAAGAGTATTTCTTATTATTTACATGTTTTCTTCAAAGAAAAGGATATTGTATTAACAGGAAATTTGGTGGAATATGATGAACCAATGAGCTTGATGAAGACAGAAGGATCACTATTCAGGCAGCTTGTCAATGAATACTACTCTCATTTTCAATCTGTACTCTCATTATTGCCAGTATTGTTGTTTATCTTTCCTTGCTATTAGCAATAAGTCAAGAAATTAAGTGTGATTAGATGTAGGATGTGAAGTGTGTTATTGTAAGCTTAGATTAAATTGCAAGCCCTGATGGGGGAAAGGAATAGCTGGAAAAGAATGGATGCAAACAGTGTGTTTTTAGTTTTGATGATGGATGTCCACTAAATATTTGATGCAAAGAATATTATTTTATTTTTTTAATGAGTAATTGTAACGAAGGGTTAAATTGATTCTCAAAATTAATAAAATAAAATATAATCTTTGAAATTAATTATTCATTGATTTTGTCATTAAAATTATAATGCATGATCATGTTATTCCTTAAAATAAATAAAATAATAAAATAATATTTAAAATTATAAATGATGAATGAATTTAGTCTTTAAAATTTTAATGAATAATTAAATTATTTCTTAAATTTTAAAAAGCTTAATTATACTTTTTTTTGTCTCTAACTTAAATTTTTAAAAATGTTACCTATAATATTTTTTCCATATTTTAATCTTAAACTTATATACTGTTGTGAAATTTTTTTTTCCTAAAATGTAATTAAAATTAAACCTTTAGAAAATAAAAAAAAAAATGTTGGAGATAAGATTTAAAGTAACCATTGACTCTTTCCTTCTCTGCAACTATCAAACACCTCGGTCATTTAGTTTGTTTAATTTATATATAAAATACATTATATTTAATTTATGAACATATTAAAAGTTAAGAGAATAATTTTATTTATTTTAATTATATAAATTTATTTATTAAATTATTTAAAATTATTTATTAAATTATTTAGTAGTTAAATTATATAACATCTTATAAATTTATTTATTAAATATTTTTATTTCTTAATAACTATCATTCAAATAAAATGGTAGAAAATGTATAAATAATTTATAAATAATAAATAATTTATATAATTAAATAAATAAATTTGTATAATTTAAAATTTTATATATTAAAAATAAAAATATTTAATAAATAAATTTGTCATTTTAACTTTTAACATTTTCTCATACAAATGATTTTTATTCAAAAAATTAGGTAAGTTGGATGTCCTAGGACTCACAAAGTCAAGATAGATCTCCAAGTTGAACTATTATTTATTGAGATTGTTGGATTATTTTTAGGTTTTCAACTATATGGATAAAAATCCAGTATCCTCAAGCCCATTAAATCTATTTTATAAAAGGAGAAAGGTGGATTTTCAAGAGAGAAGAGAAAGAGGGTGAGAAAGAAATAGTTCTCCTTTCATCTTTATACAGATCATCATGACATCAAAATTGGATTGGACTGGAACTTTGACAACAGGTTCAATACATATAATTCTTCATCTTGACCGTTCAGATATTGCTTTGGAGGTTTATGGTGTGAGATATCATGCCCATACAATAGCACAATTTTATGAGTTATTCACTTTCTTGTTTCTTGTTTCTTGTTTCTTACTCTCTGTTTGCAAGCTTTGTTGCTTGGTTGTATTGATAGGTTGTATGCACGAATTTGTGCTCTTTATTGAACACACTTGTTGTTGAAAAGCCAATAAAAACGGCCACCGTTTTTATTGTCAATAAAACGGCAATCTTTTTTATTGTCAATAAAACGGCCACCGTTTTTTTATCTTTTTGATTCTTCTTCCGTTACGCGTTTTCTCCTTCACTTACGCGGTTTCCTTCCCTTATATAAGGGGAGCGTAGGCAATAGGAAAGATACACCACCGAGAGAAAAATAACAAAGAGTGTCAAAGGTGTGGGAGAAAATTCCCAAATTGTTTCCTTGTTCTTTTTTGTTGTAATTACTTTATTAATAAATTACATTCTTTGCCACTTTGGGTAGTGTGTTTTCTCATCTTTTATTTTAGTTGTGTGTTTTTATGCTTTATTATCGAATCACAACAGTGGTATCGAGCCGGTCAGTTGTTCGCTACTATAGTCACTAGAATAGTGTTGGAGAAAATTCTTAGTATGCTCTGTGGTTGCAGTTAATCGATCTTCCACATCGAAAAGAGTTATTCTTATTCTTTGGAGTGTGGTAGTGTGAACTTGTTCACGGTCTACCGATTATCGTTCCAGTAGGCAATACTATTCATAAGTGAAGGTTGCATAAGTCGGTTTAAAAAACCATGACAACGAAATATGAGATAGAAGTTCAATGGGAGTAATTTCTCATTGTGGAAATTAAAGATGAAGGCCATTATGAGGAAAGACAATTGCATAGAGGCAATTGAAGGAAGAACCATGGCTCTCACACGGACCAGCGGTGGAAAGAAATCAATGACAATGCTTTTGCAAATTTGCACTTAGCAATGGCGGATTCAGTTCTATCCAAAGGTGTAGCGAGAAAAGAATACAGCGAAGGAGATTTGGGATACCTCATCAAACTATATGAGGTAAAATCACTTCACACAAGAATATTCTTGAAGAGAAAACTCTATACTCTTTGGATGAGTGAGTCCATATCGATGACGGACCACATCAACCAGTTGAACACCTTGTTTGCCCAATTATCGCAAAGCAGATTTCAATATAGTTGAAGATGAGCGTGCGGAGCTTCTACTTGAGTTTACCCGACTCGTATGATCAACTCATCATCAATATTACAAATAATAATATTGATGGGAAATTACACTTTGAGGGCGTCGCTGGAGCTATTCTTCAAGAAGAATCCGAAGGATGAGCAAAGTGGAAAGTTCCAAACAAGCAGAAGCTTTAACAATGATGAGAGGAAGATCAACGGGAACGTGGCTCAGTGGGAGTCAAAATCATTATAGGTCAAACTCTCGAAGCAAGAAGAATTTCAAATGCTACTATTGTGGCAAGAAAGGGCACACGAAGAAAGAGTGTTGGAAGAGGAAGAATGAACAAAAGAACTCTGAAGAATCATCTTCACAAGGTAATGTTGCAAATACCTTGGAAGATGGAGACATTCTAGTGAGTGATACAAGAATGAGTCCTAACAGTAAAGGGAGTTTCATGATAAATGGATAGTGGATTCAGGTGCAACTTGGCACATGACTCCGCATCGAGATTGGTTTCACACTTATGAGCCTATCTCGGGTGGATCCGTGTTCATGGGAAACAACCATGCCTTGGAGATTGCTGGGTAGGTACTGTCAAAATAAAAATGTATGATGGTACTGTTCGCACAATTCAAAGGGGTACGACATGTGAAGGACTTGAAGAAGAATCTATTGTCCATAGGGCAATTAGATGATCTCGGATGTAAGATCCATGTTGAAGATGAAATCTTAAAGGTGGTGAGGGGAACTTGGTAGTCATGAAGGCTAAGAAGATCTTGGCAAATTTGTATATGCTGGCTGGAGATACGTTGCAAGAAGCGAATGCATCAGTTGCAGCACCAAGTCAGGAAGATGTGACATTTATGTGGCATTGCAGACTTGGTCATATGTCAGAACGTGGTCTGAAAATTCTTGCGGAACGTAATCTCTTACCCGGGCTTAAAGAAGTAAGTTTACCCTTCTGTGAACACTGTGTGATAAGTAAGCAACACAAATTGAAGTTTGCTAAGACGACTACCAGGAGTAAACACAAATTAGACTTGATTCATTCAGATGTGTGGGAATCACCGGTATTATCCCTAGGAGGAGCAAAATATTTTGTATCGTTTATCGATGATTACTCCAGGAGATTGTGGGTGTACCCTATCAAAACGAAGTCAAGTGTATTTTCTCAGTTCAAGGAATTCAAAGCACAAGTAGAACTTGAGATTGGGAGGAAAATTAAGTGCTTGAGGACAGATAACGAAGGAGAATATGTAGATGGAGAATTTTTAGCATTCTGCAAGCAAGAGGGTATTGTCAGACAATTTTCTGTCCCACATACACCTCAGCATAATGGTGTAGCAGAGCGGATGAATAGAACTCTCCTGGAAAGAACAAGAGCTATGTTGCAAACAGCAGGAGTGGCCAAGTCTTTCTGGGCAGAAGCGATAAAACTGCCTGTTATGTAATAAATCGATCTCCATCAACAGCAATTGGTTTGAGTACACCAATGGAGGTGTGGAATGGTAAACCGGCTGATTATTCATCCTTATGGGTTTTTGGCTGTCCTTTGTACGTAATGTACAACTCACAAGAAAGAACAAAGCTGGATCCAAAATCCAGGAAATGTATCTTCTTGGGCTATGCTGACAATGTGAAGGGGTATCGCTTGTGGGATCCCACTGCCCACAAGGTTATTGTTAGCAGGAATGTAGTCTTTGCAGAAAATGAACTGCAAAAAGAGCAGACAAATAACAGCTTGATAGAGGACAAGGTTACAGTGCCAATTGAGAAGAAGACTTCAGAAGTTTCCTCTGAGTTAGAAGGGCAACATGAAGAACAGGAGCCAAATGAGGTTGGCAATGGAGAACTCCGACGATCAACACGAGAAAGGAGAAAACCATCTTGGCATTCAAAATATGTGATGACTAGTCATGATGCGTATTGTCTTCTAAATGAAGAAGGAGAACCTTCAACTTTTCAAGAGGCTGTGAGTGGTTCAGATGCTTCTCTTTGGATGACTGCAATGCAGGAAGAAATTGAGACTCTTCACAGGAACAAGACATGGAATCTTGTGGAACTTCCAAAGGGTCGGAAAGCCATCGGCTGTAAATGGGTCTATAAGATCAAGCGAGATGGCAATGATCAAGTGGAAAGATATCGTGCTAGATTGGTACTAAAGGGATATGCTCAAAAAGAAGGTATTGACTTCAATGAGATATTCTCACCAGTTGTCAGGATGACGACAATCAGAATTGTTCTAGCTATGTGTGTCTGTATTTGATTTACATCTTGAGCAATTAGATGTAAAGATGCTTTTTCTTCATGGAGAACTTGAAGAGGAAATTTATATGCTCCAACCGGAAGGCTTTAAAATACAAGAAAACTTGGTTTGCAGGTTGACCAAATCTCATACGGTCTAAAGCAGGCGCCCAGGTGTCGGTACAAGAGATTTGATTCCTTCATTATTAGCCTTGGTTACAATAGACTGAGCTCGGACCATTGTACTTATTCAATAGGTTTGGTAATACTGATTTTGTTATTCTGCTATTGTATGTGGATGACATGTTGGTGGTAGGCCCCAACAAAGATCAAATCCAAGAATTAAAGGCACAATTGGCTAAGGAATTTGATATGAAGGATTTGGGACCTGCAAACAAGATTTTAGGGATGCAAATTCACCGAGACAGAAAAGATAGGAAGGTTTGGCTTTCTCGGAGAAGAATTACTTACTTGAAAATCTTTGCGGCGCTTCAACATGCAAGATTGTAAGCCAATTTCTACCTCTCTTCCTACTAACTTCAAGTTATCCTCCAAGATGAGCCCTAGCAGTGAAGAAGAGAGGATGGAGATGTCTTAGTACCGTATGCATCAGCGATTGGGAAGCCTTATGTATGCCATGATTTGTACAAGACCGGACTTTTGCACAAGTAGTGGGAGTGGTTAGTAAATTCATGGGAAATCCTGGTGGAGAACATTGGAATGCTATTAAGAGGATCCTTAGATATATCAAAGGGACCTCAGGTGTTGCTTTTATGTTACGGAGAATCAGAACTACTTGTCGGAGGTTATGTCGATTCAGATTTTGCAGGTGATGTGGATAAAAGAAAATCTACTACCTTGGCTATGTATTTACAATTACGAGGAGGGGCAGTAAGTTGGTTATCCAAGTTACAGGATGTTATAGCTCATCTACTTCTAGGAAGGCTGAGTACATGGCAACCACCTGGGCATGTAAGGAAGCTATTTAGATTAAAAAGGTAATGGAGGAACTCGGGCACAAGCAAAGAACAAATTGTTGTGTATTGTGATAGTCGAAAGTGCCTTTACACATTCAAAGGAATCCAGCCTTTCATTCAGGACAAAGCACATAGCCATAAGATATCACTTTGTTCGAAGTGGTGGAAGAAGGAAGTGTGGATATGCAAAAGATTCACACCTGATGAGAACCTAGCAGAGATGTTATGACAAAGCCGATTAGCATTGACAAGTTCGCATGGAGTCGATCCTACTTTGTGGCCTATCGGAAAAAGTAAGCTACATGTATGGCAAAGGATAAAGAATAAAGGTGTGAAGATTTGATTAATCTAATCAAAATCTTCAAGTGGGGAGATTGTTGAAAAGCCAATAAAAACGGCCACCGTTTTTTTA
The DNA here is from genome assembly GCA_025330945.1 of Mucuna pruriens. Taxonomy (NCBI): domain Eukaryota; kingdom Viridiplantae; phylum Streptophyta; class Magnoliopsida; order Fabales; family Fabaceae; genus Mucuna; species Mucuna pruriens. Next base: position 269,739 of record JAENHJ010000305.1, read on the forward strand.
TTGTCAATAAAACGCCACCGCTTTTATTGTCAATAAACGCCATTTTTTTTTATCTTTTAATTCTTCTTCCGTTACGCGTTTTTCTCCTTCACTTACGCGGTTTCCTTCCCCTTATATAAGGAGCGTAGGGCGATGAGGAAAGATACACCACCGAGAGAAAAATAACAAAGAGTGTCAAAGGTGTGGGGAGAAAATTCCCAAATTGTTTCCTTGTTCTTTTGTTGTAATTACTTTATTAGTAAATTACATTCTTTGCCACTGGGTAGTGTGTTTTTCTCATCTTTTATTTTAGTTGTGTGTTCTTATGCTATTATCTGAATCACAACACTTGTATTCTTATTTGATAAGAGTGGATTGATTTCTTTAATTTGGACGACCCATGATTTTTACCTCTCACATTGAGACAGTTTTCTACATTAAAAATCTTAGTGTCTCTTGTGTGATTATTCTCATTATTGTTGTCATTTTTATTTGTGGTTATTCCTTATAGATTTTTGCAAGTTAGGGGAATTTATATTCATTGCATCATTGCATGTGTATCATAAACATTTATTACGCATAATTCGTATCCACTCTCTAATCAACCAACACGACCATATTCTACTATGCATGTCCATATTCATACAAAAATAATTTAATAGATTGTGCTTCATTCAGCATGCACATGTATACGCACAAAGAGGGGCACCACAACTATGGTCCCTTGTAGTATACCTGTGCAAGTCTACCAAGAAAGTCAACTCTACTAATTATAAAAGGAAATGGTCACGGAAAAAAAAGGATGATCCCATCATTTTGTAGTTCTAATCTTTCATACTCTCTTCAGCTCCAGAGCTATCTAAGAGAATCTCAGAGTCATTTAATCAGGTTCAAGGCATATTGCAGATTGAAAGAAAAGAACCTCTCACCATTACAAGTATTTCTTTTCTTATTTTTTTGTGTATGTTTTATTCTTTTTTACTTTTACTATGTTTATGGATAAAATTAAATCTCTTTTAAGAATTATGTTTGTTTTAAGAATTATAGTATAATTTGCACTTGGAATCCTCAATTTTATTTTTAATATGATTTTTTATTTTCTTTCTCTCTAATTATATTGTTTTATTGATTATATAGCATTGAAAACCCTCTCCAGGTTTAATATTATGACCCATAAATAATAATATTTGCTAAATTAAAAAAATAATGGCAATTATATTATGGTGACTTAAAAATTGCCGGAAAATTTATGTACTGTTTGTTGTAGTTACACCCCCACAGTTGCATCAGAGCAGGTTTAAAACCTGCAAAGAAACACATTTAATTGGTATTAATGAAAATGGGGCCACAAACTTTCACAAAATACAAGACATTTAGATTCTATGTCAATATTGAATAGTGACAAAAATTATTGGTCCCTCCATGATCCATATAGTACTATAATAGACATGATACAACCACTCACTATCGCCTAATTATTATGTAGATGTATAGTACTATATTTTGAACTACCCACCATACTTTTAGATACTCATGTTTAGTTAGTTTACCGTTTTCTACGGATTAATCATCCCCATCGCTTTCGACACTTCCGTATCAGAAGGTACAGTATTATGTTTTGAAATTAAATAAATTTATTATTTAATTTGATGTTCAAGATAAATTAATTTTATAATAAATAAATATATCTTTTACTATTATATCAAAAATAAATTAAATTAGGTAGAATTTAAAATTAATACTAAAATAATAATAATAATAATTCATATATGTGGTTCATAATTTTATTTATTTATTTATAACATATTTTTATCAAATAAAAAATGGATTCAAACTATTTGCTTATCATTAATTTTTATTTTTTTCATCAGTTTTACTTCGGCTCCCTCACTTATCATTTGATTTTTATTTTTTTTTAATTTTATAATTTAATCCCTTTTTTCTTTCAAAAGTTATGAAATCAATTTTAAACCATTTTGATTGATTATGAAGAGGTTTGATATTTTTTTTTAGAGATAACAATGATTTTAAACCATTGTTGGACTAATTCTCGAATTTAGTTTAATTTTGTATATTTATTATACCAGTCAATTCTCAGAATCTTATTGGACAGTTAAGGTCCCACTTAAACAACTGAATCCACTCTCCGTCAACCGAGATCACTCCCAATGGTCAAGTCTACTCTGTCATTGAAGAGTCGGATCCCTCCCGACCAGCCGAGTCCATCCCAGCAACTGAGTATATCTCGGATTCTTTCACCTTATCTCGGTCCAACTGGAAGATGACACATGTAAGGTAGTATAACGACTTGTACTATCCTTTGACAAAGGCGGATGGTAACTAAGATGTCGTTTTGCACCTAACATGTTCGTGACACCTTTTGTCATTTGTGTAAAAAGCTAGAGGACAAATCCTAGGAGGAAAGAGAAAATAGTTGAGGTATATATATATATTTGAAGGTCTTTTAAAAATGAACGGATTGATATTATGTATTCTATTAACATGACAGAACACTTATCAATACTATTAACTATGTAATCATGTGCGTTAATTAATAACTAAATATGGACCCATGCATTAATAAGTGAATTATTTAAATTAATTGAGATTAAAAAGTATGTCAGAATATGTTATTTTATCCTTTACGGGTTAATTTTATATGTAATATTTTTTAACTACGCAATGTAAGCTTATTATAGCAAACTACTTGGTCTTCGTATTGAAACAATATGTACAGCAACAATCTGATATTTAATCTTTCGGACATAATCTAACTTTATATATCTTTTGTTATTTTTTAATTTTTTTTATCTTTTAGTTAAGTCTTGTTTAAGCATATCTTTCTCATTAGAAGTTTTAATACGTCAATAAATAATATGTCCATAATGTATAAGTACACTATATTCTCAAGTTTTGCACACATTATTTGTTTCCACGTCTATATAATAGAAACTCGTTTATTAATGTCCCATTCTTCATTAATTTAAACACATGATAAAAATAAAATTTTAAATGCACCATTAAGAGAATAAATAAATTGAAACCAATCAAAATATTTAAAAGTTGTTTAATTTGTTTAGTTTTTATAACAAATAAGAAGTTTTGTAAGTTAAATCATACGTGAGATTGAAGTTTTTCTTTGTGTAGTGAACTCCATTTGAAGATAAGAATTTAAAATCAAATACAATAAAAAGATGAATAATGAAAGAATATGAAATCATCTTTGAATAAGAATTTTGCATATCTATTAATAACTCTTTAAAATGGTAAATAATTTATATATATATATATATATATATAAATCAAATTCAACAATGTAAATTAATATCTGTACAAAACAACAACTACAACTATTATGGATATAGAAAATATCATAACTGTAAGGTGGAAACACAAATATAAATAAAACATAATTATGTACAATTATTATATTTTTATTTTGTCATTTTCTCAACTAATGTGAATAGCCTTAGTATTTAAAAATAAATGTTGTTTTCATTACTAAGATTGCGAAAATAATTTAAAATGAGTATTGAATTATTATGTTAGAATAGACTTTATATTGTATCAAACTAAATATGGTTTCAAAAAATTACAAAGTTAAAAGTTGAATAGCCTTAGTATTTAAAAATAAATGTTATTTTTCATTACTAAGATTGTGAAAATAGTTTAAAATGAATATTGAATTATTAGGTTACAATAGACTTCATATTAGATCAAACTAAATGTGGTTTCAAAGAATTACAAAGTTAAAAGTTGAAGAAAACTTGTGATTGTTATAAAAATTACTTAAACCACCTCAATATAGCCTATATAAATTAATATTTGTTTCATTGTATTACTGTGCATCAACTTGCTATGGCATTGATGGAAAATGAAGTACTTGGGGGCTAAGAAAACAAGAGAAGATGGAGGAGGAAAAAATTGCTTTAGAGAATGATATGGAAAAATTTTAATAAAAGTTTTAGTAGCTGATGAAATGAAATTTTAATAAGATATTAAAGAGGATATATCAAATGGTGCATTGAGAAGAAAAATGGATATCAAATAGTGAAATGTGAAGAGTATGCCACATAAGCAAATAAGTTGACATGGAAGAATTTGTATTTTTTTTTATAAGTTAAGATGATAACGTCTTTTGCTATCTAAAAAATTGAAATGGCATCGTCACATTTCACATCTCAAACTTAATATATTTCTAGATATGTCTTGAGTTGCATAAGAATACAAGGGATTCAAATCCATGTCCTTGTTTTGATACCAATTGCTTGATCAAATGCTCACCACTAAGCAAAAGCTATAGTTATTAGCAAAATCGCAACTTCATTTCCTTAAATGATCCATAGTCACGTATAGCTCAAGAGTTGCGCCATTTCAAATGACAATGCCTCCTTCACTACTAGAAAATTTAAAATTTATTATAAAATAATTTTGTGGTTAATTTTAAAATCAATAGTTATTTTGTAGCTAATTTCTAGTAAAAATAATTAGCTACAAAATTACTATAATATTAAATGGTAGCATGAAATAAGTAGCAAATTAGCTAAGAAAATAATCTTAGTTAATTTGTAGTAAATTTTTTAAAATGTAGCTATTTCCTAACTAATTTGTAGTAATAAGAAATATAAATGAATATAACTTTAATTTAACTAGAAAAAATAATATTTTAATTAATTAATAGTTAATTAGCTATAATTTAGTTACTAATTTAAATGGTAACTAAAATTATTAGTAAAATAAAAAAAAAATTATAGTACTTCTTCCATATGACATCAGCAAATGTACAGATTGCACGATAAAAGATGCAGATTCAAACATCTGGAAACTCATTTTACACATGTTTTTTTCACTGTTTACAAGCATATATGTGAATCAATACATGTACATAATATTTATTATTGTAATATAATTTCTCAATTGTCACCACGTACACGACTCTTTTAGTAATATTTTTAAATATATATATAAAATATAAAAAAAATATTATCTATAAATTTTAATAACTTTTTAATAAATGTTGTATTTAAATCATATTATAAAATATTATTAACAATATTTTATATTTATTAAATATTACTAAAAGTATAAAAAATTGCCACCAGTAGTATCGGTAACCTTTTACAATAAACATTTCTAAAAAATATTTATCTAGTCTTTTTTATCACTTCAAATAAAAATAATATTCATGACATTCATTGAAATTAAAATTTATCTTTAAAGAAACATGTGAAAAAATGAGATAATAACATTTAAAATTTTGAGCTACTATTTTTCCATTCTCATGTAACACTAATATGCTAACCATTATGTTTATAAACAATTATGCGAGTCATATATATATTCCTTATTTACATTTCTTGTGTTGTACAGCATTCAACCTGTTTATTTAACTCAACTAACTGTATACTTTACAAAAACATTAACGTACTCTGAACAAGAAGCTACTAAGGTATCCAAAACCCATTGTCATGTTTCACTTCGTCGAGGACAGTTGGTTCTCACAAATATTGCTCAGTAAAATTAAACAAATTGAGGAATCGACGTATATTTTTTGTTGAACAAGATATTAATATACATGTGATGTATTTTGTTTCAGAAGAACTTGCGAACCAATTGGGAAAGGCCAGAGTTGAAAACTTCAGAGTTTCCATGGCTATACATCATAAAGATAATTAATTGTGTCCAAACTTTTGCGGTGGCATATGACATGGAATATATATGTGTATATATATATATATACTCATTTGTCATCCTCGTGATCATTAAAAAGTCATGATAGTGTCTCAGAAGAATCAAAAAGATAATCATAGCTAAAATGGTGAAAATTCATTAACATGAATCTAAATTCCGCTACATTCTACATTCTATCCAAATTATTTAAAAATAGAAATGATAGTGTAATATTAGTCTACAATATTTTTACCAAATAATTTAGGTTCATTATGTGTTTATTGCTCAAATTATAATATTGTTATATCTACTGTAATGTTTAAAGAAAAGTCTAAAGAAATATAACAATTTATTATTTAGACATATATTAATGTATTATCGTACAAGACGCGGGTCACGGCCTAGTTAAAAAATAATGGGAGGCCACGTTAGCGATAACGACGTCGTCCGACAGTTTCCATGTATCGGCAAATATTATCTTTGCTGCGTCTTCGCTTCTTTATCTTTTCATTCTTCACTGCTTGTCTACAAGCTCTCGTTTTCACATTCTACTACGTTGTCTTTCAACGACAAGAAAAAGAAGAAAAGAATAGTTGACAGCCAAGTTTGTGTTCAGCAACAGGGACAACCTTTCGCCTTTACTATGACAGAAAGTCATGTCTAAAGTAAAGTCACAAACAAAATAAGTGTGTTGGCATATCCTTCATATATTCTGGTTTCGTGTTAATTAAACTGCTGTACTTTTTCTTTTATTTATCATCATTACATGTTCATTATTCCATTCTCGTACTTTTCAACGGTTAGAATGTTTTATTTTATGTCTATTATAATGAGTTAAAAAGGCCCATGGTTTGTTTATTCTCCACCCAATCACAATTTTTCTTTTAAAATATTAAGGTGAGCTGTGTTTCGGAGTATATCAGGACTAGGAGAATCTTCTAGGCTTACATAAATACTTATAGAATTCTTGTGAACAAGATATTCACATCAACATCACTTAATCTCACGTCTTTATTTATGAGAAATACTGTTTCAACATGAGCACTGATATATATATTGTTATAGCTTTGCCTGTTTTAAATTAGATATTGCGTTAAATATTAAAAAAATTTGTTATTAGTACTGATCAAACTCGAGTAGGATTATTCACACTCTTCTTTAACGTCTTTATATTTGTCTTCTAATTTTTGTCTTACTTTCTTCTTTATGGACCAAATGTTTTTTGAGTTATCATTCACTATATGAACGACCCTCGAGTGACATAGCTGAAACCTGTTCTTGCTGCATATTTGGAAACGTCTGTTAGAAGTTACCAGTTGCTTTACAGAGGCAAAACATTCATGAAACATTTGTTGCCATTTAAAGTTTGCTGCTTTTGGCGGGTGCATATGTAACTTGGTTTTCAAAGGCTAAATTTCATGTAAGGTTAGAATTAACTATTTGGTTCCACTTATTTCAAAGTTTTTTTTTTTTTCAGTTGTACAAGTAAATAATAATAATTTTCTGAAATTATCTCAGTCAAACGTGCACGACTTAGTTTTAATTACTTTTTTCTGCTTTACTTTATATTTTATATATTTTTTCTCTTAAACTCAACTTCTTGATGTTTGCTAATTGCTGCAGTTAGTTAACTATCTAATCATTCACTATGGGATCTGCTATATGTAGTTAGTAATAATTTAAGCCTTTAGAAAAAATTAGCTCTTATCATGAAATCAAAACTTTTCTGTTTAAGAGGAGACAAGTTTGGTAGTTGTCACTTCCATTCTGTTAAATTTGAATCTTCACACAAGGATTCACATTTCAAGTCCAAAAGGTTCTTGCATAAGTGAGTTGCAGCCCCAATCTCCTAACTACTCAAGCTTTTGGTGGAGTCGATTTTTTACGATCAAATTGGTTTACTTATTTCACTTGTTGATAACCCCTTTTTTGGGTTCAATTTCATTTTTAACTTTTAGGACAGAGTTTTCTTAACAAACACATAATTGTCCTTCATGTCAGAGTTTGAGCAGCAAAGAGATCCTACAATGATGGAGGATTTTTGGAGCATGATTTGTGGAGAATATGATTGTCTCGGGACAGGAGGAAAGCCACCTTTCTGCTTTGATTTCAAGTTTTTGAAAAATCCTTCTTCATGCATCAATCATTTCTTGATCACTTGCTTTGATGTGTTATTACTGATCATGCTGGCATTCATTTTGATCCAGAAGAATTTCTTCAGACTATTTCGGGGTCAGTTTCAGGTGGAAAGATATTCAAACTTGCAGCTAATTTCTGCCATAACCAATGGCTCTTTGGGGTTGTTGCATTTCTGCTTAGGCATTTGGGTTTTAGAGAAGAAGTTAAGGAAAAGCCACACTATTTTTCCTCTTCATTGGTGGTTGCTAGAACTTTTTCAAGGACTCAGATGCTTGTTTGTAGGCTTAAGTGTAAGTCTTCAGTTGAAACAACTTACAAGATCATGGTTGTGGCTGTTTTCTCTTCTTACATTATTTGTTTCCGCTACTTTCTGTATTTTATCCATGTCTTATGCAATTAGTAGCAGAGAATTGTCCTTCAAGGCAGCTTTAGATGTTCTGTCTTTTCCAGGAGCAGTTTTAATACTTTTCTGCACTTATAAAGTATATAAATGTGAAACCAATGATGGAGATTTTGATGAGGGCCTTTATGACCCTTTAAATGGCCACTTTAATGAAGTTGATCCTGATAACTATGTAACCCCATTTGCCAAAGCTGGATTCCTTAGTAGGATGTTGTTTTGGTGGTTGAATCCATTGATGAAAAGGGGTCAAGAGAAAACACTTCAGGATGAGGATATCCCAAAGTTGCGAGAATCAGATCAAGCAGAAAGATGCTATTTGTCATTTTTGGAACAATTGAACAGACAAAAAGGAAAAGAACAGTTATCACAGTCATCAGTTTTGTGGACAATAATTTTGTGCCACAGGAGAGAGATCTTGATGTCAGGAATGTTCGCATTGCTCAAGGTACTCACCTTGTCTACTGGTCCTGTGCTTCTGAGTGCTTTTATATTGGTTTCTGAGGGTAATGGAAGTTTCAAATATGAGGGTTATGTATTGGTCATATCACTTTTCATTATAAAGATGATAGAGTCTGCATCTCAAAGGCAGTGGTATTTCCGCAGTAGGCTTGTTGGGATGAAAATTAGGTCATTACTTACAGCAGCCATTTATAAAAAGCTATTGAGGTTATCCAGTGCAGCTAGATTGACTCACTCTGGTGGTGAGATAATGAATTATGTGACTGTGGATGCTTATAGAATTGGAGAATTCCCATTTTGGTTTCACCAGACGTGGACAACAAGCCTCCAATTATGTATTGCATTAGTAATACTTTTTCGTGCTATTGGGCTAGCAACAATTGCCTCATTGGTGGTGATAGTTCTAACTGTGCTTTGCAATACTCCACTAGCAAAGTTGCAGCATAAGTATCAGAGTGAACTCATGGTAGCACAAGATGAGAGATTGAAGGCCAGTTCTGAGGCTCTAGTGAATATGAAAGTGCTGAAGCTATATGCATGGGAAACCCATTTTAAAAATGCTATAGAAAGGCTAAGAAATGTGGAACTAAAATTGTTAGGTGCAGTGCAATTGAGAAAGGCATACAACGTCATTCTATTTTGGGCCTCACCTGTTTTGGTCTCTGCTGCTTCTTTTGGGGCATGTTACTTCTTGAAAATTCCTTTACATGCAAATAATGTTTTCACTTTTGTGGCAACTTTACGCCTTGTGCAAGAGCCAATTACAGCCATTCCAGATGTTGTTGGAGTGGTCATTCAAGCAAAAGTGGCATTTGCCCGGATTGTTAAATTCCTTGAGGCACCTGAATTGCGTAGTCCAAATTTCAGGAATAGGGGTTTTGGTGAAAGTATTAAAGGCTCAATTTCAATCAATTCTGCTGACTTTTCATGGGAAGGTAATGTATCAAAGTCAACACTGAGAAATATAAACTTGGATATCAGACATGCTCAAAAGTTGGCTATTTGTGGAGAAGTTGGGTCAGGCAAATCAACCCTTTTAGCTACAATTCTCGGAGAGGTTCCTATGACAAAGGGAACTGTAAGCTTTTATTCCTTTTATGCTCATAAATTTATGCTGATAGAACACAATACTAAATCTTGGGGTACTCTAAATGGTTATAATGTTGATGACATTTCTACTTTATAGTCAATAGTTATATTTAGCACATGAATTCAACTTTCTATAGTGATTTTTCCTGTCCTTTATTTTAGCTGTAATATTAAGAGGTGTTTAATCCTCTCTTTTGAATTACAGATAGAAGTTCGTGGAAAGTTTGCATATGTTTCTCAAACAGCGTGGATACAAACAGGTACAGTACAGGAAAATATTTTGTTTGGATCTGCTTTCGATGCTCATAGATATCAAGAAACACTTCGTAGATCTTCACTACTGAAGGACCTTGAGCTGTTTCCCCATGGAGACCTCACTGTAATAGGTGAGAGAGGAGTTAACTTGAGTGGAGGACAGAAGCAGCGAATTCAACTTGCACGTGCTCTTTATCAGAATGCTGATGTATATCTTTTGGACGATCCATTTAGTGCTGTTGATGCACATACTGCCACAAATTTGTTTCATGTAATGACATCTTCCTTTCCTCACATACTACATTTATGTTTTTTGTGTCATTCTTTACTCAAAAATTGCTTTGAAATTTGGCAGGAATACATCATGGATGGTCTTAAAGAGAAAACTGTTTTACTTGTAACTCATCAAGTTGACTTTCTACCAGCGTTTGATTCTGTTTTGGTAATTCATTAATCTTAATACATTGGTTATGTTCGTCTTTCTTTTCTCTGGTTCCTGCATGTAACTACTGATTGTAAATTAACAACAAATTTGAAGTTACTGATTTCTATTAATCTTGCTTGTACTTGTAGGCTGAAGTTTTTTTTTTCTTTGTTTTTGCAGTTGATGTCAAATGGGGAAATCCTAGAAGCTGCTCCTTATGATCATTTGTTGACCTCAAGCCAAGAATTCCAAGACCTTGTTAATGCTCACAAGGAAACTGCAGGTTCTGACAAGCATATGAATGTTACTTCTTCCCATAGACATTCAACTTCTTCTAGAGAGATTGCACAAGCTTTTGTGGAGAATAAGTTCAAAGCCACAAATTGGAATCAATTAATAAAACAAGAAGAGAGAGAGATAGGAAACACGGGGTTGAAGCCTTACTTACAGTATTTGAATCAAATGAAAGGCAATATATACTTCTTTGTGGCTTCTCTTTGTCACCTCATGTTTATCATTTGCCAGATATTGCAAAACTCATGGATGGCTGCTAATGTTGACAATTCCCAAGTCAGCACATTGCGGTTGATTGTAGTTTACTTCTTGATTGGGGCTATTTCTACTGTTTTCTTGTTGACAAGAACTCTACTTGTAGTTTCCATGGGTATTCAATCATCAACATATTTATTTTTACAGTTAATGAACTCCCTTTTTCGTGCACCAATGTCCTTTTATGACTCTACACCATTGGGAAGGATACTTAGTAGGGTAAGCATTATTCAATTTCTTTCCTTGCTATGAATTCTAATGGAAGTAATAGTATTTTCATTGTCATTTCCTTGTCTAGGTCTCATCAGATCTAAGCATTGTAGATATTGATATACCATTTATCCTCAGTTATACTGTGGTAGGTGCTATATACTTCTATTCTAATCTCACAGTTCAAGCAATTGTCACTTGGCAAGTCTTGGTTGTCTCCGTACCAATGGTTTATATTGCAATTCGCTTGCAGGTAATGAACCAATTCTTCTCTGAAAATATTGTAATACTGAAATGGTGTCTTCTATTTTGATTAGCATTGAGAAAGCCATCAAATTTAACTAAATAATGCTCGTTTTCCTTCAGCTTTTATCTTTTGGTAACTTTAATAATTATTTCGCATAATTTCAAATATCCATGGTTGAAAAGTAAACAAGGTATTTCTTTTTTGAAACTAGAGATACTATTTTTTCACTGCAAAAGAAATGATGCGCATGAATGGCACAACAAAGTCCTCTGTAGCTAATCATGTAGCCGAAACTACTTCAGGAGCAGTGACAATAAGAGCCTTTGGGGAAGAAGATCGTTTCTTTGAGAAGAATCTTCATCTAATTGATAGCAATGCTTGTCCTTTCTTCCATAGTTTTGCCTCAAATGAGTGGCTGATCCAAAGATTAGAAATAGTTAGTGCAGTACTTCTTTCCTCCACAGCACTAGGCATGGTTATGCTTCCACCAGGGACTTTCAGCTCTGGTGAGACTATGGTCATTGTTACATGTGAAATGTCTTGGCCTTGAGTAATAGAATTTTCTTCAAATTATTTGCTTCTATCGTCAAACATTAGCACTATCTCTCCTGATGCAGGTTTCTTAATTTCAATATTTTTTTTCCAGGATTTATTGGCATGGCTCTCTCTTATGGCTTTACCCTAAATGCTTCCTTAGTATTTTTTATTCAAAATCAATGCAGTCTCGAAAATTACATAATATCTGTAGAGAGGCTAAATCAATATATGCATATACCAAGTGAGGCAGAAGAAGTAATAGAAGGAAATCGTCCACCTTCGAATTGGCCAGTTGCTGGTAAAGTAGAACTAAATGACTTGCAGGTAATTGGTACTTATTTAAAATGTGAATAATTGTGTTCATAAAAATAGTAATTGAAATGAAGTGCATAGATAATTTGTTTGTTTATACCAAGACAGATACGGTACAGGCCTGATGGACCACTGATACTACATGGGATAACATGCACATTCAAAGCAGGTCACAAGATTGGAATTGTTGGCAGGACAGGAAGTGGGAAGTCCACTCTTATAGGCGCTTTATTTCGTCTTGTAGAGCCAGCTGGTGGCAAAATTGTAGTTGATGGCATAGACATTTCTTCTATTGGCCTTCATGATTTGAGGTCACGTTTTGGTGTTATACCTCAGGATCCTACCCTTTTTAATGGGACTGTTAGATATAATTTAGACCCTTTATCACAACACTCTGATCAAGCAATATGGGAGGTAAAATCAACTACATTCTGTTCATCTTTGCCTATCATTGCAAATGTATACTAATTGTTGCTCAATATGAAGGTTCTTGGGAAGTGTCAGTTGCGAGAAGCTGTCCAAGAGAAAGAAGAGGGGTTAAGCTCCTCAGGTATACTTTCATCATTATGGTAACTCTGTAACAAGTACTTCTTTCCTAGTTAATAATCACTAGTAAAAATTTGTTACACAGTTGTTGAAGATGGATCAAACTGGAGCATGGGACAAAGGCAATTGTTTTGTTTGGGGCGTGCGCTTTTAAGGAGAAGTAGGATATTGGTGTTGGATGAAGCAACTGCATCAATTGACAATGCAACTGATTTGATCCTGCAGAAAACCATTAGGACTGAGTTTGCTGATTGTACAGTGATCACAGTAGCACACAGGATACCAACTGTGATGGATTGCACTATGGTTCTTTCAATTAGCGACGGTAAATTGCTTATTGACAACCCCTTTATCTCGTTGAACAAACCTTTCTCAGACCAATTCACAACTCTGTTTCCATTTTTCTTGTATAGATATCAAACTATACTTTCCTATGTATGAGGACAAGTTAAAGAGTGCAAATAGTGGAGTTCATATGTTCCTAACTAGAATTCTACAGACACCCACCACACATAGCCATGTTGTTAGGCAGAGGGTTTAGTTTCATTTACCTAGTTAAAGGTAATAAAATAAACAATAAGTAGTTGATTTAGTGATAACTTGTAAAATATGGGGTACTTGATTTTTCACACTTGAATTTTTTTTAGTATAAAAGTGAAGAATTTTTTTTATCATATACTTGTTTACTTCAAAGAAAGGGATACTTGTATTGACAGGAAAATTGGTGGAGTATGATGAACCAATGAGCTTGATGAAGAAAGAAGGATTGCTATTCAAGCAGCTTGTGAAGGAATACTGGTCTCATTTTCAATCTGCAGAATCACATTAATACTGTAAAATGTTTTTCTTTTACCCACGTTGTTATGCATCTTTCTTTGGTATTAGCAATTAGTGTGATAAGATGCTAAATGTGTTTGTTAATTTGCAAGTGCTGAGGGGTTGGAAAGGAATAGGAGATGAATGAAAAGAAAGGGTGAAAGAGTATTTGGATTGGAGGAATAAGAGTTGTATATATAGCTACGTTGAAAGATTTTGTCTTAGTCCCTACTAATGAAGCAGGTTTATAATCGTGAATTATTATTACGAGGTGCATTGTAATATGCTACTTTCTACATAAATGATATAAAATATACAGACACCTTTGCTCAACTTCAATTTAAAATGTACTCGTTAAGGATCTAAATCAATATTGAGTTTAATTTTGATGTATTATTTTTATATTATTAATTAATTAATTAGAAAATATTCTAGATATGATGTTTAAACTATTACAAAGTTAATATTTTTTAAATTATTTGATAATCTATAATCGTTTCAGTCCAAGTTGTGCAATAAGAACATCTTAAGAACCCTACATTTCAAAATAGTTTTTAATATAACCTCACATTGATTTATGCGTTCATTATTGTTTTAAATTCTCAGTTCCTCTCTCGATAAATTAGAATAGCTATAATAAACAAAATTGTTTTCTCTCCTGCATTTTTATACTTTTTTTTAATTTGCACTTAATTTGTTTCATCATTACATGTGAATAAAAATCAAATGATAAGTGAGAACGAAGAAAGAATGAAAATTGATAAAAAAAAAAATTATAGTAAGCATTTTGTTTGAAGAGTTTAATTTTTATATATGTAAAAAAATTAATAAGAAATTACGGTAGGTATGGTTTTTAATATAATTATTATAAAAAATAATAAACTGATCTTATATGTCAATTTATTATTAAATAATTTTTAAAATAATTATTGTAAAAATTAATAAATTTATTATATATACATACTAATTTTTACTCTAGTTTGAATCTATTTTTTACTTTTATTTAATAAAAATATATTATGAAATAAATAAAAATCCACATGTATAAATGATTATGATTTTAATCTTAATTTAAAATTATACGTACTTTTTAAAAAAATATATTAATTTCTTATTTATATGATATAACAGGAAAAAATACATTTATTTATTATAAAATAAATTTATCCTAAATTAATATTGTTATATAGACAAAAGTAGAGTTAAAAAAACAACACAAAAAAGTACAAGTTTAAAAAAATATTAAAACCACTTAATGAATTGGATTTGGCATTTTTGTTTGGGTACATTTAATTGGATTTGACATGACAACAAAGTACATTGATGATAATCTTACTAATTAAAAAAGGAAAGCGAACTGTTTTACACTATTATTTGTTATTAAATTACGGTCTATAGTTTATTATTTTATAAAAAAAATCTTCTTAGACTAAAGTACATAGAATAAATTATTGTATTTTATGACATTTCTTTAAAGTTAGGAAAGATAAAAAGAAAGGAGTGAATAAAATATGAAATAAAAAATTATATAAAGATGGTGTAAGAGGAAAAATTGTATAATTAAATACAATTTATTTATTGGAGAAAATATATATTAAATTTTCACTTTAATCCTTTAGAAAACTTTAATCAATCTTAATTCTTAAAATATTTTTTGTCCATTAATTTAATATAATGTGATAACACATACTCATACTCATATTATTATCCAAATCAAACGTAGTAGTAGAAAATTTATAACACATACTCATATTATTCAATTAACTAAACTAGATCCCAATGATACTTTGCTTTTCTACTTTCTACATGCTACATAATTTTCTAGTGTTGTAAAATCAGTTAAATGCTATTATATTTATTATTTTTAATAAATTTTAATTAATTATATTTATAAAATATTATATTACTTTTATTATTTATATTTATTAAATGTTATTAAAAATATAAATAAATTTTATAACACTTAAAATATAACATTTGTTAAATATTATAAAAATAAGGTGACATTTATATTTTTACAATATTTTTTTTTAATGTTGCCAAAAGTGTAGCAGTGAAAATGATTAAATGCTTAGTCCTTTATTTTCTTTTAAAAGATAATTTATCGAAAAGAAACATTCATTTAAAAAAGGAGAAATGCTGTTTGTTAGGAAAAAAAAATTAAGATAAACAAATGGAATAAATTGAGCGTTGTATAACAATCCTACTAAAAGGTTTGTTATTACTTATTATTATTTTGAATGTATTTTAACAGATTTTTCAATATTTTCTCCACTAAACCTGGGTGATGACTCTACACTTTTTTCAAAACTTATTCTTTTGAGTTCTCGATGTCGCTATAATAAATTATTTATTTTGTATTAATTAATTATTTTAATTATTTAAACTCAAAAATATATTTTTTATTTAATATATCATGTAATATTAAAAAAAATTATACTATTATACAATCATATATTATCATATATAATAAAATTATTAATTTTTTAACTATAATATAAAAAACTATACCTAAAATAATTTTTAATTAATTGATAATATAAAAATCTTTACCCTAGTAGTACATCATATTAATAAATTGTGAATTGATATTATTATTCAATAAAGAATTTAATTAGTCAATCCGTGGACCAAAGGCAAAGAGTTGAAAAAAAAAAAGTTAATGGTTGACTACGTGGACCTTGCTTGTATGATGACTCTTCTTTAATATGCATTGCATATGGTAACGTGAGGAATGAACAACTAGAGAGTGACAATGAACTTAGTTTTGTCGCGGCTTTTTTTGGAACTTTTGGTGCTATTTTTAATATTGCTTTTTAAAGGTGCTTCTTGCTTCATTCTCTTTATGACGAATAACTTTTTGTCATGGTCACTTATCAATTTATAATATTATATAAAATTTCTTTTCAACTTAATTTTTTTTATTATATTGGTAAGTTTTATATTCATTTTTAGACTTTTGTCATACAAAATTTATAAATATTTCATATGTGTTCACACTATTTCTTACTTTTTAAAAATTATTTACTTGTCAATTAGCATCAATCAATTATTTATAATGTTTTTTAATTATTAAATATATTAATTGTGATGATTATTAATTTAATCACTATTTAATCAATGGGTGAAATTGCTATTCAGATTTAATTTGTTTTAGATGGTTTGAATGAAATATATATGTATTCATTATAAGTAGTATTTTAACTTAACATTGCACATTATAAATATTTATTTTTATATAATTAAAATTCATCATAAATATATTTTTTAATATATAATTTTTTAAATATATTATAATTAAAATTCTTAATAAATAAATATTTTTAATATAAAAATTATATTTTAGATATATTTTTAATGAATAATTTAAATTATAATATAATATCATATTTAAATTGAAATAGATAGGTAATTAAAAAAATCAAGTAAACATAAAGATAAAAAGATGATAATTTAAGATAATTGAAAAGAATATATTTTCACTAGATATAAAAATAGACATAGTATGAAAAATAATCTCTAGTAATATTTAATTTAAAAACAAATTATAATGACATTCCAGTAGTTTCTGTTGTGATTCAGATAATAGCATAAGAACACACAACTAAAATAAAAGATGAGAAAAACACACTACCCAGTGGCAAAGAATGTAATTTACTAATAAAGTAATTACAACAAAAAACAACGAGAAACAATTTTAATTTTCTCCCACACCGCTTTGGGACACTCTTTGTTATTTTTCCTCTCGGTGCCACAGTATCTTTCCTATCGCCTTACGCCTCCCTTTATATAAGGGAAGGAAACCGCGTAACGGAAGAGGAATTAAAAAGAAAAACGGTGGCCGTTTTATTGACAATAAAAACGGTGGCCGTTTTATTGACAATAAAAACGGTGGCCGTTTTTATTGGCTTTTCAACAGTTTCTTCAAATTTCACACTATATCCCTATCTTTTAATTTTCTACCGTAATCTCTCCTAATCCTTTAAAATACATTACACCGTGTATTCCTATATTCTTTTAAAAGGCAGGAATATAGTATGAATTTCGAATAAACTAGGTGAAATTTTCTCTTAATTTAATCATGTATTTAGAGCATGCATAAACGCATAAATCAAGGTCTCTGTTTCGAAACGTAACACATAAGGTTCTTAAGCATCTCAACAAGTTAACATTTTCTTATCACACAACTCTGACTGAAATGAGTTTTAGTCCTTAACGAGTACATTTCAAAATTGAAGTGGAGCAATAGTGATTGTATATTTTATAGTCATCGCACATGTAGAGAATATCATATATATATTACAATGTGAATCTTATTATTATCACGATCATAAACCAGATTCATTACTAAGGACTTGACTCACCTTCTAAGACAAAATCTTGCAACATAGTTCAGATACAATCTTAATCCAACCTATTCAAGTACTCCTGCACCGTTCCTTTTTATTCCTCAAATTCCTTTCCAACCCTTAACATTCTCCATCTTATCATACTTTCTTGACTTATTGCTCATACCAAAGAAAGATAGACAACAATGTTATCATAAAAATGAACATTTTGCATTATCAATGTGATTCTGCAGATTGAAAATGAGACCAGTATTCCTTGACAAGCTGCTTGAATAGTGATCCTTCTTTCTTCATCAAGCTCATTGGTTCATCATACTCCACCAATTTTCCTGTCAATACAAATATCCCATTCTTTAAAGTAAACAAGTATATGATAAAAAAAATTCTTCACTTTTATACTTAAAAAAATTCAAGTGTGAAAAATCAAGTACCCCATATTTTACAAGTTATCACTAAATCAACTACTTATTGTTTATTTTTTTACCTTTAGCTAAGTGAATGAAACTAAACCCTCTGCCTAACAACATGGCTATGTGTGGTGGGTGTCTGTAGAATTCTAGTTAGGAACATATGAACTCCACTATTTGCACTCTTTAACTTGTCCTCATACTAAGGAAAGGATAGTTTCACATCAACATAAGAAAATGGAAATAGTTATGAATTGGTCTGAAAAAGGTTTGCTGAACGAGATAAAGGGGTTGTCAATATGCAATTTACCGTCGCTGATTGAAAGAACCATAGTGCAATCCATCACGGTTGGTATCCTGTGTGCTACTGTGATCACTGTGCAATCTGCAAACTCAGTCCTAATGGTTTTCTGCAGAATCAAATCAGTTGCATTGTCAATTGATGCAGTTGCTTCATCCAACACCAATATCCTACTTCTCCTTAAAAGCGCACGCCCCAAACAAAACAATTGCCTTTGTCCCATGCTCCAGTTTGATCCATCTTCAACAACTGTGTAACAATTTTTTACTAGTAATTATTAACTAGGAAAAAAGTACTTGTTACATAGTTACCATAATGATGAAAGTGTACCTGAGGAGCTTAACCCCTCTTCTTTCTCTTGGACAGCTTCTCGCAACTGACACTTCCCAAGAACCTTCATATTGAGCAACAATTAGTATACATTTGCAATGATAGGCAAAGATGAATAGAATGTAGTTGCTTTTACCTCCCATATTGCTTGATCAGAGTGTTGTGATAAAGGGTCCAAGTTATATCTAACAGTCCCATTAAAAAGGGTAGGATCCTGAGGTATAACACCAAAACGTGACCTCAAATCATGAAGGCCAATAGAAGAAATGTCTATGCCATCAACTACAATTTTTCCACCAGCTGGCTCTACAAGACGAAATAAAGCGCCTATAAGAGTGGACTTCCCACTTCCTGTCCTGCCAACAATTCCAATCTTGTGGCCTGCTTTGAATGTGCATGTTATCCCATGTAGTATCAGTGGTCCATCAGGCCTGTACCGTATCTGTCTTGGTATAAACAAACAAATTATCTATGCACTTCATTTCAATTACTATTTTTATGAACACAATTATTCACATTTTAAATAAGTACCAATTACCTGCAAGTCATTTAGTTCTACTTTACCAGCAACTGGCCAATTCGAAGGTGGACGATTTCCTTCTATTACTTCTTCTGCCTCACTTGGTATATGCATATATTGATTTAGCCTCTCTACAGAAATTACGTAATTTGCAAGATTGCATTGACTTTGAATTGAAAATACTAGCTGAGCATTTAGTGAAAGGCCATAAGAGAGAGCCATGCCAACGAATCCTAGAACAAAGGATATTAGAATTAAGAAACTTGCATCAAGAGAGATAATGGTACTGTTTGAGGATAAAGGCAAATAAAATGAAGATAATTGTAATACTCAAAGCCATGACATTTCACATGTAACAATGACCAAAGTCTCACCAGAGCGGAAAGTCCCTGGTGGAAGCATAACCATGCTTAGTGCTGTGGACGAAAGAAGTATTGCACTAACTATTTCTAATCTTTGGATCAGCCACTCATTTGAGGAAAAACTATGGAAGAAAGGACTAGCATTGATGTCAATTAGATCAAGATTCTTCTCAAAGAAACGATCTTCTTCTCCAAAGGCTCTTATTGTCACAACTCCAGCAGCAGTTTCAGCTACATGATTAGCTACAAAGGATTTTGTTGTGCCATTCATGCGCATTACTTCTTTTGCAGTGGAAAAGTAGTATCTCTAGTTTCAAAAAAAGAGATACCCTGTTAGCTTTCCAACCATGGATATTTGATATTATAATAAAAAGCTATAAGAAAGTTACTAGAAGATAAAAGCTGGAGGACAATGAGCATTATTTAGTTAAATTTGATGGCTTTCTCAATGCTAATCAAAATAGAAGACACTATTTCAGTATCACAATATTTTTCAAAGAAGAATTCGTTTATTACCTGCAAGCGTATTGCAATGTAAACCATCGGTACAGAGATGAGCAAGATTTGCCAAGTGATCAATGCTAAAACTGATAGATTAGAGTAGAAGTTTGTAGTACCCCCCACAGTATAAGCGATGATAAATGGGACATCAAGATCCATAATGCTTAGATCTGATGAAACCTAGACAAGGAAATGACTACAAAACTATATTACTTCCATTACATTTCGTAGTGAGGAAACAAATTGTTTAATATACTTACCCTACTAAGTATCCTTCCCAATGGTGTAGAGTCATAAAAGGACATTGGTGCACGAAAAAGGGAGTTCATTAACTGTAAAAATAAATTTCTTGATGATTGAATACCCAACGCAACTATAAGTAGAGTTCTGATCAACAAGAAAATTGCAGAAACAGCCCCAATCAAGAAGTAAACTACAATCAACCGCAATGTGCTGACTTTGGAATTGTCAACATTGACAGCCATCCATGAGTTTTGCAATATCTGGCAAAGGACAAACATGAAGTGACAAAAAGAAGCCACAAAGAAGTATATATAGCCTTTCATCTGATTCAGATACTGCAAGTAAGGCTTCAACCCTGTGTCTCCTATCTCTCTCTCTTCTTGCTTTATTAACTGATTTCCATTTGTGGCTTTGAACTTCTTCTCCATGAAAGCTTGTGTAATTTCTCTAGCAGAAGTTGAATGTCTCCGGGAAGAAGTAACATTCATAAGATTGTCAGAACCAGCAGTTTCCTTGTGAGCATTAACAAGATCTTGGAATGCTTGGCTTGAGGTCAACAAATGATCATAAGGAGCAGCTTCTAGGATTTTCCCATTTGACATCAACTGTGAAAGAAAAAAGAAACCTCAGCCTACAAGTAGAAGGAAGATAAATAGGAAGGATATGGAGCCTAATGATTTCAAAAATGAAATCAGAAACTTCTAATTCATTACTAATTTACAAATACTAGTTATATATGCAGGAAACAGAGAAAAGAAGAACAATGACAACCATTATTCTGAGACTAATGAATTACCAAAACAGAATCAAATGCTGGTAGAAAGTCAACTTGATGAGTTACGAGTAAGACAGTTTTCTCTTTAAGACCATCCATGATGTATTCCTGCCAAGTTTCAAAGCAATTTTTGAGTAAAGAATGACACAAAAACACTAATGTAGTATGTGAAGAAAGGAAGATGTCATTACATTAAACAAATTTGTAGCAGTATGTGCATCAACAGCACTAAATGGGTCATCCAAGAGATATACATCAGCATTCTGATAAAGAGCACGTGCAAGTTGAATTCGCTGCTTTTGACCTCCACTCAAGTTAACTCCTCTCTCACCTATTTCAGTGAAGTCTCCATGGGGAAACAGTTCAAGGTCCTTCATTAGTGAAGATCTACGAAGTGTTTCTTGATATCTATGAGCATCCAAATCAGATCCAAACAAAATATTTTCCCGTATAGTACCAGTCTGTATCCATGATGTTTGAGAAACATATGCAAACTTTCCATAAACTTCAATCTGATATTCAATAGAGAGAATTAAACATCTATTAATAATATCACAGGAAAAATTCACTACAGTCAGTAAGTTGTTGAATTCATATGCTAAATATAACTATTGACTATAAAGTATCAATGTCATCAACATTATAACTAATTAGAGTAGCCCCAACATTTAGTAGTGTATTGTATCAGCATAAATTTATGAGCATAAAAGGAATAAAAGCTTACAGTTCCCTTTGTCATAGGAACCTCTCCGAGAATTGTAGCTAAGAGAGTTGATTTGCCTGAGCCAACTTCTCCACAAATAGCCAACTTTTGACCATGTTTGATCTCCAAGTTTATGTTCCTCAGTGTTGACTTTGATACATTACCTTCCCATGAAAAGTCAGCAGATTTGATTGAAATTGAGCCTCTAATACTGTCATCAAAACACCTATTCCTGAATTTTTCACTTCGCAATTCAGGTGCCTCAAGGAATTTAACAATCCGGGCAAAGGCCACTTTTGCTTGAATTACCACCCCAATAACATCAGGGATGGATGTAATTGGCTCCTGCATAAGGCGTATAGTTGCAACAAATGTGAAAAGATTATTTGCATGTAAAGAAATATTCAGTAAGTAACATGTCCCGAAAGAGGCAGCAGAGACCAATATAGGTGCGGTCCAAAATAAAAAGATGTTGTATGCCTTTATCGATTGCACTAAAACTAACACTTTGAGTTCCACATCCCTTAACTTTTCTATAGCCTTTTTAAAATGGGTTTCCCATGCATACAGCTTCAGGACTTTCATATTCGTAAGAGCCTCAGAACTGGCCCTCAACCTCTCATCTTGTGCCACCATGAGTTCACTCTGATACTTTTGCTGCAATGTTGCTAGTGGAGTATTGCAAAGTACTGTGAGAACTATCACCACCAATGAGACAATTGTTGCTAGTCCAATAGCCTGAATAAGTATTACCAATGAAATACATATTTGGAGGCTTGTTGTCCATGTCTGATGAAACCAAAATGGGAATTCTCCAATTCTATAAGCATCCACAGTCACATAATTCATTATCTCACCAGCAGAGTGAGTCAATCTAGCTGCACTGGATAACCTCAATAGCTTTTTATAAATGGCTGCTGTAAGTAGTGACCTAACTTTCATCCCAACAAGCCTACTGCGGAAATACCACTGCCTTTGTGATGCAGACTCTATCATCTTTATAGTGAAAAGTGATATGACCAATACATAACCCTCATATTTGAAACTTCCCTTACCTTCAGAAACCAATATAAAAGCATTCAGAAGTACAGGACCAGTGCATATGGTGAGTATCTTGAGCAATGCAAACAATCCTGACATTAAAATCTCTCTCCTGTGGCACAAAATTATTGTCCACAAAACCGATGACTGTGATAATGGTTCTTTTCCATTTTGTCTGTTAAATTGTTCTACAAATGACAAATAGCAGCTTTCGGCTCCATCTGATTCTCTTAACTTTGGTATATCCTCATCCTGAAGTGTTTTCTCTTGGCCCCTTTTCATCAATGGATTCAACCACCAAAACGATATCCTACTAAAGAATCCAGCTTTGGCAAATGGGGTTACATAATTATCAGGATCAACTTCCTTAAATTGGCCATTTAAAGGGTCATAAAGGCCCTCATCAAAATCTCCATCATTGGTTTCACATTTATATACTTTATAAGTGCACAAAAGTAGTAAAATTGCTCCTGGAAAAGACAGAACATCTAAAGCTTCCTTGAACGACAATTCTCTGCTACTTATTGCATAAGACATGGATAAAACACAGAAAACAGTGGAAACAAATACTGTAACAAGAGAAAACAACCACAACCATGATCTTGGAAGTTGTTTCATCTGAAAACTTACACTTAAACCCACTAACAAGCATCTGAATCCTTGAAAAAGTTCTAGCAACCACCAATGAAGAGGAAAAATAGTGTGGCTTTTCCTTAATTTTTCCTCTAAAACCCAAACGCCTAAGCACAAATGCAACAACCCGAGAGAACCATTGGTTATGGCAGAAATTAGCTGCAAGTTTGAATATCTTTCCACCTGAAACTGACCACGAAATGGTCTGAACAAAGACCTCTGGATCAAAATGAATGCCAGTGTGATCAGTAGTAGCACATCAAAGCAAATGATCAAGAACTGGTTGGTGCATGTAGAAGGATCTTTCAAAAACTTGAAATCATAACAGAAAGGTGGCTTTCCTCCGGTCCCAGGACAATCAGATTCTCCACAAATCATGCTCCAAAAATCCTCCATCATTGTAGGTTCCTTTTTCTGCTCAAACTGTGACATGAAGGACAAAAAAATTATGTCTTTATTGAAAAAACATTGTCCTAAACATAAAATTGAACCAAAAAAAGGGGGTCCTCAATAAGTAAAATAAGACCAACTCTACAAAAAGCTTGGGTAGCTAGTTAGGAGATTGTTGCTGCAACTCACTTATCAAGAACCTTTCGGACTTTGAAATATGAAACTTAAGTAAAAATTCAAATTCAAAAGAATGGAAGTGGCACAAGTACTAAACTACATCCTTTTATACAGAAAAGTTTTGTTATCATGATAAGTGCTAATTCTTCTACAAGCTACATAGTAGACGCTAGTGAATGACCATATACCTAACAGCAGCAATTGGTAAAGATCATGAAGCTGATTTTAAGAGAAAAAAGATCGAATATATAAAGTAACGAAGAAAAAGAAAATCCGTTTGAGTTATAAAGTAGTCTGCGATTGACTCACATAATTTCTCTGATAAAAAAACTGTTTTACTGAAAGAAATAATTACTACTTAAAAACAAACTGAACCAAATAGTTTGTTCTAACCTTTCCATAACATTTAAAACTAATTTAGTTTGAGAAAACAATTTTTGTGTTCATTTTCTGTTGCATAATTGGAACAGCAGTGTGATACATTTATAATTAAAAGTAAAAACAGAAAAATGCTTTCTAAAATCAATAGAGAAGTTGCATATTCACCCTCTAAGAGGAGGAACAGGAGCAAACTTTAAATGGCAACAAATGATTCAAGAATTTTTTTGCATCTTAAAGCAACTAGTAAGATCTAAAGGAACTTTTCTATGTACGCAATAAGAATCGGATTCAGCTTTATCGCTGGAGGATAGTTCATATATACTGAATGATATACCCCAAAAAACATTTGGTCCATAAAGAAGAGAGTAAGACAGCAACTAGAAGACAATGAAGTAAAAGAAGAATGTGTATAAAAAAAGTTCCAAAGGCCCCTTCTTATTGTTAATTCTACTGGGACACTAATTACAATGTGATTGGGTGGAGAAGAAAAACAAATCATAGCGTGTTTAACTCATTATAATAAACTTAAAACAAAACAGTGTAAGCATTGAAAACTAGGAGAATGGAACAAACATGTAATAACGATAAAAAGGAAAAAACTACAGTTGTTTAATGAACACAATGGACGATAGGTGAAAAAAGAGGAATGCTAGCACACTTGTTTTGTGGCTCTAACTGGTAGTAAAAGCCAAAGGTTGTTGTCCCTATTACTGAAAACGAACTTGTCTGACAATTATTTTTTTCTTATTAATTTCTCTTGTCGTTGAAAGACACCATTGTGGGATGTGAAAACGAGAGCTTGTAGACAAGAAGAGTGAAGAGTTGAAAGATGAAGAAGAAGCAAAGATAATATTTGCCAGTACAAGGAAACTGTGTAACAATGTCTTCATTGCTCAAGTGTCTCCGATTATTTTTTGCATGACAAATTTTTTTTTTTTTTTACTCAGATGAAATCCCAAGATTATGCAAATAGAAGGCTTTGTGCGCTCAAACTATTTCAAATTTTAGTTAAGCTAATTGATAGTTATAGCCGAAAACTATTCTAGTTAAGCTAATTATTGTATTATATGTATTTAGTAAAATTATATATTTAAATAATAATAAAATAATAGAAATGAATATATTTATATAATATTTCTTTGTAAATATTAATTTGTTTTATTAGTAAAAATATATTTTAAGTATTTATATTTTATATTTTAATTAATTTTAAACTTTTATAATTTATATTTATAGATATCAAGTATATTTTTTTAGTTTAAATTTTTCATATTTATATGTTATTATTAATCTTGTACTATATTTTAAAATATTTTCAATCAAATTATAAATAATATAGTGATTAAAATAAATATTATAATATAAAAATAATAAAATAAATTTATCATTATCAATAATATAATATTAAATAAATTAATTAAATAATATAATAATTAAAATAAACAATATAATATCAAATATATCTAAAAAATAATAAAAAAAATAAAATAAAATAAAATAATTATCTATCATTATCAATAAAATAAAATAATAATTTTATCATGTATAAAGATCTAATTTATGACTTTTTTTTAGATAATCTATGGCATTGTAAAACTTATTTATATTTTTAATGTATTTAAATAAAATTTTAATATTTTCTTATATTATTTTTACATTTAATATATTTTTATTCATAAAATATTATTTTTATATTATTATTTTTTTACATGTATTATATAGTGAAATTTTAATTTTTAATTAGTATTTTTTTTCTTGGTCCCGTGGTCTGACTCCGCCACCGATCATGGACTCTTTTGTGGATAATATTTTTTTATCTTCTTATTACCATTTGAAAAAAAGAAATCGAAAACTAATAGAAAATATGTTTGGAAACTAAACTCCACAACACAATAGATAATTATTTGTGTTATAGAATTCAGAAGCTAATATGGATAATGAAGAGACGAGTGTGAAACAGATGCCAAAATTCATAAAGTCATTTCCTCAACGTTTTTTAGAATAAGAAAAAAATTCTCTTGATAACTATGTTATTTTCTAGAACAAAAAAGTTCTCTTTCCTTCAAAGCTTGAAATTTTAAAATCATAGTCCACAGTTTTTAAATTGTTCATCCATTTTCTCTAGAATTCTTATAAATATGTTGTATTTTAAGGAAAAAGTACAGATGTGGATAACACAACAACAATTCATGTGGGATACTAACAAAAGTTGGTAATAATCAAAGTCATATTTCAAAAGAAAGTGATTTCAATTATGTTGTTTTCTCTCTCAACAATGTGGTCGTGAATTTAAACTATTTGTATAAATATTTTTCTCATTCAATTATGTTTTTTTAAAAATTGAATAAAAATATGTGCTATTCATTTTATTAATCTAAAACTATGAAATTAATTCTTTTTAGTATTTGAAAATTAATGTGAATCTTGTTATTGAAATATTTGGTTAGAGAAATATTAATTTGTTGCCATACTAAAGGAAGACAAAGGGGAATGAATTGCGAAAATTTCAGTGAAAAATGTGAATAAAAATCAAATGATAAGCGAGGGAGCTAGAGTATAAAATTGATAAAAAGAAGAAAAAAGAACTTGAAAGAAAGCAATTTGTTTGAATGGATTTTATTTTAATTTGATAAAATATAATCTGAAATAAATAAATAAATTTCAATCCACATAGGGATGGAGCTAGGAGTTTGCTTTAATGGGGTTAAGACTAAAATAAAATAATTCAATAAAAATTAATTTTTCTACTTACACGACATGTACATAATATTTAATTTATTTATATATAATTAATATTTTTATGAAAAAAATAACTATATAAATAGATCGAGTACAAGATATATTGATTAACAAGTCTAACTTACATAAAATCATGTACAGTGTAGTAGCAAAAACATTTGAAGAAATTGGAAAAAGAAAATTAACAACACATTTCCAAATTCTTATCTTAATTGAAAAAAGTTGCTGCATCACCTCTTTTGTATATGCTTTAGTTACATAAGGTCAACCGATATATACAAGACATTTAAGTTAAGGCCTTAAACATCCAGAGTAAAATTGAATTTTTTAGAATGATTTTCTTTTTCTACTAAATATAACTCAAACATCATTTTGAATAAAACTTAATAGAGACAAAAATATAATAAACATAACATAATATAATAGATTATTATATCCCTAGATAGAATTCTCAGTATCAATTATTTACATGAGTATCAACATTTTTAACAATTAAATATTGTTTTATGTTAAGGCGAGGTAGGCCATTTTGTTTTAGCAATATAAAAAACTTAGGGTGATCATGATCACCACATGTCATCCCTCGTTTCACCTATGGATACATGTATATATCGATTTCTTCTTTAATATTATTATATTAAATTGATTCGAGGTTTCAATTTTTTAAATAAAACTTCAAGTATTGTGAATAAAAAAATTTGTTAAATGTAGTAAATTAATGTCTTCAATAAAATCAATTATAAAAAAATCAATGAATACTTTGTATCTATAATATAATTAAAAAAGTAATATATACTAATAAAAGATATATTTGCATATTATAAAATTAATTTATTATGAATTAATATATTTATTAATAATAAATTAATTTATTTAATTTAAAAGCATGATATACACAAGTATCAAATTCATGAATGAACAAGATTGTTTCAGATTAATAAGATACCATGTTAAATAATTGGAAGTACTAGAACGGAGGGATAGTGATGTATTAATGGTCCCATTCCATGGATAAAGTAATGTTTATGGGTGGAAATTTGTGTAATAGCTCTTATAAGTATATGGAGGTTGATAGTAAAGTTTTGTCGTGATTCAGTATTGGCATAGAGTCTAAATTTGTCATGGGTTTTTTGGAAGTTTGCTGCCCCATATTCATGAATACCAACTAAGTTAATTGTTTATCAACATACAGTTTATATTATTTTCATCATTATGAGATAACTAAAAAAAAAAAAACATTAAATACAAGATAAATTAAAGATTGTTTAGACATTAAAAAGAAAATTACAATATTTTTATACAAATTAAATTTTGTAATGATGTAATTTATTTAAAAATATGGTGACTACATTTAAAAGTTGATAACATATGATATAATTTAATTCTTAAAATTATTTATTTTTTATTCAATTAAACCACAAATTTACTCCTTATACCAAGTTCTAATTTCTAAAAAATATCTTCAAATTTTCCACTCTCTATTACTCAATTACTTACATTTTTTATTTTTCAATTTCACCTAAACTGTCCCCTCCCGCACGCTCACCAACCCACCTTCAAAAGCGACACAAACACTGAAAAATCAACAACCCTCACTTTTTTTTTACTTTATCCAAACGTTCATCACGGAGACCAAGTACCCACACTCTCATCAAGCAAATTTTTAATATTTTTAGTTTTAAAATATATTTGGTGTTCAATGCCAAATGAACGTAGACAAGGATTCAAACTTTAATTTATCAGTCGTAAGAATTAGTATCTTCTATTATTTTTATGGTGCATGTATTTCTTTCCATTGAATCATGACACTTAATATGCAAGGTATTTTTTCTAATTTTAAATTTTTGAAACCAAAAGCATTGAAAATAATATGACTAAGGACGATAATTAACAATCAAATCAGCTGAGTATTAAATTTTCTATTGCGTTTTATTTTAAATTAAATTACATATACCGGGTGTCATAATTTAAAAGGAAAAAAAAATATAAAATTGAACTTAAATGAACATAAAAATAGAAAATTATTTTACATTATCATCTCATATTAAATCATGTAGGATGAGATTATTAATTTTTATAATACTTACTTAAAAAAATATTATTGTAGTTATTTTTAATTACTTGATAGTAAAAATAATTGTCCTAAAATATATGAAAATTAAATTGAAAATATGTTATTGGAGGACTAAAAAGTTTCCCACGTTGCATGACACCATTGTGTACCCATCTCATGGTATGACCCTCCATTTTTCTCACACAAAGTGAGATTAATGTTACTTGGTAGATGAATGTTGACAATTGAAAATCAAAGATATGGAGATGGAAGTTTCTGTTCATTACGTCACAACACTGTTTCATCGCAGTGTTTTCATTTTGTGCAATACCACAACTTTTAATTTGTTCTTGGCGGTTTCTTATTTACCACTTTTCTAAATGCCGCTAGCAATGCTAAAATCAAAATATAAAACGATTCTTAATTGATATAAAATAATCTGGTAAGTAGGATATGGTTCAAACAAAATTTGATATAAAATAAGCTAACACCACGATGTGATAGATATGACAAAATAATAGCCTAAAAACAGAACAATTAATTAAATCTACGGCTATTATTTTTAATGTTTAATATTTAAGAGAGGAGAATGATTAAGGGTTCGAATATTTTATATTTTTCTCTTGTATAATTTTTCCCAAATTTAGTACAAGATTGTTCACTGATATTTGAGTTAGATTTTACTAAATTAAATTAAATCTAACTCTTCGGCTTAAACTCTTGAAATCAATCTTAACGTTTTAATTTTTATTTTTTTTAGTTTTATTAAAATTAATCCAAGTATTAAATTCAAGAATCCAAAAGAATATATAAATAAAAAAGTTTTATTTCTATACTCATTCCAATACAATACATGATAATCAATCTCAAGCATATAAGGCTCAAAAAATTGTACGGATCAAGAAATTTCTTATCCTGTATCAACTCATCACTCCTAGAAATACTTCTCATAGTTATTAAGAATCACTGCTATAAGTGTAAAAATTATAAAAAAAAGCTTTAGATATACTCTAACTTCTGCATTCTTAATCTCCACGTGTCTACAGATCCACACCAGAATTTTATGCGAATATTCCTCCCATTTTAACTGATATTAAACAAATTAATATAATTTCGCTTATATTAAATATTAATAATGAGGAAGCCCCTAAAACTACTAGAGTGGAACAAAACGTATAGTAATGATAAATATAAAAGAAAAAACATTCCAAGATGAATAAATGATGTGGAAGGGCAACGCACGTGTTTGGTTACTTACTACAACTTAAGCTTAAGATGTGGTTTTCTCTTGTTTTTATTTAGTCGTATGCGTTGGAAAAAGCAGAGTAGGGTTTCAATCATTTTCCTTGTTTTTTCTTGTCGTTGAAATTATATTGGTGTTTGTAGAAGACATTAAATTATGTCGTCACAAGGGCTCACATGCATGACTTAATATTAATTTTTCATTTATGGTTATTATTAAGGATACCTCATTAATTTATATAATATTATTTTTTATTTATTTTTCTATTGCATCATTAATTATTCCGTATAATTTTTATTGTACAATTTATTATAAAATTATTGTACAAATAATATTTTTTAGAAAAATTATAATATTTTTATAATATATTTTGTTATCCGTATTCATCACATTAATTATTTGTTTTATATATTCTTTATCTTTTTCATTTCATCCTTTGTATATCTTATCCTATAAAATATTATATACAATTTCTCTTTTTACATTTTTTTACAACATATTTTTTCCTTTATTTTTTCTATCATATCACTTTGTATTTTATATTTTTTTATCTCTTTTCTAACTGTAAAAAACTTATAAAATCAATGAAATATATATAGAGAGTCTACCTATAAAAATACAAAGATTTATGTGATAATATTTAATTAATTATGTGAAAAAAATTATAAAAATAAACAATAATAGTTATTATATCAAAATTTAAAATAATATATTATTAAGATTAAAATTAAATTATAAATATATTTTATGATATTATTAATGTTTTTATTATTACTTCCACCGTTATTATTTATCTTATTACTATTGTTAGTTATTATCACTTTATTATCACCATCATCATCCTTTTCTTTATTATCATTGACATAACGGTAAAAATAATAGTAATAATGGAAGTGAAATAGATAATATTGATATTTATATTAGTGGAGATAATGACAATAATATTAATAATCTCATAAAAAAATATTTATAATTAAATTTTAATTTTAAAAATTTATTATTTTTATTTTTATCCAAAAGATATTATTATTGAATCTTATTGTTTGTTGTTATTATTTTAAACAGAACAATTTTTCATTATTTATAAATGATAACTTAATTTATGGAATTTTATTTATTTTAAAATACATAATTAAATCAATTATTATATGAAATACAGTAATTAAAGTAATCAAACGAGGTTCATGATTTGAAAATCCAAACTATCATTTTTTAAGATTTAATCATTATTATGATAAATAATTTATTTATTAAATAATAAATCTTGATAATTTTTTTCTCCACTACATCATATCTTTTAATTTTGACTCTATTCTAAACATCAATGTTTGAAATGGTAGAAATAGATGAATATTTCTACTATTTAACATCATAAGTTTGGTTGGTACCATTATTTTATAACACTTACATTTTTAATTATAAACATGAAACAAGAGACTTAAAAGAGCTATTGGAGTTTTATAAAGGAAAAAAGAAACGGTATTATACCTTATCGTACAACATCAAAATTTATAACTAATATTTCTAATTTTTTAACTTCTCGTATGTAACGGTATGTCAAAGAAACATCTGTTGATTTTTATATGATAATCTGTTTATTAATTTAAAATTCTTAATTTGTTTGAATTTGAAAACATATAAAAAAATTTATTTGAAAATTATGTCACTCAATGTCATCACAATAATTATTTTCATAAAAAATATTTCCTTTTTTATTATTTTAGAGTGTATTTGAAAAAAATTCAATAAATACTTATAAGATAAAAATAAATAATATTAGATTCTTAATAAATTAAAATTAATTTATATATAAATTAATTTATAAAAAATCTTTCATGTTAATTTCTTCCAAAATTGACTTTTCACTTACGTATAAACAAATTTTTGTTTATGAAAAAAAATTCTTTTATAAATGTTTATCGAAAAAATTATCTAACAATCTTTAGTTTCGTGACAATAAATATAAATTTGATTAAAATAAAATAAAATTATAATAATATTAATTTAATATATACCAAAAAGTTAAAACATCACCCTCAAAATATAAATCCATATAAATAAAGTAAAAAATAATAAATTAAAAATAACAATAAGTTATTATCACAGCCGAAATTCTGATGGGACGACAAACCAAAATGGTTTTATTATTGATAAATGACCTCCATCACCGAAGTTTATTTTTATTAGCAAAAATGTCTGGAAAAACCTTTAAAATAAAAATTGTATTGAAATCAAATTTTAAAAAATTATGTGTAGAAAAATTATTCACATCCTACTATATTCGTTGTAAATTTATTAAAACATATTTATTTATTTACTTATTTTGAATTTATTTATTAAATATATATTTTTATTTCTTTCCGAAAATAAAAAATTAAGATAGACATTTTACTTAAGATAAGAATTGGATAAATAAATTTAAACTCAATAGCGACCTTGCTTTTATTCAATCATATCTTCAAAAAAAATATAAGATCAACGAAAAGTTATGCTAGGATAAATTTTTTTAATTTTAAAATAAAATAATTTTATGCATTCTAATTTGGAAAATAATATTCAAGACGGATAAATAAATGCATCATTAGAATTTATTATTATCAAATTATATTTTAAAATTTTATTTATGTTAATTTTAAATAAATAAGTTAAAGAATATATCAATAAAAATTACATATATGGATAAAAATTATTTAATGTTTAATCATTATAAATTTAATCAAACCAAATATTTACGGTTAATTTTATATTAGCCACAAATAAATACTAGAAGTGGCATGAGAATGATTGGTACTAATTTTTATATTTTCTGAATCTTTTGAAAAATAATTTTATCAAGATTTAGCTACTTTAACACTAGTAAAACATTTAATTTTGTAAAACTAATAATCTATTGTTGAAATAATTAATTTTGGGCTAATTTTAATATAATTGCATTCGAGAGTATTTGAGGCCCAAATACTAACCTAATAAAAGACTGACTCGCTCAATATTGGGCCGAGCCATCCAAACTGAAAAACAAAAAATAGGAAGGAGGGAGCTTCTTTTTACATCTATTTTTATCTTCACACACGATTTTTGGTCATTTGATAATGCCGAAATCACCCTCCCCTCCTCCCTCATTTCTCACACTCTCTCCATAGTCATCCCTCTCACACTTACAGTCGCTTTCTAACTGTGTCTTCATCTCCACTAAGTGATTGTAATTTTCTTTTTCTAAATTACAATTTTAATCTCCATATGATTTATAATTCATAATTTTGGTCCTTTTTTTAATATAGTTTTGGTCCATCAATTTTTTTAAAATTTGTAATTTTAGTTTTGTCATTAATTCAACATGGATTATTTAACCACTTGCGTGGCTCATTATGGATAACGTGGACGCTGCAATGGTCATACCTGTGGATGTTAACTTAGAGTTGAGAAAAATGATTTAAAAAATATTAGAAAATTAATTTTCATAATGTAATTATTTTCTTATACATTATAAAAATTAGTTTTTGAAATGTATATAAAACAGGTAAAATATGTTTTGTTTTTATAAAATTTGTCAAATTTAAATTTTATTCCTCTAAAATTTTTTGTCCGTTTTTAGTCATTCAAAATATCAAACAATAAATTTATAAATTTAATAATCTTTCAAGAATTAAAAAATTATTAAATTTGTAAATTTATCAAACACATCTGTCATTTACTTAAAAAGGACATTAATAATGTGAGTAACGTTACTAATGAAATTAGAGTTAGATACCTAAGATATCAAGTTTCATATTTTCAATAACTAAAAATGAACAAAAAAAAATTTTAAGAGACTAAAATTAAATTTAATAAATTTTAAAGGAATGAAAAAATATTTTATTTTATAAAATAATTACATAATAGTTTCTGTAAAATATTAAATACATTACAAAAATTAATTTCTAAAAGTATATAAATAATATTCTAGAAATCAGTTTCTAAAATATTCAACAACTAATTACCAATAAGAGTATTATATATATATATATATATATATATATATATATA
This sequence comes from Mucuna pruriens, assembly GCA_025330945.1. Lineage (NCBI taxonomy): Eukaryota > Viridiplantae > Streptophyta > Magnoliopsida > Fabales > Fabaceae > Mucuna > Mucuna pruriens. The sequence goes on from JAENHJ010000305.1 coordinate 304,545, forward strand.
TATATATATATATATATATATATATATATATATATATATATATATATATATATATATATAAAAAGTTGAGCGAGTGGGGCCGAAGAGAAAAAAACACTGCAAAAAATAACCCCCAAAGAGAGAGGACAGTCTATCCAGCTCGGACTTGGAAGGGATCAGGGCCTAACCCATTTTGGGTATGGAAAACCAAACAGCGTAAAACAGATACATAAAATATAATAATAAAAGGGGGGAAATTTAGCTTTGTAAATCCTGAGGTTGAATTTTTGGTATTGGTTGAGAAAACTTTTGTAAAGAAATTATGATTAAAAACACATTTACAGATAAGTGGCACAAAAAATTGAGAAAAATTTTATATAGCCAATATAAATTTGTAATACATGACAGTCATGACGGATAGCAAACTCTCTCTTTGCGTATACCGGTAGAGTCTTTAAATTTATCTGGAATCATGCTTTAAAGTTTTACGGAACTGGGAAAACCTAAGGAAGGCAGTGTCGTCGAGTTATGGGTTCGGGAGTTGGTTACTGTCTGAGGGGATCGGGGGGGCACGGCGTGTCTATCCCATTTTCGATAGTTACCCTTGGTTAAATTTGTATGGGAGAGGATGGTGTTTGTATATGGGTGGTGTTCTTGAGTTCTTACGTTTTATTTGGCGGTTGTAGGGTGTGGGGTCATTGACTTGATGAGGTGTGCCTCTGAAGGCCTCACGTCACGCCGACTGCGGAGGGTTGAAAATCTACGTAGTTACGGCGTTTAGGTAAGTAAAGGTTAGGTTGAAATTTGGACCTCGTCATTATTCTTAGAGTCGGGCTCGGTTTTGAGGATTCGGCCAAGGCGTGCTGGAAGCCTAGGATAGGGGTTTAGGTTCCATTCCGGGTCGGCATATATCAGGCTAGGTGGGGTTCAGGGGAGACTCATGCTTGATAATACAGATTATATTAAACTACTTAAGAGGAGAAAGGGAAGTCGACCAACCTGGACGTCGAAGTGAGTGGGCGAGCCTCGTTCGTAGATCGATACTTCGACTTGCCTCTCAGTCTGGACTTAGGGCGCTTCTTCCTATCTTTAGCAGTCGTCAGTTTTTCCTCCTTTCTTTGTCTTTCTTGCGATTTCTCCCCCCCTCTCTCACTTCGTGGCAAGGGTTTATATAGGCTTGGGTTGTGACTTCCCTTGGGCCAGAGGTTATTATCAGGTTTGATAACTTAGAAATCGTGGGTGGTTGAGGTTCCTAATATCTTGGGTGGTTGAGGTGTGGCTTTGGCTAGGATTCACTTGGTATTAGTTGAGATCCGGATATGGATTCGAGTCGGTTGAGATTCTGATGTGGATTGGAGGGCTCGTGGACTCGGTCTCGGCTGAGATTCTCCTGAGGATCCGGGTTGGTTGAGATTCTGATATCTTTGTCTTTCTTGCGATTTCTCCCCCCCTCTCTCACTTCGTGGCAAGGGTTTATATAGGCTTGGGTTGTGACTTCCCTTGGGCCAGAGGTTATTATCAGGTTTGATAACCGAAATCGTGGGTGGTTGAGGTTCCTAATATCTTGGGTGGTTGAGGTGTGGCTTTGGCTAGGATTCACTTGGTATTAGTTGAGATCCGGATATGGATTCGAGTCGGTTGAGATTCGATGTGGATTGGAGGGCTCGTGGACTCGGTCTCGGCTGAGATTCTCCTGAGGATCCGGGTTGGTTGAGATTCTGATATGAATTGGATGACTTGTTGACTCGGTCTCGGATGAGGTTCATCTGAGGATCCGGATCGGTTAAGATTCTGATACGGATGGAAAAAATCGTTGACTCGGTCTCGGCTGAGATTCTCCTGAGGATCTGGGTTGGTTGGGATTCTAATATTTGGTTTAGGTTTGATTGGGTCAAGGTGGTGGTCCGAGTTGACCCGGGGTTGACTCTGGGGTTGACTCTGGGGTTTTGACCCATGTTAACTGGGCCGGACCGATTTGGGGTATGATAGTGGCCCCCTCTTTATTTAGGTTTTTCCTGAAAAGGATGTAATCCTTTTCTTGGATAAGCGTAAATAAAGATAGAGGTGAGGATGGGGGGTGGCTGATGTTTCAGTGAATATTTGGTAGTGGGCAAGGTATTACTAGTTGGTACTCGGCCTTCCAAGTTTCACAAAGTACTTGGCAGCAAGCAAGGCACACACTGGCTGGTGCCCAACCCTCCAAGTTTCACAAAGTACCTGGCAGCAGGCAAGGCACACACTGGCTGGTGCCCAACCCTCCAAGTTTCACAAAGTACCTGGCAGCAGGCAAGGCACACTTTGGCTGGTGCCCAACCCTCCAAGTTTCACAAAGTACCTGGCAGCAGGCAAGGCACACACTGGCTGGTGCCCAACCCTCCAAGTTTCACAAAGTACCTAGCAGCAGGCAAGGCACACACTGGCTGGTGCCCAACCCTCCAAGTTTCACAAAGTACTGGGCAGGCCAGGCAAAGGCACACACGGCTGGTGCCCAACCTCCAAGTTTCACAAAGTACCTGGCAGCAGGTAAGGCACACACTGGCTGGTGCCCAACCCTCCAAGTTTCACAAAGTACCTGGCAGCAGGCAAGGCACACACTGGCTGGTGCCCAACCCTCCAAGTTTCACAAAGTACCGGCAAAGAAAAGCAGGCACACACCTGTTGGTGCCCAACCCTCCAAGTTTCACAAAGTACCGGGCAAAGTGAGGCAGGCACACCGGCTGGTGCCCAACCCTCCAAGTTTCACAAAGTACCTGGCAGCAGGCAAGGCACACACTGGCTGGTGCCCAACCTCCAAGTTTCACAAAGTACCGGCAAAAGCAGGCGAGGCACACACCGGCCGGTGCCCAACCCTCCAAGTTTCACAAAAGTACCTAGAAGAAGGCAAGGCACACACCGGGCTGGTGCCCAACCCTCCAAGTTTCACAAAGTACTTGGCAGCAGGCAAGGCACACACTGGCTGGTGCCCAACCCTCCAAGTTTCACAAAGTACTTGGCAGCAGGCAAGGCACACACTGGTTGGTGCCCAACCCTCCAAGTTTCACAAAGTACCTGGCAGCAAGGCACACACTGGCTGGTGCCCAACCCTCCAAGTTTCACAAAGTACTTGGCAAAGGCAAGGCACACTGGCTGGTGCCCCACCCTCCAAGTTTCACAAATTATTTTTGAGTTTGTTATTATATTTTTGTGATGGTGGCAATTTTTAGGCCTTGGCGAGGTAAATGGGGTTATAACTGGGCCGGCTTATGAGATGGAGACGGCCTACGGGGGGCTGGCTGTGATGGAGTTGGTCTACGTGGGGTTGGCCGAGATGAAGACGGCCTTCGAGGGGATGACTGAGACGGAGACGGCCTACGCGAGGATGATTGAGGTGGAGACGGCCTACGCAAGGTATTACTAGTTGGTACTCGGCCTTCCAAGTTTCACAAAGTACTTGGCAGCAAGCAAGGCACACACTGGCTGGTGCCCAACCCTCCAAGTTTCACAAAGTACCTGGGACAGCAAGGCACACTGGCCTGGTGCCCAACCCTCCAAGTTTCACAGTACCTAGCAGCAGGCAAGGCACACACTGGCTGGTGCCCAACCCTCCAAGTTTCACAGTACCTAGCAGCAGGCAAGGCACACATACCTGGCCGGTGCCCAACCCTCCAAGTTTCAAAGTACCCGGGCAGGCAGTAACACACACCGGCTGGTGCCCAACCCTCCAAGTTCACAAAGTACCTGGCAGCAGGCAAGGCACACACTGGCTGGTGCCCAACCCTCCAAGTTTCACAGTACCTGGCAGCTGAGCTAAGGCACACACTGGCTGGTGCCCAACCCTCCCAAGTTTCACAAAGTACTGGCAGCGTGCAAGGCACACACTGGTTGGTGCCCAACCCTCCAAGTTTCACAAAGTACCTGGCAGCAGGCAAGGCACACACTGGCTGGTGCCCAACCCTCCAAGTTTCACAAAGTACCTGGCAGCAGGCAAGGCACACACTGGCTGGTGCCCAACCCTCCAAGTTTCACAAAGTACCGGGAGAAAGAGGCACACACCGGCCGGTGCCCAACCCTCCAAGTTTCACAAAGTACCTAGCAGCAGGCAAGGCACACACTGGCTGGTGCCCAACCCTCCAAGTTTCACAGTACTTGGCAGCAGGCAAGGCACACACTGGCTGGTGCCCAACCCTCCAAGTTTCACAAAGTACCTAGCAGCAGGCAAGGCACACACCGGCTGGTGCCCAACCCTCCAAGTTTCACAAAGTACTTGGCAGCAGCAAGGCACACACTGGCTGGTGCCCAACCTCCAAGTTTCACAAAGTACTTGGCAGCAAGGCACACACTGGTTGGTGCCCAACCTCCAAGTTTCACAAAGTACCGGGCAGCAGTAAGGCACAATAATCGGCTGGTGCCCAACCCTCCAAGTTTCACAAAGTACTTGGCAGCAGGCAAGGCACACACTGGCTGGTGCCCCACCCTCCAAGTTTCACAAATTATTTTTGAGTTTGTTATTATATTTTTGTGATGGTGGCAATTTTTAGGCCTTGGCGAGGTAAATGGGGTTATAACTGGGCCGGCTTATGAGATGGAGACGGCCTACGGGGGGCTGGCTGTGATGGAGTTGGTCTACGTGGGGTTGGCCGAGATGAAGACGGCCTTCGAGGGGATGACTGAGACGGAGACGGCCTACGCGAGGATGATTGAGGTGGAGACGGCCTACGCGAGGATGGCTGGGATGGACACGGCCTACGTGGGGATGGCTGGGATAGAGACGGCCTACGTGGGGCTGGCTTGGATTGGGACAGCCTACGTGGGGATGGCCGAAATGGAGACAGCCTACGTGGGGATGACTGGGATAGAGGCGGCCTACGTGGGGATGGCTGGGATGGAGTCGGTTCAAGTATGTTTGGGTCATTCGAAGATTTTTGGGCTGTCTCTTTTTTTTTTTTTTCTTTTTGGGCTCAAGATTTGAATTTGGGGCAGCGAAGAATGTGGCGTGGGAGGGCCTTTGGCCGCCCTCGGACACGCCTCTTCGTGTTTTTGGGCTGCATTGATGGCGGGGGGCGCCATGATTGCGCCAAGATTATGGAGAAGCGACCCATAATTATTGGTCGCGGGTTTTGAAGAGGTTAATAGTCTTTGAGGCGCGTTTACATTCCTCATTTCTGTTTCCTTCTTTCCTTTCTCTGCTGCTGTCCTCCTCTCCTTTCTTCTTGCGTTTCATTTTCCAGACTAGTACCAGACTTTCTTCTACCATGTCAGGTGCTTCTTCTTCTTCCTCTTCATCTTCTTCGTCTTTTTCGTCTTCTTGGGTGAGGCTTTAGAAGTCATGCCCGTTCTTTTTTTGGGGAGGGGTTACATCAACCCCTATGCCTTGAGGGCCCCAGGTGGGTCCTCGGCGTGGGTCCATAAGGGCGTCTTTGGAGAATGCGTCGGAGATGTCCTGATTACTGAGGTGGAGTCCCGGCGTTGGATGGGAAGTGGGTCCGCGATTCTCATGTGGGCTTGTTGGAGATGGTGTGTGCGGGGAAGGGAGCGTGTGCGACGTCGCCAAGGAAGGGAGGCACCGTTCGTCTTTATGTACGAGGCGGTGTTGGCGGATTTGGGGTGATTCTCCCTTTGAATATTTCGAGGCGGGACGTCTTGAGGATCTTTGGGGATAGCCCCCTCTCAACTGCATCCCAACGGCCGGGCGGCCATTCGGCGTTTAGGGTAGTCATTTTGGCATTAGGGGGGTTCTGCCCACGCGCCCCCCTGTCTTCTTGAGTCACTACACTGCACGAGTCGGGTGCTGTAGGGTGGGTCTCACTGACTCACTGCCCAACTCGGGTCTCTTCACTTCCCTACACCGCCTCCTACAAGGGCTTCAAAGAGCTGTTCGTGAAGATCAAGGCGGCGTGAGGTCACTTCTGCATTGACCCTCCACCGTTCCGCTTATATTGGCGGAACCCCTAAGTTTAAGGGGGTTGGCGGAGTCAACTCCCCCCGGAAGCTAAGGTTGATCTGCAACTTTGGACAATGACTAGCCGAGGGGATGAGCTGTAGGGACATCGTCTCTTGGATGTCTTCCAACAATGCTACTCTCCATCTGAAGAGTGAGTCTTCTTTTTTTTTGAGTCATTCTAGTCGGCCTTGGCCGAATGTCCGATGTCCTGTGTTTTGGTTTGCGGTATGTTGAAGAAATAGGGTATTGACATGGCCGAAGCTGATCAAGAAGGCCCGTCTAACCAACGATGCGGGGAGTTACGTAGGGCCGAGACTGACTGGGCACATCTGTCGAGAAAAGGCCGGCCGGATCAGAGAAAGGACTGGCCCCATTGAAAGCGAAGCGGCCCGGTCAACAAGGCAAGGCGAGGCGGCGAAGCGAAAGGCTAACTCTGCCTCAGCTGAGGAGGCGGCCGCTAAGTAGGGGAAGGTTGCTGCCCTTTCTCCTCCACCTGTGTCTTCACCATCTCAGGGCAAGGTGGTGGTAACAGCAGGGCCTGGCATGCCTCTTGGAGGCCTGCCTTGTTATGTGGCCCCTCCTTCCATTGGCTCTATGTGGGGGCCTGGGTTTGATATATGCAGCCTGCTTCCTGTTAACAAGATACCTTCCCATGATCGTGGATTGCTTTGGTATCTATTTGGAGTGGATAATGCGGTTGATATGGTGACCGGCTTACATGGCCCGCTCCATGGCCTCTTTGGAGGTTTGGCGGGTATCTTTGGAAAGTTGAGCGATAGTGGCCAAAGAGGCCATTTCGAAGAAGGAGTTGGAGCAGGCTCGGAAGGCCGAGCCGAAGTCGTTGGCTGAGGTTGAGAAGATGAAGGAGGCTAGTCAAAGCCCGTGTTGAAGTTGAAGGTTTGAAGGCCCAACTTGCTTCTCAGCCGAGTCTTCCTTGTCAAGACAAAGGTCTCCTCATCGAGGCTGAAGTGGCCGTTGAAGTCTACACTTGCTGATTCTCGGTCAAGGGTAGTGGAGGTGGAGGCTTCTCTTGCTTCGAATGGGGAGGCTTTGAAGGCGGTAGAGGCTAAGGCTCGGCCGAGGTCTGAGGCGGTCAAGTGAAGGAGGAGAATGCTAGTCTTCTTAGAGAGGGTGGCTTGCTTGGAGGGAGCTATTGTGGAACAACATGAAGATGGCTTCAACAAAGCCCCAGCAGATAGCTTTGTTGGCCCCCCGATTTCGACCTCGGCCCGTATGATATGGCTAAGGATGTTAAAGACGGAAATTGATTTCCCTCTTGGATTGAACTTGTAAAAACTTATTTATTAATGAAATGATTTTTTGGCATTTTTCCTTGTGTGTTTGTTTTTTTTGTTTTGTTTTATTCGTTTTCGTTGATTGTTCATTAATGGCGTTAGTTGGATTGGTGTCGATCTTGACTTGGGGTTTGGTTATAGTGTACATGGGGCAATGGTGGTAGGTTAATGGGTTCGATGCTTGGGACAAGCAAACAATCTCTGTACTCGGCTTAATGGAAAGGTCTTAATCAGTATTTAGGGAAGGTTATGGGCTAATGGGATTAACTCCTACAAGGAATGGTGACCTCTGAACTTGGCTTAGTGAATGGTTTTTGGCCATTATTTGTCAAGGAGTGGTGACTCGGGACTAAGAGGAAGGCGGTTTCTGGGTCTGATGTGTGTTGATTCTCTCACACTCGGATGAGAGTAAAGAGTTGGTATGGGTTGGTAGGTGGTTTTGACTCAGAGTCGGCCTGGTGGTAGAGTAATGGTATGATAAGGGCTTGGGGAAGGCGGATTGAAGATGTGAGGGGATAGCTGTTGGATTATAGATGGGTGGATAGCCTGCCCTTCTAGACTTGGCTTAGTGGGTAACAATCTAATGTTCTCTAACTCGTTTTAGTGGGTGATTCCGACTCCGACTCGATTTTGGGGAAGGCGGGTTTGAGGATGAGAGGGAGGCGGTCTTAGAGTGGTTTCGGATCTTTGGGGATCGAGGCAGGCTTCGAGTCTCTTGGTATTCTCGGCCCTATCATGGTGACCCCTCCTGGATTTTGGAAAACTACCAGTCTTTCGACATGTTTAGAAATGTATGATGATTTTAGCATATCTTAAGCAAAGGTAGGGAGAAGAGAGAAGAAAGGAAAGAAGGAGTCTTATTATTTTGTTGGAAAGATTACAATTATTGTCTGACTGATTAGGAAATGAAATAAAAACTTTAGCGTGAAAGAGAAGAAAAGGGACGAAAATGAAGACATGCAAAAATTTAATTGGAAAGGTCTGGATGGTTTTTACAAGCACGATATGAAGAAGAAAGCAGAAAGACATCAAAACAAATTACATTTCCATTAAGTCTAGGTCTAGTAGTTCCTCTGCGGTCCAGTTGGTGAGTTCTGCTTGTGTAGCCTGTACCCAAGGTGCTTGGTCTTCGCGTCCTTCTGCGATTGCTGACACGCTTCCTCGTACGAAGGGGGGTCCTCGAGTGTTTCCCAGGTGTCGCTTTGCACGATATCCTATTCCGTATCGCCCTGGGTTTTCCGCTATCTGGATGGGGGTAGGCGTACCTGTTAGTTGGGGGCCTAATCCTTTGCCCGGCTGATATCCTTCCTTGATCATGATTTGCAAGGCCGCGCTTTCTTGAGGGGACATGGCGTCCCTGGGTCCCTGTCCGCTGTCGATCTCTAATGACTGTAGGGAGGTTTCGAGGGCTTCCTCGTCTCCTTCGATATATTCTTCGGGGGCGGGAGTGGTGATCACGAGTTCTTTCTCCCCCGTGATCGATGATGTGATGATCACTGATGAATTTCACCGCCTTTGGTGGAGGAAGATGGAACAGCGCCGGCGTGTATCCAAGGTCGCCCAAGGAGGCAGCTGTAGGCCGGGCGGATGTCCATGACTTGGAAGTCAATGTTGAACAGGACCGGCCCAATGAGGAAGGGTAAGGAGACCTCTCCCATGACTTCTCGCTTTGATCCGTCGAATGCTCGTACTATTATGGAGCTAGCTTTTAACTGAGCGTTCAGTGAAACGAGTTTGTCCAATGTAGTCTTGGGGAGGACATTTAGGGAGGAGCCGTTATCTACTAGGACTCTGGCGATCATGTAACCCCCACATTTTACCGAGATGTGAAGTGGCTGGTTGTGGCCCTTTCCTTCTTTGGGTATCTCATCCTCGAAAAAAGGTTAGGTGGCCTTTATGGCGATGTTGCTGACCAAAGTGCCAAATTTTTCAGAAGTTATGTTATGAGCCACGTGAGCTTCTGTAGGACCTTCAGGAGGAGGTTACGGTGGGCCCTCTGAATGAAGTAACTTGAGGGACAAGAGTGAGATTCGTGCAGGGGTCTTATTCATTTGGTCGAGGAGCTGATGCTCGCTTCACGCCTTATGATCTTCAAGAATTCTTCTTCCTCCTTTTCTGGTGTTGGAACAGGCGATTGGAGGTTGGAGGCTTTGTGCCTCGGAAGCTTCAGGTGTGTAGATGCGCCTGCTTTCAGTGAGGCCTCCTTCCTCGGCTATGTTAATGACCTCCCTCAAGGGTTCCATTTGGGGGAGGTAAGGGCTCATATAACCAAGGCACAAAGATGGTTATCCCTGATAGGTTGGTGGGGTGTGATATTGATAGTGAGGGAAGTTTGGTCATTTGTATCGGATCGTAGTAGATAATGACGGGTTCCCTTGGGGTTCCTGCCCCTATCACCGCGACTTGGGCGTGATCTGCTTTCCAGCCTTCTGCCGGGCGGCGTGATCCAAGGTGTTGATTGATGCCCCTCATGGGGCGGGAGAGGGTTGGTACTTACATTGGGCTTGTTTGGTTCCAACTTGAGCCATCCTTGCTCCAAGAGGTCTTGTACCTTGTGTTTAAAAGCCCAACAATTCTCCGTGGTATGGCCTGGGCCTCCCTCATGGTATTCGCACTTAGCAGTTGGGTTGTAATTAGTGGTATGGGGGTTCTAGGGGTCAGTGGCACGGTTGAGATCATCTGCTTTTGGAGTAGTTGGTGGAGAAGGGCCGTGTATGACATTGGTATGGGGGTAAAGTTCCTCCTGAGGTGATTTGTCCTGGGGTCTTGGGCGTTTGTTGCCTCGGCCTTACTGGAGTTTGAGGTACTGGGGGAAATGATTATTCCTGAAGGGCTGAGGGTTATTGGCGTAGTGTTTGGTCCTCCGCCAGATACGGCATTGGCTTCCCCTTTCTTCTTTTCAGGCAGGAACCTTCTTGGTGAGTTGGTGGGGGTATTGGTGAATTTTCCCCGCTTGATTCCTATCTCGATTCGCTCCCCTACGGTCACCAAGTCCGCAAAGTCGAGGCTTACATTTCCCACAGTTTTGTCGTGAGAAGAGGGCTTCAGCAATGTTTCGATGAACATGGAGACCATCTCTTTTCCGTTAGGGGAGGTTTGACTTGTGCCGCTAGCTCGCGCCATCGCCAGGCATAGTCCTTAAATCCTTCTGAGTCGGGTTTGACAGGTTCGAGGCGGGACCGGTCAGGTGCCATGTCCTCATTATACCTGTATTGGCGGATGAACGCCTCGCTAGGTCCTCCAGTTTTTACTTGTCCCTTCTCTAGGTTAACGTACTGGTTGGGGGCGGACCGGGGTGAGGCTATCTTGGAAGTAAGTGTACCAGGATCTTATCGTGGTGGACGTAGGGTCGCCATCTTTCGGCAGTACATGGCCAGGTGAGCCGGGGTGAGCTTCCCTTATATTTTTCAAACTTGGGGTTTTGAAGTTCTAGGAAGGACCACGCCGCATTAGACAGAGGTCTACCGTGATCCAGCCCATGTCCCCCCGGTGCCCTCAATGAGTCGGACTCGTTGTTCCAGGGGAACTAATCTTTCGTCCCCGGACGGGGGGTAGCCTCGAGTGTCTAAGGGTGACCCCGCTTGGGGCGAAGAATAAAGGAGATGTGCGAGGCCTGCCGTGGCCCGAGCCGAGGCAGCCCTGTTCGGGTTCTTCCAATGTTGGGGCCTCAATGGGCGAATTCCATCCTAGGGGCATTCCATATCATGGTGAAGCCCGGGGGTATGTGGGGTTCCCCGGGTGGCAAGGTTGGATGCTGTTCCTATAGTGTCTATGGGAGCGGGTGGAGGTACATTCCAGAGTGAGGAGCTCGAACACCTTATTCACCGCTCTTTTTATCTCCCATGTTCTCCCTTATTCGGGCCGACCTCCGCCTCTAGTCCGGATGTTTCTTTGTTCCAACTTGCCTATTGCTTGCTCCATGTGGCGGTACGAGCTCTAGTGCGATACTCGGTGGTCGGGTGGCGTGAAGTTGACCTGGATGTCGAAGTGAAGGGGGGGGAAATTTTTAGCAAAAGAGGAAAGCAGATATACATGTGAAAGTCCCGCCGTTAGTCAAGGCCGACTTGTGGGGCTTAGGGTTCTGCTTGTGGGGACAGTTCGGCTGTTAAGGTTTTGGTGGGTATGATTCGACTCGGGTTTGGGGGTTAGATCCGGTTTACCCAGGTTTGGTTTGACTCGAGTTTAGGATTGGGTTAAGTAGACTTGGCGGTTAGATTTAGATTTAGGCTTAGTCCGATATAGGTTCGGTCGACTTGGACATAGGTTTGGTTTTGGCTTGGGTTCAGTCCGACTCAGATCAGGACTTCGGGCCAAGTGGACTTGACAGGCGACTGAGTTTTTGGGCTAGGGACTCGGTTAAGGACTCGGGACCGAGTTTTTACCTAACTGGGACTAAGGCTCATGACTCGGACTAAGGTTTAGCTAATTGACTTGGTCTAAGGTTTATGACTCGGATTAGTGTTTGGCTAGACTGGACTAGGTTTTACGACTCGGAGTAGGGTTTGGTTAGCTTGGACTAGGGTTTATGACTCGGGCTAAGGTTCAACCGACTAAGGCTAAGGTTTAGCTGATTGACTTGGTATAAGGTTTATGACTCGGACTAAGGTTTAGTTGGCAGACTAGGTCTAAGTTTTATGACTCGGAGTAGGGTTTGGCTAGACTGGACTAAGTTGTACGACTCGGATTAGGGTTTGGCTAGACTGGACTAAGTTGTACGACTCGGATTAGGGTTTGGTTAGCTTGGACTAAGGTTTACGACTCGGGCTAAGGTTCAATCGACTAAGATTCGTGACTCCTGCTAAGGTTCGGTGATTGTCTTGGTCCGACTAACTAAGGTTTAGTTGGTTGACTAGGTCTGAATTTTATGACTTCGGATTAGGGTTTGGCTAGACTGGACTAGGGTTTATGACTGGCCGAGGTTTATCCGACCGAGGTCTATGACTCGGACTAAGGTTTTAATTGATTGACTTTAGTTAAGGTTTGAGTTTTTTTTTTTTGAAGGATCCCCCAAGGTTCTCACCATTTGAATTTCTACTTCCTCACCATTAGGCTCCTAGGTCTATGGACTCCCCGAGGTTTCCAGCACGATCAGGATCAATTCCCAGATGTTCTGGCTCCCCTGTGTCATCAGCCCCAGTGGGACTATCACGGTCACCGCAGACAGAAATATCCAAGAGTGTACCGCCACACGCCCGCACTCCCTAGCTCCTCGCGTCCGGGAATAGATCAAGGCCATGGATATATTTGCTCTCCCCCCCCGTTTTTTTTGGAAGATCCCCCTATGTGCACCCGTCCCCCACAAATAAAGAATAATAGAAGCAATAATGGTCATCTATCCTATGATTCCATGCAATACAGACGGAAGACGAATAAAGCTAAATCATGCAAGATATAATATCACAAGCATCATCCTCTCTGGGCAAGGCTAACCTAATAGTGGCTCAACTTCTCTTAGAAAGTCCCCAGTGGATTCGCCATCTGCCGAACCTGAGGTCACGATTTAATAACCGACTTTTCTTTGCATATCTCGGCCGAGTGCCTACCTACTATCCGGAGTCGCCACCTAAGTTTTTTCGGAACCTAGGAAAACCTAAGGAAAGGCGGGTCCGTCAGTTATGGGGTTCGGGAGTTGGTTACATGCAGAGGGGACGAGGGGCCCCAAAGCGTGTGTCTATCAATCGATAGTTACCCTTGGTTACTGTATGGGAGAGGATGGTGTTTGTATATGGGTGTGTTCCTGAGTTCTTACGTTTTATTTTGGCGGTTGTAGGGTGTGGGGTCATTGACTTGATAGACGAGATGTGCCTACAGGCCACGATACCTCCTACGAGAGGGTTCAAAGTCTACGTAGTTGGGGCGTTTAGGTAAGTAAAGGTTAGGTTGAGCTGGACCTGTCGTATTTTGCCGAGTGGGCTCGGTTTAGGATTCAGGCCAGACGCATTCTTTTCCTAGGATGGGGTTTAGGTTCCATTCTAGGTGGCATATATCGGGCTAGGTGGGGTTGGAGACTCATGCTTGATAACTTGATTATATTAAACTACTTAAGAGGAGAAAGGAAGTCGACCAACCTGGACGTCGAAGTGAGTGGGCGAGCCTCGTTCGTAGATCGATACTTCGACTTGCCCTCGATCTGGACTTGGGGCGCTTCTTCTATCTTTAGCGGTCGTCATTTTTTCCTCCTTTCTTTGTCTTTCTTGCGATTTCTCCCCCCTCTCACTTGGCAAGGGTTTATATAGGCTTGGGTTGTGACTTCCCTTGGGCCAGAGGTTATTATCAGGTTTGATAACCGAAATCGTGGGTGGTTGAGGTTCCTAATATCTTGGGTGGTTGAGGTGTGGCTTTGGCTAGGATTCACTTGGTATTAGTTGAGATCCGGATATGGATTCGAGTCGGTTGAGATTCCGATGTGGATTGGAGGGCTCGTGGACTCGGTCTCGGCTGAGATTCTCCTGAGGATCCGGGTTGGTTGAGATTCTGATATGAATTGGATGACTTGTTGACCGGTCTCGGATGAGGTTCATCCGAGGATCGGATCGGTTAAGATTACGATCTGGATGGAAAAAATCATTGACTCGGTCTCTATTTGAGATTCTCCTGAGGATCTGGGTTGGTTGGGATTCTAATATTTGGTTTAGGTTTGATTGGGTCAAGGTGGTGGTCCGAGTTGACCCGGGGTTGACTCTGGGGTTGACTCTGGGGTTGACTCTGGGGTTTTGACCCATGTTAACTGGGCCGGACCGATTTGGGGTATGACAATTTGTTCTTATATATTGGATTCTAAAAGATTTGGAATAATAAATTATGCTTGGAAAAATTAGTCTTCATGGGTTATGGTTCTTCTCTCTTGTGTATACCTCTTTCAAAGATCCATACTTCCTTTGCTTGCTGTAACTCTCATCAGTGCATTTTAACACGGACATTATGAAACTATAATAAAAAATGGAGTCCAAAATCACATATCCAAAGACATCATAAAAAGAAATTATTTGCGGATTCAAATATATTGAGTTCTAGATTGAAAAGGATATATACTAATGGTTCAATTAAGTTTACAATCTTAACCAATTCAAACTTAACAAACAAAAGTCAAAAGGGTATTTGGAGATCAATTGTGACAGGATCAGAGAAATTGGAGACACATGGTATTGTAATGACAAGACAGCTTTCCTATGAATACTGTTATAGCCAATATCCAAGACTGACTTCATTCAGCTACAGTCTCTGTAAACAAATGCCGAATTTGTAGGAAAGACAGCAATCAAACTTTCTATAAATGTAAATGAACTACTCATGTAACAGAGAAAAACAGAACAACATAACTAAAAAAAATAAGGAAATTTCTGCATAGTATCCACACTTTTAGGTCTAAGCATCTGGAGATTCTGAATTTGGCACATGACCAAATGTGGCGCTGATGTAGTCAAAGATAAGCTCGTAGTAGTTGAAGCAGAATGGGGCGAGCAATAAGAGGAGCACGTTGATGATAGACCAGTATAACAGTTGAGGGACGATGATCCACATGAGTGCTTGGCATCCAACAATCCCAGAAACGTGAAATATGTAAATAGTGGTTTGCAATCTCATTTCAGCTGTGGATGCAAGGAAGTGACAAGATGCAGCTGTGAGGAAAATCAACATGCTTGGAGTTGGATGCTGGAAGGGATTTGTGTTTGAGCCTTCGTACTTAATTCCAATTGTAGTTAACAACAAGCCCATTATAATAATATAACCTTCCAGCTTCATTGTGTTTATGAGAACTAAGGCGAGAAAGAATATTAGTTATTTGAAATTGATAGAAGAGATTAAATAGGTGATGATGCCAAGAAAGCATATTATCATTTTACTTCCTAAGATGTATCACGAATGAATTGGCCAGGAAGAATATAAGATGTATGTTGGTACTGAGAGAATTTATTTATTATGATACTGATGTCTGATATTTATTTCAAAACCCGTTTTATTTTTTAATTTCAGAGAGTCAAATCAAATTGAAAACGATTGTGACCTTTGGGGCCCATGATTGTAAGGAAGCAATCTTCCTGCATGTAAGCAGAGACAAATATTAGTGGCAAGTTCCCCTATCTTAAAAGTCCGGAATCCCAAATGTCGCTTTTCTTAGGTGTGTGCTTGAAAGAGAGAGAGAGAGAAATATGTTGGTGGAACATCCTGTGTTGGAGGAGGTTGTTTAAAAATAATAAAGATATAAGATACTTAAGACTTGTGGTTGCTTTTTGTTTTCTCCGCGCACTCTTAAGGCTTCATGCACTTTCTGTCCCCTTTAGTGCATTTCCTCCACTTGAATAAATTTTGTCGCAATTCCTGCCTCTTATTCCTGTGATTCTGGAGGGAGAAGGTCACCATTTTGATGATTGGAAGGTGATATGGTACCACCAATAAGACACCATCAATATGGTGACACAGTGCAGTAAATAAAAATTCTCCTAACTTGTAAGAATCCCTAACGAGTAACCACAAATGCAAATGACAGTGACAATGAGACATAAGAGAGACCGAGAAACCAATATTTTTAACGTGAAAAAACTTCCTCAAAGTGAGGAGTAAAAACTACGGGTCGTCCAGACCAAAGAAATTAATCTACTAAAATTAATTAAGAGTACAAGAGTTATTCTCTCACCCACTATGAAAAAATTCACTTTTTCTCTATATGAGAAATTTTTACTCTCTCTATTTGACATATCTACTCTCTCTTAATCTCTGTCTGCAAATCTGACCCTTTCTTCTCTTATAAAGAGAGATCTAACGAGCTTGAGAGTATTGAATTTTTATTCACATAGTTGGAAGTCCAAAAATAACCCAACATCAAGGTCTCTAGTGATTTTGATTGGGCAACTTCCTTTGAGACTCCAAAATCAGCGACTAGATTTTGTATTTGGTATTTTGTGACTCGTTTTGAAAGCAACGTGTCTAGGTGTTCATCAGAAATAGAATATGAAGTTCTTGCATCTACAGTTTGTGAAATAGAATCCATTATATAAGGTTAACATTATTAACATTATCTTTGTGTTGGCCATGAAGAATAATTATACTGATATATAATTAAAGTGGTTAGCTGATCCGTCTTTGGGTTAGTAAATGACTTAGGATAAGTAAAAGATAACAACTTTTGATCTTCTGCTACCCAAAGTCATTTACTAAAAAAGTATTGCACTACTCGCTTGTTGGTGGATCAACCCATTCGTGACAGACCAATCCTTCGTGACGCGTCATCACTTGTTCAACCCTTTCAGCATTTCATGAAATAATGTCATGATTATACGTCTTGCTCGGTGAACCTCTTTCAGGGTCCCCACAGCCAAAAAGTTCAGTGAAGAGATGACAACTTGCACCACCACCCAACCGTGTCGTGTCTTCTACCCTATAAAAAGATTATATAGGATGATGCCCAATAAAGCAAATTTGAACAGAAGAAGAAGCGGAGAGTGTAAAGGAAGAATATTAGAAAACTGCAAATTCTTTAAAATTCACAAAATAGGGGGAATAAGTGACATTTAGCGCTAAACGACTTTATTAGTGGGGGAATATATATGTTTTCAAATGCTTGTGAAACTTATTTTTTACTATATGTTAACTTTTTTACTTTCAACACTGATTGACTTTCATATAACTAAATTTAATAAGATAAATTTAAATTTCACATCTTGAATGGTTAAAAAAATTTAAATTATAACTATTGATCCTGTAGAGTAACGTTAAATAAATAAAATAAATTTTTTAAAAGATAAATAATAATAATAAATTCAATAAGATAAAAATAGAAAATATAACATTTTAATATCATAAAAAGTAATTAATTGAGAAAATTAATATTTGAATAGTATCTTTAAATGTTTAAAATTACTTATAAAATATGATATTATAAAAAATATTATTTTAATCTATATATTATAATTATTTTGATCTTTTCAATTTTTGTCAAAATTGGAATCCTTTAAATGATGTGTAAAACTGTTAATATTGTTAATAGATGTAAACTAAACTTAAAAAAAAAAAAAAGTAAATAAATGTTTATATAAAATGTGTGTGTCTTAATATACTCAACGGCCTTCATAAGGCAGTGGAGCCTACTGACGAGGGAAGAAACGCAGTTTAAACCATTGAAAATTTCAAAGGCACACAAAGGGAAAACAGACAACTGGATGGTGTAACGTAAGACTTTCAAGATAGGCAACCTGCAAACGTGGGTACTATGTAGCATGTCAAGGTCGGTTTTAATTTGTGTTTCTGCACAAATTTTCTTATTTTGTTTTCGTATGTTGTTTTGTTTTTCTAAATTTGAAGAATATTGTTATGCTTGAGTAGTTCGTTTAGTTACAAAGTTAGATTTGTGTCTTGACTAATGTAGAAAGCCACTACTTTGTTGCCTTTGTTCACTATATAATAACTATAGTATGTTTGTTAACATTAACCATTTCCGATGAAGTTTTACCGAGATTTCTGCAGATAATTTTACATAGATAAATATTTAGTTGCTTTTTATATGATAATCTGTTTATTAATTCAAATTTCTTAATTTGTTTGAATTTGAAAACATTTATTTGAATCTTATGTCACTCAATGTCATCACAATAATTGTTTTCATAAAAAAATATTTTCTTTTTTTATTATTTTAGAGTGTATTTGAAAAAAATAATAAATACTTATAAGATAAAAATAAATAATATTAAATTCTTAATAAATTAAAATTAATTTATATATAAACTAATTTATAAAGACTCTTTCATGTTAATTTCTTCCGTACCTAATTTTTAACTTACATATAAACTAATTTTTGTTTATGAAAAAAAAATTCTTCTATAAATATTTATTGAAAAATTATATAAAAATATTTAGTTTCGTGACAATAAATATAAATTTGATTAAAATAAAATAAAATTATAATAATATTAATTTAATTTATACCAAAAAGTGAAAACATCACACTCAAAATAAAAATCCATATAAAAAAGTAAAAAATAATAAATTAAAATAACAGTAAATTAGAAATTCTAAGGGACGACAAACCAAAATGGTTTTATTATTGAAAAATGACCTCCATCACCGAAGTTTATTTTTATTAGCAAAAACGTCTGGAAAAACCTTTAAAATAAAAATTGTATTGAAATCAAATTTTAAAAAATTATGTGTAGAAAAAATATCCTACTATATTCGTTGTAAAACGGTTATCCTCAATCAATGTTAACGTAATTTCTTTTAAAGTTATTAAAACATATTTATCTATTTACTTATTTTGAATTTATTTATTAATTATACATATTTTTATTTCTTTCTGAAAATAAAAAATTACTTCTATTTTATAAAGAGATAGACATTTTATTTAAGATAAGAATTGGATAAATAAATTTGAACCCAATAGCGACCTTGCTTTTATTCAATCATATCTTCAAAAAATATAAGATCAACGAAAAGTTATGCTAGAATTTTTTTTTTAATTTTGAAATAAAATAATTTTATGCACTCTAATTTTGAAAATAATATTCAAGACGGATAAATAAATGCAACATTAGAATTGATTATTATCAAATTAAATTTTAACATTTTATTTATTTTAATGTTAAATAAATAAGATTAAAAAAATATATCAATAAATATTACATCTATGTATAAAAATTATTTAATGTCTAATCATCATAAATTTAATCAAACCAAATATTTACGGTTAATTTTATATTAGCCACAAATAAATACTAGAACTGGAATGATAATAATTGGTACTAAATTTTATATTTTTTAATCTTTGGAAAATAATTTTATCAAGATTTAGCTACTTTAACACTACTAAAATATTTAAT
The DNA here is from genome assembly GCA_025330945.1 of Mucuna pruriens. NCBI lineage: Eukaryota > Viridiplantae > Streptophyta > Magnoliopsida > Fabales > Fabaceae > Mucuna > Mucuna pruriens. The sequence continues at coordinate 323,549 of JAENHJ010000305.1, forward strand.
TTTGTAAAACTGATAATCTATTGCTGAAATAATTAATTTTGAGCTAATTTTAATATAATTGCATTCGACAGAAATTTAGGCCCAAATACTAACCTAATAAAAGACTGACTCGCTTAATATTGGGCCGATTCATCCAAACAGAAAAACCATAAAAAAGAGGGAGAGAACTTCTTTTTACATCTATTTTTATCTATTTTTAGAGTTGAGAAAAATAATTTAAAAAATTAATTTTCATAATGTAATTATTTTTTATACATTATAAAAACTAGTTTTTGAAATGTATATAAAACAAGGTAAAATATGTTTTTTTATAAAATTTGTCAAATTTAATTTTTATTTTTCTAAAATTTTTTATCCAATTTTAGTCATTCAAAATATGAAACAATAAATTTATAAATTTAATAATCTTTCAAGAGTTAAATAATTATTAAAGTTATAAATTTATCAAGCTCATCTACCATTTATTTAGAAAGACATTACTCATGTGAGTAACGTTACTTATGGAATTAGAGTTAGACACATAACTTATCAAGTTTCATATTTTCAATAACTAAAAATGAACAAAAAAAAAATTTTAAGAGACTTGAAAATTAAATTTGACAAATTTTAAAGGTACGAAAAAATATTTTATTCTATAAAATAATTACATAATAATTTCTGTAAAGTATTAAATACATTACAAAAGTTAATTTCTAAAAATCAATAAATAATGTTCTAGAAATTAGTTTCCAAAATATTTAAAAACTAATTATCAATATAAATTTGTTCTTATATATTTGATTCTAAAAAATCTAGAATAATAAATTATGCTTGGAAAAGTTAGTCCTCAAGGGTTATGTTTCTTCTCTATTGTATATACTTCTTTCAAAGATTCATACTTCTTTTGTTTGCTATAACTCTCTTTAGTGCAATTTAACATTTACATTATGAAACTATAAAATCATCTGCCATGAAATGGAGTACAAGATCACACATCAAAAGATATCATGAAAAGATATATATTTGTAAATATAAATAGATTCATTTTGAGTTCTAGATTGAAAAGGATATATACTCATGATTGAGTTAAGTTTACGATCTTAACCAATACAAACTTAACGAACAAGAGTCAAAAAGGAATTTGGAGATCAAATTGCTATGACAGGATCAGAGAAATTTGAGACACATGATGTTGTAATGATTCTTTGGGAGGATTGAATGTATTAACAAGACAACTTTCCTATGACATAGGCATTACAAGATCCATGAAATATAAATAGCCACAATATAAACAGGGTTATCATACCCAATATCTAATATTGAGTTCATTTTGTTGAGTTATTTTTGGGGCTCCCAATTACGTGGACAAAAGCTTAATACTCTCAAGTCTGCTAAGTTTTTCTTGATAAGAAGAGAAGAAGTCAAATTGAGGAGACATACATAGAGACACACAGAAACATAGTGATTGAGAGAGAGTAGATTTTCACAACCAAAAGAGAGAAGAGAAAGATAGAGAAAGAAAGAGTTCTACTTTCATCTATGCACAGATCAGTACAACGTTAAAATTACGATATCTTCTTTGTTAACCATTGGATCCGGTTGAAAATTTGACAGCAGGCTCAACACACATAGTTCTTCATCTTGACCGTTTAGATCTTAATTTTAAAGTTTATGGTAAGAGACATCATGCTCATACAATAGAACGATTTTGTGAGTTCTTTGTTTTCTTGTTTCTAGTTTCTTGTTCTCCACTTGCAAGCTTTGTTACTTGATTGAGTTGGTTGATTGTATGCACAAATTTGTACTCTTGATTGGATTGAATACTCTTGTACTCATATTTGATCATAGTAGATTAATTTCTTTAGTCTAGATAACTCGTAGTTTTTACCTCTTATATTGAGGGGAGTTTTCCACGTTAAAATATTAGTGTTTCTTGCGTGATTCTTCTCATTGTTGTTGTCATTCTTATTTGTGATTACTTCTTATAGATTCTTGCAAGTTAGGAGAATTTATATCCGCTACATTGTTGCATCATTGCATGTACCTTACTGTTTTTTTCCTATCAAATTGATATCAGAGCTCTCTGGTTTGAAGAATGTTCTATTTGCTAGAATAATGGAAGGTAATACAAATAGAATGGTGAGTCTAAATGGTACTAATTATCACTTGTGGAAAGGGAAGATGAAAGATTTATTATTTGTGAAGAAAATGCATCTTCTTGTTTTTCTTGCTTAGAAGTCAGAATCTATGTTTGATGAAGAATGGAACTTTGAACATCAATAGGTATGTGGCTTTATCTGACTTTTTGTGGATGATAATGTTTATAATCACATTACAAGTGAGATACATGTCAGGACTTTGTGAGAGAAGATTGAATCTCTATATGCCTCAAAGTATGAGAACAACAAATTATTTCTGTTGAATTCTATAATGAGTTTGAAGTTCAAGGAAGACAGCTTCCTATTAGATCACTTAAATGAGTTTTAAGGAATTATTGATCAGATGTCAAGAATAGGCATCAAGTTTGAAGATAAGATTTTGGGATTATTACTTTTGAATTTTCTACCTGAGTCTTGGGAGATATTTAAGGTCTCTATCACAAATTCAACCCCTAATGGTGTTGTCTCTTTACCAATGGTAAATGGTAGTGTACTTAACAAGGAGATGAGAAGGAAGGCACAAGGTTCTTCATCTCAATCTCAGGTATTTGTCACTGAAAATAGGGGGAAATGTCAAAAAAGAGTAGAAGTAAATCCAAGTCTAGATACAAGAATGTGAAATGTCATTATTGTCACAATAAAAGACATATATAGAAGCATTGTTTCTTGTGGAAAAAGGAGAACAAATGCAAAAAGGGTAAGTCAAAAGAGAAGGATGATAATCATGTCATTACTGCTACAGGTGATGATCTTGTCTGTCATTCTTCGAGACTTTGAGTCGATTAATCTTGTATCTGATGGGAGCATGTGAATTATTGATAGTTGTGCTACACTGCATGTTACACCAAGAAAGGAGTTCTTTAAATCTTACACCTCAAGTGATTTTGAAGTGTTGAAGATGAGTAATGATAGTGTGACCAAGGTGATTGATGTTAGTGATGTTTGCTTGCAAATCAACACAAAAAGTCAAACATGCTTCTAAATGTTTCTTTAACTTGATATTCGTGCATCTGTTGATGATGGTGGGTATGATAATCACTTTGGTTGTGGAAAATGAAAACTCACCAAAGGTAACTTGGTTGTGACCAGAGAGGAGAAAATTTTTAAACTGTATTGGACAAAAACTTTGGTTGCTAAAAATAGTGTGAATGTCATGGATATGGAGACATCTTTGTGGCACTAAAGACTTAGTCATGTTAGTAGAAAATGACTGAATTGTTTAGTCAAAAAGGATATGCTTCTAGGATTGAAGAATGCAAAATTGGAGAAGTATTCTCATTGCATGACTGGTAAGTAGACTAAAGTATTCTCAAAGAAGCATCATTCCTCAAAAAAGTTAAAGTTGCTAAAACTGGTGCATTCTGATGTTTGTGACCCATTGGAGGTAAAGTTATTTAGTGATGTATTTTATTTTGTTACCTTTATTGATCATTGTTCTAGGTTTAATAGTTCTTCATCTTGACCGTTCGTATCTTGATTTGGAGGTCTGTAGTATGAGACATTGTACTCGTACAATAACACAATTTTGATTTTGAGTTCTTTATTTTCTCGTTTCTTATTTTTTATTCTCCATTTGCAAGTTTTGTTACTTGATTGAGTTGGTTGGTTGTATGTACAAATTTATGTTCTTGATTGAAAACTCTTGTACTCCTATTTGATCACAGTATATTGATTTCTTTGGTATAGATGACTCATGATTTTTACTTCTTATATTGAGAGATTTTTTTCATATTAAAAATATTAGTATTTCTGGTATGATTCTTCTATTTTTTTCCTATCATTCTTACTCCAAGTTAAGATAATTTATATCCACTATATTATTACATGTTTCTTATTTTTTTTTTCCTATCAGCTACATTCATTTCTTATAAACATTATAAAACAGTGAACAGAGGCATCAAAGGAGTGCCTTTCTACTCTAGGCAAGACAGCATTCTAATTTTGCAATAAATAAATAATAAATGTAAAAAAGCAGGCAACTGTACATTTATCGTCCATGTAAATGAGCTACATACTCCAGAAAAACAGAACAAGATAAAAAAAAAAAGGAAATTTCTGCGTATGCAAGTTTGCAGGTTACGAATGTTAGTGTTATTTAAATCCTGAGCCTCAGCCTGAGATGCTTCCAAATTTGGACCAAAGTGCGGCGGATGATGTCAGTAAGTGGTAGTCGGATGATGTCAATAATAGAGTGGCAAAAGGAATTAGAGTTGTTTTTCCTTTTTCTTGCAATTTCTGTGTTCACATTTTCTGCCTTTGAATTTTTTTCTTTTTTTTTCACTCCACCTGGCTGGTCAACCTGGGAGCACAAACACACCCATCATTTATTTATGATTTTATTTTTTTATTAAATAATAAAATTAATTAAGATTTCGTCCACTTTTAAAAAGACTGAAGACTTTCCTCTTCCAAAAGTTAAATGGTTCTGCAGATTTTAGAAAGTGTATTTTTTAAAATGGTGCAGTGTCTCTTACAAAAAAAAATACAATTGAAATGCTCAATGAAAAGCAAAAAAAAAAAAAATCGTAGGAATTTAATTTTTTATTTTAAAAAATGACGCAACCTATGCAAAGTGTCCTCACATTAAAAAAATAATAAAAAAGAACAGTATTTCTAGAAGCACCGGGTGCATATTTGTTTCTCCCTCAGCGAATTTTTCTTAACAAGCATCGGTGATGATTTACCGGAGTAGGTGAAGGGATTTTTTCGGTCAAAAACAAAAAACTTCGACGACGGTGAACTGTGTAATTTCACCATTTTTTTAAGTGTCATATGCACAATTTTTAACCTTCTCAGCACATTTTTTTATTATTATTTAAAACATAAAAAATTATAAAAAATGAGTAGAATTCTGGTTAAAAAAAATTAAGAGTTATAAAATTTTATAATTTTTCATAAATATTATAAAACGTGCTACTAACAGTTTTTCTTCTTTTAAACTTTTATTTTATAATAAAAATATATTATTCTCGTTTCTTTTTAACTAATTCAAACTCATTGAAAACATTAATTAATTTAGTTAATAAAATTAAATTTATTATCAATTTACAAAATTACACTTAAAATTATTAGTACTTATCATCCTATTCTCTTTATTTAATAATTTTTTGCTTAATCAGTTAAATGTGTTAATTATCTTCTCTAATATTCATAAAAGAGAATAAAATTTATCTTTATTAATTTATAATTAAAGATATTTTGACTAAAAAATTAATACAAGATCATTTAAAAAGATTTTATAAAAATAAATAAATAAATTCAAAAATCAATCTTGCAAATTAATAAATTAATTGAAGGGTTAGAATCTCCACTGTGAGGCCCTTGCAAAAGATTCGTTCTCAATTTACTAGCCGTTTAAAAATATTAAGCTCATAAAAATATTTTTTATTAGCACATTTTATAAAGTAAAGAAATATAATAGTGATAATAAAATTAAAATTAAAATTAAGGCATTGTAGAAACTATTCCCATCTTTAGCATTGAGCCAAACTTAATAATTACATTTTTATTAATAATTCTATACAAAAGAACAAATTAATTTTTAAAAATAATTAAATATAAAATAATATTCTTGTTTATTTCAACAAAAATAAATAAATTTTAAAAAAGATAAATTTAAACAGTATTATTACTTAACATAATATTGATGAAATACCTCAAAATTTGCAAATTTGTTGACCAAAAATTACTTAAATTTCACACAGAAGAAAAAGAAGAATGGAAGTGTGATTTGGTAAATAAGAATGGAAGTGTGATTTGGTAAATAGATCACAGTTAGTTCTATTTCCAACTTTGTGAAGACTCTACCTAATGCCAACTTAACAGCATGGTATATGGAGTATTTACCCAGTTTAGCAGCATATGCAGCCATGATAATCCCTAATAATTCCACCCGCAGAAGATAAAGCTTAGTTATGAGGGATGAGTTGATGAAATATGATTCATACAAAAGTTGAAAATGTTTTCACTGATATTAAAATGAATATGTTTAATTTAAAGATAATTTAGTCAAAAGTACATATTTTTTTATCAGAGTAGAACAAATTGAAAATATTTTTTAGAACAACTAAAAAATATATTTTTAATAGAATACTTTGAAATTCCTACTAATATTATATATAGCTTATTTTCTTTAATTTATTTTTAAATTTTAAAATAATTATTTTATCCATAAAATATTGTTAATTGATATAAGAATTTTATATATTAAAAATGGTGGACATGCTCAAGACTTCGTATGTAGTCATATTCTCAAAATATAATATATATACAGCTGTCATGTTTAAATCATTTTCTTTTAAATTTTGAAATAAATGATTTTAGGCATTTTAATTTTGAAAATAAATATTTGATGACGAATAAATAAATGCAACATTTAGAATTGATTATTATCAAATTATATTTTAACAATTGTCTTTATATTAATGCTAAATAAATAAGATAGGAAATAGATAAGTAAACATTAGATCAATAGATGAACAAATTATTTAATGTTTAATCATCATACAATTTTATCAAACCAATGATTTATAATTAATTTTATAGTAGCCAAAATAAATACTAGAATAGGCATGAGAACGATTGGTGCTAATTTTATATTTCCTGGATTTTTAGATAAATAATTTTATCAAGATTTAGATACTATAACAGTACTAAAATATTTATCTTTTTTGGTACATACTAAAATATTTAATTTGGTAAAACTAATAATTATTATTGAAATTTCGAGCTAATTTTAACATAAGACAGAATATTTAGGCCCACATACCAACCTAATAAAAGACTGCCGGCCGAGCCCAATAGACTAAACGAAATAAAAGGCGGAAGCTTCTTTTTACACTCCTTTTTTCTCTTCAAATTTCCACTGGTTTTGGTTATTTTATAATACCTAAATCACCCTCCCCTTTTGAATAAAACTCTCCCATTTCCCTGCGAGCAGATCCTCTTGTTTTCAAAAAATTGGATGAGATTTGTACCATAGATTAATTTTAATATTTAATATAAAAAATTAAAAAAAATACAAATGAATGGTTGGATTGAAAAACAAACTACTTTCAACTTGCTTTTAATTAGAGAGGAATTGGATCCTCTTCCTCTACATCATTTTCATTTCCTTCGTATAAGTAAAGGTGTCAAAAAAAATATAAGTTGTAAAAGAAATTAACTAAATTTTAAAAAATTCAGAACCCCATCTAGTAATCTACACCCACCACCTTTACACAGATTCTTTCTGCTCTATGCTCACGATCTTCAATCGCATTGTAAGAACAATAAAAAGGAGGAGGACAACAAAAAAGAAGGAGTAACAGAGGAGAAAATGACAAGGGAGACGGGACCTGGACATACCATCTAGCGTCTGACATGAGAGGGAGGTAGGGCCTGGACACACCGTTTGGCAACTGACATGTCTTTGGTACCCTTTGTCGTGTTGTGTAGACACGTGGCTGATTCTAGTGCAATGATAACCTTAGGAGCGATCTATAAAAGGCCCAAAAACGAAGTAAGAAGGGTCGAAAAATTTGGGGGTCGAAAGTATGGAGAACCAAAGGAGATAGAGAGCTTATCTTTGAGAGCGAAAACCTTAAATTCAAGGAATCCCGGAGATCCCAGAGAGGATTTAAGAGCAACCATTCCTAGAGGAGATTGACAAAGAGTAGATTCTGCGAATGTTAAAAGGGGACCTTAGAGGGTTAAAAAATCGCGATCTAGAAGAAGGAGCATTTCAATCTTAAGAGAGTGTGAGAGTTAGCAGTCTCCAGAAGAAAGACGGAAGGAATTCACCCACTTTGCAACCAACAAGTAACCCCTGGACACAAGGTAAGATTTTTTTCCTACACATCTTTATCTAATGACTCACACTTCTAAACCCGCACACTTCATCGTATAACACAACCAATACTGCATTTTGTGGGACCAACTCCAGATCGACTTTGGCTCCAATGTAGCCGAGAGCCGGCACTCTTCGGACCACCCAACAGGCTCTATGCCAAGACCATCTAATTGGCTCTATGCCAAGATCATTCAACTGGCTCTATGCCGAGACCATCTAACCAACTCTATGCTGAGATCATCCAACAAACTTTATATCGAGACAACTAACTGATTCTATGCTGAGGCTATCCAACCAGTTCTATGCCAACTCTGGCCCTCCTACCATTTAATCATACTCGCCACGAGAACTACATAAACTTTGATTTCTCCACCGTAGTAAGAGATTATTCATCCAAAAAACCCCAAAAACATCTTACTGGCATTCTTTGTAAATATACTCCATTCTTTAGAAAGGTGTCAACCACAATGTAAGAGTCATTTTCATTCATGCATCTAGTTAGGGTAAATATCTTATGATATAAATGTGTTGGGATACCCGATGATTCCTACGCATAACCACTCTTGAGTTTATCTTTGATTCAAGACTAGCCTTATCCAATCCAAGGTTTCTTGGTCTGTTTTTTCCGTAAAAACACCGGTAACAACTCTAACAGTCCTGAGTCAGTCTTGACATTCTAAACGAGCTAACTCGAGACCAACTTCAATTGTGCTGAATTGATTTCTACACTCTACTGACTGAGTCGATTCCAACTCTACCTTCATGATTCTTCCTCGGGAGGGACTTAGATTCTACTTAAACATTTTTTTCAACTGACATTGTGATTTAGGTTGCGAGAATACTATTTTTCTACATCAATAGAATTTTTAACCTTTTATAAAAATAATTTAGTATTTATTGTTTGGTTTAATTATTCTTCAAACACTTCAATTCAAATTTTTTTAGACACCTCTATTCATTGACACCTCCAGCAGTCTGCACCATCATTTCTCTACCACATTTCCTTTAATACCCAATATCAATACTGAACAAAAGGCAAGAAAGGAGTGGCTTTGTACTTTAGGCAAGACAGCAATCTAAGTTTGTAATAGCTGTGGATGCAAGGATATGACAAGATGGTGCTGTGAGGAAAAGCATGGTACATGGTACTTGGATGCTGGAAGGGATTGTTGTTTGAGCCTTGTTACTTAATTCCAATTGCAGTTAACAAGCCCATGAGAATAATGAGCTTTAGGCTTCATTGTGTTGATGAGATTAGTTATTTGAAATTGAGATAATTGATTAGAGGTCACCGTGGAACTTGAGCCTAGTGGAGAATAGCCTCAAGGTATTATGAGACTCCCTTGGATTTTGATATTTTCAGTGGCAGAGTGTAGGACGGGTGAGTATCGCGTAAGACCGTACCTTAGGAGGGGAACAGCTGCTTATCAACAAAAGTGGCTGTTCCCACAATGGGTCCCAAACGTCACAATCGTTTTTAATTTAAAAAATAAAACGGGTTTAAAATAAATATCAGACATCACTATTTTAATAAATAAATTTTCTCAGTACCAACATACATCTTATGGTCTTCCTGGTCAACTCATTCGCAACACTTGTCATCTTTATTTTTTAGGAAGTAAAATGATAATTTGCTTTCTTGGCATCATCACCTATTTAATCTTTTCTGTCAATTTCAAATAACTAATATTCTTTCTCGCCTTAGTTGTCATGAACACAATGAAGCAGAAAGATTATACTATTCTGATGGGCTTGTTGTTAACTGCAATTGGAATTAAGCACGAAGGCTCAAACACCAATCCCTTCAAACATCCAACTCCAAGCACGTTGATTTTCCTGGCAGCTGCATCTTGTCACTTCCTTGCATCCACAGCTGAAATGAGATTGCAAACCACTATTTACATATTCCACGTTTCTGGGATTGTTGGATGCCAAGCACTCATGTGGATCATCGTCCCTCAACTGTTATACTGGTCTATCATCAACCTGCTCCTCTTATTGCTCGCCCCATTCTGCTTCAACTACTACAACACTATTATTGACTTCATCCGCCGCACATTTGGTCACGTGCCAAATTTGGAAGCATGCTAGGCTCAGGTTTATGAGTAACACTAAGATATGTAACCTGCAAACTTCCATACTATGCACAATTTTCCTTATTTCGTTTTTGTATCTTGTTCTGTTTTTCTGGAATATGTTGTTCATTTATATAGTCAATAATTAATGTAGAGTTGCTCTTTTTTACGTTTATTTATTGCAAAATTAGAATGCTGTCTTGCCTAAAGTAGAAAGGCACTCCTTTGTTCACTGTATTATAATGTTTATAAGAAATGAATGTAGCTGAATGAACTCAGTATTTGATATTGGGTATGATAACCCTGTTCGTATTGCGGCTATTCATTTTTCATGGATCTGGTGATATGGCTAAAACAGTACTTGAACAAGTCCTATACACAACTGTTTTTAATCAATTTGAGGGTGTAAATTTTCTTGCTATTGTTACGTATTATTCAATTAAGAGAAGCCTAGTTCCATTCCTAGAGATGCTATAAGTCGATAGTGTTGGGTAAAAACATATTGCATAGGGAGTATTTACAAAGGAATCCCTAGAGTTTAAAAATAGACTTCTAAATAGGATTCTTTTGGTTAGTGATGATGTTACTGAACTCACAGCAGCGATTACTAATAGCAGAAGCCTACCATTGCTTTGGATCTGCTGTTAGTTAGGATCATTATAAGGGAAGGGATAAACAAACATGCTACTACGGATGCTAAAGAAAATTGAACTGAACAGAATTTATGCTGCATAAAACTTGTATCTACCACTGGGAACTACTGCTGAATTTCATTTACTTTAGTTTAACTGGACACACAGGCCAACTTCAGTATTAAACTAACCCCAAATCTGAGTAGAAATTACAAGGATACATATTAGAATTTAGAACACCTAATATATTGACACTATAATATTCAAGGAGATCATATTCATGTTTCTCACGAAACATTGTTTTAGAAAGAATTGAAACATCTGGATACAAGTAATAAAATTGCATAATAATAATTATCATCTAAAGATCAACATCAATATGTGCAAAACATTAATGAATTAGATGTTACACATGTCCAATACAATAAAAGTAGTATGAAACAATAGCAACCCCTACTAACTAATTACAACAACCTCCCAATACCCATGTTTTTAACACGTTTCATAAACACTAAGAGTCTAATATCAATCAAATGTATTTTTGGTAAGAGCCTTGGTCATTATATATGAAAACAGGTTTTAGAGATGCTATGAGCTAGACTAACTTTACCAGCTTTTTCTACTTATTGGGTTGCATGAAACTGAGCTTTTATGTGCTTAGTCCTTTCGAAGGTACCCATTAATTAGTTAGTTACATAAATAGTTAAGTTTGTTGGTTGAAGAATTAAAGCATGTTGCCTATAAATAACCAGGGAGGTTAAGAGAGATATCTTGTCATTTGTGAGAGAATTGGAGTCATTGGCCATTAGGAAGGGAAATCCTTGAAGTTGTGCAGGTTAGGCACTGTATTCAGGGGAGAATTCCCTTATTTTTTCTAGTAAGATACCAAGTTCCCATCACCCTTCCTTGTTAAACAAGAGTTTTAATGATGATTATGGTTGATTTATGATTATCCCACAATAAAATAGCTCTATTTCAATTTGTCAAATTTAGTTCTATTTTGTTTTTCAAGCATTTAACTCACATAAGTTTGACTATTTCTTATTCCAGGTACTAAAAGAACGTCCATGATTAGTTTTGCACCTGTGGAAGGCCCAACTATGATTTTCTCCCTTCCCTTTGACATCAAGTATTCTTCATTACCAATTGTCACTTGGGAGATATAGGTGTTCTCCTCCATTTGCACGAAGTTGTTTGCATGAGAAGTAATTTACTAATTTTACGTATGCAGCCTCTGTTTACCAGTCATGCATCCATGTTGCTCCCACAGCATAACAGTTACTAATAGAGTTCCTCTTCATCATGCTCTTGATATTTTGCAACTTGAATTTGCTATGCTTGCTGGTTTTCCTTGTTTTTCAGACCTTCTCCACGTCCAAGGGGATTGCAGGCTCTGTACTTCACTCCAGCTCTATACCAGCACAACTTTTCAGAATGAGATCTTCTCTTGCAGTAAGGATAAGGGGGTCAATTGCCATTTCTTCTAACATTGTTATGCTTTTCACTATCATTTTCTTCTTCATTTCAGTTCTCCAGCAGCTTTGAATGAAAGTTCCTTCACCGACTAATCAATAATAATGATTGGCTATTGCCTTACTCTGCTCCTAAGCTTACAGGGATGGGTATCGATTACCTCTGTCAATGTCAACTGAGAGAGGTCCTCTGCCAGAGAGGATTGTTATGCTTTTCAAACCATCCCTTGTTTTTAACTAACCACAACAATCAGCCTTATATTTTTCATGCTGAATCACCACTACTTTTGCAGTTAAAATATATAATCCCATGCATCTTACATTCCTTGAGAAGATACATAGCCTAGAGCAAGACATGGGTTGGAATGTTGTTTCTCCACTTCGTTGAGATATATAAGAACAATTTTTTTTCTCTTAATTTTGTTGTTGTTTTTGGCAACGTAGAATTTGTGTGCTATTTTCAATATGCAGTTAAGCAATTTGTTTATGTTTTTTTATGGGAACTAATCATATTTAAGGAATAATTATTGATTTGCGGCATCAAGAAGCACTGCATGATTTTCCACTGTCCCTAGAAGTCTGCCAAATACTTTAAGAAAGTTTGATTGCAAGGAATATGTCCATCTTTCACCTCCCAGATTTAATGAGGAAGAAGTGAGAGGCCTTTTCGGTGTGTATGTACATCTTACCCTTGATATTGGCTCTTCTGTTCAGTTTAGGTAGTATTTTGTATACTCTCAAATATGGGAATAATCCGTTGAACTTGACTTTGGGATGCAGACCACTTGGTTTAAGCAAATAAAGATTTTAAGATAGGAGAGGCATACAGCTAGCTTCATTGAGTTTAAAGTCAGTGGCCTTTCAATCATATTAGTAACTTTTATAGTCGGACATCTTTTTCTAATCTATTATTAGGTTAATATTTGTGTTACGTTTTCATGTAAATTTTCCTAAATTTTATATTTAATGACCTATCTCAGGATGTAAGTGTTGCTAACAATGTGCACCATCCATCCATTTTATATTGTCAAGCACTTGAATGTTTCTTTCTGATTTTCCCCCCATCACATATCCATTCTCTAAAATTGACTAGTAGACTAGGGATCTGGAGCTATATCACTTGGGAATACACTAGACCTTTTGGCTGAATTGTATTTATTTGTAGCATGCATACGGTGTATGTTTTCTTTTGTCTTTAATGTAGCATGCATCAATGATAAACTAACTAGTATTTGTTGTGATATATTTTTTCTTCCTGATGCATAAAATTTGTGGTTTGGTTTACGAATGTGGTGGTTTTATGTCTGCAGTGTTACAGTCATGCATTTGACTATGATGTATTTTGCTCTTTTTCCTGATCCTATGCAAATTGTTCAAACTAGATCAGGTAGTCTTTTCAATGTTGAACCAGATTCCATGTTGGGTAATGAATCAGTGTGGCTATTGTTGTCATTGTTTTTCAGGACATGATTGAAATTGAGTTTTGATGTCATTCGTGTTCATCAGAACAAAACGAATAATTTGGGTGCCAGATTAGTCCAAACTGTTTTTCTCTTTTCTTGTCATATACACAGACCAAATATGCTTAGGTTGATAACATGTTTCCTTCCCCCTTGTATATCTGCTATTGAATGATCAGTGATGTTCTATCTTGTTTGACTGGGTTGGTGGTGGTTGTGAAATGGACTCATTGCCTATTGGGTGATATTTGGGACATTTAATGTGCTTTGTTGTGTGTCTTTATGTGCATGATAGAGTGAATTGAGGAGGCAAAGAGGAATGGGTGTCACTGTTGATCTTATATGGTTTGGTTTGTCTTCTCCCATATAGAAGGCCATTATAATATATAATATGATTTTATTGGGTTTTTTAGAGGATATTTCTGCTTAGTACATACTACAGCAGTACATTGCTGCTTTGGGAGGGCAAAAGCTTCATAATTCCATTAATAATGCCAGTTCCATAGGAAAGATGTCTTGTCAAATATTCAATCCTCCCAAAAAAATCATTACAGTTTGATGTGTCTCCAATTTCTATTATTCTGTGCAATGGATCTCCAAATACCCTTCTGACTCTTCTTTGTTAAGTTTGTGTAAACTTAACTGAATCATTAGATATTCATATTCCCTTTTCAATCTAGAATTCAATATGAATATGCAAATATAAATGTTTTTTTCATAAATACACCGATGAAAGTCACAGCAAGCAGAGGAAGTATAGATCTTTGAATGAGATTTAGTACAAGAGAGAAGAAACATAACCCTTGAAGACTATTTTCCCAAGCACCATTTAATAGGATATTCCAAATTTTTTAGGACAAGTTTATATTGGCTATATAATTTTTTTTCAATTTTTTTGTGCCACTTATCTATAATTATGTTTTTAATCATAATTCCTTTACACAAATCTTATATTCAAGTCTTGTAGTTATTATAATTTTATTTGCTATATAAAAAAATATGATAATTCCTTCGCAACAGTTTTCTCAGCCAATAAGTACAATTGAACTTCAGGATTTTGTGGATTTCAAAGTGAGATAGGCCCTAATCATTTCCAAGTCCGAGCTGAATAGATGGTTCTCTCCCTCTTTGGGGGTTTCTTTTTCTACTTTTTTTTTTTTATCTTTGCACTACTCACTTGATTTTTTAAAGTAAAAATCACTCTTTTCTGTCAGTGTTTTTCTTATTCATTACAGAAACTATAATGTTATTATTTTTTATATATTACAAAACTAATTTTCATAATATATAAAAAATAATTACATTACAAAAATGGATTTTTGTAAGAAAGTAGCCTGAGGGAAAATTCTGAATTCTGGAGGCTGGTTCTTTCTTAGGAAGAACACAAATCCAAACCTCCAGAATGACCAATAACTTCTACTAAGTGAGAAAGTTCAAAGTTAAAAAAATTGTTGAAGGAACTTTACAAAATTTCAGAAGGAATATGCTGCAGCAAATAAATAATGAATTTCTATTATAGAATGTTTCTTGGTTGACTTGTTGACGACGCCTTATCTCTGAAAGAAAATTTGGTTGGCACGCAGCCATTACAATTGCATCTCATAGTCTCAGAGAATTTACCGTCTTAAATCACTTTCGGTAATGATATATGTTATGTGTAATATTTTCTTTAAGAGCCATTCCATCAACTTAATATATGTTTTGTTAAATATTTTTTATGAAATTATTTTTTTAAGTGAACAAATATTTAAAGTAGAAAATAAGAATATTATTATCATTAATTTAAAATTATAAATATTTTAATTAGTTTTTTTTAAAATATTTTCATAAATTTTTACTTTATGTGATATATACATAAAGAGTCTATACATAAAGAGTCTACACATAAAAATAAAAATAGAAAGATTTATGTGATAACATTTGGTTATGTAAAAAACGTACGAGAATAAATAATTATTATTATTATAAAATTAAAATTAATATATTATTAAGATTAAAATTAAAAAATATAAATATTTTATTATATTATTTTTTTTTATACTTCAACCATTATTATTGACACTATTCTACTACTATTATTATTAATATCATTACTCCACCATTATTAATATTTTTATCTTTATAATCATTGTTATAGGAGTAGAAGTAATGGTAATAGAAATAGGAATAGGAATGAGAGTGGCGGTAGTAATGCTTGTAGTTGTGGATATGGTGATTTTAACATTAATCTTTTTATAAGAAATATTTATAAATAAGTTAAAATTTTAACTGTATACTATTTTTAATTTTAATAGAAAAATTATTATTAATTTTATCTTATTATTTGTTATTGTTATTTTAAGCAGAATATTCTTGCATTATTTATAAATGATGAATTAATGTAAGGAAATTTATTTATTTTAAAATACATAATTAAAACAATTAGTATATAAAATACAGTAATTCAAGCAATCAAATTATACAGGTTAATGATCACAAATCCAATTAACGAGGTTCATGAAAAATTCAAACTATCATTTTTTAAAAAGATTTAATTATTGTTATGATAAGTAATTTATTTATTGAATAATAAATCTTGATAATTTCTTTATCCACTACATCATGTCTTTTAATTTTAACTATTTTGAATATTAATGATAAAGATAGTCCTTCATGTAAATTGTTTTGAATAGGTAAATCAATCATTTGTCCTTCTGGGTATGATATTAATCCTCTCATAACAATAAATTACTTGAGATGCATTTTCTCTAATTCCTGGAAAAGACATTATATAAATTGGATTAAAGGAGTTATTATCTTAGAATTAGGATTCATTTTTTTTTAGTAAATATTCACTTGTAGCATATCATATCTCAATGAATTGGTGTAAATTTTCTAATGTATGTACATTCTCATAATGATGATGTTTTTTCAAAATCAAACTTTGTTGTTTAGCATCATGGACTTGCCTTCCTTTAGAAGGTATTGTGTCTGAAATGGTAGAAATGTTTGAAAATTATTAATTCTAATATTTTTATTTTACTTAGTTCATTTTTTATTTTATAATTTCATTTGTTTTTGTTTTTTATCTTCTTTCTCTAAGATAATCTTCTAATTTTTTCATTCTCATTAAATATAATTTTAAGATTTTATAATGTTTGACATTTGCAAACTAACATACTATTATTATTATTTTTTAATATTTCAACTACTAAGATGACATAGAAGGTTGAAAATTGGAGTTTGCCGAAAGGAGAAAAAAATATTACTATGCTGAAAAACAACGTTGAATCTTTTTTTTTTTCAGAATTTAATATATATATATATATATATATAACCCCAAAAGAGGAGGACAGTCTATCCAGCTTGGAAGGGATCAGGGCCTAACCCATTTTGGGTATGGAAAACCAAACAGCGTAAAACAGATACATAAAATATAATAATAAATGGGGGGAAATTTAGCTTTGGAAATCCTGAGGTTGAATTTTTGGTATTGGTTGAGAAAACTTTTGTAAAGAAATTATGATTAAAAACACATTTACAGATAAGTGGCACAAAAAATTGAGAAAAATTTTATATAGCCAATATAAATTTGTTCTAATATATTGGATTCTAAAAGATTTGAAATAATAAATTATGCTTGGAAAAATTAGTCTTCAAGGGTTATGTTTTTTCTCTCGTGTATACCTCTTTCAAAGATCCATACTTCCTTTACTTGCTGTAACTCTCATCAGTGCATTTTAACACTGACATTATGAAACTATAATCATCTACCATAAAATGGAGTCCAAAGACATCATGAGAAAAAAAATTATTTGTGGATTCAAATGAAATTCATGTTGAGTTCTAGATTGAAAAGGATATATACTAATGATTCAATTAAGTTTACAATCTTAACCAACACAAATTTAACAAACAAGAGTCAAAAAGGGTATTTGGAGATCCAATTGTTATGACAGGATCAGAGAAATTGGAGACACATGATGTTGAAATGTATTAACAAGACAGCTTTCCTATGACATACGCATTACCAGATCCTATGACAATATATAAATTTGTTCTTATATATTGGATTCTAAAAGATTTGGAATAATAAATTATGCTTGGAAAAATTAGTCTTCAAGGATTATGTTTCTCCTCTATTGTATATACCTCTTTCAAAGATCCATACTTCCTTTGCTTGCTGTTACTCTGTTCAGTGTATTTTAACACTGGCATTATGAAACTAATCATCAGCCATAAAATAGAGTCCAGGATCACACATGAAAACAGCATATAACCGAACATCACGAAAAAAAATTATTTTGCAGATTCAAATGGATTCATATCGAGTTCTAGATTGAAAAGGGTATATACTAATGCTTCCGTTTAGTTTACAATCCTAATCAATACAAACTTAACAAACATGAGAAAAGGGTATTTGGAGTTCCCATTGCCACAACAGGATCAGAGAAATTGGAGACACATCAAACTGTAATGATTCTTTTGGGAGAATTGAATGTATTAACAAGACAGCTTTTCTATGGCATAGGCATTATTAATGGAATTATGAAGCTTTTGCCCTCCTGAAGCAGCAATGTACTGCTGTAGTATGTACTAAGCAGAAGTATCCTGTAAAAACACCCAATAAAACCATATTATATTATAATGACCTTCTAAATGGAAGAAGAGAAACCAAACCATTTAAGATCAACAGTGAAACACATTCCTCTTTGCTTCACCAATTCAATATATTCTGCACATACAGACAAGCACCCAGAGCACATTAAATGTCCCAAATGTCATCCAATAGGCCATGATTCCTTGACACAACCACTAACCACTCAAATGCTTAGCAAGACAGAACATCATTGATCTTTCAATTGAAGGTAGGTGCCATAACTTCTAATAACAAACAGGGGAAGGAAACGTGTTATGAATCTAACCCTTTTGATCTGCAAAAATGACAAGAATAGAGAAAAACAGTTAAGACTAATCTGGCGCCCAAATTCATCATTTTCCCTGGAGGAACACAAATGACATTGGAACTAAACTTCAATCCTGTCTAAAAAACAATGACAACAATAATCACACTGCTTAATTACTCAACATGGAGTCGGATTCAACATTGAAAAGACTACCTGATCCAGTTTGAACAGTTTTCACAGGACCAAGAAGAAGAGCAAAGTACATTAAAATCAAATGCATGATGTAACACTGCAGAAATAAATATAGTCATAAAGACATTCTTTGACTAAATAATTTGCTCTCTTCAATGATCTTACTGAAACAACTTAAACCACACCAAAGGCAAGTAGCAAATATTTCACTAAGCTCTGAAGAAGAACAAGCTCCTTTCACTCCCCAATAAAGTCAGGGAAGCCCTTTTCATGACTGAACACTGCAGATTTTCACCACATTGGTAAACCAAACCACAAATTTTATGCATCAGGAAGAAAAAAATATCACAATAAATAATAGTTAGATTATCACTGATGCATGCCACATATAAGATAAAAGAAAACATACACAATATGCTTGCTATAAATGCAAGCAATTCAGCAAAAAAAAGTCTTTTGTAGTCCCAAGTGCTACAGCCCCAGATCCCTAGCCTGCCAGTCTACTTTAGAGAGTGGACATGTAATGGGTAAAAATCAGAAAGAAAACATCCAAAGTGATTGACAATATAAAAAAGGATATTGTGTATCTACATGCCAACTGAACCAGAACTTGAGATAACAGCGTCCTGCAGATTATGATGCATATTGTTAGCAATACTCACATCCTGCAATAGGTCATTAATTATCGAACTTAGGAAATTTACATGAATAACACAAGTATTAGCCTAATTATAAGTTATAAAAAGATGTCAGATTATAAAAGCTACAAATAAGATTGAAAGGTCAACTGACTTCAAACTATATGAACCTAGCTGCATGCCTCTCCTATCCTAAAATCTTCTTTTGCTTAAAACTAAGTTGTCTTCATCACAAAGTCAAGTTCAACAGATTATTCCCATATTTGAGAGCATACAAAATACTAAATAGACTGAACAGAAGAGCCAATATCAAGGGAATAAGATGTACATACACACTGAAAAGACCGGTTGCTTCTTCCTCAATGAATCTGAGAGGGGAAGATATATATATATATATATATATATATATGTGCATATTGTTTGCAAAATATCAAGATGATGATGAAGAAGAACTCTTTGTTATCAACTGCTATGCTGCAGAGAGCAACATGAATACATGGTTGATAAACAAAGGCTGCAAGAATAAAATTACTTCTCATGCAAACAACTTCGGGAAAATGAACAGGACCTACATATCCAAAGTGACCATAGGTAACGTAGAATACTTGATGTCAACCGAAACGGAGAAGATCATAGTTGACCCTTCCACAGGTGCAAAACTAAAAGCATTGACATTCTTCTAGTACCTGGAATAAGAATTAGTCAAACTTGAGAGTTAAATGCTTGAAAAACAAACTCTACATTTTTTATGACATGTCAAGCATGAGGCATCATATTTGATCCATGTGGAAACAAAGTGTTGTTAGTTAATATAATAAACAAAAACAAGCAGTGGCTCTCAACTCAATTCTCTGCAAAAGCAGAAGTTGTCACAGCAGCAAATCAACTATTTGGATAAGAAAGATAGAACTAAATTTGGACAAATTGAAATAAAGCTATTTTATTGTGGGATAATCATAACCCAACCATTACCATCACTAAAACTCCTGTCTAACATCGAAGGATGAAGGAACCCTGTATCTTACTATGAAAAAAAAGTATAAGGGAATTCTCCCTTGAATACTGTATCTAACTTGCATAATTTCAAGGGTTGGCAGTTCCCAATGCCCAAAGACTCCATTTCTCACAAATAACAAGATATCTCTCTCTTAATCTCCCTTTTTATTTATCGGCAACATCCCTTAATTCTTCAACTAACAAACTTAACTATTTATGTAACTAACTAATTAATGGGTATCTTTGAAAGGACTGGTAAAGTTAAGTTTCATGCAATCCAAGAAGTAGAAAAAAGCTGGTAAAGTTAGTCTAGCTCATAGCATTTCTAAAACTTGTTTGCAAATATAATGACCAAGGCTCTAACCCAAAACAAAGTTGAATCACTTGTGACTACAGAATTTTCAATGATAAACCTCAAGAGACTTGTAGGGAAGATATTTTGACAGCAAAAGCAGTGGTGACCCTGAAGTTAAGCACTCAGTTTTGGAGTTAGCTTAATACTGAAGTTGGTCTGTTTGTCCAGTAAAGCTCAACCCAATGAATTCAGCAATAGCAGAAAACTACTATATATAAGTTTTTTTATGCAAAATACACTTTGAGCTTGTTTGGATAAACTTCTTTATAAGCACTTATAGGAAAAGAAAACAAGAAAAATATGAAATAAAATTCTCTATAAGCTAAAATTAATTTATACATAGATTAAAAATCAATTTTTGGATAAATGAGAGAAGTTCTACTAATTAACTTATCACTTAAACTAATTTTAGCTTATGTAGAAGTTTATTTCATTTTTCTTTTCTATTTTCTTCATCTATAAGTGTTTATGGAGAAGTTTCCTTAAACAAGTCCTTTGTTCAGTTCAATTCTTTTTAGCACCTACCGTAGAAGGTTTGTTTATTCCTTCCTCTTATAATGATCCTAATACCAGATCCAAACCAATCATAGGCTTCTACTATTAATAATCGCTGCTGTGAATTCAATAACATCATCACTAACCAAAAGAATCCTATTTTGGAGAAGTCTATTTTTTCACTCTAGGGATTCCTTTGTAAATACTCCCCGTGCAATGTTTTTCCCCAATACTACATAAACATAGAGCATATCTAGGAATGAAACTAGGTCTGTCTTAATTGAATTATACGTAACAATAGCAAGAAAATTTACACCCTCAAATTGATTAAAAACAGTTGTGTATAGGACTTGTTCAAGTACTGTTTAGCTATATCACCAGATCCATGAAATATGAATAACCGCAATATGAACAGGGTTATCATACCCAATATCCAATACTGAGTTCATTCAGCTACATTTATTTCTTATAAACATTATAATACGGTGAACAAAGGCACGAAAAGGAGTGCCTTTCTACTTTAGGCAAGACAGCATTCTAATTTTGCAATAAATAAATGTAAAAAACAGGCAACACTACATTTATTGTCTACGTAAATGAGCTACATATTCCAGAAAAACAGAACAAGATAAAAAAAAAGGAAATAAGGAAATTTCTGCATAGTATGCAATTTTGCAGGTTCCGTATCTTAGTGTTATTTTAAACCTGAGCTTGAGATGCTTCCAAATTTGGCACGTGACAAAATGTGCGGCGGATGAGGTCAATAATAGTGTTGTAGTAGTTGAAGCAGAATGGGGCGAGCAATAAGAGGAAGAGGTTGATGATAGACCAGTATAACAGTTGAGGGACGATGATCCACATGAGTGATTGGCATCCAATAATCCCAGAAACGTGAAATATGAAAATAGTGGTTTGCAAGCTCAATTCAGCTGTGGATGCAAGGAAGTGACTAGATGCAGCTGTGAGGAAAAGCAACGTGCTTGGAGTTGGATGATTGAAGGGATTGGTGTTTGACCCTTCGTACTTAATTCCAATTGCAGTTAATTCCATGCCCATTAGAATAATATAAGCATTAAGCTGCATTGCGTTGATGCGTACTAAGGTACTAAGGCGTGGAAGACACATATATATATATACCTCGTCAACTGTAAATCGGCTGAAGGGAAATTACCACTCACCTCACTTTCCAGTGCAGTTTCCGAAAATCGCCTACTGCCAATGTATGAGAGGGGTAAAGCAACTAACCGACATTGCGTGGCCGTCCTATTTAGTTGTAATAATGTTGACTTATCAATTAGTATTTTAAATTTTAAATATATTTTTAGTTTTTGAGAATGTGATCTTTTTAAAATTAGTCTCTTTTTTGTCTTATTTTATTGTTAGTACAACATTTAAAAGAAACAAAGACATTGTGTTTTTAGTATATCATCAAAGTAAATATTTTTTATTTTTTAATAATCACAAACGAAAAAAATTAACGATAGGTTAATCTTATAAATTTATATTTTCTAAAATTAAAAACATATCTAAATCATTTTTAATATATGAAATCCATATAACAATAAAAAAATTATTTTGAATTTTTTTTTGTTTTTTTTTTATTTTTTAACTTTTTAAATTTTTATTGTCTAATCTAAGTTTTTTTTTTCATTTTTTCATTTAACCTATAGATTTTATTTTTCATATTATTTATTTATTTTAATACTTTGTTTTCTCATTAATTGTTCCTCTTTATCGGGGCGGATATTTTACGAAAGTAGGATAAAATAAGAAATAAAGGTTGTTATATAAGTGTTTTAAAAAGTAATTATAGAGGATGAGTGGAGGAATTGGTCTACTCCGGTTCTTGTTGAATGGCGCACCCTTTATCAATTGCCTACCCTTTATCAATGGCCCACCCTTTCTTTCAACCTTGTCAATTTTCCAACTTAAAGATATCAACTGAGTGCCATTTTATGAGTTCTTATTATTATATAAGTTATTTGATAGTTGAATTTTTAGAAACATAAATCGATTATTTAATCTGTTTCAGATTTTATTTTTATTTTCAAGAAACATAAGATTTAAGATTAAAATATTTTTATTTTACATTGAGAAATTTTAAACCACTGATTATTGATTTCTAATATCCTTCTACATTCAAATAAAAATTATATATATATATATGACCATTTGTGAAAATTTAAATATTTAGAATACTTTTTCTTAGTTCTTCTTACATGCTGAATTTTTAATTAATTAATTTTAACTTGTTATTTTCATTATAGTATTACCACCACATTTTATGTTATTAATTTTCAAGTGATAAATTATTTTCTCATTTTTTTATTAATGAAAAGAAGCCTTATAATTTTCTAATACCCACGTACATTAAGTAGCTAAATTGGCTTTAACATTGGAGAATAAATTATTTATTTTTTTGTGTGTGACAATTTTTTTTTTCTACAGCATTACCAACTACATTTTCATTTTTTAAACTACTATACTTTAAAACTTAAATTTATTTTATAAATAACATTTTATTTATAATCTTTATTGATTTTTCAAATGAACTAAATTATAACACCGATAATAAAAAAGTATTGCACCAACAAGTATATAATAAAAAATATTTACATAAGAAAAATCAAATACAAGATAGCAAGAATAATAAAAAATGAAGAACTCAAATCTCAAGAACATGCTAGTAGCAATAGAATTTGTTTGAATTATCATGTGTCTCGCAATCATAAAAAAAAGAGATATTTAATTTCAGTCATAAAGTCAAGTATTCGAAAAGCGGTGATCACAACATATATTAACTTTATGATCCAAATACTATTTATCTTATATCACATAATTATCATCGACTAGTTATATTACTATATCACTTTTCTTCTTAATATTAATATTAGATATAAACTTGCACGATACGTAGATAAATAAGTAAATTATTTAAATTGATAATGATTAAAGTATTATGAAACATGTTATTTTATTTATGTTTGAATTATCAAATGTAAATTTATTATAACAAATTTCTTACTTTTCATGTTGAAAAATATTTACAATAATGATTTAATATTTAATTTCTCTACCAAAATCCACCATTATACGTACCTTCTTTGTAAAAAAATATATATATTTTGATAAAGTCTTACTTATACATATTTTTCTAGCTAGATGCTTTTAACATATAAATCATAATATATATGTTTAATGTATGAGTAAATTATATCTTCAAGTGATGGCTTACAAGTCGTCTAGTTTGTACATACGTTGCTTTTAGTTTCCTTTATGTAAAAAAAAAAATACTATATTTTCAAGTCTTACACAATAATTATTTGTTTCAATATTTACATTTTAGGACTCCATCTATTAATGTCTCATTTTTAATTAATGTAAATATCTACTAAAAACAAAATTTTAAATACACCATTAAAAGAATAAATTAAAATAAAATAAATTAAGATATTTAAAACTTGTTTAATTTGTCTAGTCTTTACGGTTGGTCTCGAAGCTTTGCACATGTTGAATTAGAAGTTAGTTTGAAGTTCTTCTTTGCATCTGAAACTTCCTTTGAAGAAAATACATTTACAGTTAAACATAACAAAAAGAAGGATGATTTTTGAAAGAAGATGAAAAGATTTTGGAATAGATTTTTGCATATCTATCAATAACTCTTTCTAAGAATGAAAATAATTTAACCAAAATAAATAAATATATATATATATATATAAAGCACAAATCAAATTGAACAATTTAAACTATTGTGTTTAAAACAAGTTACGTTGGATATTTATTTTATGATGATTGTATGGTAAGCATGTATCATTGTTTCATTTTTATTATTTTTCCATCTCCCCAACTAAAGTAAGTAGCCTTAGGATTTTAAAAAAAGTTATTTTATTACTAACATTGTGAAAATAGTTTAAAAGGAATATTGTAATTATTATATATAACTATCAGTTAAATACAATTTCAAATTATCAGTTACTCAATATTAATAATAACATTATAAAAATGGTATTAAGCACACGTGATAATATGACACAATTATCACTTCTCATTGTGACATAACTATTTGATTGATTTTTTTATTACTAAAAGTCTAAAACATTCAACTTTTATTTGGTTAGAAAGTAAACTACACTTTTTTATATGCTTTAGATAAAAGAAGAAAAGCATTAAGTTAGTATATTTAGGTACCTTTAGTTAATTAATTATAAAATTCAAAATAGTAAAAGTACATATCTTAATGGACGAAAAGGAAAAAGAAATGAGTGATATGAGAATCGAGAAGAGAAGAAAATAAAAAAAAATAAGAAAAAGAAGATAATGAGATTCATGAAATAATGAGTAATGTGAAATAGAGAGACATAAATAGAAAATGTTGTACATGAGAGATAAAAGAAATAAAAGAAAATAATTATTTAGATATATGAGTAATGCAAAATGAGAAAAGAAGAAAAAATAAAAAAATAAAATAAAAAAAAGAAATTCGTGAAATTAAACAATGAGTATGTATGAAAGTATGACATCTTGAAAATAAGATATGATCATCATAACAGATAGTGTTATTGTGCTTAGTGAAGTAATATCAAAACTCTTCTTTCCATGCAATCATGAACCAATTAACAATAATAATTAGTTTATAAGTCCCGGTAGTGTCGTAAGTTGTATTTATAGACGTTACAGATACACTAACCAAATGGTTATTGTTGTTTTGTAGAATTTACTTACATACAGGAAGTGACATCAAATGCTACTATTCCCAATGGAGACACACTATTGATCAGTTTTTGCCTGTTTTATTCATTAGAAGTGAATGGAGATTGGAGAGAACCACCAACAACAATTGTTTTAGGTCCCTTGTGGGCTTGGACAATTGGCCCATAACCCATCTAAGGGCCTTCGACCAATTTTAGGGGTTGGGCGAGACCATCCAAAGTCGATAAGGGCCATAGGAGTGCCTTTGGAATATGACGAAGCTTTGGAGATTGCTCAGGCCCGTTGTCAGCATATAAACTACTTGGAAGAGCCCAGGACTCAGGAGGTGCTTGATTAACCAAATATTGATACACTTATTATCGATATTTGTACTTATTTTTTTTTATTGGAGGTTTATTGTAACGTATCTTAATTACAATAACATTCTAGTTATGAATTATATTTTTGGATTTAATCGAGTTTTAGTCATTTTTTATATTTTAATGATTTAAGTTTGAGTTATTGCTTCAAGTTATATTGCATACAACTCATTTATATTTCAAATTGAGACAAAAAAAAATTTAATATTTTTTAGTTCCTTAAATTTATGTCATTCTTGAATTTGGTCTTTCAAATTGAAAATTTTCTTTCTTAATCTCTCAAATCCAGAAATTGTTAGTTTTAGTTCCTCTATGTAAATATTGTTAAAGACTTTTTTTTGTTATGGTAAACATTGTCTAACTCCACAAATGTCAAATATTTTTAATTAGATGATATGAAATTTTATAAATTAAAAAAAATATGTTTTTGATCTCTCAAGTTTAAATAAATTTATTTTTATCTCTTAAATTGAAATTACTTTTTTTAGTCATTACATTTTTTTAAATAGTTAGTTTTAGTATCGCATTTTACGTTGTAAATGGAATACAAATGATCATTTACCATGTGTATAAAGACTTAATAAAAAAATATTGGAGGAAAAATTTTAGAGTTAATAACATTCTTAAAGCTAAAACAATTTATTTTGTAGAATTACTAGATACAAGATAGATATGATAAAGAAACTAATGCTTGAAGTTGTCAAAAAGGATGTCATTAAATTGTATATGTTGTTGTGGAGGTATAGTATTGAGTTAAGGAGAAATAATATAGGAAATACATGCAAGATACAATTAGTCAAATCTTCACTTGATGTGCAACTAAGGTTTGAAGTCTTTTACATGAGCCTTGGTTGTAGATCATTCAAAGGAGTAGATAGATGTCATCTTAAGACAAAGTATGTATGACAGTTGTTGATAACTATAGAAAATGATGAAAATGATTAATATTTCCATGTATTTGTTGTGGAGGATAGTTAGAGATGTTTTAATGGGTTATTTGTACCAATAAATGTGCTTTTATATATGTGGCAAATGATTAACTGTACTTTATTTTTTTTATATAAAATAAGATACTAAAACTAGTTATTTTTGAAAATGTAAGAACAGAAAAAGTAATTTTAAATTTAAGGGACAAAAAAAAATTGACTTAAATTTTAAAAACCAAAAATATTTTTTTATTTGTAAAATTTCACTTTATTGTTGAGTTAGATATTGTTTAACATGTTAAAAAAACTTTTAACAACGTCTATGTTGAAAGACTAAATCAATAATTTTAAAATTTAGAGACTAAAAAACAAAAATTTTAATTTCGAGGATTAAATTAAAAAATATATAAATTTGATAGACTAAAAACATTTTAAGTCCAAAATAAATAAAGATATTTAAATATTTAAAATTTATTAGAGTTTGAATAAATTTGATTAATATATATTTTTTTAAGATTTATTTTCTTTATTAACATAATGATATGATCTTATGTTATTTCATTATTACGATGGATATCTTATTTTTTAGGATTTGATTTAAATTTGTTTATGATTTGTTTTTATTCTCTATTGCATATTTTTTTATAAAAAAAGTCATGTAGTTAAAAAAGAGAGTCAAATTTAAGCAACAAAACATTCTTTTCTATGTCTTTTTTTTTTTTTAATTCTTCTTGAATCAGGATGATCATTAAAAGTTAATGATTTTAATCAATTTAAGGGCTTTCAATAAAATATGGTTAAAAATGGAGTTTTTCTTCTTCATTTGAATTTGTATGCATTTACTTAAGTCAAATTTATGTCTGAATTAATAACATTACTTTCAAATTACAATTGTAATTGTAGTTTTATTAACAAATAGTGATAATTTTACCATAAGACATATCCTTAGATTGATATTTTTTATTTTTTATAAAATTAATTTTCTACTTTACTTTAATTTTAATTGAGTTGAATTTCAAACCAAAATCCTCTTTTCTAATTATATTAATAAGATAAAGATTTATATGATCGAAAATGACCTAAATTATATTTTATATTACAAATTTTTTTAAAAAAATTATATAGTATTTTAGTATTAGCATGACATTGTTATGCTCTTGGTGACGCAAAGAATACAAATGGACGAGGACCAATTTTAGTAGACAAGATGTTCACTAATCAAAATTTTTGTTATTTTTAGATTCGTTAAGACTCAGTCTACCACAACCATTGAAGTAGTAAGATCTGATCATGCAAAAGAGTTTTCTCTCACCACTTTCTTATAGGAAACAAGTAGAATACATCAAAATTCTTGTCCTTGCATACCACAACAAAATTATGTTGTGGGAAGGAAGCACCAACAGCTCCTCAACATTGCTGAAGCACAGTGTTTCAAGCACAAATGCCACTACAATTATGAGGAGAAGCTATATCTACAACTGTCTTCCTTCTCAAATGAAATGTTTCACCACTTTAAAAAGTTGCTCTCTTTTTAATTGCTATACAATTAATAAGGCACCATATATTACAGTACTTTAAAAGTCTTTGGTTGCCTTTGCCATGAAGCAACCATACCTTCATAGAGGTCCAAATTCAGCCCAGAAACTTTATGTATCTTCTTAAGTTATCTTGCTGATTAGAAATGGTACAAACTATTTGATCTTCAGACTAAAAAGTTTATCATTTTCAGAGATGTAATTTTTTTTTCTGAGCACACTTGCATTTCCCTTCCATTCAACAACATATTCACCACCATCAATAATTATGTTAAATAATTCCTTTTATTTTTTTATGGCACACAATTCCTTGTAGTGGGTACCCTCTTGATTATCCTATGGAGATAACATACATTTGATCAAACTAAAATATTACAATAACAAAATTTGCACCGAATGATTTTCTTAAATAGTAAAAATATTTTTTATTTTATTTTTCTTTTACAAAAATGGCTCCCTCAAGTCGGTCGTCATAAAAACATTAATTTCAGGGAACTTTACATCTATTACCTATTGAAGGGAATGTCTCCACAAACTCCCAAAAATCCTGTGAGCAATTAGGATTCTATGTCGATATAGAGCCATGACAGAAATATATAAGCTTGATATTGTTTTAGTTTGACTTTTGACGATGGTATCTCAATTCACAAAAAAAATTGAAGGATATATGTAGGTCTCTACAAAGATTCTTTTTTCTTATATCCTTTTATTTTTCCCACTAATTTGTTCCTGTTATCCAAAATAATGTCCTTATATATAGCGCCAAATACAATCCAAATCATTGCATACTTGTAAATCTAACTAATACAATTTACTTAGGACATGTGAGTGAGATCATTAGGATATTTGTGGAATCCATCTAAAGTGACTTTTCATACTACCTAAGGTATTATGCATAAGTGAACGTAAATTTGAGTCATAACTATTCAAGAAAATAACTTCAGAAACTCCCAAAAATGCATGTGACAAATCGATATTCTGTACTAATATAGAACCATGGCAAAAAAAAAAATAAATTATTTTGATACTCCCTCCATCCTTAAACCTTTGATTTGACAATTTTATTATTATTATTTTAGAATATTAATGAACATTTGTTAATTTTTTCAACTACACCCCTAATACTACTTTAATAAGGATATGCCAAGTAATATTCGCTGTTGATATATACGATACTTTTTTTTATTCTTAATTTAAAAGACTAATGAACATTATTTTCACTTTTTTTTTAAACTTCATTCCCAAACATTTATGGCACTTAAGTTCCCAAATAAATAACTGACTAATAATACTAATATTACTTTAATAAGGATAATAAGTCAAGTAATTTTTGTTATACAAAAGGTGACTCTCTTTTAGATATGAAAATTTTTAAGGAAACTGTTTCCATTTTCTACTTAAGAAAGTAAGCACAACGAAAGACCAATTAAAAGCCCGTGACTAATCAAGATCCAATGTTACAATAAAATTATGCTAGAAGAAAATTCATCTTCTTCTTTGTTTTCATTCACTGGCATTTATATATAGAAAAAGAAAATCAACACACTTAATCAAACACTGCTTTTTTTTTTTTTTCCTTGTGTCTTAATTGCTTTTGTCCAAAGACGGTCCACGACCCTTCTCAAGAGGTAACAAAACATTGCTCAAATAAAAATGATTACAATAATTAATTTGTTCGAAAAATATTTTATATTTCTTCTGTAAATAATAAAACCAAAAAGAATATTTTAACATATATTTTTTTAGAAGAACAGTGAAAAATTTGTGAGCCATGACGACATAGGCCATTTCGGTCATAGTTCCCACATACGCTCTTTTCTCTCTTTATATGTCTACACACTCAACGTACATTTCTTCCAACTCTACTTCAATTTTCGCCTCTAAGCTTTTAAAGTTTAAATGCTTCCATTGTTCTTTCTTTCAATCCACTGTTATTTGTTGTTCTTTTACTTCCCTCAACTGCATAAAAGGGCCTTTTGCACACTTTAAGTTTTCTATGTATTAATACTTTCTATTTCATCTCTATCTTCTAAATCAGTGTGTTCCTCTACTTTCTAAACCAGATAGTTTCAAGGGTATCATTGAGCTATTGAGTATCTGTGTGACACTAGAGTGAGTGACAAAAGCTGAAACAAGTTTCTTGTTGCATGCATCAAAAGGTACGTAGGTAGTTACTTTGTAACAAAGTATTCTTGAAACACTTGTTAGCTGTGGATGTGTGTGGAACTTTTTCTTTAAACTAAATGTTTTGTAGAGGTAGATTAAAGTATCACATTTTGAATTTGAGATATACCCTTTAGATTTTTGTTTAATTTTTATTTGTTTGGTTTGTTTTCTATGTTTGTGAACTTCCCCCTTAAAATTAGCTACATGATCGTGATGTTTGCTAATATTATATATTAAATCACTCATTAGCCTCCTTTACCTAATTAAAAATGTGCTTTTGGAAGAATTAGTTCTTATCATGATATCAAAACTTTTATGTTCAAGAGTATAAGAGTTGAATTTTTAATATAATATAGAATTGGCCTAATCATTGATCACATTTTGAGCAAAAAGGGTTCTTGCCATGAGGGAATTGCATCCATTACCTAATAAGTTAGGTAGGTAGTTGAGTTGCTTAGTCTTCTTATTGAACCCAGATTTTGTTTAAATATTTTTCAAGTTTTGGACAATGTTTTTCTCGCTAACAACACACATGAATTGGTTATCCTTTGTTACAGAGTTTAAGAAGTAAAGAGAAACTACAAAGAAGATGGAAGATTTTTGGAGCATGATTTGTGGGGATTCTGTTTGTTCAATGACTGTAGGAAAGCTTTTCTGTTACGAATTCATGTTTTTGAAAGATCCTTCTGCATGCATCAACCATTTATTGATCATTTGCTTTGATGTGTTACTGTTGTTCATGCTGTCATTCGCTATGATTCATAAGTCTTTGTCAAGACCATGTCGTGGTCTAATCCGAGTGGAAAGATATTCAAACTTGCAACTATGTTCTGCCATAACCAGTGCTTCTCTTGGGGTGTTGCATTTGTGCTTAGGCATTTGGGTTTTAGAGGAGAAGTTAAGGAAAAACCACACTGCTTTTCCCCTTGACTGGTGGTTACTAGAACTCTTTCAGGGATTCACATGGTTGTTCATAGGTCTAACTGTAAGCCTTCGGCTGAAACAACTTTCAACAGTATGGTTATGGCTGTTCTCTATACTTACATTCTTTGTTTATGGTATTTTCTGTGTTCTATCCATGTCTTATTCAATTAGAAACAAAGAACTATCCTTCAAGGTAGCTTTAGAAGTTCTATCTTTTCCTGGATCTTTTTTACTACTCTTATGCACATATAGAGTATGTAAATATGAACACACTAACAGAGAAACTAATGAAGGCCTTTATGCCCCTTTAACTGGCCAGTTCAATGAAGTTGATCCTATTAGGTGTGTAACCCCATTTGCCAACGCTGGATTCTGTAGTAGAATGTTGTTTTCGTGGTTGAATCCACATATGAGAAAGGGTAAAGAGAAAACACTTGAGGATGAGGATATCCCAAAGCTGCGGGAGTTAGATCGAGCAGAAAGTTGTTATTTGTCGTTTGAAGAACAATTGATGAAACAGATAGAAAAAGATCCATCATCACATGTATCAATTTTGAGGATATTAATTTTGTGCCATCAAAAAGAGATTTTGGTATCAGGATTCTTTGCATTGATTAAGGTACTGGCTCTGTCTTCTGGTCCTCTATTTCTAAATGCTTTCATGTTGGTTGCTGAGGGTAATGAAGGCTTTAAATATGAGGGTTATGTATTGGTCATATCACTTCTCATTATAAAGATCATAGAGTCTGTATCACAAAGGCAATGGTATTTCCGCAGTAGACTTGTTGGGATGAAAGTTAGGTCACTGCTTACTGCAGCAATTTATAAAAAATTGTTGAGGTTGTCCAATGTTGCTAGATTGACACACTCTGGTGGTGAGATAATGAATTATGTGACTGTGGATGCTTATAGAATTGGAGAGTTTCCATTTTGGTTTCACCAAACATGGACAACAATCCTCCAAATAGGTATTGCATTAGTAATGCTTTTTCGTGCCATTGGGATGGCCACACTCGCCTCATTGGTGGTGATAGTTCTCACTGTGCTATGCAATACTCCAATAGCGAAGTTGCAACACAAGTTTCACAGTGAACTTATGGTGGCACAAGATGAGAGATTGAAAGCTAGTTCTGAGGCTCTTGTGAATATGAAAGTTCTAAAGCTATATGCATGGGAAAACCATTTTAAAAATGCTATAGAAAAGTTAAGAAAAGTGGAACTCAAATTGTTAGCTGCAGTGCAACTGAGGAAAGCATACAACGTATTTATCTTTTGGTCCTCGCCTATTTTGGTCTCTGCTGCTTCCTTTGGGGTATGTTACTTCCTGAAAATTCCTCTGCATGCAAATAATGTTTTCACTTTTGTGGCAGCTTTACGGATTGTGCAAGAGCCAATTACAACCATCCCGGATGTTATCGGAGTGGTCATTCAAGCAAAGGTTGCATTCACTCGGATTATTAAGTTCCTTGAGGCACCAGAACTACAAAGTAAAAATTTTAGGAACAAGTGTTTTGTTAACAATCTCAATGACTCTATTTTAATCAGACATGCCGATTTTTCATGGGAAGATAGTGTATTAAAACCAACATTGAGGAACATAAATTTGGAGGTTAGACATGGGCAAAAGGTGGCTATTTGTGGAGAAGTTGGCTCAGGCAAATCAACCCTCTTATCACTGATTCTTGGAGAAGTTCCTATTACAAAAGGAACTGTAAGTTTTTTCTTCTTTTATGCTCATAGAATAAACCACTAAATCTTATGATACTCCAATTGGTTATAACTTGATGACATTCCTACTTTGTAGTCAAAAATTATATTTAGCACATCAATTCAACTTACGATAGGGAGAATTTTTTTCCTTTCATCCATTCTAGCCAAAACATTAATAGGTGTCTGATTCTCTTTTCTGAATTACAGATTGAAGTTTATGGGAAGTTTGCTTATGTTTCTCAAACAGCATGGATACAAACAGGTACTATACAGGAAAATATTTTGTTTGGATCTGATTTGGATGTTAAAAGATATGAAGAAACACTTCATAGATCTTCGCTAGTGAAGGACCTGCAGTTGTTTCCCAATGGTGACCTAACTGAAATAGGTGAGAGAGGAGTTAACCTAAGTGGAGGTCAGAAGCAGCGAATTCAACTTGCACGTGCTCTTTATCAGAATGCTGATGTATATCTCTTGGATGATCCATTCAGTGCTGTTGATGCACATACTGCCACAAATTTGTTTCATGTAATGACATCTTTCTTTCTTCACATGCTGCATTTATATTTTCAGTGTCATTCTTTAGGTAAAGATGGCTTTGATACTCGGCAGGAATACATCATGGAAGGACTTAAAGAGAAAACTGTCTTACTTGTAACTCATCAAGTTGACTTCCTCCCAGCATTTGATTCTGTTTTGGTAATTTCATTCATCTTAGTGCAATGATACATCATTTTTCATCTTTTTTTCCTTTGTTTCATGTGTGTAACTAATAATTATAAATTGTAATGAATTTAAAGTCACTGATTTCATTTTTGTAATCATTTGTCTCCATTTCCTTCCTATTTATCTTGTTTCTACCTATCTTGTTGCCGTTATATCATACTAACAATTTTAACATTTACTATGGAAAATATCTATTCATTTACTATTAAATTTTTCTGCAAAAGAGGTCTTTGAAAATGTAGGAGGGATCTACTAGAAAGGACATTAACTTTCCCACCTTAAAATCTCACCTCTTGTTTCTAGTTTGTTAGTTTGGTGAAACACTCATGTTAACGTGGCTAAGTGAGATGTAAATTATTGTTGTTCAATTACTTTTGACTATTATTACATCTTGGATTTGCTAATTCAATTATTTTTTATGTATAGTTAATGTCAGACGGGGAAATCCTTGAAGCTGCTCCTTATCATTGTCTATTGAGCTCGAGCAAAGAATTCCAGAACCTCATCAATGCTCATAAGGAGACTGCTGGTTCTGACAAGCTTGTGAATGTTACTTCTTCCAAGACACATCCAACTTCTGCTGGAGAGATTACACACGCTTTCATGAAGAAGCAGTTCAATGTAGCACATGGAAATCAATTAATAAAGCAAGAAGAGAGAGAGATAGGAAACACAGGGTTGAAGCCTTACTTCCAATATCTGAATCAGGCAAAATGCTATGTATACTTCTCTGTGGCTACTCTTAGTCACCTTACATTTGTGACTTTCCAGATATTGCAAAACTCATGGATGGCTACTAATGTTGACAATCCCCATGTCAGCACGTTGCGATTGATTGTAGTTTACTTCTTGATTGGAGTTATTTCAATACATTTCATATTGTTCAGAAGTTTACTTCTTGTTTCTTTGGGTCTTCAATCGTCAAAGTATCTTTTTCTGCAGTTAATGAACTCACTTTTTCGTGCACCAATGTCATTTTATGACTCTACACCATTAGGAAGGATACTTAGTAGGGTAAGCATATTAAACAATTTATTTCCTTGTGGTGAAATGTGATGGAAGTAATATAATATTTTGACTGTCATTTTCTTTGTTTAGGTCTCGTCAGATCTAAGCATTGTGGATCTTGATATCCCATTTAGCCTCACTTTTGTCGTGGGAGCTACTCTAAATTATTATTCAACTCTTACAGTTTTAGCAGTTGTCACTAAGCCAGTCTTGGTTATCTCTATACCGTTGGTGTATATTGTAATTCGCTTGCAGGTAACACATAAACTCTTTGAATTACACTGCAATAGTGAAATGGTGTGCTCTTTTTTTATTAACATTGAGAAAGACATCAAATTTTAATTTCATAATTCTCTTTCTTCTTTGGAAAGTAAACATGGTAAGATGTGTTTCTTTTTTTTTTTTTTTTTCAAATAGAGATACTACTTTGCCTCTGCTAAAGAAGTAATGCGGATGAATGGCACAACAAAATCATTTTTAGCTAATCATATTGCTGAAACTGTTGCTGGAGTTGTGACAATAAGGGCTTTTGAGGAGGAAGATCGTTTTTTTGTGAAGAATCTTGATTTAATTGATAACAATGCTAGTCCTTTCTTCCATGGTTTTGCCTCAAATGAGTGGTTGATCCTACATTTAGAAATTGTAGCTGCAGTTGTTCTTGCCTCCACAGCGCTTAGCCTGGTCTTGTTTCCATCTGGGACTTTCACATCTGGTTAGACTTGGTCTTCTAATCACTATAATGTCATTTCTTAAGTATTCTAATTATCTTCAAATTATTTTCCTTTACCCTCAAACAAAAGCATTATCCTCAAACAGTAGCATTATCTCTCTTGATGCAAGTTTCTTAATTTCAATATTTTTTTTCCAGGATTTATTGGCATGGCTCTCTCTTATGGCTTTACCCTAAACTCTTCCTTAATACTTTCAATTCAAAGTCAATGCCAACTTGCAAATTACATAATATCTGTAGAGAGGCTAAATCAATATATGCATATACAAAGTGAAGCTGAAGAAGTAATAAAAACAAAACGTCCTCCTTTGAATTGGCCAGATGAAGGTGAAGTAGAAATAAATGACTTGCAGGTACTTGATACATATTATAAAATGTGGATCACAGTTTTTAAGGAAAAACAATGGTGAAATGAGCTGCTTAATTTACTTGTTTATACCGAGACAGGTACGATACAGGCTTGATGGACCACTTATACTCCATGGCATCACATGCACATTCAAAGCAGGCCACAAGATTGGAATTGTTGGCAGGACAGGTAGTGGGAAGTCCACTCTTATAGGTTCTTTATTTCGTCTTGTGGAGCCAGCAGGTGGAAAAATTGTAGTTGATGGCATAGACATCTCTTCTATTGGCCTTCATGACTTGAGGTCCCATTTTGGTGTTATACCTCAGGATCCAACCCTTTTTAATGGAACGGTTAGATATAATTTGGACCCTCTATCTCAACACTCTGATCAAGAGATATGGGAGGT
This sequence comes from Mucuna pruriens, assembly GCA_025330945.1. NCBI lineage: Eukaryota > Viridiplantae > Streptophyta > Magnoliopsida > Fabales > Fabaceae > Mucuna > Mucuna pruriens. Next base: position 360,267 of record JAENHJ010000305.1, read on the forward strand.
AAAAACTTTTGTTACATTCTGTTTATCTTTGCTTTGCATAGAAAATGTGGACTAATTGATGCTTAATATGAAGGTTCTTGGGAAGTGTCAGTTGCAAGAAGTTGTCCGAGAGAAAGAAGAGGGCTTAAACTCCTCAGGTACACTTCCAATTTTCTTTATTATAACTATGTAGCAAGAACTACTTTGTACTTTCCTAGTTAGTAATGACTATTACTATATTGTTACACAGTTGTTGAAGATGGATCAAACTGGAGCATGGGACAAAGGCAGCTATTTTGTTTGGGGCGTGCTATTTTGAGAAGTAGTAAGATATTGGTGCTGGATGAAGCAACAGCATCAATTGATAATGCAACTGATTTGATTCTTCAGAAAAACATTAGGACTGAATTTGCTGATTGTACTGTGATCACAGTAGCACACCGAATACCAACTGTGATGGATTGCTCTGTGGTTCTTTCAATAAGTGATGGTAAGTTGCATATTGACTGTTAACAAACTTTTCAGACTAATTCCATTTTTCTCATTTTTTCAGACTAGTCTATAACTTCACTTTCATTTTATATGAGAAAAAGGTAAAAGTGTAAACAACTAGTTCATCTGTTCCTCACTAGAATTCAACCTATACCACTTGATTTGACACTCACCAAATATAGGTTTGTTTTAAGCAGAGGGACTGGTTGCATTTACCTACTTAGAGAGTAAATTTAATATTTCTATTTCTATGGCACATGTTGATAACATGTAAAATATCGAGTACTTGATTTTCATACTTGAATTTTTATCAGGAAAAAAAAAAAGTGAATTATATGATTGATCATTTGCTTTTTTCTTCAAAGAAAAGGTATTTTATGATAGTATTTACAGGAAAATTGGTTGAGTATGATGAGCCAGATACCTTGATGAAGACAGAAGGGTCGTTGTTCAGACAACTTGTCCAAGAATATTGGTCTCATTTTCAGTCTACATAATCACATTGATGCTAAAAGATGTTTTTAATGCCAGCATTATTGTCTCTCTTTGGTATTAGCAAAAAGTCAAGAAAGTGATTAGAAGATGTAAAATGTGGTTTGTTAGGATAAATTGTGAATCTAGAGAGGTGGGAAAGGAATAAAGAATTAAATTGAAAAGAAAAGATGGAACAGGATTCAAAAATACCACTTCTTGGATGATATATGAGCTTTACTGGAAGCTATTTTTTAGAAGACTCAAATCTTTGCTAGTGAGAAGTTCAGAGTTTCACATATATGTTACATTGTACGTGTGTGATTAATGTATATATAAAATGTACAATTATTATATCTCGACTTCCAACTTTAAACTGTCCTCATTAAGAGTCGAAAAATCATTTGAATCAAAGTTCTACAATTAAAAAAAAAAAAACGATAGAAGCCTTACATGTGTAATTGAATTTTAATTTTTACAGTTAACAAATTAACAATAATAACAAAAATAGAAACATTATCATTGTCCAAGTGAGGCACATGTCAGTGATTGAATGCCAAATTGTGATCTTCTTGACAAAGAGTCAACAGTGTCGCTAGCTCCTTTGGCTTTTTCACCAACATGAACAGCCAAGTGACCCTTTGAAAGGTCAAGAGTGAAGACTCTTTCCTAAGCTCGAAAAGACCTTGAGTTTTGAGACTAAATAATGAAGAGATGGTGCAGCATCACTATCTGCTTCATAATTGGTGACATTAGTGTGATGTAGCTCTTGCAATTAATGTTCTAATCATGGCCTGTTACTTTGAATGAATATATAACATAAGAGAAACATTTGTAGTGGATCCTGATTCCTTGAACTCACAAATACACTCATTCACACGGTCTATCAATCAAATGATGAAGATTGGATGAATCATATATATCATAAAAAATTTCTTAGACATTATTATTCCTTACAGATAAAATTTATGTGAGTCTAACTAATAGTGTTTGGATCTGAGCCCATAATCCACGTTTCTAGTACATATGTTTGGAAGTAAGTTTGAAACGTAATTCTACACTCTCTCCACATTCAAAGATTAGAAAATGTAACAATTACTTCAAATTGCTTCGAGTAGACGCAGTTTTTCATATTTGCAATGAGTTTCCGAACACACTATTAACAAATTCCAGTAAGATTCTTTTACTATTTTATTTTTTATTTTAATAATTATTTCGAAAACTAATTATTATTATTATTATTATTTAATTTTATTATCTCTTTTATTTTTAAATTTAAAAAAAAAAAGCACAAAGTGCCTCTGTAGTCCTGATGATTGTAATGACAATAACACTGGTAAAAGAAATAGGAGTTACAACATTAAGCAAATAGTCTAACCACTCATTTGGTTTCGTTATAGCAATTTCTGAAGCACAGGCTGCAATGACACTGATTGCAGAGATGGGAGTTACAGAAGTTAGGAAACATGAGCACAAAAGTCTGTGAAAGAAGAGGTGAGCAGGTGTAATAAATGACATAAGCAAAAACATGTGATGCGGCGAAAGATACGATATTAACTGTTTTGCAACTCAGAATTTAAATATTATAAATGGATAAGAAGGAGTATCTTAGAAAAAGAACAGTGCATTGTGGGCATTTTTTATTACGGTGGTGTTGGATTGATCTGAATAAAAAATAATTTGGTAATTAACAGGCAAAGTAAAAAAAGTGCTTCATATAGGAAGCATGGCCCGTGCCTTACACGTGCAGGGGATAACCAATAATGAATATGAGAAATAACTGAAAGAAACGAGCAGTGAGTGAAAGTGTTGTGGAAAGCAGGATAACAAGTTCCTGCTTTGGCCACTGTGTGTTCCTTTTGCATTTTTCTAGGAATTCCATCCAACAGCTGCAAGACATGTCCACCCTTCCCTCCTCAAGCTTCCCAAACTCCAATCTCTCATTCTCCTGGTCCTCCCAAAAACTTCCACTCTTCCACCACCACACCCTCTTCCCCAAACCCCTTCCCTTTCCCCACCCACTCTCCCTCTCGCATCGAACCCCGCTTCTCTGCAAGTTCCCCGGGGCGGAGGCCCCGGAAGACGAGTGGCTCCAGAAGCTTCCGGAGAAGTCGAAGCCGCTCTACTCCCACAGCCTGCCCTGCATTGAGGCCTGGCTGAGGAGCCTCGGGTTCTGTCAGAGCAAGGACGACAGGGCCGTGTGGCTCATTCACAACCCCGATTGGCACGCTCAGCTCTCGCTTGATGTCACCGATCTCTACATAAGGTCGCTGCTTCTCTTTCTTTCTCCCTCCAGTTTGAGGTTGTTGCGCTTTTATTGTTTTACCTTATGTGCCTCTGTCTTCATACCTCAATTGCTTTACTCGTGATGGAGCTTCCATATTCTAGTTGGGATTTTGAACCTTGATTCATCACGTTCGTGAGAAATTATTTCCTTTTGCTTTTCCGAATCCGTTGCTGAGAAAGTGATAGATAGATATGATAATTGATCTGATTGGAAATAAACAGAGGTAAGAAGAAAAAATGAGTGGAATGAGGATGAAAGAGAAAGTATGTGTATGTTAATAATAATCCTTTTTTAAAGTGACATTTGCTTCGTGACTTTGTGTATTCAATATTTGTCCAACTTACTATATGATAAGCATGATAATACGAGTTTATATCAAAGTTTAATAGGAGAGAGACACGCAAATTCATCTATTCTTATAAAAAATTAATACACTTATCACAAATTTTTATTTATCTCTATCCTACTAGACTTCTCTAGTATTGGAGAGGATACACACTTTGATAATACATTATCAAAATACAATTTCACGTTATAATTGTTGTTCCCTTGCACGGACATGTCCAATATTAGGATAATGTTGAATGAGAACCCCAATTTTGGTTGGGGTGAATAGGTGTATGAAGAGAGGGATAGAAAGAAAAAAGGAAAATAAGAAAGAGAAGTTAAAACATGTGATGAGAAAAGAAAGAGACAGATTGGAAAGAAAAATGGGTTGAGAAAAAGAAATGATAGAGAAAGTAGATGTATGAATATAAGAATTGTTAAATTTAATAATAACTCAGAAGTAAACAGTGAAAGCTCTAGAGTCCTAATTGTGAACCTGGACGTAGGAACCTGAAAGTAACTTTGTGTATTTATTTTCTGACATCTCCAACCATCAGTGGTTTATTGTCCATTATTGTCAATCAGGCCAAAATCATAAAAACTGCCATATTTTCCATGTCCCCATTCCATGCTTTGCTATTTTAACGAATATTTTATTTCCTTTTTTGGGATTGAAAATAACTTTCTTTGCAATTTTAAATGTGCATGGAACAAAATCTCTGTAAAATATGAACTTTAATTAGAAGCAAGAATTTGGGTGAAACTCTGATACTGCAAAATGCTAATCATGGTTATAGTGATATAGTCTACTGAAAGTAAAAAATGGTGTAGAATGGTTAGGATTTGACCATTTGCTTTTATTATTATCACTATTGATGATGGTAAGTTCATCACTGCTGTATGTTTTATTAATTTTGGATGTTAGCTTTTTTAATGAAAGGGGCCTTCCTAGTGATATTGACACTAGTAGATCAAATCAAACATGAAACAACTGAACTTTATTGATATATTTTATTTTTCCTTCCTTTTGTTATTTACCTTCCATTTGATTATAACGTGTCAATGTTGTGAAAGAGAGAGATATCTAGGAACAATTGCATAGTAATACCTATAGCAAGCAAAAATAAATTGTGACAACCCTTTCTTTCTTTTTGCTTTTAATATAAAAATATCACTTAAATAGTTGAGTAGTTGTCTATTGTATGTACATCTGCAAAAGGACTGAAAACAGTTCGCAAGCTAAATGATGTTTACCAGCAAAAAGTAGTATGATAACCATTGTTAAAATTTCAAATGCTATTCTCAATTAATGTAAAAGAAATAAGTCACCATTGTTAAGAGTCACGTTCTTTTCAGAATGGACATATCATACATTCATGTATTGCTTTAAAAAATTTTAAAGATTGACCATAGAAAGTGTTACAAGGTTAAAGATAAAGAGGTTTCTCTTTGATTAAAAGGGAGGAGAATGATAATGTGCATAGGAGCAATTATAGTAATGAAGTTAGAAAGATGTGGAGGTTGCTCCTTATCAGAAATCTCAGAAGAAATAATTTGAGGAGAAATACAAGTAGCGCCAACATAACGTGGCCATACATTATAAAGCTCAAAATAAAATAGAGAAGTACCATAAAAATACATCCTGCAGTTGATTAAATAAAAGATAATAAATTATTACAATATCCTCTTATTTATACTAGTATTATGTGTCTAACTAACAAAGTAATCAATATGATGCTTAACACCCTCTCGCAAGCTCATAAATGGTATCACTACAAAGAGTTGCTTTTCAAACAATAACAAAAGTAAAATAACAAGAGAATAAACCCTTTTTTTTTTACACAAAAATGACAAACACAAGAAAAGAAAAAAAAATTATGGCGAAAATGGTAGCGCCAGGATGAAGGACAGAGGAGTTAGCGCTGACGAGATAGTTGAAGGGAGGAAGTGGCTTTTGGACCTTTGCTGTTATAGGTAAGTCAGTAGTGAGGTTGAAATAATGTTGGAAACAAGAAACACAATGTCAAATAGGTGTCTGCCTGCCTGCAACCAAAAAACTAAAAAGGGAAAAATAGAGACAAAGACAAGGTAGCGGAACAGATGATGGGATTGTTGTACCTTTTATTAACTTTTCTTATTAATTATTATTATTAAAAAAGTTAGCCCCAAATCCCTGTAAGATGGTATTAGAGTTTATTTTAGATTTGTTCACTTGTCATCTATCATATTATCCAACACCAAGATGGTATTGGAGGGTATATTGAAAAAAAAAAATAGCATGTAAGGTAAGGATTGTCCCCACTTATATACTTTATTTAGCTCATTTTATTAGTGGATGTAAGATTTCCAACACAGCACTCTTACGTCAGTGGGTGACTTAATAGGCCGAACAATGATTTCCCTCACATATATATTCTATTTAGATATCTCAATGGTCGATGTAGAAACTTCAACATTCATTTCCTATTTTATGTTTCTTGTATCACTCATCAAATGTAATTATTTCAATTTCGTATGGAGAAACTTTCCCTTGCCTGCCTCAAGGATTGTATTTTTTAGAAAGGGTCAGGACGATGTGTCAATCAGAAAGTTTGCAAACTGAAAATAAAAGAATGCTTTTTGTTTACATTGAGAAAAGTAGACGTGATAGATAATTGGTTCATAGAAGTAATTTGGTGTCCCTATTCGAATATGAAGAATAAGAAGTAGAAGTAGAATGAAATTACTTAAATGTGTACTGAGTTTTTGAAAAACAGGTGATTAAATTCTTCTTGGGGTTCTGCTGATTTTAGTGAAGTTATTGAAGATAAAATGTCTAGCGACAATATAAAAAAAGTAGACTTCACGTATGCATTTTTGTCATTAGCTTGTTCTCAATATCTGATTTGTCTGTTGGAGGCTGAGAGGGGGATGAGGCTGAACTTCCTCTCATTGATACTTTAGCCTTTAGATCCTTCAATTAGTCATATATGATATTAACTGTAAAGTAAGTTTCATTACTAACTAATAAGTAAATTGCTGGTCTTCTAACATGTTGGATGTGAAATACTTGGTAACTATGTATTGAGCAATCCCATTGTAATGGTGCATAATGAAGTTTACCTAGCAAGTTAATTCCATGGTTAATATAAAAGTTGGGTTTTAATGCTCTCTCTGTAGACACTGAAAAGTTATAATTGGTGCAGGTATTTGAAGAGTGGACCTGGGAATCTTGAAAAAGATGTGGAGAGGAGGTTTAGTTATGCTTTGAGCCGAGAAGACATTGAGAATGCCGTACTTGGAGGACCATAGCCATTTTTATTTCTATCTGTCAAATATACAACAATGGCTTAATTCCTTGTTGGAAATAGTTAGTCAATTTATATGTTGAATCTTTAACTTTCATGTCAGCATGCCTTCTAAAGAAGAGACTAAAGAAAATGTTACCCTTTGTTTTCCCTTAACAACATTGATATTCTTTTGGTGCCGACATTAAACTACAATACAAGTTCTTGTTTTAGTAGCATCACACTGCACAATTACGGGAATATGTAAATACATGTGTTTAAAACTTTCAAGAAGAATGTTAGGAGATGCTTTTAGCAATGGCTGAGCTAAGTGGCTTTACACTTGTTGCTCTTTCTATTATTTGAGGAGAGCATGTATAATCTAAGATGTTGGTTAATTGATTTGTGACATTAGATACGAAATGTTCAATCAAAACAAAAATTATAATTAATTGATTTAATAATCAAATTATTTAAAATAGCATGTGAACATTAGGAGAATTTTTTTTACTTAATAACGTTTCTCAATATTTCTTTACTACATTAATTGTTAAAAGAAAATAGTACTTTAAATAATTCAACGGTAAAATTGTAAAAGATAATTTTTAAAATAAAATTTATTTGTGCTTTTACGAAGAATGATATTCTCATATAAGAAATTATCATTTCAAAAAATAAATATTATTTCTAAAACATAATTATTAGATTATTTTACATCAAAATTATTCCTTTTTATTTTCTAACAAGTTAATCCCAAACCAGCTGTTTCTTTTTTAAAAAAATATTTTTTTATAATTATAAAGAAATATAAATTAGCCTTTATTTGCTTTAATCTCTAATAAATAATCACTAAGTTATTTTACATTATAATCACTTTTCTTTTTTATTTATAAAAAACTGATCCAATATCCATCCATTAAAATGAAATTTTATTTTACTTTATCTATATTATAATTATAGAAAAAAAATCAAAATCAAACATGCCCAAGAATCAAGGTTGACATAGGTTAAAAAAATGAAAAGAAAAAGAGGTGAAGTAGCACAGCCAGTCAACCTAAAATCCGAAGTTTTCTAGCAAAGTGACAGCATTATCGTAGCCTAAACTACACAATTTTCTCATTCTTTTACCCTTTAGCTGTTAATTTTTTTGACTAATTTTTATTCTACTTTCTTTAGTCTTTCCACAATAACAGCAGGGAAAGGGGGAAAATATCCAGGTTTTGCTTAACAATGCTGTGTCATCAAACATAACCAAAATAACAGTTTCAAATTCATGAAACCCTTTTCTCTGCTGACTCACCAATTTCCCAAGTTACAACCCTTGGTTTCTTCAATTCAAAAGTCATTGATATCCCCACAAAACCCAGTTCTTGTTTTGGAACTTCTGGGCAAAGCGTTAGACCAATACCCAGATATCAAAACCTTGAAAAATGTCCATTCCAAGGTTTTCGATCTCAGTTTTCATGAAAACCCATCTCTGGGGATCAAACTCATGCGGGCCTATGCGGCCTGTGGAGAACCTGGGTTGGCCCGCAAGGTGTTTGATAAAATTCCTGAGAGGAATGTTGTTTTCTATAATGTCATGATCAGAAGCTATGTCAATAACCATTGGTACAATGATGCATTGCTTGTTTTCAGGGACATGGTTAGTGGTGGGTTTAGCCCTGATAACTATACCTACCCTTGTGTCTTGAAGGCTTGCTCTTGCTCTGACAAATTGAGGTTTGGGTTGCAGCTTCATGGAGCTGTGTTTAAGGTGGGGCTTGATTTGAATTTGTTTGTTGGGAATGGTCTCATTGCTTTGTATGGGAAGAGTGGTTACCTGCTGGAGGCACGGTATGTTCTTGATGAAATGCCGAGCAGGGATGTTGTTTCATGGAACTCAATTGTTGCGGGGTATGCGCAGAATATGCGGTTTGATGATGCATTGGAGATTTGCCGAGAAATGGAAGGTCTGAGGCAGAAGCCGGATGCAGGTACAATGGCTAGTCTCCTGCCAGCAGTAACTAACACTTCGTTGGAAAATGTTTCGTATGTTAAGGAGATGTTTGTGAATTTGGAGAAGAAAAGTTTGGTCTCATGGAATGTGATGATAACTGTATATATGAAAAACTCGATGCCTGGAAATGCTGTAGATCTATATTTACAGATGGAGAAATGTGAAGTGGAACCAGATGCAATCACTTGTGCTAGTGTTCTTCCAGCATGTGGGGATCTTTCAGCTTTGTTGTTAGGAAGGAGGATTCATGAATATGTTGAGAGGAAGAAGCTATCTCCAAATCTGCTTCTGGAGAATGCGTTGATAGACATGTATGCTAGGTGTGGATGTCTAGAAGATGCAAAAGAAGTGTTTGACAGAATGAAGTTTCGTGACGTTGCATCATGGACTTCATTGATCTCTGCCTACGGTATGACTGGACAAGGGTATAATGCTGTGACACTCTTCACTGAAATGCAAAACTCAGGTCAAAGTCCAGATTCTATTGCCTTTGTCGCAATTCTCTCAGCTTGTAGCCATTCAGGGTTACTCAATGAAGGGAAGTTTTACTTTAAGCAGATGACAGATGATTACAGAATAACACCAAGAATTGAACACTTTGCTTGTTTGGTGGATCTTTTAGGACGAGCTGGGCAGGTAGACGAGGCCTATAATTTCATCAAACAGATGCCAATGGAGCCAAATGAAAGAGTTTGGGGGGCACTGCTTAGTTCGTGTCGGGTGTACTCCAACATGGATATTGGGCTTTTAGCAGCTGACAAACTACTTCAGTTGGCTCCTGAACAATCGGGTTACTATGTGTTGTTATCTAATATTTATGCAAAGGCTGGTAGATGGTCAGAAGTAACAGCTATTCGATCGCTAATGAGGAGAAGAAGAATTCGGAAAACACCTGCCATCAGCAATGTTGAGCTGAATAATCAGGTACACACCTTTCTTGCAGGTGACACATTGCACCCACAGTCAAAGGAGATATATGAAGAACTAAGTGTGCTGGTGGGGAAGATGAAAGAGTTAGGTTATGTCCCCGAGACTGATTCTGCTCTTCATGATGTGGAGGAGGAGGATAAAGAAGGCCATCTAGCTGTTCACAGTGAGAAGTTAGCTATTGTGTTTGCTATTTTGAATACCCAAGAATCTCCAATCAGAATTACCAAAAACCTTCGCGTTTGTGGAGATTGTCATATTGCTGCCAAGCTTATCTCCAAGATAGTTCAACGTGAAATTGTGGTTAGGGACACCAATCGATTCCACCATTTTAAGGATGGTATATGCTCTTGTGGTGATTATTGGTGAAGCTACTTTAGGCCTTCTAAGTTCTGAAGCTAACTGCATTTTGACAACTTCAATGGTTGGTCCTAAATTTGACGGTGGAGAATTCTTTTATTTCCTATTCTTTTGGTACAATGGATGAATAAGAACTTGTATTGGAGGAAATAAATGTTATAGTGGAAGATGGATTCTCTAACATCATCACACTCCAAGCGTTAGTTGTGCTTCACATTCGACGACAAAGAATTCCTTTTTTATCCATGCAAGACAACGAGTAGTATTGGCCTCTTGCCTTCTTTTGGCTTATGTGCTGTACTGCTGTTAATCAATGGATTTTAGTTGTGATTGATTTTATCTTGCAGGATAAGGCAGGGTCGTTGTTGTTGTTATACTGCCACTATGTTATTTGAAGGTTGCAATATTTGCATTGGCTATGGCTTTAGGGATAAGGCTCTTCTAAAGTAGGCGACTAAGGTATATATCCTTTGATGCAATTTAAAATACATTAGGGCTTTTCCTCATTTAATGATTATGCACTAATAATATAAAACAATTTATATTATTATTCAGTTACAAATGACTGTTGCTATGACTTAAGATAGTCATTGGAAAAGCTAAAAACCTTACATATGAACTGTGATTAAGTAATTGTATGAAATTGTTTTATATTATTAATATATAGATTATTTTCTCTTAAAACAATTACCTAATTTGGATAAAATTTTTATAATTATTTATAGGAGAAGAGATAAAAAAGTAAAATAAATTAAACTTTTTTTATAAGTTAAAATCAAATTATGCATTTTAACTTTCACAAAAGTTAAATGAAAGAATTTTTAGATAAGGTGATTTTAATTTATGACAGAAGTTTGATTTATTTTTCCTATAAATATTTATTAAAAAGTTGGTCTAAACTAGCCAAATTCATTTTTATAGGACCTTTTAATGATTAGAACCGGTAACTTCAGAGGAACTCCAGACTTTGGATTTTGGACCATTGGATGAGCAAAGCAGCAAACTTCATAAGGATTGGCAGGACAGATAAAATTCTTATGTCATGTTTGAAGATGAAGATGAGAAGAAGCCATCCCACGGCAGAAACTGCACATTTATTTCATCTTGAAAATGACAGGTGTTTATGTTTAATTTAATTTACTATATTTTAAGAAGGAATTCGACTTTTAACAATCCCCCAAGATATCATTAGTTTATATGTATAATTGGTTCATAAGTAATTCCTTTTAGATAATTGCACACTCTTTTCAACTGTCCTTATATTTCTAAGATTATTCTCCCTTTTTATCGTTTGTGATTACATTTTGTTATATAATCACATGTAATAATATATAAATATGAAGGAAAGAAGGATCCATTTTACTTTCTCATGCAATAATATTAAGAGATCAAGAAGCATATATCGACGAAATATCCATGTCATAAAGATGAGACGACAATATTCATGCACATCTTAATAGATCAATCAAAACCCAAGCATAGTGGCAAAACAAATGAGTAGGGACTTCCTCTTCATAAACAAAGGATCTCAACCACAAATCATAACCCTTAACATAAAGAACTCCCCCTTTTAACAAATCCTTAGTTTTGAAGAAGGGTGGAAGATCTTGCTCCAACAATCCTGTTCCATCAAGCAAGCAAGAAAATGATTTGTTTGTGGAAGAAGAAACCATGGTGGGCCATAGAAATGAAGTGGCTGAATGGCCTGTAGAGAGAAGGGAAAAAGCTTTCTTACCCAACAAAGAGAGAGAAAGTGTGTGGTCCCAAATGAACTATGTTTCCAATATTGCCCACCAAACTTAAGAAAAGAAGTCTCCCTCTCTCAAGGCACATGACGGGTCATGGTTGGAAAAATGGGTAAAATATTTTTCTTTTTCTCCAAGCCATGATTAATCAAGAAAACTAGGTTTATTCTCCTACATTTTTGGGCCCACGTGTGTATGCCATATCCTAATTTCTTTCATTTGCCCCCTAAACTCAACTTGCTTTCCAAGCTTTCATTGTGACATGTCCAAAGCTCCTTATTTTAATCCCTTGATTTAATCTACACCCTATATTTATAATCTCTAGGTTAATGTCATAAAGGCTATCAAATAGTAATCCTAAACTCTTATTTTAATTTATTTGACATTTTTATTTTGAGTTTCTACATAATCATCTATTGGCAATTGAGTTCTAATATTCATCTAATCCATTAGGAAATTTACCTTGCTTCTATTAGAGCCCAAGTGACGCCCCCTTGCCCATGCATTCCATGGGTTCCTAGCCTAATTCGCATCACATGCGTAACTTGTCATAGGTGATAATTACTATGCTAAGGCTTCTAGTCCCAATTAGATATCGAAGTCTCAAACTCTACCCCACACTAACCATAATTAATTCTATTGTTCCTAAATTAAAGTATACTTGACATATGGTTTATTTTAAAATATATACAAGTAAATTGAATTAAACTAAAGCGTGAAGCAGATTTCCCTTGACTCCAACAAGGATAAGATTGGATTTAAAAATTTTCATACAAGGATAAGAAAGATTATTGTATATATAAATAATTATTTATTTCCCATGTATAGCTTTTGATGCGTGTGTAGTCATTCTCTTGTATTGATTGCCATTTCCATTTAAATAAATTGTATTTAAAATATTCTCATTTGTCTTTGTCAATAAAATTAATAACAAATTTATATAAATTTTATATTACTTAGAGTGTGTTACAATACAATTGATGTGATATAAATTCTTTAGAAGTATTAACTTTAATGACAACATGTCTTTTTTTTAGAAGTATTAACTTTAATGATAACATGTCTTTTTTTTCAAGCTTACTAAATGGTTAAATTATATTTCCTTCTTTATCTTAGTAAAAATTTGTTTTGTTTTAAAAAAATTATTTACAATTTTAGAACGTAATTTTAGATTATTTTTTATTGATTTACTACATAAAACTCATTTTATTATATTCATTTATATAGAAACTAATTATATTCAAACTAAAAAAATTAAAATAAAATAAAAATTATGTGAAAAATAAATTATATAAAAAACTGAAAAAATATTTTTTTTTCAAAAGCTTACATAATTATTGTAAAGGTTTTTAGCATTTTTTCTAATTAAACAAATATTTCATAAAAAGTAGAGAGAGGAAGGGGGGGAGAAATAGGTGAATGTAAAGGTAGGATAGGTTCAACTTTTGACGTCATAATTAAAGGGTGCACAAGTTTGAAGCAATTGGGAGATAATAATTGGGAGACTGGGTCATTCCCCGGATATCACGCGTCAACTTCAACCTTGTTAGGCTAAGAAGCAAGAACATTAGATCTTCAAAATCAAAACCTCTCCAACTGGGGAAGGCAGCATATATACCCCACCCTTGACCAACAATTACAATGACAACATACCTCTCTATCTGAATAGAGCAATCTCTTCTTACAAAATGAATCGAAATTTCGATAGAGATATCTATATTTAGTTTGATTATAACATATTATTTATCAAAAATAAGATATATCAAGTAATAGTCATGTTTGTGCTCCCTCTTGTGTTTCACATGATAATGCTATTTTAATTAGTTAAGAGCTCTTACGCTAGAATATAGAAATAATTTCTTTTTTCATTATCAGCAATTAAAGTGTAAATTATTCATTATTAATAATTAATTTTTATAAAAAAATCTAATTGATCACTGTACTTTTTTCTCAACCACGTTATTTAATCATTAGCGAAGAATTATTAATTTTTATAATGAAGGATAAAATATGTTTTTCTCATCTCTATAAAATATGTTAAATTTGATTTTTATTTTTCTAAATTTTTTTTTTCACTTTTAGACTTCCAAAATATAAAATTTGTTAACTTCACTCTCCCGTTTTAAAACATATGTGTCCAAAGACATCATTTATAGGATTTAGTATCGAAAGGTATCATTCATAGAATTTAACATCCAAAGAGATAAGCTAATGTTTATTAAAAAAAATAAAAACTAATAATATTTTGAAGGACCTAGGATAAATATTAACAAATTTTATATTTTTTAAAACTAAAAATGGACAACAAATTTTAGCGAGACCAAAATTAAATTTGACATATTTTAAAGAGACAAAAATATATTTTATCCTATAATTAATTACCTAAAAATTATATCTATAATAATTTTAAGTTAACTAATAATATAAAATACTTACACTAAAACAATATTAAAATTTAGACGCAGTTTGTTAGATTTTTGTATTGTTTTTTTTTTATCAAAATTTAAATTTTATCTTGACAACATATTAAACGAATTATGTAAAACTCTAATTATGATAGAAAATATCATTCAAAGTTTTTTCATAAAAGTAAACCTCACAGCAATAACCTCAATAGAAATCATAATTTGTTTGTGAGGCAAAAGACATGCTACATAGACTTTTCTTGCCTCCACACTTACATTGGAAATTTTTAAATATCATGTTGGTCAAAAGATACATAAAAGAATTTATAAGTGAGATTCAATTTTTATTTTTTAAACTAGTTTTTAAAATTGAGTTAAATTTAAAATTATATTTTAATATATGGTATCTGAGTCTTAAATTATTTTTTAACTTACATTAAGTCTAATATCAGAGTGTATTTTAATATTGAATAGAAATAAAATTCGTAAAAAATTTATAAATGAAACAAAACCTCTTTTAATTAGCTTTGGAATTAAACTAGAAGAAAATTGATTATAATTCATTCCTGACCCAAAAGACACGGTCCAAAGACTTTTCTTTCTCGCAACATTTATATTGACACGCTTTCCAACACCTATAAAAAGTGTTGTATGTCTGTCATATTAAACCAAACCAAACCAAAGCAAGAGCTAACAAAAACATGGAATCGTTCAACAAAGCCTCACTCCTCTTATTCCCCCTCTTGCTGATTTCCCTATTGAAGCATTCCCACGCTGGGGGAATTGCAGTGTACTGGGGCCAAAACGGTGGAGAAGGTAGCTTAGCAGACACTTGCAACTCTGGAAACTTCAAATACGTTAACATAGCATTCTTGTCCACTTTTGGCAACGGCCAAACCCCACAACTCAACCTAGCAGGCCATTGTGACCCCGCTTCCAATGGCTGCACTGGCTTGAGCAGTGACATCAGCACTTGCCAAGGTAATGGCATCAAAGTGTTGCTCTCCCTTGGAGGTGGCGCCGGAAGCTACTCCCTCGCCTCAACTGACGACGCCAACCAACTTGCTAACTACCTCTGGAATAATTTCCTTGGAGGGAATACAGGTAAGACTCATAACTTGTATACACTATACACCAATCACCTAAAATATTTAAATTTATTCTTTTCATCCTTTTATTATAAACATTTCTTTTTACTCACTTATTGTAAATATTTCTCTTGTTGAATGAGCTTTCTAGTTGAATTCTATATATAACATCTTTCTTCTTTCCCAAAGTGCTAACATGTTCACCATTTTTTTCCTCTGATAATTCAGGATCGGGACCATTAGGTAGTGCTATCTTGGATGGCATTGACTTTGACATTGAGTCTGGTGGAAGTGACCATTGGGATGAACTTGCCAGTGCACTGAATGGCTTCAGTTCACAAAAGAAGGTTTACTTGTCTGCTGCCCCACAGTGCATAATCCCAGATGCCCACTTGGATTCTGCCATCCAAACTGGTCTCTTTGATTATGTGTGGGTTCAGTTCTACAACAACCCTTCATGCCAATACTCTAGTGGAAACACTAACAACCTGATTAATTCATGGAACCAGTGGGTCTCAGTGCCAGCTACTCAAGTCTTCATGGGGCTTCCTGCTTCTGATGCAGCTGCCCCAAGTGGTGGCTTTGTGCCTGCTGATGTGTTAACTTCTCAGGTTCTTCCTCAGATAAAACAGTCTTCAAAGTACGGTGGAGTCATGCTCTGGGACAGGTACAACGATATCCAAAATGGTTACAGTAGTGCTATTATTGGAAGTGTTTAATTAGTTTGAGCCTTTGAGGCCAACTCTTCTATGTCATTAAATTGTTTAAATAATAATCACCAATTGTAGTTGGTTTTGTTACTATGTATTAATTGAAAGTGCCGTGAAGCCTATACATGCAATGTAATAAATGATTTCCAATAACATGAAGTTTAATACCAAGTTCATTGTGAAGTGTCATTTTCAATTACCTTTTCCATGTTCCGAGAATTTCCCGTATTTATTCTTCCGTGACCATGTCCATCCATCCATTATGAGTTGTTGACTCAGACGCATCTATAATTTCACCTTTTTCCTCATTTCAGGGTTGACTTTATAAAATTTATGTAATTATGGTGTTTAGTTATGTTTGGTAACTCGTTCAATATCAATAATTATTTTTCATTGATTTTATAACCGTGAATCTATAACAATGAGAAACTAAACACACATGTAGTTAACTAGTTTTATCTTTTATCGCCAGTGCATGAAACTTGATTTCCTCTTGTGGATAAGTGTTGAATAGTTTCAGTTTCCACGTAAAAACTATAAATCTAAATATTAATGGAAGAGATTGCAAAAGAGGAATTTCTTTTAAGTGTTAGAAATTGAAACCCTCACAAATGATCGAGGCTACATAATTTTATTGTCCTGCATAGATGTCTTCCTTTGGACTCGACGGGAAAAACGGATTAGTCAAAATGTATTGGAAGTTTGGTATATATAAACTCAATTTTGGACGCAAGCAAAATTAAGTCTTATTTGACCAATTAAGATTTTAAACCTTTGAAATAAGCAATTTGTTGAAAATTTTCAAATAGAAATTCTCGATAAATATACTTATTAGAAATCATATGGTACGCAGAAAAAATAGGGTTTTATTTAAAATAAGATTTTTTTTATTTTACTACTAATTCTAACTATCATTTAAATTAGTAGCTGAATCCTAACTAATTAACTATTAATTAATTAAAATGTTATTTTTTCTAATTAAATTTAAGTTATATTCATTTATACTTTTTATTACCAAATTAGTTAAAAAATAACTATAAATTTTAAAAAATTACTACAAATTAATTAAGATTATTTTATTAACTAATTTTCTACTTATTTTATGCTACCACCAATATTATAATAATTTTATAACTAATTATTTTTACTAGAAATTAGTTACAAAATAACTATTAATTTTAAAATTAGCTACAAAATTATTTTATAATAAATTTTAAATTTTTTTAGTAATATTTTGTTGTGGACAATCATCCGTAAAAATCTTTCTCCAACGGATTTATTTACTATTAAGGCAATATCATACTTTTCTAATTATTATCTCATCAGAGGGATAATTAACTTTCCTTATTTAACCGAGATTCTAACTTGCTTGAACCAAAAGAGTTACACTAGTATCTCCAATAAAAATTGTTTAATTATATCCAAACAACTTATTTTATCTCTTTTAAGTATGTTGATATGTATTACTTTCATTTTAAGTAATTAAATTAATTTTTATTTTAATAATAATTTTTAATAACAAATTATTTAATTTACAAATATTTTTTCTTTCTTTAACATTTTATATTCTTTCTTTACATGTACATCAAAATGTTAAATAACTCATGAAAAATATTGTTTATATAAAAAATTCTCTCTAATTTTAAACAGTTTAAAATAACATGTAACATATCAAATATTATTTTATTATTAAACAACTCTATAATATATCTAAGTTCCATCGAAAATGTTAACCCTTAAGTACGATCAACGTATTTATATTATTCTCACAAACGTAATTTCCTTTATTAGCTTAGGCATCGAGTGTTTTTCGTAGGTACACATATTCCCCTCCCTCTCAAGAAGCAAGAGCATTGAAGGCCTAAATGAAGAATCCAGTAATAACATGGGATATAAAATTACTTATTATTTATTTAAAAAATATGTTATAAAAAATATCTACCTTTTTAAGAAATTAAAACAAAAAGAAAAACGAAAAGATAGGTCTTCAAATTTTATTTTCTCATTCCATGCTAATCTAAGGAAGCTTTTCCTGTGTGTCTAAAAGAAAACTTTTATCTTTCCTATTCTTTCAATCAAATAAATAATACAAATTTAATATATTCATTCATTTTGCATTTCTGTCTTAGAGTTTATAAATAGTGTAAAATACTTTTATATCGTTATTTAATTATAAATAATTATTAATAATTTTAGGTAATTATTATAAAAGTCAATAAATTTATTGTAAATAATGATTTATGATTAAATAATTGTATAAAATTCTATTTTATATTTTTTATGTATAATTTTTTTTCTTAAAAAAGTGTTAATAAAGTAAAGAATATTGCAACATGGCATAGAAGAGATCTAGAGAGGGAATATGATTCCCTCACTAATTAGCTGAGATTACCCTTCTCAATCATCAGTGGTCATTGATAGATGTATTATCTTTCTAAAATTAGAGAGTAAAATAAATCTCTTGTTACTCTCGCTATTTAGAAGAAAAAAAAGTTGCTATTAGTGAGTGATCTATATGTATTAGCGAGAAAATAATTATTTTACTTTTGACACTGTTTCCATGAGATAATGACTAATTTATAAATGGTTTTCTGGCTAATTATTTTGTGACACTTAGTTTAGCAACAAATTTATTTTTATCACAAAATTAATCTGTCCTAACCAAATTAGTAATGGAACTTCAAATACTTAGCGATAGATTTTGCCTTTCATTAATTTTATTTTTTACTTAGTAAAAAATGATATTATTTATTGCATTATCATTCCTTTCTCATATTTTTTCATCAAGATTGAGATTAATAAACAGAATACTGACCAGTGATTGAAGGCAGTGTTGCATTTTTTCCTCTAACATTCAAATGTCGCCTTGACTTGAGCTCTCCTCCATCAACAACTTCACATTTCACAGAATCCTCTGTCTTAGACTTAACCACCATAGACATCATACCACCTACATCACACATCAAAGAGTAAGCAACATTACCTTTCACCCAAAAGCTCCATCCTTCTAAGAATAAAAAGACAAGTGGATACAACTATAAGAGTGTTAAATAATGGGTCCAACCCTTTTCTGGACCCCACATGGTGGGACCTTTATAGCACTAGGTTTCCCTTTTATAAGAGTGTCAAGTAAGTTGTTGATGTGTTATATATTCTATCTAGCCTATCATATTCTTTGGAAGAACATCAGCATTACATCTTTCAACAGTATAGTTCATTTCATATGTAGATTGAAACTTATGTAACAGATCTAAACAGCATCCCATTATCCTGCACAAACAAAGATGGCACTGAACATGTTTCTTAGATAAAAAAACCTACCAATGTACGTTTTTGCGATTGATTGCTTAGCAACGAACGTTTCATTAGCTAAGAGTCACTAAATCCATTAGTGATTATTTTTCTCCTTTTGTCAAGAAACTGTTCACTTAACTGTTGAAATATAATTTTGATTAATACAATAATAAGCGATTCTCAAGCACTTTTCACTTGGTTTCTACCTAATCAAAATAGGGGGTAAATTTTACCGGTGTATAAAGTTCAGGTCCTTAAACCGAAGGACCTTCCTCCTTTTTATTAAAACCAGTGATTCAGGCATGATGATGGAGGGAAGAATAAATTAAATTATTTTTACATAACTTTTTTTTTATTTCTCCCTCTTTTTTTTTTTATCTCTTTTATTATATTTGTTACATCTATCGAGTTTTTTTTTATTTTCTTTTACTATTTTTTCTGTCTTTCTTTCCCTTCTATCCAACGAGGTGTATATTTAACATTCCCTTATCTCTATGTATATATACCTATTATTTTGAATGAAAATGTTTTAGTTACATTTTCAACGAGGGATTTCAAGAATTTTTTTCTCATATTTATTTTAATTTATTATTTTTAATATTTTTGTTCAAAATTGCATTTCAATATTTTTTATTAAATTATCAATAATTAAAAATAACATTATCACATAATATATATTATTTTTCATAAATATAAACTATATTTTATATATTTAAAAATATTTAATTATTATAAATTTTAATTATAATATAATTTATATATTTAAAAATATTTATTTATTAAAAATTTTAATTATATAAAATAAATATTTATTTTTTACCATAAATAATATAAAATATTATTTTTATATTTTCATGCTATCACACACCACTAATATTATTATTTTAAAGAAAATTATCGAAATAAGATAATTGAATGTGAATTACATGTTACTATGTAATCTATTATCTGATTTAATAAATTACTTACCACTTTTCTCTTTTTGTGTTTCTCACAAGGGGTTGAATAATCATTTTATTGAATTAGTAGGGTTGATGATTTTGTAGTTAATAAACATGCATCATAAAATAGAAATTTTATTAATTTAAAGCGAAATCCATTACATGCATGTATGAAAGACGCATAGATCGCCACCCGTACCTCTTATTCTAATGACTAGGCTTAGAAAAGGCTGCCACATGCAAGTACAGTCAGTCATGCATGGTTCAAGCGGTCAGACGGAGACACGCAGAACCGACACCGTAGAAACCGTTGGATGCAAAGCCATCACCATCAACAACTTCGGCTCATTTAAGGTTAATTTATTTTATTTATTATTTTTTAATATTTTTTTCTAAATTGCATTTCAATATTTTTATTAAAATTATCAATAATTAAAATAATATTATGACGTAATATATATTATTTATCATAAATATAATCAATAAATATTATTATTTTACTTTCTAAAAAACAAAAATAGGTTGCTAATATTTCGATTTTTTTAAATAAATAAATAATCAACCGATAGCTAAATCGAATGTTTTTTTATATTTATTTTTTAAAATAATATTTGCTCACTGGATCAATTGCTATTTTATTTATTTTTATTTTTTGAAAAGTAATTGCGGTTGATCGTTATTTTTTCTTTTTTAAATAAATAAATAATAAAAAATCGATTATTATTTTTTATTTTTCTATTTTTGTAAATAAAATGTTGTCATTAAATCAGTCGTTATTTATTTTTTTAAGATTTAAAAAATATATTTGATCACTATATCAATTACTATTTTTTTTAAAAATAAATAAATAAACAAATCGATCGATATTTATTTAATAAAAAAAATTAAATTTGATCCTTAAAACCGTCGTTATTTTTTGAATTTTTATAAAAAAATTAAATCAGTCTCTAAATCTATTACTATTTAATTGTAATATGACAAGTTTCGGAATGAAATTTGTAGATAGCTAAAAATAAATATATATTCCTTTCTTTTTTATGATCGACTATTTAGCAATGCACGTTTCATTGTTTGAGAGTCATCAAATCATGCTTTCTAGCAGTGATTATTTTTCTCCTTTTGTCAAGAAACTGTTCACTTAACTGTTGAAATATAATTTTGATTAATACAATAATAAGCTATTCTCAAGCACTTTTCACTTGGTTTCAAAATAGGGGGTAAATTACCTGTGTATAAAGTTCAGGGTCCTTTAACCGAAGGACCTTCCTCCTTTTTATTAAAACAAGTGATTCAGGCATGATGACGGAGGGAAGAATAAATTAAATTATATTTACATACTTAACTTTTTCTTTTTTTATTTCTACCTCGTTTTTTTTTATTTCTTTTATTATATTTGTTACATCTATCGAGTTTTTTTTTTTAATTTTCTTTTACTATTTTTTCTCTGTCTTTCTTTCCCTTCTATCCAACGAGGTGTATATTTAACATTCCCTTATCTCTATTTATATATATCTATTATTTTGAATGGAAATGTTTTAGTTACATTTTCAACAAGTGATTTCAAGAATTTTTTTTCTCACATTTATTTTAATTTATTATTTTTAATATTTTTCTGAATTGCATTTCAATATTTTTATTAAAATTATCAATAATTAAAAATAACATTATCACATAATATATATTATTTTCATAAATATAAAATATATTTTATATATTTAAAAATATTTAATTACTATAAATTTTAATTATAATATAATTTCTATATAAAAATTTTAATTATATAAAATAAATATTTATTTTTTTACCATAAATAATATAAAACATTATTTTTATATTTTCATCCTATCACAGATCACTATTAATATTATTTTTAAGATAATTACCGAAATATGATAATTGAATGTGAATATAAAATAATTTTACATGTTACTGTAATCTATTATCTGATTTAATAAATTACTTACCACTTTTCTCTTTTTGTCTTTCTCACAAGGGGTTGAATAATATTTTATTGAATTAGTAGGGTTTGATTATTTTGTAGTTAAAAAACATGCATGATAAAATATAACTTTTATTTAAAGCGAAATCCATTATATGCATGTAATGAAAGACGCATAGATCGCCAGCCGTACCTCGTATTGTAATGACTCGGCCTAGAAAAGGCTGCCACATACAAGTACAGTCAGTCATGCATGGTTCAAGCGGACACACGGAGACACGCAGAACTGAGACTGTAGAAACCGTTGGATGCAAAGGCATCACCATCACACACACATTAAGGTTTATTTATATTTTATTTATTATTTTTTAATATTTTTGTTCTAAATTGCATTTCAATATTTTTTTATTAAAATTATCATTAAAAATAATAATATCACATTATATATATTATTTATCATAAATATAAAATATATTTTATATGTTTCAAAAATTTAATTATTGTAAATTTTAATTATAATATAATTTATATATTAAAAATTTTATTTATTATAAACAATTTAAAATATTAATTTTATACTTTCATACCATCACAAACAATTATTAATATTATTTTTAAGATAATTATTATAAAGTATTATAAAATCAACAAAATATAATAATTGAATGCGAATATAAAATAATTTTATATGTTACTATGCAATCTATTATCTGATTTAATAAATTACTTATCACTTTTCTCTTTTTGTCTTTCTCACAAGGGGTTGAATAATTATTTTATTAAATTAGTAGGATTGATTATTTTGTAGTTAAGAAATATGCATCATAAAATAGAACTTTTATTAAATTAAAGCGAAATCCATTACATGCATGTAATGAAACACGCATAGATGGCCACCTGTACCTCTTATTCTAATGACTAGGCCTAGAAAAGGCTGCCACGTACAAGTGCAGTGAGTCATGCATGGTTCAAGCGAACAGACGCAGCGACGCAGAACCGAGACCGTAGAAACCGTTGGATGCAAAGCCATCACCATCACACACACATCTACAATTTTTTGTGATGTTGTCCTTTATCTGAGCAGTGTAATTACTCTGTATATCGAAATACCTGTCGTAAATCATAACCCCACCATAGTTCGAAGCTTTCTTCACGGTCGGTAGAACCTCAGAAATAAGAGCTTCGGGGGTTATATATCCCGCTATCTCATGGGAAGCCACGAGGCCAAGGAATATTGAGCTCTTGGGAACGTTTTTGGTCCATTGGCTCCATGCTTTCAAAAGATTGGAAGCGTCGTTGTTTGCGTAAATGCAAGGGTTCTGGTAGAAGAACTCCACCCAGATGTAATTGAAGAGGCCAGTGCTGATTGCGTCGCCCAGGTGGTAATCAGGGACACACATTGTGGCGACGCGGATAGGTAAATTTGTCTGGCGTTTGTGGAGGCGTTAATGGCCTTAACAACTTCGGCCCATTTAAGGTTGTTCCCATCCGCCACGTCAGCGACATCAATGCCGTCCAAGGACACGTTCCCCAGTGGACCAGGTTTCCCACTGAGGTAATTCTCCCAGAGGTACCTCGCAAGTTGTTCCGCCGACGTGGGGCCGGACTTGGAGTGGCGGTTTCGGGCTTTTACAATGTCGTCTTGGCCAATGGAAAGGAAGACTTTGATTTTGTTATTTTGGCAATATTCTATTTCTGGCTCTAGCTTGGAGCAAGGGTAGGCGGCGGAGCCACAGTGATCTGCCAAGTTTAGCAATGAGTTGGCGCCGTCATCGTACACCAGAAGGCTTTGGAGGATCACGATGTTGTAGTTCCCACTGGAACATACACTCTTTAAGGTGCCCTCTTTGGCTTCGGGTTTTTGGCCCCAGTAAACGGAAATGGCTCCGGCGCCGCCGCATTCGGCTGCGGTGGAGGTGGTTGTGAAAGAGAGGGTTACGAGGGCCAAGAGGAGGAGGGTGATTGGGATAGCCATGGTTTTTATGATTAGCTTTACTGTTGTATAGCTCGATGAGTTTCAAGGCAAGACAAGTCACCAATTTATAGCAGAGCTTTAAGGCCGTGTTTGGCAGAGATAGAAATAGAATGGAATGGAGAAAATAAAAGAAATAGTAAAATTATTAAAAAAATAAAAAATTAATATTGGAAAAATATTTTGTTAAAAATTAAAAAAAATAGAAAAATAATTTATATATAATTTTTAATTATACATTTAATATATTAAAAATAATTGATTAATTATATAATAAGTTATATGATTTTTCAATGAAATATATATATAATCGATTATGAAGTGAATTTCTTCGTTATTCCAACACAATTTCAGTGATAAAGTAAAAGAAAAAGTGTAAGACTTGCACTTTTTATTGTTTTCACTTTCAATTTTATGGGTACAAGTATGTGAAATGTTTGAATTCTTAGTTGGTGGGCTCACGGTCCCAAAAAAACTAATTGTCTGTCGTCTAAAGCCCAGGGAAATAAAGTTTTATTGCGTGCTTTCTGTAATTTGTACGTTCATACTTAATTTTATGGTGGGAAAAGAATAACAACCGCCCAAATTTATGATATTTTTCTTTTGAGTAGAAAATTAATAATTTTTTTTACGGATAACGATACTTTTTCTGTTATATCAAAAGTGGAAAAAATAATTGTGTTTTAAAAATATTTCTTATTATTAGTTTTCCTCCTATTCAAATTTCAAAATTTTTTCTCATTCATCCTTTCTCTTTCTCTCAACCGTTCCAAGCATGTCATTAAAAGTTTAACTGTGCAAGGATGAAAAAAAATAAAGAGATAATGTAGAGAGAAAGTTACAATGTGATAAGTGATGAAATAAAAAAATAAAAGAGTTTTAAAATATAAAAGTGATGAAATAAAAAGATAAAAAGAGTCTTAAAATATACACACTTCATTGATACTTTTCACATTTTTTTCTCACATCACATAAGTTACTCAGCTCTCCTCTCTTTTTATTTTAACAACTCTCGAATGTTGGAGTTTTCGATAAAAAAAAATAGGGTAAAAAATAAATGAAAGAGAAAATAAATATATGTTTATAATTATTTTTTTGTAAATTTTTTAATTTAATTTAAAAATGAAGTAAAAAAGAGTAGGTTAAAAGAAATAAAAAATTTAGATGATCAAATAAAATAAACGAATAAAGATAAAATAGTATAATTTGATATAATTGAAAGCTGTTTTTTAAGTTAGGAAGATAACGTGAGAAATGCACGTCCAAATGATAAAAAAATATGAATATTAAGAATATTTAATTAAGAAAGTAGCGAGAATAAGTGTTTTATTTTCTAAGTTTTATATAACTCTAATTTATAATAAAAAATATTAATTTTTTTTCACTAACCGAGTGATAAAAAGGATTTATAAAAAAATTAAGATGAAATTGCTTTAAAATTTATGATGTTAATGTGTTGAAAATACTTTTATAGATTTTTTTTTCATGAATAGTAACTAAAGGCATGACCGTGTATAGAAATTTTGGGGTTTTAGATGAGGAATAAATTTTCGAGACCTTTTGCTAATTGATTTTAAGTCAAGATGAGAAGAAAAGGAGAAATAAAATAAAATAAATTAAAGAAATTAATTTAAAAATATTTAATTTTAGAATATAAAGAGAAGAAAATAACAATTAAATTTTAACTAGTTACTAAAATGACAATTTTATTTATTACACAATTACATTATATTTTTCTTAATTATGTTAATATCTCTTGTAACAATCAAATTCACCATAATATTGTAACCTTAAAGTAATTAAGGTAATGAGATGTTTATAAAAAAAAATCGCAACAACAATAAAACATAAAAGAAAGACTTTAATCACTACTTATAAAAGATAGTATAAATAAAATTAGAATTTTTTTATATTAAAAGTACTGGTCAAGTCATAAAATCAATTACAATTATTCTATTATATATATATATATATTACACAATTCAAACAACATGTGTCCTAAGCCTTGCCTTCCCCGACAATAGGTGGGTTTATGGACTTGGATGTGAAAATAAGATCAGCGTACCCTATAAATAGTAATTAATACGTATAAAAAGAGTCTATATTTCCTATATTACAAATTGAAGATAATAGGTAAGATAGATAAAGTTCTCATAACGTATAACCTTTATTTAAAGCGAAATCTAGCACAAGTATGTAATCAAACACCAAAACATGCATAGAAGCTATATCAATGCTTACTTATTCTGTGCATAGAGTGACTAACTGGGGTTAAGATCCTCTCCCTTTTTTTCTTCATTTCTTCCATTATTATAGTTTTAGAAAAATAAATAAAATGAAGATGTGTCACACAAAATGAAGAGAGTATCATTTATTTTCCAAAACAATGGTAATGAAAGAAATAGAGAAGATCTTTTTCTGCCTAATTGCTAGGCCTATAATGCTACATACAAATCATGCATGGCTCAAATCATGATTATAAAAATTAGATTAGACTGATCAATTGAATTAGAAAACTGATGAACCGACTTGGTAATAGGTCTGAAATAGTCACATAAACAACTTATATTAGAACCAGTAAAAAACAAATAGATTGAATCGATCAAGAATCTGTAAATCCGATAAAAACTGGTCAATCTACGGTTTGAAGATGCAAGCTCCGTCGAATTACTACCTTCGTCGCTGGCAAAACTGTGTTGTAAGAAGAGATCTAACGATAAAACTAACGTGTAAGCTATGTCACGCTTGTCCCCTCCTCGTTGGAACCATTGCACTAACCCTCTCTTCAGCCTTTGCATGCAACAAATATGGCTCCAAAGCTGTTGAGTCTCTTTTGCTTATTCATTTATCCATGTCTTTTAAGTGATGCCCCTATTTTTCTCTCTTCTATGGTGTGACTTCTCCGTATTTACGTGTACCAATGTTCCAAACTTTACACTATGTTTGATTCGAATCAAAATAGAAAGGAAAAAAATGAGAATTAAGAAGGTGGTTTCCCTTGTTTGGTTCTCATATAAATAAGGAAGAAAAGAATACTTCAGTGGGTTTGCATCAAATTTTGTTTCTTTTTAATTTGGAATGAAAAGAGAGAAAAAAAAAGTATATTTAGATGAAAAAATAGATATAAATGTCCTTGAGCAGCAAAATAGGTTTTTTAATTTATAATGCTAATTTTGTTTTTATTTCATTTTAAGTGGTCAAATATTTTCTTTAATTTATTATTATTCTTTAAATTTATCTTGTGTCTTGCCTAGATTCGTTTTTAATTATTGAGAGCATATTTTACATTTTTATTCTTTTAATTGCATTTCATTTTTGTTTAAGGGTGTTTATATCATTTTGAAAATATTTTTTTCTCTTATTTTTTATCTAATCAAAGAAAAGAAGAAAAAAATATATTTTTCTTTCCTTCCATTTCTCTTCTACTAAACAGTTGCTTTTTATTATTTATTTTCTTTTTTACTTTCTTTCTAATTTTCTTTATAAACCAAACATAGAGTTAATGTTCGTATTTTCGTTAGGTAATCAACGGCTGCAATTGTATTAGCACATCCACATCACGAAAATTTACTTTTCAACTCAATATTTCACTGAACCCACTCACAGGCGATTTTGATTTTTGAAATTTGGAAGTGTATTTTTCTTTTTGTTTAGTTTAAGTATGGTTTTTTTAATTTTGTGTATTTGGTTCCTCATTATATAACGAGAAAGGTAAGGAATTCGCTCTTCAATACATTTTATATATATATATATTATTTTTATTACATTATTTATTATATCTATTTATCTTGTATCTCTTTTCTTTTCTTTTTTTCTATCTTTCTCGTCTTTCTACCTTTATACTCCTCACCCCCTCCCCCCATTTTGAGATGTACGTACATTTATTGGTACATGTTAAATTAATAAATTATTAGTGATTAGTTATTTTTTGAGTAAATAAACTATGTTAGTCCTTAAAATTGTAGGTATTTTTATAGTAGTCCATAAAATTGAAAAAATGTTAAATAAAATTTTGAAATTAAAGTTACTATATATCATTTTAGTCTATGATAAGTATTATAATCTCTAAATTTTATAACTTATTGTTATTATAGTTATGGAGACCACAAAAATACCATTTTACAATATATTTATATATCGATTATTTAACAACATACTGACGTAGAAATAAATAAGATGGAAACTTTGTAATTTAATTAAAATTTTCCACATCGGATCAGTTATAAATGACTAATGTAAAATTATGCTTATAATTAGTTAGAAATACCATGAAAAGTTTTCCTTCACACTTGTCGTGACCTGTCACCACTAAACATAGCGTCACCACTGCAAAGTACACTTACACTTCGCACATACCATCATTAGCTATCCCCAAATGTGATGTCACTCACTTCCGAACGACACTTCGATTCTGAGGTCAGTGAAAATGCCACTGAATTTTGTATCTACGAGTGTAGCAAGTGATCAAAGCAAAAAGTGAGAATAATCAACAGAGAAATTCATCGTCACAATGATGGGTGAGTTGAGTTACTCTTGATTGAAAATGAGGTATTACAATATTGTTTTCCTCATGTGCACAATGAACAACATATATAATGCAATTTACAAATAAGGTTCACGGATCACTTGCACGTACTGGAAAAGTTAGAGGCCAAACCCCCAAAGTGGCAAAGCAAGACAAGAAGAAGAAGCCATTTGGCCGTACTGCCCATAAAAAGATGCAATATAATCACCGATTTGTCACCATTGATATTTCTCGAAACCCTAATTTTTGTTTCATTTCCCATTTATTCGATTGAATAATTTTTTGTCTGTTAGAAAATTAGAACATAAATAATTGTATGGTCTCTAACAAGGGATTTTGGTTTGCGTTGTTGTTGTAATGGTGGGATTCAACAAGAAAGGGGGACCCAACTTGTTTGAGAAGTGAGGTTAAGGATACTGAGGATTTGTTAATATTCTTCATTTGATTTATCTTCCTTGTTTTTTCTGTGAATATTTTTATTGTGTTACGTCAATATTTTTTTGTTAGGCTTATAACAAACTAAGCTTTTTGCATACAACTCTAATCCTATATTTAAGTTCATTTCTCAGTTCAATTAATTAGTGTTTTGTGCTAGATTATACACTCAATCACATTGTGACCGATTAAACAAAGTCTTTGTATAGATAGATAAAATGCTATCTTATGATTTTATCAATTGAAAGCGATGAAAAAAATAAATATGAAATGAAAAAAAAATCATCATTTTCAATATTAGGTATAAATATAACTCATGATCAATTATGTTACATAATTGTGGGTTCCACTTCTGGATAGTCCCAGATGTTTTGAAGTAAGAGACCCACGGTTGACTCACAACTGACAAGGTAGTCAGCCAAGTGAAAAGTCAATTGTTCAAAGGAAACATGAAAGTTGAAAATAGGAGGACAAAAGAGAATAAAGCAGGCGCAGGTATAATGTTCCTCTGAAAGAGGAAAAAGAAAAGGACGAGTTTAAGAAAGGAAGGGAGTAGATGCAAAGCTCCAACGTTAAGCAAAACGCTATGAAGCAAAGGATGAAAGTGTGGGAAGAAGGTCCACGACAAAAGCCCCGTCCTCTGCTGGCCAAAGAGCGACAAGAGATTGCTCTTGGACGACTACACTAGAAGCCATGCCTTGACCCGTCGCCACCACAATTAATGAAAAGTGTTTTGAAGAGCTGAAGAAGCTCCACTGCAATAAATGAGCGTGGGAAAATCGCCACTGCATTAATGAGGGAAGATCGACCAAAGATATTTAAGATGGAGACATGGGAGAAGGAATGTGCCTATAAAGGGCTCGAGATGAAACGAAGAGAGGGCGTCTAAGGAGGAGGAGGAGAGAAGGCTAAGAAAAATCTGAGTGACAGAGAATGAGTAAGGCGAAGGAATAGTTTAGAGTTTCGATTCAGCATGTCTGCTAGCTCAACACCACCTACCACAAAGGATCTGCTGGATACCAAGTAAATAATCTTGAAGTCCACAACTTAGCATCCCATTAAGAACATCCATGATAGTCTTTTCAATCCTTTGATATGAAGTTGGCATTCCAATGGAAGGTCTACTTTCGGTAACCTTTGGGACAGGACCCTCTTGGCCCCTCCTAAATCAATATCCTTGCAGCGCAGCCAGATGACTATCATCTAGTAGTTAACCGAAACACTATCGACACTACGTTTGAGCTGAACCAGTCTCGGCTCAACCTGTCCTAAACTAATCTTTTCCCACAGAATTACGTGGACTTTGACTTCTCCATAAAAAGATACGCAGCCACAAGAGGAAAACCCTCATGTCAAGTCTATTCCCCACACATCATCATTTGTATATATTCCAAAAAATCCAAGTCACCTTTTACCCATAAACTTGCCACAAAGATAAGAGTGTCACCAATATCATGTATTTAGATAGGGTAACTATCATGTGATAGACATAAGGGATGTAGCGCATCCCTACATAAGAGACTCCCGAATCGTAGAATCTTTGATTCAGATTCAAGCTTTATTCATCCATCATGGTTTCTTGGTGTTTACTCCTTAAAATGATGACTCGTTTCCCTCCATCGTGAGATCGTGAATTGGTTGTGACAATAACTAATGTAAAATTTTTTTTACATCTATTCAATATATTATGTAAAAAATTATCATGTTTTATATTTATCAATATTTATAACAAAGGTATAATTGATGTTAAAAAATGTAAAATGTATTTTGCATGACTAACAAATTTTAATTTTTAAATTTATATAAATTTTTAATTTCAAAAACTACTACTACAACGCTTTATAATTTTATAGACTAAGGTAGTATTTAGGTTGACTTATTTTCAACTTTTTTCTAGCTTAAAAGAAAAAGCTTCCGGGCAAAATACACTTATATAAAAACTCTTAAAATTTTAAGGAACTTATTTTTTAAGGGTAAATATTAAAGAAATGGTAAAGAATTCCATGAAGCAGCTTCTCACTAATTTTTGAAAGCCATGATTTGATTTTCATTTCTTTTCTTTTTAAACTTATTTTTATAAAAAATCAATAATATACATGACTTTAAGCTTGCAGGGCGTGACAAATGTGTGATATATATATATATATATATATTTATTAGTTACAAATTATTTTTAAATATCTTTAATGTAATATGATATAATTGAATTATGTCTAAATAAATTTATTAATTAATTTATTTAAAAATATTATTTAACAATATCCAATAACTTAAAATTTTTATTATTTTTAATTAATATTTAAATATTACATATTATTTACAAAATACCATTAAAATAAAATTGATTTAAATATATTTTAAGTCTAAGAAAAAATGACATTATTTAGTTTTATTTCTTGTAAAAAAAAAATTTTGACATTTTTAGATCCGCAAAATTTTCTTCGTGTCTCTTTTTAGATATTAATTTATTGTCGGCATGACTAACAAATGAATAATATTAATTAAGATAATAAATAATACTTTAAATTAAGATAATTAAATTATTTATAGGTGCATAATTTAATTTACTATTATAACTTATTTTTAATATATTTTGATCGATTATTTGTTTTTTAAAATAAGAAAATACAATAACACTGTCAATATTAGAACTTAGAACCTAGGACCTTTGTGATGCAACAATAATTTTATTATTTTTAATATTATTTTTATTTTTTAAGTCATTAATTTAATTTTAATATTATATTTTTAGAAAAAAAAATATAATTTATTTAAAAATTTATAATTTAATTTAAATATGTTATTTTATATTTTAATTTATCAATTTTGACTAATTATAATATAAGACATAAATATGTTTTAAGCTCTTCAAAATATGATTATGACAGGTTTTAGTCCTTGCAAAAAAAAAATTAATTTTTCTATATCTTTAATATTTATTTAATATTTTTTAATCCTTATCATTAACTCTAATTACTTTAGTATTGAAATGACTAACAAAATAAGTAATATTAATTAATATAATTAAGATATTAAAAATATTTTAAACTAAGGTAATTATATTCATTTTAGGTATGCAATTCAATTAAATAATATATTTATTATTTTATATAAATAAAGTAATTACATATAGTTTTGATTTTTAACTTACTTTTTAGTATATTTTACTGCTTTTAATACCATTCTTGTCTTTTAATTCACTGATACATTTTTACCGTTATATTTTTCAAAAACATATAATTTATTTAGATGTATAATTTGATCTTAATATATTTTTTATTTCAGTTCATTAATTTTGACCAATTATATATAATTTATTTTTAATATAGTGTATTTAGATTTGCATTTATTTTTAAAGACAAAAACATTGATTAAAATATACAATTAATTTATATTATCATATAAAAAAATTAATTATTTGAAATATAAAAATAACACCACAAGTAATATATTAAAATCAAACTATAAGCTCATAATTAAATTATTTTTATAGAGGTACAAAATTAAAGATAAATTATTTAATTGAAATGTAAGAATAATATTAAATAATAATAATAACCACTATATCAAAATTAAATTATATATAATTATCTTATTTATATAAAATAATAAATATATTACTTAATTGAATTATAAATCTAAAAATAATATATATCTTAATTTAAAATATTCTTCATTATCTCATTTATTTTAATTAACATTAATTATTATATCAGTCATGTTGCTAAATTAAGTAGATTTAATGATAATGACTAAAAAAAGAACACTAAAAAATATCAAGAATTTTTTTTTAAAAAATTCAACTAATAAAATTAGATATAATATTTTTTCAAGGATTCAAAACATATTCAAACTAATAAAAAAATTAGTTAAATTATTTTTAATTAAATTAAAATTTTTAATATTTGTAATTTAGTATTTTATTTTTATTATTTTTAAAATAATTTTATGTAAATCAAATGAATTTATATAATATCTTTTAATTATAAATATACTTTTCATCACACAAGGTAATTAATTTTAAATGAAACTAAAAATTTCTTTTTCTTTTACCACACAAATTATAAGCAATGAACTTGTAAAGTTAAAAAAAGTAAAAGCAGGCGAAATTATTTTACTTGTTTGGTAGGAGAAAAAACATAAATATTCTTAAGTAAAAGAAATATAAAAAAATAAGAGACTAATGATCTAATATTAATGATATGTTTGATACCACTTGTTAGTATTTTTCTACTCTTATATTCCTCATTTTCTTTTTCCGTTATACTAAATCATCAAAACTTTGAAGAATGTATAAATACCAGTATCTGTGATAGTTGATTGGAGAATGAAATACAACCTTTGACAATCACAAGCAATTAATCTGTGATCTTCCTCAATCAAACCACCTTAATTCCTCTAGAGACCTTTGTTTCTTTCTTCTGATGGGGAGAATAGAAAACGTATTTCTTGGTTTGGTGTATTGGGGACCATAACATTTCTTGATGTGTTACCCTACATATAAAGTTCTCATTATTCCATAATAGACCAATACGGGTATTCACTCATTAAACCCATACCGAATCTTTTTAGAAAATTCATTTGATTACTTAAGTTAGATATTTTATGTCCATTTATTTTACGATGCAATGATATGCTATTCAAGACAAAGGCTTGACCAATCAGAATTTCAAAACAAGTCTCGAAAATTCTAGCCTTTATCATTGATCCTAGGGCTCATCAGTTACTATCCCATAACTCTCATAATGATTATTACCCTTTTTACTCAAAACCTATTATATCATGATAAATAACCTAAACTCCAAACCCTATAAATAACCTTCCTTAGCCACTCAAAAACCTTTTAGCAAATCTATCCTTCTTGCTGATTAAATTTTCTCTTGGAGATATATATATATATATATATATATATATATATATATATATATATATATATATATATATATATATATAATTTTGAATGAAAATGTTTAGTTACATTTTCAACGAGTGATTTCAACAATTTTTCTCATATTTATTTTAATTTATTATTTTTTAATATTTTTTGTTCTAAATCGTATTTTAAAATTATCAATAATTAAAAATAACATTACCACATAATATATATTATTTATCATAAATATAAAATATAGTTTATATATTTAAAATATTTAATTATTATAAATTTTAATTATAATATAATTTATATATTCAAAAATATTTATTTATTATAAATTTTAGTTATATATAATAAATATTTATTTTTTACCATAATTAATTTAAAATATTATTTTTATATTTTTATACAATCACAAACAACTATTAATATTATTTTTAAGATAATTATTATAATTAAATGTGAATATAAAATAATTTTACATGTTACTATGTAATCTATTATCTGATTTAATAAATTACTTACCACTTTTCTCCTTTTGTCTTTCTCACTAGGGGTTCAATAATCATTTTATTAAATGAGTAGGGTTGATTATTTCGTAGTTAAGAAACACGCGTCATAAAATAGAACTTTTATTTAAAGCGAAATCCATTACATGCATGTAATGAAACATGCATAGATCGCCATCTGAACCTACTTATTCTAAAGAGTAGGCCTAGAAAAGGCTGCGACATACAAGTACAGTCAGTCATGCATGGTTCAAGCAGACATACGCAGCGACGCAGAACCGAGACCGTAGAAACCGTTGGATGCAAAGGCATCACCATCACACACACATCTACAACCTTTTGTGATGTTGCCCTTTATCTGAGCAGTGTAATTATTCTGTATATCAAAATACCTGTCGTAAATCATAACCCCACCATAGTTCGAAGCTTGCTTCACAGTCGGTAGAACCTCAGAAATAAGAGCTTCGGGGGTTATATATCCCGCTATCTCATCGGAAGCCACGAGGCCAAGGAATATTGAGCTCTTGGGAACGTTTGTGGTCCATTTGCTCCATTCTTTTAAAAGATTGGAAGCGTCGTTGTTTGCGTAAATGCAAGGGTTCTGGTAGAAGAACTCCACCCAGATGTAATCGAAGAGGCCAGTGCTGATTGCGTCGCCCAGGTAGTAATCAGGGTACACACATTGTGGCGCCGCGGATAGGTAAATTTTTCTGGCGCTTGTGGAGGCGTTAATGGCCTTAACAACTTCGGCCCATTCAAGGTTTTCCCCATCCGCCACGTCAGCGATATCGATGCCGTCCAAGGACACGTTCCCCAATGGACCAGGTTGCCCGCTGAGGTAATTCTCCAAGAGGTAGCTCGCAAGTTGTTCCGGCGATGTGGCGTCGGACTTGTAGTGGCGGTTTCGGGCTTTTACCATTTCGTCTTGGCCAATGGAAAGGAAGACTTTGACGTTGTGTTTTTGGCAATATTCTACTTGTGGCTGTAAGTTAAAGCAAGGGTAGGCAGCGGAGCCACAGTGATCTGCCAAGTTTAGCGCTGGGGTGGTGCCGTTATCGTACACCAGGAGACTTTCGAGGATCACAATGTTATAGTTACCACTGGAACATACACTCTCTAAGGTGCCCTCGCTGGCGTTGGATTTTTGGCCCCAGTAAACGGAAATGGCTCCGGCGCCGCCGCAATCGGCTGCGGTGGAGGTGGTTGTGAAAGAGAGGGTTACGAGGGCCAAGAGGAGGAGGGTGATTGGGATAGCCATGGTTGTTATGGTTAGCGCTATTGTTGTATAGCTGGATGAGTTTCAAGGCAACACAAGTCACCAATTTATAGCGGACCTTTAAGGCCCGTGTTTGCTAGAGATAGAAATAGAAATAGAAAAAAAAAAAAAAAAAAGAGGGAAATTTAAGTTATTTATTAAGAAAGAAATGTAAGAAAAACTAATATTGAAAATATGATTAAAAAATAAAAAATAGAAGAATATAATTTATATCATTTTAATTATATATTTAATATATTAAAATTATATATAATCAATTATATAAGTTTTTAATAAAATATATATATAATCGATTATAAAGTCAATTTCTTCGTTATGCCAAGGCACTTTCAGTGATAAAATAAAACAGTGCTAAACTTATCACCTCATTTTGTTCACCTTCAATTTTTTTAAACTACCAATCGGACAATTATTATCTCAACATTAGTTAATATAAGTAAGTCAGATATTTGAATTCGAATGTTTAAATAATGCGGGTTCATGGTCTTAAAGAATATTATTTATTGTTTTAGGAGTTACTCCACATCTATCTCCTCTATACTTCAAAAAAAAAAAAAGAAACTAATTGTCTGTCGTCTCATCTCCAGGAAAATGAAGTTTTATGGCACGTGTTTTCTGTGTTTTGGACGTCCATACCTAATTTTATGGTGGGAAAAGAATAACAACCACCAAATTTATGATTTTTTTTTTCTTTTGAGTAGAAAATCATTTTTTACGGATAACGATACTTTTCAGTTATATACAGAGTGAAATAAAAGAAAAATTGTGTTTCAAAAAAAAATCTTATTATTAATTTTCCTCCTATTCAAATTTCAAAAAAAATATAATACTCCATATCTTAGGGGAGAAATACTAAATACTGACATCATTTTTTTAGAAGAGGTAAGTGTAATTTACTCATTTAATTATTTTATTTTAAAGTATTTTTTATTATCTTAATTATTTTAATTAATATTTTTATTTTATTAATAAGATAAATACTAAACTAACAAAAATTAATGATAAAAATTAAAAAATAACATTAAAAAATGTTAAAATTTAAAAATAATAATAATAAATTACAAAAATTAAAAACAATTAAAATTATATTTACATGAACTTAAAATATATTTAAATAAAAAAATAATCTAGTTAGCCACACTTATTTACTTTATCCTCTAAAAATTATTATATTGGATCAAAGACACACATTCTCAATCATACGTTTCATGACTCGTCGAACATCATGCCTGCAATGCACAGAGGCGTCTTTAATAAGATATGGGATATATAGTAATTAAATTAATTATATAAAGCCTCACATTACCTTTTCAGTCGGTTTTTTTCAACTATCTCCATCCATTTTTGGTTACGTTTCTCAATAGTTTATACCTATTTGATTCAGAGGCCTTTTTTCTTAAGGATATATATTTTCCTCAATATATATAACTTCATCGAAAGTGTACCCTTTATGGAGACTCGGTGACAGATACTCAATTTGCTTTCTTTGTGTAACAAGTATGGAATGGATAAGTATTAAAAAAAAAAAAAAGAAGAAGCTAGAAATGTATAAGTATATATATAAAAAAAATACGGAATGGATAAGTATAAAAAATAAGTATGGAATGGATAAGATCGAGAATGTCGTGGATATACTGAAATGGAAAGTCACTGTGCAAAAAAAAGTTGAGAAGAAAAAAGTGGAAAAGAGAAAGTAATTTTGTATTGTTGGGTTAGGAAAAAAATATAGAATAAAAAAAATAAAGCATGAGATTTAAAAAAAAAATCTCCTCTAGTAAGAAAAAAATAGATAATATTGTACAAAATTATATTTTTAACCTAATTATTTTTTCTGTGTCTCTTAAAATCTACATGTATTAAGAGCAAGTATGACTTTTTATTTTTCTCTGCTCTTCAATCCAACTAAATGAGTAGAAAGAAAATTTAACTTTTCATTCTCTTCTACATCTTTCAATTCAAACATTCTGAAAATATACTTATTTTTTACTTATTCTCTCTTCTTTCCAGCTTCTTGACAACTTAGCTACTTCTTTTCTTCCAACTTCTCCCTTATTCAAACAAAGTGAAGGTATAATTCCAGATGCGTTTGCACTGTAGGACAATATCTATATGGTGGAGAATCAGATAATTAATTAACCAAAATAATGCCATTTATAAAAATAAAAATAAAAAATCGTTTCCACATCCAATCTGCTTTCCAAGATCTTCAATTGTCTTTCTATTATTATGGTCATGCTGAAGTGTTTCAAATTCAATATGTAGTTAAAAAATATTTAATTAATACATTTTGCTAAATATCTTAGCCATTTAACACTAAGTAAATAATATTTGTATTTTTATATTTTATATATCTTTTTTGTAAATATATTTGTAAGTGCAATATCTTTCTCATAAATTTATGTAACAAATTAATAAATATCATATATATTTTCTTTTTAATAAAAATATATATTATAATATTTAATATTTTTATTTAAATTCTAAAGTACATTATTTTTTATAATTTTTTAAAATATCAATAAGTATGAAAATTATTATATATTGTGTGAGTTACAATATTTGTTGAAATTAAAAATTTACTCTAAACAAAATAATAAATCAGCTGGCAATGGAAAGCAAAAGCCATTGAACAAAACAACGACTTGTCGTTTGTCAGCAGTAACCAAACATGATTCACGTGGGTATTTGCTTAATTAGTGAAAAGGGCCATCACAAAGGAATACCTATTTTGTGATAGAAAAATTTTATTTTATTTAATTAGTTATTTAATAATTTTTTATTTTATAATGTTCATTTTTTAAAATATTATTGATATTGTGTTGCAAACGATCTTCTTTACGGTAACTTTAGCCCTACATAACATTTTAACCATTCAATAAACTTTGTCAATATAATATATTTTGAATATAAAGTTGTGATTCAGAAAAATAAATGGTAAAATCTCAATATTTGTCTTTGTTAAGTTTTTTATTCCACTAAAAAGAAATCTATTCCTAGGGAACCACGTACAGCTTGCTTTACATATTACGGATTTGAGATATAAGTTTAATAAATTTCTAAAATCGAATAAGTCCTTTAAAGGTAAAATTAGAACTTATTTTTTAAAATATAAATTTTTTAAAGAAAATAAAAATAAAATAAATAAAGTTGTACATAAAAAATACAATTTCACTTTTTATTTTATTTTTTAATGATAAAATAAAAAAATTAAAATTAATATGTATGACATTGAATTTTTTATATTTTGAAAGTATTTTAAACTCGTTCATTATAAATACATTTTAATTTATTTTTATTAATAAAATGAAAATGTCGTATTTATTACGTACGACTTTTCTTTTTCAACTTTTCAGTAACTTTCAAAGTGAGTGTGACTTATGCATGGGGCATATGTGTACATTTTGTCGTTGTTTTGACTTTTTGAGATGCGGTAATGCATATGTGGTACTAATTTTTTTTCTTTTTAATCTATCACAATCAGAATGTTATTTCAACTAAGTAATTTTTGAGATTTTGAGAAAAGTTGTACTTTAAAGCACACTATTATGAAAGTTATAAGTTGTGTTTTGGGGAAAATTATTGTCTATTATTGGTCTCTTCGACAGAATCAATAGAGACCTGAGAGGCCGTAGTTTAATTTATAACAGATATCAGCTGTTCGAGTACACTTCTTAAAACAATTGAATGTAATTTACGAGACACCGGACTAACAGAAAATGAACATACAACAGAATAAAATAAAATAAAATACAGTGTGAGAGCAATTCCCTATCAAATTAGCAGGGATGCATGCATTATATAATTCGTGTACAGAATGTTCATTTGAAATCACTTGCCCACCACACTCCCCGTTAAGGTACGGTGGTTGGTTTTGATTGAATACTACAATTGTTTTTATAAAAGTATGTTTTCTATTGACCAAGGTTTAAGGTGTACGACAATCATGTTCAACTTCGACTCATCTTACATGTCATGGATAAGGAATACATATTTGTATTGAATGATTTATTATAATAATGTATTACTTCATATAATGATTACATTGATCAGCTTTCAACACTCATTATCTTTAATTTTTTCGGTCAATCTATCTTGGTGGGTTATCTAATTCAAAGTGAATTGAAAATAAAAAAAAATTTCGTATTGATTGAATTAAATTATATAATTTTTAATCTCTTTTTTATAGAGTAAATGTCAATCTAATGATAAATTAATAACATATTAAAAGATAACTAGATAATATCTCCTAACGAGATATTTAAATATTTATAACAATTTAATCTAATAAGATATTTAAATATATGTAACCTCTTAATAAGTTACCGATCATATCTTATCATATATTTACAATAGTTCCAACAAAGTGCTTCTTGCTCCACTCAGCACTTAGGGCATTGTTACCTGTCAACCTTCAGTTCTCATAGCCAGTCAAACTCTTCCTAGTCTTTTGCCCCGACCTGTTCATCGAAAGTGACTAACTTTGCAAAATGATCGACCAAAAATGATTATAAATAGAAAATAGAGGGAAGGAAATGAGGACTCTCTCATACTTTTAGATTAAACTCACATTCTGACTCTTCTCAAATTACATGTGGCGCCATCTGTGGGACATCAAGAAAATTATTCTCGACGACCATCACACTCAAAGGCAAGAAGGTAGCGACCGCCAGAGCAACGATGTTCCGTCACACACAAATCTATCTCCACAACGCGTAAATCCGCTTTATCACACATAGATCTATCCTTGCCATACGTATATTCGCCCCGTCACATGCAGATCCACCACTACCAGCTTCTCCTTCAGAAAACTAAGCCAAATGGAGGAAGTGAGATTCCCAAATTGCTCAGACACGAATCGAAGACCTCTAGTGTGTTAGACTGACGTGATAACCAATTACACCACAACATTGCTTGCTGAAGTTCCGTCATCAACGAGGATGAAGCGAGCATGTCTGTTGCAAAACCCTAGAACGGAGAAGCTGAGGCAGGCAAAGCATCTCCTTGATGCATTCCTTAGGCAAAGACATATATCTTATAGACTCAGGTTTTCTCTTTTCTTCCTTTGCAAAGCTACATGTGCTTGGGATTCGGCTATTCGTTCCAACTCTCAAGCGTCTTCAGCTTTGGGTTTCAGACTTCTACCTAATTGCAACAATTATATTGTGATTAAAGTCTCATACTTTGGGACTTTCCTGAACTTAGGTTTTCAATTCACAGCTTGTCAATATCTACTGCAAGACTGCTGATTTTCCTTGGAAACATGATCGTGTCGGCTCTATTGACACCTGTTGGTATCAACACCACTCTGCGTGTGTTGTTCTTCACACTGTATTCTATATTAAGGAAACAACCGAGCAATTATGAATTTTATGTGCCACACATGTTGGTCAAAGGAACCTCGAAGCAGAGAAGTTATTTCAACTTAGAAAGACTAATTCCCTCTACATGCTGGGTTGCAAAAGCTTGAAGGCTAATCATGCCTTGACATCACCAAGGTTAGCATTGTTAGATAAAATAGACGATACTTTAGAAAATAGAAAAATATTTTTATTTTTTGGTTCATTAATTAGATAGGTTGATACTTTATTAATAATAAAGCAATTCATAACTATTATAATGTTTTTTAATTAACATACTAGATACTCTTATACAGTGGTCACAAAATAATAATGTTTCTTAATGTAGAACAATTGCTCCTTAATGTAGAGTAATTGTCCTTTAATGCAGAGTAACTGCTTCTTAATCAAAAGTAACCAACAACTCTTCATCTTACAACCTTTTATTTTTTTAATTATCATTTCTAACATC
This sequence comes from Mucuna pruriens, assembly GCA_025330945.1. Classification (NCBI taxonomy): domain Eukaryota; kingdom Viridiplantae; phylum Streptophyta; class Magnoliopsida; order Fabales; family Fabaceae; genus Mucuna; species Mucuna pruriens. The sequence continues at coordinate 401,898 of JAENHJ010000305.1, forward strand.
CCTTCGTAGTTAGAAAATTATGTACACTAAGTCTTATTCTCAATCTTCTAAAATCTTCAAACTTGAAGGGCTTAGTAAAAATATATTTGCAACTTGATATTGTGTCTTCACATGAACTAGCTATACTTCTTTCTTAATAATACATTCTCTAATTGAATGATATCTTGTATCTATGTATATGCTTCATTCATGAAACACCATATTCTTAATAAGAATTTGTGCAAATTTATTATCAATATAAATTTTTGTACTCTCCTCTTGGTTTATATTAAACTCCTTCAACAATTTTCTTAGTCAAATAGTTTGATGTGTGCAAGAAGTTGTAGCCACATACTTAGCTTCATAAGTAAAAAGTGTAACAATGGCTAGCTTTTTTGAGTTCCAAATAAAAGTACAACCACCCATAAAAAACACAAAGTCAGTAGTGCTTTTACTATCATCAACATCTTCTGCAAAATCATTATCACAAAATCCCATAAGTTTGAACTCATTAGAAGAAGAGTAAAATAAGTCAAAATCAAAAATCAAGTGTACCTCTAAGGTACAAAGAGTTCTCTTTGTTGCCTTCATGTGAGTAGAGGTAGGAGATTCCATAAAGCGGTAAACTACACCAACTGCATACATAATATTTGACCTTGTACTTGTTAAATACCTTAAGCTTCCCATAAGACTTTTGAACAAAGTAGGATCTTCCTTCTCTCTACTATTAATCTTTGACAATGTCAAGCTACCTTCCATGTGTGTGTTCACAGCATTGCAATCAAACATTTTAAATTTCTCCAACACCTTCTTTGCATAACTTTCTTGAGAAACAAAAATGTCATTATCCATTAACTTCACTTCTAATTCTCAGTAGTAGGACATGAGCCCTATATCTGTCATCTCAAATTCACAAGACATAACCTTCTTGAAGTCTTCAAACAAATTTGGATTATTTCTAGTAAAAATAAGATCATCCACATAAAGACAAACTAGAAGAATATCACCGTTATCAAATTTTTTAACATAAAGAGTATACTCATGTCTTGAAAGTACTTGCCAATGTGACTATTTCATGTCCTTGGTGCTAGCTTTAGGCCATACAACACCTGCTTCAATTTCAAGACTTTCTCCTATTGTCCTTTGGTGGCAAAGCCCATTGGTTGCTCAACATAGACATTTTCCTCAAGATAGTCATTTAGGAAAGCTTATTTGACATCAAGTTAGAAGATTCTCCAACCCATTTGAGCTGCTATTGAAATACGAAGATGAATTGTCTCCATACGAGCAACTAGTGCAAACACTTCATCATAATCAACTCCATGTTGTTACTTGTATCCTTTAGCAACAAACCTTGCTTTGTATCTTTCCACCTCTCCCTTGGCATTCTTCTTTATCTTGAACACCTATTTGACTCCAATTGCTTCATGACCCTTAGGAAGATTTGATAACTCCCAAGTTTCATTCTTCTCTATGGCTTTGATTTCTTTTTCCATGGCTTGTCTCCACCTTTTGTCCTCCATAGCTTCATCAAAAGTTAGAGGTTCATTGTCAACAAAAAGACCAAATAAATCATTTATAATTTCAATTTCATCATATATTTCTTAAATGCTTCTCCTTTTTTTGTGTCCTTTCACTTGAACTCCCTTCGAAAGATGAGGCTTCATGAATTGAAGGAGTTGGGGATGAAGGTGGAGTACTTGGTGATGGAGGTGGACTAGAAAACTCATTTGGTAATACAACTTCTTGATTACCTTCTTCAAAATATGGAAGGAAATCATAAGTGGCATCTTCTTTCTCCCAATTCCATGCCTCTACTTCATCAAATTTTACGTCTCTACTTACAATCATCTTCCCATTGTTTGGATTATACAACTTGTAGTCTTTTGAATTTGCATCATAACCAATGAACACATGCTTCACACTCTGATAATCAAGCTTGGATCTTCTTTGGTTGGGCACATGAGCATATGCAATGCTCCTAAAGACTCTAAAATGGTCAACTTTTGGCTTTACTCCACTCCATGTTTCATGAGGTATTTGACCTTTGACATTCCTTGTAGGAGAGCGATTAGACAAATAAATTGCACATAAAACAGCTTCGGTCCAAAATTCCTTGGGCATAGATTTGGCTTTCAACATACATCTACTCATGTTATGAATAGTTCTATTTTTTCTCTCCACTATCCCCATTTTGTTGTGGGGTTCTAGGAACTATTAGAGGGCGATGAATCCCCTTCTTTTCATAAAATTCATTGAATTCCTTTTATGTGAATCTGCCACCTCTATCGGATATTAAAGCTTTAATTACATAACCACTCTCCTTTTCTACAAGAGCTTTAAAATTTTTTAAAAATTACAAATGTCTCAGATTTATGCTTCAAGAAATACACCCAAGTCTTCCTACTAAAATCATTAATAAAAAGAAAAAAATATTTATTTTTACCAAATAAAAGACGATCAATTGGACCACACACATTAGTGTGCACAAGTTGAAGAGGCTCATTTACTCTTGATTCAGCTTCTTTAGGAAAACTTCTCGCATGCTTGCTAATGATACATGCTTCACACAATTGACTAGGATGGTTCATGTAAGGCATCCCCTTCACCATCTTCTCATCTCCTAAGGCTTTAAGTGCTCCAAACTTTATATTCCAATACCACGCTTCATCTTTTATGGTAGCCTTTAAGCATTTTGCTTCATTGGTCTTAATGCTTAATGTGAACATTCTATTTCTTGACATAGACACCTTAGCAACCAAATTAAAAATTTGATCTTTAAGTCACAAACAATTTTCTTTCATGATGATTCCATACTTCTTCTGAATAAGTTGTTCCAAACTCATAATATTACTTTTTAATTAAGGAATATAATAGACATCCTTAATGAATTTGTGATAACCATATTTTAAGGAAATTAAAATAGTACCTTTCTCTTGGATTTGCACCTTGGAAGAATCACCAAAGAAAACATTTCCCTTCACCTTCTCTTCAAGCTCCACAAATTTGTCCTTGTAACCACACATGTGATTACTTGCTCCATTGTCAAGATACCATAGGCTCTTATTATCACTATCTTCATTAAGTGCTAGCAACAATGTTGGGTCTTCTACTTCTTTGTCACCAACAAGATTTGCCTTTTCTTCAACATTGGTTCTACACTCCCAAGAAAAATGACCATGTTTATGGCAATTATAACATTCAACATTAGATTTATCATACCTCCTTTCATTTGTTCTACCAGAGTTTCCTCTTTATCTTCCTCTTTCACGACCTTTGGTGGATTGATAACTTATTTAAGTATTATAAAAGTTGTCATGATCTCCTCTTCCACCTCTTCCTCTTCTTCCTTGGCTACATCCACGTCCACATCCTTTTTGATATTTTTCACCTCCATTTTCTTTCAAAGAAACTTTGGTATTTAGGACTTTCCCCAAAGGGTCCTCATGTCTTCTCTTAAACATTTCTTCATATGCTTGAAGTGAACCCATCAATTGGTCCATTGTCATCAATTTTAAATCCTTTGACTCTTCAATTGTACAAACCATAAAATCAAATTTTATGGTTAAAGAACAAATATTTTTTCTACCACACAAATATCTTCCATATTCTCTTTATAATGTTTCATTTGGTTAACTACCATCATCACCCTATTGCCAAAATTTGAAATTGATTCAGACTCCTTCATACGCAAGGATTCAAACTCTCCTCGTAGAGTTTGTAGGCGCACCTTTTTCACCTTGTCAACACCTTCAAGAGAAGTTTTCAAAATCTCCAAAGCTTCTTTAGAGGTGGATACATTAGACACCATTTCAAATACAACTTCATCTAAACTTTGATAGATGAAGATAAGTGCTTGTTGATCATTCTTTTTTGTCTTTACTAAAATCTACTTCTCATGTTGTGACAAAATAGTCACGTCTTCAAGGAGAGTATTACCTTTCTCCACAACCTCTCAAGCATCTTAGGAACCTAACAAGACTTTTATGTGACGACACCAATTGTCATAATTCTCATTAATAAGGCAAGGAGATTGAAACAAGTTCAAGTTATTACTTATCATTTCTCAACTCACTAACTGTATCTCTCAATTTATCAAAACCTAATCTCTAATACTACTTTGTTAGACAAACTAGAGGAGACTTTAGAAAATAGAAAAATATTTTTATTTATTGCCTCATCAGTTACATAGGTTAATACTCTATTAATAATAGAATAATTCATTACTATTGTGTCTTTTAATTAACACACTAAATACTCATAAACAGTGGTTACAAAATAATAATGCATCTTAATACAGAATAATTGCTCCTTAATGTAGAGTAATTGTCCCTTAATACGAAGTAACTGCTCCTTGATTCAGAGTAACTGACAATTCTTCATCTTACAATTCTTTATTTTCTAATTATTATTTCTAACAAAACATACAATAAGATCCAAAGGGAACCTTCCATTGGTACTCAAAACATTTTCTTTTAATGCTCAAGTTTTTACTTTACATGATAATGGATGCAAGATTAGGAGTTGAAGTACCGATTATTGTTGGAAAATTATAATGTTTTGGAATTTTAAAGCTTACATTAACATTTCCAGTAAAATGATTCCCTGGCCAATTATTCATGAATGGTTCCTTAGTTAGATTTCTAGTATACTATCTTTGAAAAGGGCCACTGCTCGGTTAGATACATTAATTATTCATTGCCATAATTTCCATGGTCATTGAATCCAATTTTGGGTATTCTTTTTTTTGTTGAGTTATGAAAATGAAGTTCTTTTAAAAGAAGTTTATTATCGATTTTTTTTCATCAAGGGATGGATAAAGGCTCACACGACCTAAATTGTGCTAGGACGATTTAGAAAAATAAATGAAATAAATTTTGTTTTGGAATTGTTGGAAAATTGGAAAGGAAGTCGAATCCGTCTTCATGGGGAGTCAGCTTCATCGAGTCAGCGTAGGCTCGTCCAAACTTGATCCGTCTCAAACTAGAGTTGCCACCAACATTTAAAGGTATACTGGAAACTAGGGACGGATAAGGTAAGTCGACGAAACGTGGAGTCTAAGTAAGGGGTCGGTTATGCATGGGATTGACATATCATCCCATCTGCCTACCATCTAGTAGTTACCCCATGAAATGCATGTAACGTAATCTTTACCTTTACTGCTAATGTCATTGGAATACATATGTACAGAGTTTGGATATTTGGGATTCATAACTTGACAAGAGTGTGCCTCTTGCTCCTACGTACCTCTCCTAGCTTAGAGGAATCAAAATTCACATTCTGGATGCATGAAATGTAGAGTCGGACTTTCCATTAGGCATTCACCCTTGGGCTTTACTGGGGATGCTGATATTTGTTTTTTTGGTATGGTCGGACTTTCCATTAGGCTTCCGCCAAAACTGAGATGTGGGGTCTGAACTTTCCATTAGGCGTTCAAGCTTCACAAGCTTGGATTCAAAGTTTGGACTGTCCATTAGGCGTCTCGACTTGGTGTTAGACTAGGTGTCTATGAGTATGCATGCTAGGCTGACTTGGATGTGCAACGACTGACTCGAGGTCGAGTGAAATGCATTATGTCAAGCTATAAAGCGGGGAACTGAGGTTGACTCGGTCCCAAAGCCGAGGCGGGCTACATGCCTGCCATCTAAAGTGTAATTGACTTGGCTTCGAGCTAAGGTGGGCTACATGCCTGCTATCTGAAGTGTTGCTATGAGTATGTGAGGGAGCTTTCTATGGCATGATTAGAGTATGGGCAAGATGCTTACATGGAATCTAGAGGTATTATTGATACCTTCACTCACGATTGGAACTCCTCTGTAATGCTCTTCCTCACTCACTAGTTGCTCAGCAATTCCCCAGTGATTTCGCTCTGTGTGATTCATTCTTGAATTCTTGGCTCCAAGTTCTTCGCGTTGGGGCCTTTTATAGCATTTGGACGATGATGATGGTGCGTCTGATCCTACAACGTGGAGCTAACCTAACCTTTTGATTTGGTTCGTTAGCCTTGGTGATCCCCAAGCTGATGCTCGTTGGATCCCGTGCCTAGTCATGGCACATTCTCCCTAAATTCGCGACACCTTCCTCGAGTAGTGGCTGACCTGGTGCTTTCCTTTGCTGTGATTGGCGGGGATCTTCATTCTGTTGGGACAAGTGGGGTCCTTGTCCCCTTGACGTAGCTTCATCAAGGGTTCTCCTTCCTCTTGAAGAATCCGATGGCTCAGGACCTATGAAGTGGCGTTCCCTTGCTAAGGTGGCTGATCTTGTTTGATTTTGCCAACTTGACCAACTTTGTCAGTGTTGAGCTGGAGCTACTGGGTCCCTTTCGAACTGTGTTGGGCTAGTTGGGGCGCATCTTGCTAATTGGGCCGAATTCGAGTGTGTAACCAACATTGGGCTTCCTTCGCCTGGATTAAGCTGTTAATGTGCCAGTTATTTTGGACCTTTCTCTTGGTCAAGATGGACCGAATTGGATGACCACTTTTTCCCGTAGGGTCGATTTGGCTTTACCTGCCTCCGGAGCCTAAATTGGATCTTTGTAACTTGGTAAGTCCACCTAAGACTTTTCTTTGATTTGGGTTGGTATTGAACCAGATTTGAGATCCTACAAAGAGAGATTCAATTTTTAGCATGGTGTCATGTCTTTTGATAGTATTTAGGACGAGATTAGTTGTGCAAAGGCACCAGTGTCCCAGTATTCATTTTAATTTATTTTTATTAATAAAATGAAAATGTACGTACGACTTTTCTTTTTCAATTTTTCAAGTAACTTCCAAAGGAATGAATACGACTTATGTGCATGGGGCATATGTGGTACATTTTGTCGTTGTTTTAACTTTCTGAGATGCAGTAATGTTATTGCTGGACTTATATTCACGCATTACACGGTAAGAAAATATACCCTGTGTACTATTTTTTTTTTCTTTTTATTTGTTGAATTGTCTACGAAGTTTCAATTCATGATTATCTGAATCTTAAAACAATTAAGTGTAATTCACGAGAAACCAGACGAACAGAAAATGAACATACAGCAGAATAAAATAAAATGCAGTGTACAATTGATAGCAATTCCCTCTTAAGTTAACAGGGATGCATGCATTATATAATTCGTGTGCAGAATGTTCATTTAAAATCACTTACCCACCACTCTCCCTATTAAGGTACGGTACGGTGGTTGGTTTTGATTGAATACTACAATTGTTTTGATCAAAGTGTGTTTTCTATTGACCAAGGTTTAAGGTGTACGATGACGATGTTCAACTTGGACACATCTTACATGTCATGGATGAGGAATACGTATCCGTACTGAATGATTTATTATAATAACGGATTACTTAATATAGTGAATTAATTTAATTGTTTTATAAGCATATATATGAGATGAGTTGGAGTCTTTGTCATAATGTCTAAGAACTTTCAAGGATTATATTATCACCGCTGCGAATTGGACTTTTTATATTAGTTAACATTATTTTTTATATCAGTTTCATGTTTATATATCGTTACAATAATTTTTTGATTTTGCTATTAATTTTAGCTACTATTTAAATTAATAGCTAAATCTTAACTAATTAACTATTAATTAACTAAAAAATTATTTTTTCTAACTAAATTGAAGTTATATTCATTTATACTTCTTATTACTACAAATTAGCTAGGAAATAACTACAAATTTTAAAAAATTTACTACAAATTAACTAAGATTATTTTCCTAGCTAATTTGCTACTTATTTCATGTTACTATTTAATATTGTAATAATTTTGTAGCTAATTATTTTTACTAGAAATTAGCTACAAAATAATTATTATTTTTAAAATTAGTCACAAAATTATTTTTGTAGCAAATTTTAAATTTTTTAGTAATGTATATATCATTATAAAATGTGATAATTTTTTAATTAAATATATATTAAATCGATGTAACATTACATTAGTTGTTTATAATTAATGTAATAGATATACTTTTTTCTATGCTTTTAAATTCATAGAAGCATAACCCATCTATGTAAGGAACCAGATCATACTCAGAGAACAAGTATTGAGAGGAATTTGGATTAGGTTTTGGAGTGGGAAGGAACCAGAAAACGATCTCGGCCTCTTCAATGCTAACGTCTATGTTGAAATTGAAGAAGAAGCGATGGTGATCATGGAAGTTGATCGAAGACGAGGCCTTGACGATGTGTACGAACTCGAAGAAGGGAGTGATCGAGAGGCGGTTATGGTGACTAGCAAGGGGGTGGCAGAGTGGATGTCGTGTTCGCAGGAGAGGCAGAGCACGAGACGAGGCCTTACAGTTGACTTGTGTAGGGATCTTGTTTACGAAACGAGGTGAGCTTATTGGCGACATGGACCTTGGAGTCGCACACGCCGCAAAGGAAGGCATCATCAAGTAAAGTGTAGTGAGGAATCATAATTATGTGAAACAAGTTGACTACATTGTCATGTGGATTAAACTTTAATTATTGTAAAAAAAAATTAAAAAAAAGCATGGGAATAGAAATGATAGATTATAGGATTAGAGACACCTTAGGACTCAAAATAGCTAGTCATGTTTCTTCTTTTAAAAAATGATAAAATAACTTTTCGATTACATAGTTTGTTGGAAATGTGGTCCAAGTTTCTGCCTTGATTTTGGTTTGTAAAGTTTACTAGCTTCCAAAGTCTCTCACACACACGTATTTTCCCTTATCTAGTCATTATGCATTTGTTCATCATGCGTCACTGTGAGATATTCATCACAAAGGAAAATGAAACTATCAATGAGATGTTTTGAAGGTTCTAAACTATTCTTAATGTTCTTGAAGCCCTCGGGCATGTGTTCACCAAAGCTTAGAACAACTTGATCCTACTCAGCCTCCCAAAGGTGTGGGAAGCAAAAAACACAATTATCCAAGAAGCACACAACATAAAGATGCTGATCTTGGATGAGTTACTTGGAGCTTTTAGGGTTCATGAAGTTCACCTCCAAAAAAGGGACAAACTCAATGCTAAAGATCCTCTAGCCTTGAAGATTGATGAGTCAAGCATTAAAAGATAAAGAAGTTTTAAAAGAGATCAAAGGTGCTCAGAGTTTAAACAAAAGAGTTTGGTAGCTTATATGAAAGTTCTAATGGATCAACAAATGATGAGGTGTCCCTCGTGTCAAAAAAAGTAAAAAAGATGTTGAAAAAGAAAGATAAATATAAACACATTTAAGGTAAAAGGGCAAATAATAAGTATTTCAAAGAAGAAAACAACACAAGCATATGTTCAAGTGCATGAAGTCAGGACATATGAAGGTTGCTTAATGTCTAAAGTTGAGAAAAAAATGGCACTCAAATGAAAATTGTTTGATGACCATCTTGTATGAATATTTACATAAAATCCACCCAAAATAATGTGTAGAAGATCATTACACAAGGAGATGTAATAGTTAGCAAGCTTGACATAGACTATATGTAAGATGACTACAATACTTTTCAACTATATTACCACTTGTGCTTTATCTAGATATGATTATAACAAATTTTGAAATTGCAAGACTATAAAAGAAATGTGAGATGTTATTCAAATGAAATATGAAGGAATTGAAGTTACTTAGTTGAGAACCTTGATGAGTCAATATGAAATATTCATCTTGAAGGAGGATGAAACTATTGATGTGAAAGCTTTTTGGCATATGAACTTTTTATGATGGATGGCCATTGATTTTTGCAAACAAAGAAAACTACTTTCGTATTTATTAAAAATAAAAAAAAACTCCTTTTAAAATAGTCTAAAAAATACTTTAACCATAATTTTTAATTATTCTGACAATTAAAAAAAATAGTTTAAAAGCCAAAAAAATTAAGAGAACAAGTCAAATTTTTTTAAGAAATAAAATAGAACAAGACTTTATGAAAATTTATTTAATTAAAAATCAAGATTTAAGTAATTTTAAAAAAATTAGACTTCTTAGGTCTATCTATTTTGATAAATATAAGTATTAATTCTTTTTGTTGTATTATTATAATATTATAGTCAAGAATAAATTTATGTTCTCACTTATACGTTTTATTATAAAATAATCTCTTTTAAATAAAATTATTGTGAATGTAATGTTTCACCTTAAAATAAACTTAATTATATCACACAAATAAATTACACTTGATTGTTTTATGAAGCATAACATAATTATTTTTACCCATCCAATGCATTAAGTAGTTGTGATTTTAATTTTTAAAGTTTATAGTTTGTTTTCATAAGACTTTTTTATCATTGGCTTATTAATAAAAGAAAAAACTTATATTGAGTAACAAGTAAAACTTAAATTTTCAATTTTTCAAATAGGTCAAATCTATTTAAACAAAAATAAAAAATCATTCAATCCAACCAATTTTCTCCATACTCTTTTCACATGGATAACCAAGAAAGGGAAAATGAGTTCAAGTCATATCCTTTATTTCTTTCTTTTTATTTTATATTCTCATGGTCGTTAGAAAATAAATTAAAAATAAATAAAGAGAAAAAAATAGAAATAAATTTGAAGTAAGAAATTGTTTTTTGTTTTTTTTTTTTTTTTTTGTCATATAAAAAAGAAAGAGAAGAAATAAGTAGTTGTAAAAGAGCATTTTAACCCTCTCTCTTTTAATGTATTATAACGATTTATTGATCTTACCAGACGACGGAAGTCATGACTCAGCGAATCCGAATCTCGTCTACAATTCTCAAGCTATGTACTTTGGTAGCTTCTATGACTGTCACATACCATACCACTCCGAAATATTGTAACCACAATCGACGCTAGACAACTTGAACCCAAATGAATAAGACCTCTTGAAAAAAGAAATCCCTAATAAATTACGATCCTAACGGTGGCGTGGTTCCTCTTGTGACTGTGGTCGTCAATGCAGGACATCCACCAACATTTGTTGACCGCTTTTACATCCCATTTCACATGTTATGAGATACGATGAAAGTAATTCAAGTGAGACTCACAAATTTTTAACAATTCTTCCTCTTAACTGCCCTTCAGATCTAAACACATGAAATGATCCAAACACTACTAGAAATGTGTCTTTTTCCTGCGAATTTTCCTACGAATTTTGTTCAAATTTTCGTAGGAAACACGTTTCCTGCGAAATTTTCTACGATTCTAAATTCGCAGGAAAATCGTTGGTGGATAATTTTTTCTAGCGAATTATAAATCTGCAAGAAATTTATTTGCGGATACAATTTGCAGGAAAATTCGCAGGAAAATTCGCATGAAAATTCGCATGAAAGTTTGCAGGAAAATTTGCATGAAAATTCGCAGGAAAATTCGCATGAAAATTGGCAGGAAAATTTGCATGAAACTTCGCAGGAAAATTCGCATGAAAATTGGCAGGAAAATTCGCATGAAAATTCACAGAAAAATTTGCATATAAATTCACAGTAAAATTCGTAGAAAAATTTGCAGGAAAATTCATAGGAATTAAAATAATTTCTCAAGAAATATTTTCCTTCTCACCGTTTTAAATTTGCAGGAAAGTGTTTAGATTTCGCGGGAAAATTCGCAAATTCATTGGAATATAAACATTAGTTGATTATATTTCATGTCTTATTTAGCTAGTTCTTAATTTTTTTTATTAACTAAAAATTTTGTTAGACTTATTATAGTAAATAATTTTTTTAAAAGCTTGTAATATTTTTTAAAATGCTAACTTCTAATTTTTTATATTATTTCTCTTTTGTCCTAAAATATTTATTAATTAAAATAAAAGAGTAACTTTTAAAGTTATTTTTGGAATAACTTGCTTCATCTTAATTATTTTTTTTTTTGGAATAACTCTTACATTATATATATATATATATATATATATATATATATATATATAGGACAATAAATTAAAATTTTCCTTTTTCATCTAAGATGACATAAATTATATAATATTTTTTACAAAGTTATTTCTTGTCAAAAGCATCCAAAATAATACATTTTCTTCAAGTGCTTCATTGTTTTTATAAACTCATAATAAGGGTGTGTTCCTTTATTGTTCAATATAAAATATAACATGATAATTTATACTATAATAATAGGCAGAACAAGTTTTCATTTTTATACTAAACAAAATTTAAATCTAAAAGAAAAGAAACTCAAAACATAAAGAGTCAACATGGATTTATAAATAAATATTTTTCACTATCTAAAACTTTATTAATGACAATGTATATACAAATTAGAAATATCAAATTTCTAATTCACAGGATACCATCTTTACTTAGAACACGTAATCATTACCTAACTCTAGAGAAATATTTCTGATTCTAATTTTATGGAAAGTCTTAAAACATAATTATTTTTTACTTTTTGAACAATAAACACAAATCACACAAATTATAGACCTGTAAGAGATACTCTATTTTTCCAATAAACCACATCAAAAATAAAAAATAAAAACTCAAGCAAGTTCGTAAGTACTAAAATTTCCAAATTCATTAAAAGAAGCCAAATTTCCAAAGTAGTTGTTAGCTCTATCTAAAGGTTCAACAGTTCAAGCAAAAAACCTCTAAGGCAAAATCATATTCCTAAGAAAGGATCCAAGTGGACCATGTCTTGTGGATCATGTCTTGTGAAGATATCCTACATCATAATAAAATAAAGACAAAGAGTCAATTGTTAGTCAAATTTCACTTGTATATTATAGAGAAATAACAATCAACCATACAAATAAAATACACTAAGGCTACATACCTCTTTCAAAAAAAATAAAGTGAGATATCAAACACCATTCTATCTGGTATGATCACTATCTTCATCATAATCTTCGTCTTCATTTTCATTACTATGTTGAGGAGATGAAGGTGGATGAGAAGAAGAGCCACCAAGAAATCCCAAATATTGCATTAAGGTACGCATTTGTTTCCTATTCTCAATTAACTCATGTTTTATTTCAAAGTTATCTTGCTCTTGTCTTTGCAGCTATTCATTTAATTTTTGAATTTGGCTCCTCAAAGAATCAATATCCCCTGAACTAGTAGAAGACTTTGATGGTTGACTTGAAGACAAAATCATTGTTCTTCCTACGGATCCAAGTCCAGATATCCTTCCTTTTTTCTTTCCAACTGCATTTACCCATATATCAAAATCAGAAGGCATGTGATCTATGGGTGATTGACTATCAGCTCCATCTTCTCCCGGTGCAAATGTTGAATTTTGAGAAGATAGTTCAGATTTTCTTTTTTCAAACTTCTCCTACATCATACAAATTTCAGCCAGGAGAAAAATATTAGTGATACATAATATAATGAATACCTACATAGTATGCTCAAAGCTATTTGAATTTCATATAAAGAGAGGAATGGTGGAAAAAATATAAGATGATGGCAAGTGCTGTGGTAGCACTAGACATGAAAACTTACGTAAGTAGATTTTGCATGAGGACCCACTCAACTTTGATCCTTTTTTCGATGCGTGCGAAAATAAAACTCACTTAATGATGGATCTATCCCTTTTGCCTCCTTCTGTAATTGATAAAAGAAGTTTTAATGTCATTAATTTTGGACCCTAAAATATAAAAATGACAACAATTAATAATACCATTCTCTTCCAATGCAAACGATGTGGAATTGATCCACCAGTGTGAAGAGATGCACCATCCATAGACTCACGATTTCTTCTATTTGTTTCACACTTTTTCTTGAAACTTGAAGACTCCCAATGTGCCTTCAATTGTGTCCATACACTGTCTCCCATCCAAATTGGTTTTTTATTTAAATCTTTTCGAACTTCTTGCATTAGTTGAGTCATTTTAGCTGCACCTCTTTTCTCAAAGTTACGTCGCACCATGTCATCATATTGAGATTGCCATATAAATTTTGACTGCATTATTTGACAAAAAAAAAATATTAGTTAGACACATATTAGTCAATCCCGGATAGCGGAGCGGAGCAGCCGACCCCGAAACTAGGATAGTGGGATAGCGGATAGCGGGATAGCGGATAGCGGGATAGCCGCTATTCTAATATTATATGTATATTAAAAAATTATTAATATATATATATTATATATATAAGTTCAAAAACATAAACATTATTCAAAATTCACAAACTAACAAATATCATTAATAATAAAAATTCATAAAAAGATTAAAATTCAAATAGCACAAAGTAAATAAATAGAAGATTGAAGATTGAAGATTCTGAACTTGCAGAAAAAAAAAAAACAGAAAACAAAACTGAAAAAAATACAACAGAAAGAAAACAACAGCAAAAACAGAAAACAGAAAAAAAACAGTAAAATTCAGCAGAAAAAACAGAACAGAAAAAACAGAATAGGAAAAAAACAAGAAAAAACAAAAAATAAAAACTGAAAAAAACAGAAGTTATAGAACAGAAAAAAAAACAAAAAACAGCAGAAAAAAAATGCAGAAAGTACAGCAGAAAACAGAAAATACAGAACAGAAAACAGCAGAAAAAAATGCAACAAGAAAAAAAGTAAAAAACAGAAAACAGAAAAAAAAACAGTAAAACAGTAAATGAAAACTGAAAAAAACAGAATAGAAAACACAATAGAAAAAAAACAAAAAAAAACAGAATATAAAATGAGACCGATAATATGACTGAGTATCATCTCCTTGACATAGCTGTATAGTGTGCTGCTTACTACAATTAAGAAACAAAAGTCACTGAAAACATGTAGTTATAATAGTAAGTGTTCAATGAAGCAAGCCAATGGCAGAACTAGTGATTGTTGATATTAATCATCCCAAATAAACAGTCTATTGACTATAACTATTTATCAAACACATCACCCACGTTAATACAAATACCCTTACCGAGATGCATAACAATCAATATCAGCAGTCTTCTGCCAGATGAAAGTTTCATCTTGCTGAGCCAGAAGAGTCCAGCAGATGAAAGTTCCGCGATGAACCCTGTGGCTTGCTTGTAGGTGAGGTTAAAACAAAATATCCTCCAGGTTTAAGAACACGGTCAACTTCTATAAGGAACATTCCATCTGTAGGATGAAGTCAATGTTAGAAAGCAAAGGACAAAAGTTCATACAGAAGCTAAATGATATTCACTATGGTATAGATAAGTCATGGATCAACAGAAAAAAGTGTAAGGAAATGTAATGATATAGAGAGAAAGAAAAAGATAAAAAATGGGTAACATTCTCCTACGTACATTTCAGACACCTATTTCAACCACCGATTCAATTGGTGACAAACAAGTTACTTAAAAATGAAATAGTAAGCAACTTACGACTATATGTAGGACCATTTTTGTGCTGAAATTCAGTTAAATCATAAAGAATGGATGTAACAAGGATCTGACTTATAAACATTTGATTATAAAAATTATTACTATATATCAAGGATCAATTATCCCATAAACTTAAGACATTAGCTGATGGGAAAGAAGGGTTTTTATATCTCTTAACACGAGGTCACTGCATTTGTCATTTCAAGGGTTGGTGGCAATTTAGTCACTAATATGACATTTGACAAATAGCCCAATCATTCCTATTTGGCCTCACAATCTAGAACACCAAATATTTTGCACCTTACTCAGTCTTCTCTCTCATTTGTCATCAAATACAAGGACTTCAATCTCAAAAGTACTCAGGTATAATATGAGTCTGCTCATCAACATGTAAGTTAACAATACTACCAAAGACAGATAGAATTTTATAATGCCTACAAGGAAATCCACTCTGCTAAGAATGAAATAGTAATTAATGTACATTAACTGTATAATTACTTTTTTCATCCCACATAATGCCACACTGAGCACAGTGAACCATGTCATATGATAATGATGGATATGGAAGCTGTCTTGCAATAAAGTTGCCAATCATAGCAGGAAGACCTCTCTCAAGAGACAATTGAACTTGGCTGCCAGTTGCTTCATACGCCGCAATACAAACTGGCATTATTTTCAGTGACAATAAATGAGCTCCAAAGCTACCAAATCCACAATTAATATCTAGTATATTTCGAACCTGTCATAATATGATTAATATAGACTAGTCATATATATAATCGAACAAAAACAACATGGTCCTTAATGAGAATTAAAAAGAGAATATAGGCAGCTAAATAACATACTCTTTCATTACTGTACTATACATGGAACTATTTTGCACACACCCCATCCATGTTATACAATATAGTTCCCCAAAGAATAACAACTAGTAGGCCATGGTGCACGGAAGACTTACACCAGCTTGAGGAAGCTCATTATCACTTCCTAACCCTATCATCTCCGCAATTTGGCGAGCATAATCTTTCACACTGTTGAAGATAAATCCATCCTCCGAGTGAAAGGCAATTTGATTCTCTTCTAGTAGCATCAGCCTAGGGAAATCAAAGTAAATGAAAAGAACAAATATTAATAACAATCAATCATTATGAGAAAAACCAAACAAAAGTAATTCAAGCAATCTTTTACTCTTAACAAACCCCCACACCAGAAAACAAATAGAGGCTTCTGCAGTTGACCACATTTACTCATAATTTTCTGCTATTTCAATAATTGCAATGCAACTACAACCCCCAATTACCAATATTACATTAAACCAAGAGAAACTGAGGTTGAATCCGTTAAACAAAGTCTCAGATTGAGTTTTATGAATAAAGAAAATGTGATTAGAAAAAAAAATCTTACTAAAGATGGTCAGTCAGATTCTCCGGTAGATATTAATCATGACAAAATCACTTTATCACCTATGACATGGTAATTCCTTCTCAAATCAAAACTACAACCTCAATTTAAAACCATGGTTTTATTTTTATCCAAAGGATGTCAGCCTAGCAAGTAGCAATGGATAAGGAAGTACCTTTTGGTCATACTTCCAGAGGAAAGAAACTGATCTTTGGTTATCTTCACATTTGCGCTCCATATTTGCGCTCCATATCTAAACTGGAAATAAAATGAAGCACTGTTACTGTTAAATGAGCAACAGAAAATGAGCAACAGAAAGCAAAAGTAAATGAGCAACAGAAAACACCAGTAAATGAGCAACAGAAAGCTAGGAATCTAGTCAATATAACAACAAAGAAAACAGAGTTGAGGAAACTGAATAGTAAAGAAGAACAATCTAAAACAGAATTGTTCAATGTACAAAAACAAATTACCATCAAAGCTATTGGTCACGAATTCACCCGGTAAGAAAGTTCTGACCAGAGATTTCTCGTATGGACGTCACAGAAGCTCTAATAATAAATCCATTGCTTATTCCTGCGAAGTTGAGAAATGGAAGAAGAAACAATGAATTGAAATGTTCGGCGAATTCGAACTCTTGTTGATGCACAATGAAAAGGAACAAAATCTTGTTGATGCAGAGTTGAAAATAAATGAAGGAACACGGTAATGCAGAGTGAAAGGGAACGAAAGAGACTTACCATCGAAGAAGAAGATAGGGTTTGCAATGTGAGTAAGAGAACTGAGATGCGTGCTGAGATGCGTGAGGAGCGCTGAGATTTGAGATGCGTGAATAAGTGCAAGAAGCGTGAGTGAGAGATGTGTGAGTGAGGCCTGGGATTCGAGATGCGTGAGTGAGAAGGAGATGGCGTGAGTGAGAGGGAAATGCGTGAGTGAGAGGAAGATGGCGTGAGTGAAGGGAGATGCGAAATAAAAAAATATTATTTAATTTAATTTAATTATAATAATTGTTAATTTAATGAAAAATTTTCCTGGAAATTTTTTTGGGAAAATTTAAAATCCGCAGAAAATAATACCTGCGAATTTTCCTGTGAAATAAATTCGCAGGTATTATTTTCTGCGGATTTTAAATTTATATGAAATATTTCCTGCAATTATTTATTTTCAAATAAATTCATAGGAAACAAAAAAAATTTCATTTAATTTTTCTACCATTTTTTATCTGAAAAAAAATTTCCTATGATTGATGAAATGGTAGCAAAATTTACAAGAAATTTCTACGGATATATTTTGGTAACAAAAATCATAGGAATTTCTTACAAATTATATTCTGTAACAAAATTCACAAAAAATTCCTGCAATTTATTTTTTGTAGAAAAATTCGCAGGTAAATAGTATATTTCTAGTAGTGAAAATTCTTCTAATTCAATCCGCACAAAATTCTTCCCAAAACAAACTGAGTGTTAATAAAAAGTTATCCTTCATTGTGTAGTTTTATAAGATAATGATAACTGCGTGGAAGAGTAATATGATAGGAAATAATTTTTATTAGCATTTTTTTGTTGTGTTATAAATATATGGTGTAAAAATATTAAATATATTTTATCATATGTTCTAAATTACTTAAAAAACCAAGTATTGAATTAGTCCTCATCAGTGCCTATTGTTTTAAAATTCTTCAAATTTAAAATAAATTACCTCGTACCTCGTAGCCCACATTTCCGTTAATAAGGAACAATAACCTCTGTCTTCGGTCAAACCTATTTACTTCCCCACTCCTCTCAATCGATCGAGACCTTCGAAGTTCCAACCCCTCACAGTGGGCATTTAATTCTCATGCTTCAATATCCAATTCGATATTAATTCCTATTGTTTATTAATTAATTCAATCAACCAATAGGTACCATTTCGATGGGACTACTTGGAAATTCTCCGAGAGTTGGCACTTGAAATTAAGTGTCTGTTCCAAAACGGGGAGAGAACTATTGCTTTATGTATTCCGTGAGTCGAAAGTCCATCATTACCATTGACGCCACTCGAAGCTGCCCAACTAAATTGAAATATAAAATACTAGATACTAAATCAATGACATATCAATAATTTAAAATATTAGTTGTTTAAAAAATTTACTGTTGTAAAATTCTTCAAATTTATAGAAGTAGTATAAAATTTTTCATATTAATAAATTATAAATTATTCTAGTGTTGATTATTTTGTTGGTAAGATACACAAAATAAAACCTTTATTTAAAGCGAAATCCAGTACATGCATGTAATGAAACACACACAGGTCACTATCCTATTTATTCCGTGCCAAATAGCTATGCCTACGAAAGGCAATAACATAAAAGTGCATGCTTCAGATCAGATGGATAGAGGCATAGATGCAGAACGCAGACCGTAGAAACTGTTGTATGCTGCAAAGGCATCATCACACACACATCTACAACCTTTTGGGACGCTGTCTTTGATCTGAGCAGTGTAATTATTCTTTATATCATAATACCTGTCCCAAATCATAACCCCACCGTAGTTGGAAGCTTGTTTTGTTGGCAGAACCTCAGAAAGAAGAGCTTTGGGTTCTATATATCCGGGTATCTGGTTGGAAGCCACAAGGCCCAAGAATATTAAGCTCTTGGGAACATTTTCGGTCCACGTTTTCCATGCAATCAAAAGATTGGAAGCGTCTCCGTTCGAGTAAATGCAAGGGTTCTGGTAGAACAACTCCACCCATATGTAATCGAAAAGGCCACTGTTGATTGCGTTGCCAAGGTGCACACATTGTGGCGATGCGGATAGGTATATTTTTCTGGCGGTTGTCGATGCGTTAATGGCCTTTAACAACTTCGGCCCATTTAAGGTTAATTTATTTTTATTTATTATGTTTTAATATTTTTGTTCTAAATTTCCTTTCAATATTTTTTATTAAAATTATTAGTAATTAAAATAACATTTTCACACACACACATATATATATATATATATATATATATATATATATATATATATATATATATATATATTATTTATCATAAATATAAAAATATTTAAAAATATTTAATTATTATAAATTTTAATTGTAATATAATTTATATATTCAAAAATTTATTTATTATAAATTTTAGTTATATAAATAAATATTTATTTTTTACTGTAAATAATTTAAAATACTATTTTTATACTTTCATATAATCACAAAAAACTATTAATATTATTTTTAAGATAATTATTATATAAAAATCAACAAATGTAATTGAATGTTTATATAAAATAATTTTACATGTTACTATGTAATCTATTATCTGATTTAATAAATTACTTACTACTTTTCTCTTTTTTGTCTTTCTCACAAGGGGTTCAATAATCATTTTATTAAATTAGTAGGGTTGATTATTTTGTAGTTAAGAAACATGCATCATAAAATAGAACTTTTATTTAAAGCGAAATCCATTACATGCATGTAATGGAACATTCACAGATCGCCACCCGTACCTACTTATTCTAAAGAGTAGGCCTAGAAAAGGCTGCGACATACAAGTACAGTCAGTCATGCATGGTTCAAGCGGACAGACGCAGCGACGCAGAACCGAGACCGTAGAAACCGTTGGATGCAAAGGCATCACCATCACACACACATCTACAATTTTTTGTGATGTTGCCCTTTATCTGAGCAGTGTAATTACTCTGTATATCGAAATACCTGTCGTAAATCATAACCCCACCATAGTTCGAAGCTTTCTTCACGGTCGGTAGAACCTCAGAAATAAGAGCTTCGGGGGTTATATATCCCGCTATCTCATCGGAAGCCACGAGGCCAAGGAATATTGAGCTCTTGGGAACGTTTTTGGTCCATTTGCTCCATTCTTTCAAAAGATTGGAAGCGTCGTTGTTTGCGTAAATGCAAGGGTTCTGGTAGAAGAACTCCACCCAGATGTAATCGAAGAGGCCAGTGCTGATTGCGTTGCCCAGGTAGTAATCAGGGTACACACATTGTGGCGACGCGGATAGGTAAATTTTTCTGGCGCTTGTGGAGGCGTTAATGGCCTTAACAACTTCGGCCCATTTAAGGTTTTCCCCATCCGCCACGTCAGCGATGTCGATGCCGTCCAAGGACACGTTCCCCAGTGGACCAGGTTGCCCGCTCAGGTAATTCTCCAAGAGGTAGCTCGCAAGTTGTTCCGCCGACGTGGGGTCGGACTTTGAGTGGCGGTTTCGGGCTTTTACGATTTCGTCTTGGCCAATGGAAAGGAAGACTTTGATGTTGTTTTTTTGGCAATATTCTATTTGTGGCTGTAGCTTGGAGCAAGGGTAGGTGTCGGAGCCACAGTGACCTGCCAAGTTTAGCACTGGGGTGGTGCCGTCATCGTACACCAGAAGGCTTTCGAGGATCACAATGTTGTAGTTCTCACTGGCACATACACTCTCTAAGGTGCCCTCGGTGGCTTCGGATTTTTGGCCCCAGTAAACGGAAATGGCCCCGGCGCCAACGCAATCAACTGCGTTGGAGGTGGTTGCCAAAGAGAGGGTTATGAGGGCAAAGAGGAGTAATGTCATTGGTGGTTGTTTTGGGATAGCCATGGTTAAGTGTTGTTGTTGGTTAATTATGGGTAGTACTCTTGTTTAGCTCGATGACTTTTGGAGGCATGGGAAGCCACCAATTTATAATGGAGATTTTTGCCTCGACATTAACTAATTAATTCTCTCATGTAATGTGAAATGAAGTTTTATTGCACATGTTTTCTATGTTTAAACTTTTGTGGCCGGTCATTTATATATATTATTATTAAATGTATTTTTTTTGGTAACCGAGTATCGTATAAAAGTATTGATTAGAAAATTAGTAAAAAAACGTGTTTTGATTTTGTCGAAAATTAAGATAAATTAATTGCATTAAAAACTATCATGTTAATGTGCTGAAAATACATAGGGGTGATCATTGTTGACCGACTCTCTGTATTGAATTATTGTGAGGAAGTGCACCTAGTGATATAGTGAAAGTGAATGTACATGGATAATGGATTATCACATCTTTATTTGATTGTGTAGCGGTGGATAAATAATGTGATAGTAAAGCTATCGAGTTTCACACAGAAATTGTATATACTAACTTTTAGCATTAGTTAAAGTAAATAGGAAGTTAAGTTGTCAGACTAGTGGTTAATTGTGGAAAGTTAGTTTGATTTAAATTATACTTCAGATTAAATTAAATTGACATATGAAAACTCAAGCATAAAGTAACTCGTGTCTGTGTTCTTACCTCTTATATTTATTCTCTCAAACTTCAACCTCAGTATTCCTACCTCTTATGTTTTTCTCTTAAACTTCAATCTCACACGTTAGTTCAACGTTTGAATTTTCTTTAGAACCCATCTCACTTCCTTGGTGCTTGTTATAGTTGTCAAAGCAATACTTTATTTAATTCGTAACACATGCTAGGCACTCATGTATTAGCATGCAGTTATAATTAGGTATTTATTTAAGTTTTTTTCTCTTACTCAGCAGATAGTTGTACTATTACTTTCTCTTAAGTTATATATAAGAATTTAGTTCTCAAAATTGTCCGTATAAAAATTTTTACATAGTTGACCAAATAAAAGTTATTTCAAATATAATATTTAAAATAATTTTATAAAAAACAACAAATATACTATATATAACCATGGGTAATTAAATGAAAATTTATCCATATATTTTAAATAAACTCATCATACAAAGCCTCGTGTTACCTCAACTTTCTTATTTTAGTCTAGGCTCATTTTCATTTTCCCAGTTTCATTCAACTTCGTCTATTTCTGGCTATGTTTCTCAACATTTTTTTACCAATTTGATTGAGAGGGGTTTCCTTTGGTTCCTTAAGGAGATAATTTTCCCTCTTAATTTTAAAAGTTTTCTGAAGTAAAAACTCATCTATTTGTAATTTTATCAGAAGTGTATATTTTGTGGAGATTTGGTGACAGTGACTAAATTTAATTTTAAAAGAATGTTTAAGAAAACCTCACTAGTATTTTTTTTTTCTTTTAAATATATAACAAGTATGGAACGTAACAGAAAAGAAGATCGAAAATGTCGTGGATATATACTGAAATGGAAGGCACTGCAAAAAATAAAATAATAATAAGAAACTGATTTGTGGTCCTTCGAGGGAGATGGTTTAAGCTGCACTATTATTTAGTCCGTGGAAGAAACGGATCACGCACGCGTCTGCACTGCAGGATAATAAACTATTTACCAAAAATTGTTTGTTTCCACGTCCAATCCGGTTTTCAAGATCTTCAATTTTGTCTTTCCATTATCTTGGGCCACGTTGTAACAAGAGTTTCAAAGATAACTATATAAATTATACTGTAATTAAAATTCATAACAAAAATAAATTTTAATTTATAAATTATATATTAAATTTATGATAAATAATTTATAGCATAACGCGTACAATATTATTTTTAATTGTTGATAAATTTTAAAATATACTAAAATTTAATTTAAAAATAGAAAAAATGATAGATTAGAAAATGAGAAGTTAAAACTTTTTTTTCTGAAAACATTCTCGTTAAAAAAAATTTAAAAGCATGTTTGTCATTGCATTTTCAAGAAATAAATTATAAATTATAAATTTAACACCTATTCAGGACACTGGTTATTACTCTAATAAAAATGAAAAAGATAAATTAAAAAAGAGGTTAAAAAAATCTCTAAAAATATTAAAAAATTTTCTTAAAATTATTTTTGGGAAGAATAATTCTTAAATCTGATTCAAAATAATTATTCTAATTTATATATAGATGATTATTAAAAAATATTCAATATACTTTATTAAATATTTTAATTATTCAAAAATTAAAAGTAAATATTTTTTATTTTATCATATATTTTATTTTTTAATAAAATATATTAAAAATTGATTAAATAATAACATTATTTTTTACATTTCAAAAAATATTTATTATATTAAAATAATAATATATTATATACTTCAAAAATTCCCGCGTGGGCGACTGTAAAAATTTAGAATATAACTAGACATGATTCTCGTGCCGATCGTAGAAAATATAGTTTTATTAAAAATGGTCGTGGCTAGATTAGATTGGTGTATAATTTAACACATTTCTCATTACAAATAAAAAATTTAGCCTCACATGATCCACTGGTCTTTATCGAGAATTCATCGTTTTGGGTCTTTGAACCTGTATTGAAGTTTGATGAGAAAATACTATAGTAATTGTTGAAATAGCTGATAAAATGGCAAATCAAAATATGCTTTCTCATATTATAATAAGATGTGCCTTCCCAGACATTGTCTATAATATCTTCTTATGTACAGACTTTAATCTTATCCTCTCAACAATATTATTCAACTTTCTACCTAAGAAAAACATTGCAGTTTGATGACACCACAATGCTTAATTGTGCTTTATAATTTGTTAAATTAATTATTTTAGTGTTCATAGTTTCATTTGGTTAAATTAAATTTTTATATTTATAAAATTTATAAAATTTAGTCCAATATTTAATTTATTGTAAATTTGTTAATAACATCTGGTATGTTGACGTGACATTTAAAAAAGTTTAAAATTAAAAAAGTGTTCAAGATTTAAATTTACTGTCTATTACTTTAATAATATTGTAAAATCAAATAAACAATAACATGTATTTTTCAAAATTATATATCATAAATAAAATTTATTATTTGAATAATTTAGTAAATAAAATAAGATATTATTATTGACTTAATAATATATTTGTTTGTATAATACTAAACAATATTATTAAAATAATTATATTTTTATAATTAATTTTCTGCAATAATCATTTTAATTTAATACTAAACAAGTTATAAAATATTAAAATTAAAAAGATTATTTTAGTTATTAAAATATGATATGTTTTAAAAAAAATATAAAAAAATATATTATTTATTTTCAGATATTAAAAATTATAATTTTAATCAAAATATTGGAATACAAAATAAATTTTCAAAATATTAATAATTTTTTAATTTTTATTTTTATTAAAATATAGGGGAAAACTAATACATTAATAATGATCTTATTTCGGTCCCTAAAGTGTGGATAATTCTATATAAAAAATATATTTATAATAAGAATGAATAAGTTATAATTAAGATATATAATATTAAATAATTGTAAGTGGTTATTTGTTAGTTTTAGAATATTATATTATTTATTTATTAGTAATATATTTTTTATTCTTTATACTTTTAAGTCATATATACGTATATGTGATTTAGTAATTCTTAAGTAGAGTATTAAAGTATTAAATAGTAAGCTCAAATATCATCTAGAACAGTGATTTTTTATTTAGAATTCAGTTTTAAAACCATGATATTTAAGTATTATTCTTTAGTGAAATAACAAATATTTTTATGATCTTATTGTGAAGATAATGACTTATTTTTTAAAACAAATATATTTTTATAGTTTTTATCTTAAAGATATCATTTTTTTTCTTCTTAGATAAAATATATTTTATTTTTTCTAATAATTTTTATTTTATAATTCATTGTTACTATTTTAAAGGTTATAAATGATTGTGTTTACAATCAAATAATAATGTTTTATTTATATTGATTTGATTATAATTGACTTCATAATTAAAAAAATTTTATTAATCTTGATGTGTTAAGTAGACAAAGTTATAAATATTATATAAGAGAAAGAAAACTTGAATTTTGACATTCATTTTCTCTTTCTATCACTATTTTTTATATTTTTATTTCTTTCTATCTATTTTTTTAATTATGTTTTAAACTCTGGTATGCTTTAAACCGTGAATGCATGATTTAAATACATTGTGTAAATTTTGAAAAATCTAATAAGATAAATATATATATATAATTATGAATATTTTTTATATAAATATACTTTGTGTGGTATGTTCTTGAGGAGTTTTAAAAAATACATAATTATAAATATTTTATATAAAATTAATACCTATATATTTATTTGATAATTTTTATTTTTTGTAATTGACCTCTTCTAACATCTAATTCTACCTCTTTGCCTTTATATCAATGTCACATTATTTCTAATGTTAATTTCATCTAAAGTTATTAAAAATTTAACGATAAATTAAGTATTAGATTAAATTTTATTAATTTTGAAAATATAATATTTAATTTGAATCACTAAAATGATGAAAAACAAAGTTATCCCTTTTATAAGTTATAAAGGCTAAAAATACACTTAAGCTTACAATATTATGAGCAACTTCTCCCGTGAACGTGTGACCTATTCGTGTTGTGATCCAATTAATTGTACGATTAACTAACTTTACATGAGGATCTTCAGGACATAATAAACGAAATAGGAATTCTCAATTCTCAGTATCCGTCGGCATAACAGTGGGTGTTTAGATAATTTACATGATTAATTATATTAAAGTGAATTATCAATTTAGTTTTTTTTTTATAAAAATAGATTAAATTGCTCTCTCATTTAACACTTTAAAGTATATAAGTATAATTTTAATAATAAAAAATTAGTATTTTTATCGATTCAATAATATATTTAGTTTCAAAAATATATTTTTAATATTATATAAGATATTATATTTATTATTATTATTATTATTATTATTATTATTATTATTATTATTATTATTATTATTATTATTTTATTAATATCAGTTCAAATATGGTTAAACAATTAAATTTTGAACCAATTTTAAAAATATTGTATAGTTCTTCCTTCTCTTGAATTAACTAAATTTTAGGTATTTCTTTTATATACTACATTTATCATTTTTAGTGATATTTATTATAAAAATATTATCAATATTTTTTTAGTAATATTTTTTATATTTTTAATAATATTTATTAAATACAAAATGTTACTAATGACATTTTACAATAGAACATATATAAAATAATTATTAAAATATTACCAAAACTAATAAATAATGTTTTTTACATTTTTTAAATATTGGTTAAAGTTATATATATTGGAGGAAGAGACTCTTTGAATCTTGGACTAGGGCGCAAGCACGGTCCATGAACTAAGAAAAAGTCTTAAGAATGAACTGGACTGGCCACTGCGATCCTCGTAACAACAACTACACCAAGGTTGGCGTTGTGGACGCTGTTAAATGACATAAATTTTGGCATAGCATATGAAAAAGTTTCCACTGAATTTATTCATTTATATTATTTTTTATTTTTTATATTGTTTATTATTTTTTAAACCCCTTTAGTAGCAATTATGTCCAAACTTACGGCGTGAACAAAATTTAAAAAAAAAAAAAGAAAAAATTATTAAATAAGATGTATAAATCTATAAAAATTTATCATTTTTAATAAATTTCAACTAAACAGTAACAAATGTTAGAAAATGTGAAGCAAACGTTTTCATCCCCAGGGCACAGGAATAGTGTATTTGAGTCTGCTCCTTGTAAACGAAAATATCCTAATAGATTTATAGGCACTCTTTGACACGGGAGACTTTGACTTTTGTTAGGGTTTTAAATTAAAAAAAAAAAAGAGTAAATGCTAGATGTTGAAACATTATGACAAAGAATCTGAAATCTCTAATAACTCATTTCGGACGGTCTAGTTGGTATGGAACAGCTCAACGAACCAATCCTTGATGCTGAAAGCATATTTCTGATTTCAATTTCTTAACCAAAATTTCAATAACATCTAGAAACATAACAAAATTACAGTGGAAAAAAAAAATAATAGCAATAATATATAGAAGAGAATATGAAACCTAGGAATGAAACAATCCAACAAAATGTAAGCGTGGCATTGACTCTAACAGGCAATAATTAGATTATGCTCTTGTGAAGCTAAACGTATTGTCTTGAAGCATGATTTGTGGCCACTCTCTATTCTTTTGGTTTACACTTTCCTAACCTGGATGTTGTGAGTGGATTGGAACCTCCATATGGGTTGCCTACCACTTTGTACAAGTGCTATTTCTTCTCCTTCCTTCACCATTCCTTGCTCCTGTGCACAGAAACCAAGCAAATATGATCATATAGAAACCAAAAAAGAAATGCACGGAATCCACCTTCATAAAAAAATGAAAAGAAATAGCGAAATGACACAACAAGCCTCATTTTAAGCTGTCATGTGTATTGATAAACATTGGTTAGAAATAGTATATGAATGGAGTGTATACGTGAGAAATAACTTTTATTTTACAAGTCAATTTTATAGAGTTAAAATATATCCAAACTCACATTCTAAGAATGTAATAGTATTTTGGAGGCAGAAGAATCTTTTCAGGAAGTGACATCTCCTAAAAAAGATTAAGCAATCACCTCCAAAGAATGTTTCACGAGTAAATGAATTTCATTTGATAGCTACAAATCACATAAAAATTATATTCAACAAAAGTTTGATAAACCATTTAAAAGGATTTTTTTTTTTTTTTTCCTTTAATAGGGAAATGCCTTTAAATAGGATTTGGAGAGCCAATTGTCCCCACTCATTAGTGTCTTAGCACAAAAACATGCTTGTGATAATCAAGGTTAGTTAATAGAAACAGTAGACATTTTCATAGGTATGTACAACACGAAGCATGGGCATACATACACCAGTGGCATGAAGTTGACACAAAGGTAAATTGATGAAGTAATGCGTGCATGAATAGATCCCAAGCACATAAATTTTGACTGTAAAAGCTACCCTGACGGTATTGGGAGTGGGAAACCATATAGGGAATTTTGAAATCAGTTCAAACTTCAAACTACCATTTATCAAGTTAGTTGGTAGAAGTAATTTGAATCCAAAACAACTAAGTATGTGTTTGGAACGCTGTTAAGTCACGTTCAACACCAATCCACTATGAGAGGGATTGGTGTTGGGCGTGCATTGGAAAGTGAGTACCACATAAAACAAACACACCCAAGTCATTGGACACATCCTCCGAACATTACCTGCAGCAAATCCAAGGCTCTTCTGAAAGTCGCTTCAGAATCGTTGCAGAATTCCATGTATACAGGACAGACTCCTTGATACAAAGCCAGCCTCTGCTGTACCCTCTTCCTGCATGACCGGCAAACTTAGGGAGATAATAAATCCGTCATAGCATACAACTAGATACATGTAAAGTGATTCTCATTTCTTGAGATGCATACACCAATGAAACAAAAGAAATCAACTCATAGGTAACTGTTACTTTTAACAGCTTCTAAAGAAGCTGATTCATCAAATTTATTTTCTGCAAATCCTAACATTTCATAAGGCAACAAATCAAGCAATTTTGTAAGTTTTATGTGCAGACATTCAACCAAGAAATTGAGAAAATTTCAAGTTAATTTTTTGAAATAATAAGGGAAAATATCCATACAAATTTTTTTTAGAAAAGAAATATTTTTATCAATAAGAGAAAGGGGACAAAATGAACTCACTCATCTGTAAAAGCAAATATGGTGCCAGAAGGACGATAGTGGCTCAGTAGGATAGCCATGAAACCCGTTCTAGTGAAGACAACAGTTGAGGTTCCAAGGGTGTTAGACATCATGGTTGCATGGTATGCAAACATCTCGCTCATGTGGTTCTACATTGAACCAAATAGAAAAAGTCAAGATACAAACTTTAGATCTGACAATCAAATAAGTGCAATGGATTAAATAGAAAGTCAACATGGCAAAAAAAAAAAAATAGATTGACTTCAAACCTTGAACACTTGACCAATATTAGGTGGCAGTTGACCACTTTGTATAGTGGCTTCTGTTCTCAATGCTACTGTGTGCATTACTTTCACAGCTTTTAGCGGGAACCTGCATAATAATAAATTGAATAATTCTTTTTTGCTAGTGGTTAATTGAATTATTAACTTGGTTAGTTAGTGTGTGTGTGTTTGTGTGTGTGGTCACTAACTCCCTAAACATTAGCAGTAACTAACTCCCTAGACATGCCGGACACTTAAAAGGAAGGAAAACTATTTACTTACTTTCCATGAGCTGTTTCTCCAGACAACATTATTCCATCAGAGCCTTCTCGAACGGCAATTGCTATATCTGATACCTCTGCTCTGGTTGGAGTTGGGTGAACAATCATGCTTTCTAGCATATTTGTTGCCACAATAACAGCCTTCCCCATGCTTCTACACAAGTTGATTATCTCTTCCTACATTAACAGGCATTACAAATGTTAAGATGAGCTTAACTTGACATCCATCCGGCGGTATAAATGATAACAACTGATAATTATCTTTACTGTAGATCCTTAGTTCTTTGGTAAAGGAGTTTACCTGCAAAAGTGGAACCTCTTCAATAGGGAGCTCAGCACCAAGATCTCCTCTTGCAACCATAGCCTAAATAAAACGGAAAAAAAATATAGGTCAACATCAGTAATCAGTACAGAAATACTCCACAAACTCTATAAGTCATAACCACTAAAGCAAAACACATGCAACAGTAAGCAGCAAGCATAAAGAAATAATGCAAGGATTAGATTAGCACCCCATCAGATGCAGTGATAATTGAATGCAAGTTTGGTATAGAGTCTGCACTTTCAATTTTTACGATGACATGTATATCAGCACCACAACCTGCAGTATTGAATGGGGAATTTATCATATTTATAATTTAAATATGCAGCAAACTAAACGGATAAATTTTAAGAAGTATTTCTCAATTACTCTTCAAATAATTCTTCAATTCATG
Source organism: Mucuna pruriens (assembly GCA_025330945.1). NCBI lineage: Eukaryota > Viridiplantae > Streptophyta > Magnoliopsida > Fabales > Fabaceae > Mucuna > Mucuna pruriens. The sequence goes on from JAENHJ010000305.1 coordinate 432,107, forward strand.
GACAACTTCAGCATCCTTAACAAAGGAAACAGCATAGAAGTCAACTTTGTTATCCACTCCAAACTTGATATCATCCCAATCCTTCTCTGCAAAAAATCAATGTGAATATTATGTCCATAAGAAACCACCATTACATCAATCCTCAGCAACTACCCTCCCACACAACTAGAGGCACACAGAGAAATAGACACTAGAAAATCGTCAAGATTGAGATTAATAAACTGAATACTGACCAGTGATTGAAGGCAGTGTTGCACTTTTTCCTCTAACATTCAAATGTCGCCTTGACTTGAGCTCTCCTCCATCAACAACTTCACATTTCACAGAATCCTCTGTCTTAGACTTAACCACCATAGACATCATACCACCTACATCACACATCAAAGAGTAAGCAACATTACCTTTCACCCAAAAGCTCCATCCTTCTAAGAATAAAAAGACAAGTGGATACAACTATAAGAGTGTTAAATAATGGGTCCAACCCTTTTCTGGACCCCACATGGTGGGACCTTTATAGCACTAGGTTTCCCTTTTATAAGAGTGTCAAGTAAGTTGTTGATGTGTTATATATTCTATCTAGCCTATCATATTCTTTGGAAGAACATCAGCATTACATCTTTCAACAGTTTAGTTCATTTCATATGTAGATTGAAACTTATGTAACAGATCTAAACAGCATCCCATTATCCTGCACAAACAAAGATGGCACTGAACATGTTTCTTAGATAAAAAAGCTACCAATGTAGCTCAGAAACAGATCAATCAAAGACAAGTGATAACATAATTTCACCAAACGGTGGCCTCGGAGAGGCCTATCTCTAGGTTATAATGCATTAATTATGTAACGTCCTTGAGATTTGTCCCTCACTGCAGGGAAAACTCCTCAATAAAATTTAAATAAATATGCATAAATTACACCAATGTTGGAATGCTAATTTATCAATCCATGAGCATAACAAAAAGTTTATGGAATTTGAACATTTTAGAGGGTGTTTGAATTGGCATTGAGTTCTGCTTAACGCCAATCCTTTGTGAGAGTGTCATCTCCATTGAATGTGCATTGGAGAACGTGAGATTTAGGTAAAGCATACACATACTTAATTAATCAGTTGATAACCATACCATCAACAAGAATCATGTCTGCCACTTCCACATCATTGACAAAATCATCATAATTCACACTAACACAATCTGCAGTTCCAACACCTCTCTTAATAGTAAAAGTGAATTCCTGCCCAGGCATTAATGTAATTGGTTGTGGCAAATCCCCGCTCCTAACTTCAGGACCCTAAGAACAACAGAAAAGAAATATTACATAACACAGAATCAAATACTCTTGATTTGAAAAGAAGAATGTTTGAGAGGAATTGTGTAAATATGCTACATATTTGATCTCATGTAAGTTCATATTAGCTTATTTTCTGTTCAAAACAGCATATAACCAAAAGCTTACTGAGAGGGTTTATGAAAAAGAAAATCAATTATTCTCAAATTTAATAAAACCAGACATAGCTTGATTACAATCAATCAATCAATTGAGAGAAAAAGGGGCTAATTGGAAGCTGACAGTCTAATAATCAGTAGTTAACATATAGCCTAATCACTAGCTAGTCAATTTAATTGCAGTTGACCAATTTAATGGCACTCCACACAACAACAGTGCAGTGCTCTGCTACATGCATTCAGGAGAGGCTCTATGGTTGCTATGCTGCTATAGCAGTTATTATGGTTGCATTAACAACCTTATTTAGGATTAGGTTAGGTGATTGCTGATTGGCTTGTTTGGGGTAAAGCCATTGTCTCTTTAAGGGGGTTCCCTTACCAGATATTTAGAGGACTGGGCTGCTTTGCTTTATTGATGTTTCCTCTTTCTCAACAGTTTTATTTTCCATTTTTGTGGCAGAAGATCCCTTACGCTTCAATGAATTGCTTGTACTTTTATTACCTCCACCTTAATAAGTTTCTTCCTTAATCATAACTCAAAACATATTCCTAACACAGTTATCCATCCCAGACACTGATGCTTTGCGGCCAATCCCAAAAATGCTAGTGGGATAGTAGATAGCTGGATGGCTGCTATTTCAAAGACTACAGATACAAGCTAACTAATTAATATTACACATATAAATGCTAAAAAATATCACATAAAGGAAAAGATATAACAGAACACAAAGATATAACAGAGGGATGAGCCGTAGAACAGAATGAGGACTGCACAAAATAAGAGAAACAGAAAGGTGCATGACAGGTGGCAGAGGAAGAGCACAAACCTTTCTTCACGATTTTTTGAGAACTAAAAGGAATAGAGGATGTGCAAACAATTGACAGAACAGAGCACATGCAAAACAGTGAAGTGGGTATGCCCAGGCTTTGCCAGAAAAAGGCTGAGCTTGGCCAGAAACAGTGGTGGCAACTGGCAAGCATCGGGTGTTGGTGGTTTGTGTCAAAACAGGAGAGGGAGCAGTCATGTTGTGTGGATAAAGCTTTAAACAAGCTTTCTGTAACCCATCATAATTGTGCTATTATAGCAGAGAAAATGCTGCAATTGTGGCTGCAAAAGCCGCACCAAAAAACCGCTCTGCTATTTGAATTCTGTAGTAGCACAAGGCCACTCCATGAAATCACTATAGCATGCTATTAAACATAGTAGTCAACAGCATGCTATAGTGGCATCACAAAGCACAGCAGGCATGGCCGCAACAGGATTCAAATAGAGGAGAAACTTTTGGAGCAGTTGTTGCCAGCCAAAATAGCAGCATTTTGCATGCTATAGCAGCTTTTTACTGGGATGGGATTCAGAAACCCACTGTTACCCTTGTAATATCATCATTTAGGGGTTCTTGAGGGTCAAAGTTGTGATTTCTCCCCCCAATTTTGGAACTTAAGGAAAAACCTATCTTTCCCTAGTTTTCCCACTGTGTGACACTCTTTCATCACTCTCCTATATCCAGCCATATTTCAAGCATATTCCATTGTTCTTTGGCCAGCTTGTGATATCTGCAGCCCTCAATTCTGTTCTGTTCCCATTTCTCTTAGATCTCAGTTACTGTTGCATCCCTCTGTTCTTTCTGTTTCGTTCGGTCCTTTGTGGCAGTAGATTCCACATTATGAAACAGGTCTTTCAAGTTTCATCTTTCTCTGCAGCAATTTCAGCTAGAATCAAGGTTTGTGGGCTTATTGCAACCGCAATTGCAGCCGCATTACCCGCAACATCCCGCAATATCAAGGATAAGAACAAAACCGCACCGCGACCAGAGTTAAAAAACTTTTGGAAAAATCCAAACACTACTTATACAATAATAGTAATTGACAAATGCCATCAATAGCAGCATTCCGTTAAACCACTAGTGAGGAAACTATCCAGCTTACGTCCAATATAAAATTGTGAGAAAGCAAATATACACAAACAACATAATAAACAAAAGAGAAAAACAATGTTAGAGAGAATAACCAACTAACCTTTGTGTCAAGCATGATTGCAATCACATTGTCCTTGGACTGTGCATTATATTCCTTAACCAAGTCAATAACTTTCTGATGAGAAGCATGGTCCCCGTGAGACATATTGAGGCGAGCAACATTCATGCCAGCCTCAGCCAGCTTCCAAATCATTTCCCTCGTATCGGTAGAAGGTCCAATAGTGCACACTATCTTCGTCTTGCGCCTAAACGTGGGCTTAGACCACATCCCAAACGAATTGTCGCCAAATGACTGCACCCCACGCAAGTGCTGAAAATGCTCCTCCATCTAATCACCACAACCCAAAAAGGGTCACAACAATTATCCCCAAAAAAACTTAACCAACGCAAAAAGCACGAACCTTTGGATCATCTTCTGTCGACACGGGGATGACTTCAGAGTGGGCAGATTTCCTTGCACTGATCTGCAAGCTTCTGAAGCCAAGGTAGGAGCGTTTTCTGTTGGAAGAGAACACCTTTGAAGCAAAAGATGGAGGTATTAACAGGTTTCGGGCCCTGTCATTTGCAGATCCAGAAGTGGGGCACAAAGGGGTGCTTTGAATGGATCGTGAGGCTGCGACCTGAGCCATTGTTGGAAAGAGAGAGGAATGGGGTGGAAGAGGAAGGAGAGTGTGGGAGACGTATAAGAAGACGGTCAAGGGAAAATGGAAGTTGGAAAAATCGCCGCCGAGTTTGGCAGAAGTTCTGAGAAGACAAGGTTGGGACTTGGAAAGAAGACCTCGTTCCTATCGAAACACAATGAACACTGTACTGTGTTTTGGACATTGTTCAACGTGTTTGTTGTTGGATTTATTTAGAATGGACTTTATTTCGTGTACAAAAATATATAGGTTTTCACACTAGTATATATTTTTAAAAAAAATAGCCAGCTGTTATAATACTTCTGTTAATTTTAATACTCGTGTCTATGTGCTATGTTCTCTAAGTAACACTTGCAACATGGTAGTTGACGATATATGCATAGATGATCCATAATAGTTTAGCTACCCAAATTAAAATGAAAATATTTTTTTATTGAAATTTATATGATGATAACACATATCATATATAAATAAGTCTACAAAGTTGATCACATCCAAACATTTTTTTAAAGTGCTTTTTGCATGTAAATTATAATTGTATATTACCTTTTTCATGTAAAAAATAAGTTTCAATCATATTTGCATTCATAAAAAAGGAAAAAAATTACTTTCAATTAGTTTTTTACACTTTATATTAACGATACAATTGTTTTTTGACGAGATAAGTTGAATGACGATATAAATCTTAATAAAATAATATGATTGTAATAAGTGATAATATTTGTTTGATTCAGTATGATGGTCTTAAAGACTACATGAATAGATTTGTGAGTCATGATGCATTATGAAACTTGGTGTGGATAGAATATTTGGTTTAGTTTAGTGTGTATAAGTGGTGCATGGTGAGGTGTGCGATTAGGTAGTGGATGGTTGAGGTGGTTTAGTTTGTATTTAGTCAAGACTTTTTTTGAATTGCTCATGAGATTTACAAATTTGTTTTATGTTTTTTATGTTTTATGTCTTTAATTAGTAAAAGAAAAAGGTTCAAAATGATACCTCAAAATGTTTCAAAATTGAAATCAATCATAATTTCATAAAAAACATCATTAAGTCAAATTTTACAGTAAAATGACTAGAATGATTTTTTTAAAGATAAAGAATCGAAATGATTTTTCAAAATTACATAAAAGATTAAAAATATATTTTAACCTTTTGTATTTATCTCTAAATATTCATATGGAAAATTAAAAATTCTAAGGGATAATGTTCAACTCAAAATAACAAAATACTATTTAGATTTAATTTTTAATAAATTTTCCAGAGCAAGGCAGAAAAAATATTAAAAATGATCAAATTATATTTAAGAGGCAAATATTAAAAATATTTGACAAAAGTAGTTAAAAAAAAATATATTATGTTTTAAGATTAGAGTAATAGTTGAAATAATAAAAATATTTTTTTGGAATTTTTCTAAAAAAGAGAATTCCTGTGAAAAATAACTAAAAAAAATCCTAGTTAACTATGGAAGAAACTAGTGTCATTAAATTAGGAAAAGTCTATAAAAAACAATGTAGATTATATTTTTAAGTGTAGAATAATTCTATATAATTATTTGATTAATTTAAAATTTTATTTGGAAGGGAATTTACTCAAAATTACATCTCTCACTTCTTGTTTGGTCAATCCAAATATTTTTTTCCCATCTATTTATTTATTATTTACATCTATTTATTTATTATTTACGTATATGACTAAGAATGGACAATGGCAAGATTTTCCATTAAAATTAATTAATATTTTTATTAATTATCTAAATCATTTCTTTTTAGTGCATGATGTGGCTAAATCTCTACCATCCAACTCATTCACCCACTTGAGTTATCTTTTTTCTATCCCAAGCTTACAAAATAGGGTTGACATAAGAGGTTGTCCAAACAACCCACTATAAGATTAAGATGAACATTTAAGAGTGACTTAAATAGAATTAAACATTTTTTTTACTAATTTAGTCTAATTGGTCCATTAGGCAAATGTTAGATTGACTGTGAGTGGTTAGGTTTTCCTAATAGAAAAACTAAAAATAAAAATGTTTAGTAAGTAGTCGCATACAATAAGCCAATACCTTAATAAATAAGTAGCCGAGTAAGTACTAAGAAAATTAGTAACACTCACATTATGTTGTTATTTATAATAAACTAAACTCAAAACAACAAATAATAATTAAAGACTTCAATTTCATTCCTGTGACTTTATTTTTTTTTTTTTTATCTAGAATTTTTTAAAACCTTTGTTTATTTATAACGAAGGCTAATTTGTCCTAATAACTCCGTAGTCTGACATAAGGTCATATTTGATCTCAAAAACAGTGGCTTGAAAGAAATACAAGTCAGACCAAGTCAATCTAATTTTTACAGTTTGATATGTAAGTTAGGCCAAGTAAGATTGTCTGTTTTGTCAACTCTATCCCTTTCCCCTTTCGTTGTAGGTCAACATTTACGAATTGACGCACTAGCCCTCCATAATTTTTTTTTCTCTCATTTCCTCTCAAGGATTCAAGGTTTTTGTTTATGGATTCTAATGCTTTGCTGTTTGCCTTGTCGTTTGCCTCCATTAAAGCTTGCTAGGGCTTACCTTTATCTTCTCTTCTTCTCTTTGGGCTGTCACGATTAGCTTGGATAAAGGGGAGGAGGATTTTAAACAATTTTCTTGTTGCAAAATGGTATGGTAGATGTTAGGATGGTCCCTTAATTCCATTGATTTGTTGTCTCCTTATGTTTTGATGTATGGATTGAGTTAGAGATTAAGTGTTTGTTGTTCTTTGTGTTGGGGTTGTTTTGAATATATTTGATTGTTCTTGAATGACATAAATTGATATACTTTGTGATTGATTAGTTTAATGGAAAAATGTTTATGTTTTGGATTATTAAAATTTTCAATTTTTTACTTGATTTGGATGATGTTTTCCATGACTTTGTTGGCTTTATGGTGGGTTGATATGTTTACAATTTATTTTTATTTGTTATATTGGTAATTGAGGATTTAAAACAACAAAGTAATGAAATTGGGTCTTAAACATAGGTAATTACATGATGGATAACAAAAATAATTTTTTTTAGCATTAATTAGGATTTGAATCAAGTAACAAAAACAAATAAAATTTTACTTCTTAACACTTATATAGTCCACCACCATTTTAGTGTCTAGGTACCTAAAATGGATTCAAATTTTTGCCAATATTATTATAGATTTAGGGTTACGATCCTAAAGTGTCAAGTTAATTTAGTTTAGCTCATGAATTAGTGCATTTTAAATGTTAAGCCTCAATGAGTCGTGGATTAGTAAAAATTTAAGTTTGAACCATGGAACTTCAAGCAAATAAAAAATTAATCTTTATTAGTCACGAGTGTGCCATGATTTTTGGAGAGAATTAAGGTGAGGATAGTGATTAAATTGGCTTAACTGAACATAGACTAAATAAAAGGATTACTTAAATACCCTATACAAGTTAAGTTAGTGAGATTTAAGGTTTATGAAACTTGACCTATTTTAGTTTTAAAAACCAAATTTCCTCATAGTTTAAAATTGATTGGGAAAGAAAGTAGTCTAGGTTAATTTGACCAATTAGTAATTTGTTAAGGTACAAATGGAAATAAAAACTAATTGAATTTATGTTTTAGAGTCATGCTTTTATTGTAATGTATATTAGTGTAATCTAAATACTAATAGGATATGTAAGAAATAATAATAATTATAGTGAACACCTAAGTAATCTATTAGGAAATATATATTCTTGACATTTTGATACCAAAAGAAAATAGGAAGAAATAGAATCCTAGTAGTCTTACTTGATATTTCATTTTTAGATGACTAAAAATGAAAATAAAGAAATTTAGAAAAGAAATTAGGGAATTAATGTGTGATGAAGATATGGATTTGTACAAAAATAAAATTGTAATAAGGAGCTTTTAGTCTCCATGATTTTTGCTCTCTTTGAATTCAAATTGTTAACATATGATTTGATTATTGATGATAAACATTGAGTTTGAATTAAGATATATGTTGATAATGATGATATGTAAATATATTATAAATTAGGTGAATCTTCTCACTTTAAATTAATTATAGGTCTTAAGGCTAATTGTGAATCAACTCATTTGACCAATGAAAAAAAATCGAGATCAAAACAAGCCTAGAACTAAGACACAAACACAAACCAAAACAAGCAATAACTTGCAATCACAACACAAAGTGAGACTTAAAATCATCAAATTTATTTCTATGTCTTCAAGCATCTCATCCATACTAGTCATCACATTTTCCCTTTCCCTTTTTATGACTACAAACCCATCCCAAGAACTACCAAAAGACCTAATTACTTGAGCAACCCAATTTTTATAGTGCTATCAAAACCATAACATATCTCCCCCTCTTGAGTTGACATTATCAAAACTTAATGGCCAAATTTTAAATCAAAATACCAATATAGGAGATAAAACAATATATCCAATTTTGCTACAAATATCATATTTAAACCAAGAACTATTCAAAGATCAACATTAGCCATAAGACATTCAACAAAAAAGGTTTAGTACAATCATCACTAAAACTAAAATTAGAAACCAAATTAAAAAAAATCAAAACATTACATCAAACCAAACAAACACAACATCCTAAGAACTAAGATTTATCATCATCGATTGTAAGAGCATTTAGCTTGTCTTCAATTTCATCCAACCTTTGTGAAGATTCTCTCGAATAGGAGTTCATTTTCACCATGTTGTAAATTGATGAGCTTGAATAAGCTTTCAATTTTACTCAACAACAAAGGTTCAAATGGTGATGGAGGCTTGACATCCTCGTGTAACTAAGACCAAAACAAGCCTAAAACTAAGATGCAAAATAGACCAAAACAACATGCAACTACAACAAAAAAGTAAAGCTTAAAATCATTACAATTGGTTGATAAATTCAATAACAAACTCTAATCTTGGTTGATTTATTCTAAAGTAAGACACAACCTTACCTATGTCTTTTAGAAAAATATCTTTTGGGTCGTAAAATGCATTGAGTAAGACCAAGTTAACAAAACTTGGTTGTTTTCCTTCTAAATTGAATGTCCTGATATCCTACACTAAGTGAATGCATGTATGAGTACTAGAAAATTTTATTTATGAATGTTAAGGAGAAAAATAGCTTACATCAAGAATCATCATGGATACGTGTGTATAGAGAATAATTTCCTTTACATTAGTTAGCTTCAACAAACATTAATCTAACATAACAAATTTTGGGTTCAGTAAAGCTGACTAAAGCCCTATACCTAGTTGACATTACATATTCATAAATCACTATATTGTAAGATTCTATTATGTAGACCTAGTCTTACTTCTTTGATTCTCTTAGGTTTAATCATTGACATGTACTTCCTCATATGTAATGTTCTGATGCTTGAAAAAGTACATCTAGACATTAGACATTGATCAAATTTATCAAAATCGAAGCTAAATTCGAGAAATACTAATATAGTTTAGTTTAGTTAATTGATTAGGATAATTATAAATTTTCTTGTATCGTATTTGATTTTTAATGAATAATAATAAAAAACTAACTCCAAAAATACATTTTGGTCATGATTGATTCTTTTCATTTAAAAAGGCTCTTGGTATTAGATATAAATTATGTAAGGGGAGGCTGAGTCTCCTTGTCTTATCCCTTGAGATGGAAAGAAGGATTCAACTTGCTGTCCATTGGGCAAAATCTTGAAGGAAGGGAATGAGATGCAACAACTTACGATATCAATTAACTTTTGGTTAAACCTAATATCATTAGAGTGAGTATCCAAGACAAATTTCCACTGAATCCTATCATAAGCTTTTTCAAGGAAAACCTTGGTAGCAATTCAGCCTTTACTTCCTGTCTTATTTCTTAGAGTAGATCTTCGGAACAATAGCAATGTTATTTGACCTATGCCTTCCTGGAACAAATCTGCACTGGTTTGGGTTTCATTAGTGTAAAAATCTTTTACATATTTATTCTTAAAATATTCGTTATCAAATTAAAAAAAATATTAAGCCCTTTTAGACTATCATATTTTTATGTGGTATCTACTGGAATTCATATAGATAAATGGGACACACTTAGGTGACGAAGGACTATCATACTTCAGAATTATAATTATGAAGTGTTGACTTCAAACTTAATTTTGACAACAAATTAATAAATCTTACTTTTCGACTTTTTCTTTCTCTTTTCTAATACTATTTAATATTGTAGTAAAATGACGAGGAATAAAAAAAAAAAAACATAATCGAATAAATGAACCATTTATTCTTTAAAGTTATATATTAGGGTTATATTAGTCCTTACAATTAAGTAAAACTCAAATAAATTTTTAAATTTTTTAGAATTTTATGTAAATCCTTAAAATTAATAATTTTTTTAAAAAAATTGTTTTTGGCCCAAAAATATAACTGATAATAATAATATATATTTAAAGATTTTAGTATTTTTTTATTAATATTAGAGACTTAAATAAAATTTAAATAAGTCTGAAACTTATTTAAATTTTATTTAATTTCAGAAACTAGGAGATATAATTTCAGGATTTCTAGTAGGTGATGAATCTACTACATCTAATATATTTTATTAAGTCCAACGGCTTATAAAATTTGAGCATCGTTAATTCGAATACGATTATCGTTGCTATGAGTGGAATTTCACACCGAAAGAGCTTGGAGAACCCTAAAACGTTGAAGTCTGTCACACAGTAAGCATCATTGGAGGCACCTCACCTCGTACTTGAGCAAACTCAGACACAATGTCAAGGTTTGCTGTCTCTTCCTCTGTTTATATGCCAAAGTTTCTTCCTTTCATTCTTGCAAGGCTCTACTCTAATTCTCAGTCTCAGCCCTCATTCATTCACAATGTTGATGATGGTGTTGCCTTGTTCAACCGCATGCTCCATATGGGGATTGCCCCACCCATCATCCAATTTAACAAGATTTTAGGATCCCTTGTGAAGTTGAAGCACTATTCCACTGCTATTTCCCTTTCCAAACAATTGGAACTCAGCGGAATCATGCCAGACCTTGTTACTTTAAGCATCTTGATCAATTGTTTCTGCCATGTAAAGCTCATGACTTTCGCTTTTTCCGTGTTTGGCAAGATTCTTAAAATGGGTTATCAGCCAAACACCATAATCTTGAATACCCTTATAAGGGGTCTCTGTCTAAATGGAGAGGTGAAGAAAGCTTTGCACTTTCATGATGAGGTGCTAGCTCAAGGGTTTCAGATGAACAATGTTAGTTATGGGACCTTGATCAATGGGGTGTGTAAAATTGGAGAAACGCGAGCTGCCATGCAGTTGCTGAGAAAGGTTGAAGGGACGTTGGTTAAGCCTGATGTGGTAATGTACAACACAATCATTGATAGCCTATGCAAAGATAAACTTGTAGCTTATGCATGTGAATTGTATTCTGAAATGGCTTTGAATAAAATTTCTCCTAACATTATAACTTACAATACACTAATCCATGGCTTTTGTGTTGAGGGTCAATTGGAAGAAGCAATTAATTTCTTGAATGAAATGGTAGTGGGAAACATCGACCCGGATGATTATACCTTTAATACATTGGTTGATGCATTGTGTAAGGAGGGAAAGGTGAAAGAAGCTAAAAGTGTGTTGGTTGTGATGATGAAACAAGGTGTGAAACCGAATGTTGTTACTTTCAATACTTTAATGGATGGCTATTGCTTAGTTAATGAGGTGAACAATGCAAAGTGTGTATTCAACACTATGACTAGAAGAGGAGTGAATCCTAATGTTCGCAGCTATAATATAATGATTAATGGGCTATGTAAGATTAAAATGGTGGATGAGGCCATCAATCTCTTTGAAGAAATGCATTGTAATAATATGGTTCCTAATACAGTAACTTACAATTCTCTTATTGATGGTTTGTGCAAATCTAAGAGAATTTCTTATGTTTGGAAGCTTGTTGATGAGATGCATTATAAAGGTCAACCTGCCAATATAATAACCTACAATTGTATATTGGATGCTTTATGCAAAAATGATTATCTAGACAAGGCGATTGGATTATTCAAGAAAATTAAAGACCAAGGAATTCAGCCAACTATGTACACATACACGATACTTATAGATGGATTGTGCAAAGGTGGAAGACTTCAGAATGCAAAAGATATTTTTCAGGATCTATTGATTAAAGGCCATCAACTGAGTGTCTGTTTATATAATGTTATGATCCATGGGCTTTGTAGAGAGGGATTGTTTGATGAAGCATTGGTCTTGCAATCTAAAATGGAAGACAATGGTTGTATCCCTGATGCTGCAACTTTTGATATAATTATCCGTGCTCTCCTTGAAATTAACAAGAATGATAAGGCAGAGAAACTTCTTCATGAAATGATTGCTAGAGGCTTATTATAACAGTAAAATATGATTATTGTATAGATATTAGTGGTCAATTTCTTGTGACTTAACATAACTATTCTTTTTCTTCTTGTTGTATTGTAGACCTGATTCATCTGCTTTCAAGGATTTTTTCAGTCACTGATAATTGTTTGTGTTTCAAATATCAAACCAAGCTGAAATTGACATGATTCAATTTTCCTGTTTATTTCTTGTTCATTTTACAGAAACAGAAGATTTAACACACCAGCATATTTTTTTGTATAATCCTAGTTGTCTTAGGTGTAAAGTTGCTGACATTTCCCTGGATGTTATTGCTGCATAATTAATTGGAGTTTTTTCAAAATCTATGGTTTATTTTGGTGGTGATTGTTTAAGGAACATGTGTCTCAGGTCAGGTGTTATGCCATCTGATATGTTGCTGCACAATGAACTGGAACTATTTTAAAATTTAATTCATGATTCTGTATCATGATGTCAGGAATCTGCTTTAGTTAATGATCATCTGACTTTTACCAGATAAAAAAATGAACACATGAGATATAATCACCAGATGAGAAGAATGAAGACAAGAGATATAAAGTGTTTTTTCTTTTTATTCCTGGAAGATTTAGATGATATTTTCAATATTAAGTTGTTTGAGGATACTTTTATATGATGTTGTTTTGCATACATAGGTTTACTTTTTCTTCTATTCCTTTTCACTATTATATTATATCCTGTGAAAAAGTGATTTAGCATAAAGTTTTTTCCCTGTTGTCATTGTCCTAAAATTTTGGATTCTAAGCTTTTTATTTCAAAGGAGGTGGAACAGGTTGTGGAGTGGGAAATTGCTCATTTTGATGATCAAATATGAATGCATGGCCTAATTATCCTTACATACTGTCTCTTAATCTGAGGTTACCACTCAGGCTCACACATTTTTGAAGTCTTTAAATCATGCATTCTGTTCAGTTGGTGGAGAATGCTGTTGTGTCTATTCCAGTTGTCAATGAAGCATTGCTTGTCATGTGTGTAGAGACTCTTGAGCCTTGTTGTTGCTTGCAGAATCTCTGAGGGGTTTACATCATTGAGGCTGAAGCAATTGATGATTGTTGACCAGTGATCTCTGTAGATAGTGAGCTAATACCTCCCCTTGCCTTAATTAGGCTTTGAATCTGATGTGAACTTCCTTTTCAGTCTACTTGGCCTGTCATACTTTTATTTGATCCTCTGTTTTCTTAATGAAGTACTCATATTGTTTCCTTACAGTTTGGATGCTTAATTATTTTTAGTATCAGTGTCTATTGTGGGAGCTACTTCATGCTTGAAATTTTCATGTCTGATGTGAGATTAAAACAGGTGAAAATTTGCCCTTTTTCAGTGTCTAGTGGTGGACTGTAAGACATGTAAATAGTAATAGTTGCACAAATTTACGTTCAGACACACGTCAACATCCTTATATGGAAGTTACATCTATAGAACCCTGACTTGGCTATTAATTATTTTGGAATGGTTCAATTTGTGCAAGTATCTTTCCCTTTTAATACATGGGCAATACATGTATACATGTATGGTGTTTGAGAATTGGTGTCTAGGACAAAATTTGAAATTCAGACTAGGCATCAATCTCCCATCTTAGGTTCTACATGTTCAGTGAATCTGATAGACTAATAGCATTCGGCCAGCAGCTTTCTCCTTGCTCTATGAGTAGTTGGTAAAATTCAGTAGAACCGTGTGGACTTTTAGTGATGTGGCTAGGTTTTGTTTTGGGGAATAAGAATAGCTAAAATATGAAGCATTTTTTGTAAATTGAATCAATTTGCTATTTGTCTTTTGACCATGCTATGTTAAACGTACCTAAACTAAAGCCTTCAGGGAGCCTCTAGAGTAGTGAAAGTATAGTTTATTTATGCTCCAGGTCACTGATACAGTTCTTGGTGTGGAACCTTGGGTAGCAGAGATAATTGTTCAGGTAAAGTATATTCTTTTTAACATTTAGAATTAGAACAGCTATCTATGCTTAGATTTTTGGAGTCAGGAATAAATTTGTTTCATGTCATTTATCAAAGTTGGCTAGTTGTGACCTTTATATAAATAGATTTAACAGTAAGGCTAATTGTTTTAAATTTTTAATTCACTTGACTGTAGAACTGGAATTAAATATTCAGAAATTATGCAGCCTACTTGATACAATGAGTTAGGCTGTTTCAAAGAGAAAGATTGTCAGCAAACAACTTATATTCATGATACTTAATTATGCTGATTGCTGTCCCATTTGCTAAAGTAGGGCATACTTCTAGTAGACACTGTCAAATAAATGTCAAACCCACATTTCTCTCAAACACTGATAGGCCCATTATGCAGGTTCTTAGGAGGAAAGGAAAGAGGGTGCAAGGAAATGAAAATGGGCCTAAGGATGTAGGCCTGTGTGTGTACAAGAGGAGGAAACATGTTTCACAAGGGGAATTAGTGGGAAAGGAGAGAGATAGACATAATAAAATTGACACGTGGCAAGGGGGTAATGGGGAAAGGATACAGGAATCAAAAAGGGAGAGGGAGAATGATTGTTGAGGGAGGAGAGTGTAAATGTGAGGGGGGAGGAGAGAAATTTCATGTTGGTAATGGAGGTTTGGCTAGGCTGTGCGGAGAAGAGATTCCTTTTCTCAACCTATTGGTGCTGGCATTCCTTTCTTCTTTCCATCTTGTAAGGAATTTTTTCCATTTTCTTTTCCATCTATTGCTCCATTTTCTTTCTTGTAACGAATTATCCTCAGGCTGTAGGGAGTTAGCTCCTACCCGTGTTGAATTTAATTCTAAAAACAGATTTCCCATCACACACACACATACAAAGATGGACAGATGCAATCATCTCTAGAACTGAATTTGCTAGATTCTAGCCTACATTGTACCTCCAGATACACAATCTCCCACTTGGGATTAAGTAGAAGAGGACCCAGAGAAAGGAAGCTTAAAAATCAAAGAAACTGTTATGAAGTTGACATGAGTCCCCAACTATACCAATGCATATTAATAAGAGTCCAGCATGATCACCTATACTTCTTCAACGTGCTTCAAATATATCTAATGTTCATTCTAAACTCTTGGAATCTGAACCATCTTACAACAATTTTATGTAAGCTATCCTATGTTGTTCCGTCAATCACAATGCAATCTTGACTCAGTGCTTTGTCACTTGAAGGATCTCTATTCTGGATCTTTAGTATGGGAGGCCGATTTATCTAACTGTCACATTCTCCCCAATCCCTGCATATCACTGATCGCCTTAGAAAATTGCTATAATTACTTTTGTTAATGCCTTTCTTCTAACAGCACTGCTACAATTATTGACTAATAAAAGAGAAAATATGTAATTGCTGACCCCAAGCACCTTAGAAAATACCTCTATATGGATTGATGTCTTTGAAATGTTAAGTTCTCGGGATTTGTCCAGCCTAAGTATATGTTTGTTTAGACAATATCCAACCAATGTGCTCCAAGTATAATAATATTGGTAAAGTTGAAAATAGACTGGAGCTATATTGGGTGTAAATTGAAAACCTAATCTCAGTAGAAGTAGCAGAAGATGTGTGAAATGACAATTCAAAATTCAAAGCCTAATTGAATTTGAATTCCATGTAGTGATGCCAAGTGATAACATTATAAAATTCTGCAATGAAGCTAATGAAAGTCCTATATTCTTTTGTTCATTATGTACAAGATGATTTATATATGTTAGTCCCCCTTGGTCACTCCCAGCTTTGAAATTCAATTTTGGATATTAACAATTCCTATTGGAAAAAAGTACAAGTCCTACGTTGATTAGAGATAGAGTTAGATAAAAGTTCATGAGGAGATAAATCTTACTTTTTGAGTTAGTTTTTAGAGTTGAGTTAGGTCTAAATCTACATTCTTAAGATAGTATCAGAACCTATCCAAGATTTGTTATTGGGGCATTTACCATATTATCCACACATCAAGTATAATAGTGCTAAGCGTGCGGGGGTATATTAGAAAAGTGCGGGGGTATATTAGAAAAAACTCAAGTCTCGCATTGCTTAGAGATAGAGTTTGATTGAACTTACTTTTGGGATTGAGTTAGATCTTAAATTACACTCTTAAGAGTTATTTTCCTCCCTTCTAATAATGGGAAAATTTATTGTATCTGAATGTTATTGTTACCAAATGCTAAATAATATGATATTAGTATTAATAAAAGGTCCATTTTTTATTGCTCCCAAAACAAAAGGTTCAATTTTGTCCTCGACAATTTTGCTGTTTGGGTAGTAACTAGCAATGATTGCTATGTTCATCTTTAGCAATTAGGATTTTGCGTTTTGGACAGGTTGGTTATGGTTAGGAACTTAGGGTGTATTAAATGGAGAATTTACTGAATGTTGAAAAAGGTAGAGACACCATATTGATTTGATGCAAGTCATTTATCAATGTAGTAGTATAGTACAAAAATGATTGTGAACTGAGTTACAGATAGAGTGTCAATGATAGGAAACAGGTAGAGTTGTGCATTAATAGTCTATTAAGGAAGAAGGGCATGGTTTTAGAGTTTTCTAATTTGTATTATTGTTGTTTTGTCCTGTTGGTTGGTTTCTCAGTATGGCACTATGGTTTTCATCATATCTACTATAATTAAGTTGGTTTCTGCAGGTTATGCTCCTCTGGGTTGCCTCATTTTCGTTGCTTGGATATTAGATACCGAGGGCAAACAGAAATGTACGGAAAAGAGTCTCTTTCATATATATAAGGAGATCTTTGTGTGCTGATGTTGCTGAGGATGTGGCTAGGATTGCAACACGTCATCTTGCCTTGCAAAGTTTCAACCACCTGCATTTGATTGTTTCAAATTTAAACTTGATATCAAGTGGCAGTTTGATGTCAGTTGAGGCTCCTTCATGTTCCCCTTTACAATTTAGCTGTCACTAGTGAACCTAAATATGTTGCCAGTCCACGTTACTACCCGTGTTACCATCTCGCAGAGCAAGCAGTTGTGACACAAGACCAGAACTCAATGGATCTACACTGTGGTTCTCTCAGTTTGTGCCACCATAAGGGAAGGATTGGCTTCTGTGGTTTACTTCCCCATTAACTATGTACTTGTCTGCATGCTGTGCCATGTTAGTTAGCTCAGCAGCTATTTTTCCTTGACACATTTTATAATGCAGAGGATGCTACCTTTTGTATTTCTCAGCATGGTGATGGATCTGTCTTCATATGGTCTAGGAACCTGTTGCCACAAATGATGTTGCATAGCTGTTAAATGCTTTTGTTTTTTTGGATCTCATGATATAATACTTCATTATTTCTCTTCATGCTGGCATCAGCATCATCTCTGCCATCTCTGACATCTCAGCCTGCCTTGACAAAGATTTCATTAATAATATATTACACTTAATTACCAAAAAATTAAAAAATTTCCATTTCCCACCACTTGCCCAATTAATAAGAGGAAGGCGGAAGGATTTGTTGCATTGCAATATTGCATCACTTTTGTCAATATAGAAGTATTTCTAACACCATGGATATATTTCTAACTTCAGGGATGGTACAATATGAAAACAGCATTCATAATTGTACATTCTAGAGTGTCACATGAAATTTCCTAGTAAACTCTCACCCAAGCATTTGGTTCTTTTACCATTGTGATATTTAAAAGATTAAGAGTATAATTAAGCAATGTTAATGTGTCAGAAATGTCAGAACTAAGTTATCATCATGTTATTATCTAGTAACATATCAGTATATTTTATTAAATATTTAACAAGAGATAAATGAAAAGATTAAAACTGCATAGTTGTAATATATGGAGGTTTCAATTTTTGCAATTGAAATTTGAAATACTAAAATAGTAGAATTATGATACTTAAGAAATTAAAGGTATAATTAAGCTCAATATTTTTTTAAGAAAAAGGTGGTATGCTCTAGATAGTGAAGGATATAACTGAAACTTAAATTTGTGGTTTAATTTATGAGTAACAAAACCATATACTATAGGGACTATAATTGCACTACGACATCCTTACTTGCTGGGCCGGAGAGTTGGAGAGTCGTTGACAAACAGTTTAAGGTGTGCTAGCTGGCTTGATTCTCTTCTCCATTTGAAGTTTATCCCAATTCCCAACCTATATTCTTGCAGTTAAATTTCTGTCGTACTTAGGTTCCTTTGTACTTGCATGAATGGTGTAACGTCTTTTCAGAATTAGACTGCATTTATGAGTGATGGATTTAGCAGCCAATACTCATTGTCTTCAATGGGGACATAAGAAGGGGACCAATTGGTTTCAAGTCACTATGTAATCCTTGCTTAGTGGCTTTTGTCCCCAAAACCTTTGTTGATGTCTACCTCTTTATCCGACATCCCCTGGGACCCTTGTCTGCTCCTATTTTAAAATTTCCAGTAAATTATTTTTTTTATCCCATATTGACATTTTAAAATATTTTTCATATACATGTTATAAGAATTGAACTCTTAATTACATAATTAAGAAACACAATTGTTTATCAATCATATAGCGATAATATTTTTAGTAAATTGTTTGTCAAGTCTAATCAGTTCATTTTTCGAAGAAAAGGACAGTTTCAAAATCAATGTTTTAGACTGGAGAAGATTTGTATGTAGCACCACACATGGCTTGTAGTGGATGTAAAAGACTGAAATTTCCTTGCCATGAAAATCATGATATTTTTTTAGTTCACATTTCAGATCTCTGTTTAACTGATTCAAGGACAACAATACAGCTACGTGTGTCTCAAGTACTCTAGTGGTAATGGTGTCATGAAATTTATCCATTTCTGCGTCTGCCATGAGGATGAGAACATACCCATTGTCCTTTTTACATTTGTTTTTTTGCTGTAAGTTGTAAGTACTATAGAGTATTGCAATTGGTTTCTAATTCATATTTGATTTTTTTTTATTATTTGGAAAAATTATACAGAAGATTTTTTTGAGATGTATATGTAGGGATTAAACATTCAACTAATAAATTTAATATATGGTTACATATTAACCGCCCTTAAACATCATTAATCAACTGAAGGGTTTGTTGTTCTTAAGTATGAAAAACTTGAGATAATAATTTTAATTCCCCAAGTACACATGTAAAATTAATTTATTCTTTCAAAGGAAATTGACATTGATTTATCAATTAAGGAAAGTGCCATCAAAATCATATTTTGTTGTCTGAATTTTGAGAATATCGTTATTGGAGTTTCTGATTGTGGGTCTCAACTAATATCACATTCTCTGATTAATGAACTAAACTGATGCTAACCTTTTCTCAGAAGATCAAATATGTCAATTTATTATCCATGTGTTGCATTAAATTCAACTTTATTTAAGGGCCCAAATTGATTTTCCTTGAATAAAGTATTCTGTTTATACATTGAATGCCAAGATGTGGCACGGGAATTTAAATAAAATTGAAGCTAAGATTACTTAATTTGTTTTTTGTTTCTACTATCAGTCTTGTAAAATTTTGCTTATTCTCTCTTGTACCTATGCTACTTTTCCTATAACTTCATTATTTGCTACAGTACCAGCGTACCAATTTCATAGCAATAGATAAATTTTGAAATAAATTATTGACACCCGAAAGCGAAATACGATTTTGATTGACACAATTTACAAGACAATTTTAACGGGGTCAATTTTGAACGTTCACCAAACCATGTTTCGTCTGTGACACAAAGAGAGCCTTAATAAATGAAAACTTTTCTTTGAATGCTTTGCTTTATAGTTTGGGGACATTTTGCCCCACTAGGCATAGATTTGCCTATGGAATATTTTGACGATGGGGCTTACTTATTAGTTTCTAGATATATTAAGTGTCGTCGTGTCTTGATTAAGACTCTAATCTAGCGTATAAAAAATTGCATGACTCTTACAGACATACGGAACACCGCTTTTGTTCTTCTTCCATGGAAACAATTATTTTGTCTAGAATATCTCATCCATATAATAATGGTCCAATAGAATATGCATATCAATGTCCTTTAGGTTACATGCACGTAATGAATATGGTACCATGGGATATTTTATCACTTGTGTTCAACCTTATGTTGCAGCAGTTGGGATGTGATCATCCAAGTGATGAAATCACCCTTCCAATTTGGTCATATCCTTCCAACTATAAATAAACACTACACAATAAGACAACAATCAAACAGGGCATACTTAGCAAAATGAACAACATGGTCCCTATTGTTTTTTTTCAGAAATTTGATTTGTGACACAACTTGGGAGGATTTGAACTAATTATTCTTTTCCTTATTCAACATGTGTAGCTACAAAGATTCCCTTTGATTACTTTTGATTTTACTGAACAAAAGCTCTGGGGCTACGCATTCTAAAAGCATGCACAAGACTAGTTCTGCTTAATTTTTTCTAGATTCTTAATGTGCTACATCTGAATGACATGCATGAATGGACCTCTTCTTGCTTTTCATTAAATTATAAATTAGTCCTAAGTTCTAGAAGCAAAACCGTCCAACTCCCTTTGTAAAATTTTTAAAGCAGCAAATGATTAAAAAGGAGGGGTGAGGCTAACTACTGATGCAACAAGACATTATGGGCCTAGTGGGGCTCACATTTCTGTTTCTTTTTTTTTTTCTTTTCTCAATTCCAATTATTAAATTTCATTGTCTCTTGCCAGACAGCCATATACTCAATTGTTAGAGAGAGATGATATGATATATTAAGGTATATATATATATATACACAAGTTAAAAGATATGCTGCACAAGAGTACTCCTTTACATTGTCCAAATTGTCAATTATTTCAAGGATTCCTTCCACACCTTCAAAGTAGAAGCCATGGAAACTTCTCATCCTCTTTCTATTGAAAGCTTCTCTTACAGTTGGTTAGTGAACCTTAAGCCATCACTAGAAAGCCTAGATGGCTCCCTCAGAACTTCCCTTGATGCTTCTGATGAAGCTTCCTTCATTGAGATGGACCCAAGAATGCCACCTTCTAAAAGATTCTTCAGAAATTCCCAAGATTTCAAATTTGACTTCCCAATTTCACAGTCCCCTCTCACCCTTGTTGATGCTGATGAGCTCTTTTCAAATGGTTACCTCATGCCCCTTTTTGTTGAGTCATTGAAGATGGAAGCATATGAGGCCTCAGATGCCAATCCAAGCCTACCTTCCTCATCATCACATGTGCCAAAAAGTGTGGTTCCTAATGGTCATCCTAGATGCCCTTCATTGAAAAGGTGCAGAACATTATCAAGGAGAATATTTCAGAAGTATCTCAACTTCTTAAGGCCCTTGTGTAGAAGATTGAGGGGTGGCAAATCAGGTTCAAAACCTGAGTCTGTTATTAAAAGAACCGAGTCAGCAAAGAATAGGGGATACTATTCTGAAACATCCCCACGGATTAGTGTAGCTTATTCTGCTGATGACTGGCGCAAGTCCTGTGATTCTGAAAGCTCAATTTATGAAGCAGTTCTCCATTGCAAAAGATCCATTGGTATGTACAAGTTCATTGTGTATATCAATTATGCATATTTTGTGCTCAAGGTTTTAAATTGCCATCACGATGAGTAAAAAAATCTTGATGTTGTGGCCAAAATTATATTCACGAATTGGTTGTGTAGCCTTGATAATATATTTTTCATTTTTTGTGGAACTAATAGACATTCTGACACTTCTTTTATTGCAGAAAGAACGAATTGAGGATGCTGCACAAGGGTAGCATTTGGAGATAAAAAATGAAAGATAAAAGAGAAGATAAAGGGAAAAGAGAGATGATCAAGGCTAAACCATCATCAGCCACTCCTCTGCTCCATTGTCCTCTGCTTGAATGAAAAATTAATGTCAATAGGAAATAAAGATGTGGTTGGTCAGGCATTATTCAAGCCTTATGATCAAATTCTTAAAATAGAAAAAATACTACAATTTTGTATGTACTTTGTTCATCTAATTTAATATGGGAAGGAACACTTTTACTACAGATGAGAATCTGCCATTCTGCCTCCTATTTCAGTAAAGTTATTCTTCAACTGATTTTGGACTCAGAAATGTGTGTTACAGATCAATTATGTACATATGATTCTGATAACTTGGTACATGTCTTATCTCTTATGTTATTTCCTATTACATAAACACGATCTATGACATGCCTTGAAAGAGGGTTTTTGGTTTTCTCTTTCTCCCTCTCTCAGTCTCTCTCTTCTTGTTCTCTTGTGTCTTGTGGATGTAAAGGTGAGAAAATGAGAAGAGGGAAAAGTTTTGAGGGAAGTGATTTAAGAAAGTGAGAAGTTTGAAAAATTCTCTGCAAGCTTGACAGACTTGTCACTTGTGCAAATTTCAAGATAATGATGAAGAAACGACACTTAAGGAGACAAAATCTGACGACAAATGTGCGGAGCCATTGAATTGTATGTGGACACTTTTAGCACAAACTCATAATAAATCTCATGATGTAGAAATGAGTGATTTTTTAATTTTATTTTCTATGTATAATATCCCCAATTATTATTATTACTGTTATTTTGAGAAGTCTAGTGTTGTTTCCAACAAAAAATGCAACAGGAACAATGTGGAGACGTAAATTTATTAAATTTGTAGTTATTTCTTGTCATTACAAGATTAGCTTGGTCTTAAAGTGATAATTTGTGTTATTTTAGTTTTTTAAAGTGAACATTTAAACAAATTGATTCTCAAAGGTAAAAACTTCGTACAGCACGAGTTAAGGATTAGTCATTGAAAGAGATGTTTATATTTGTTTATCACTAGTTTAAAATAGAAGGAATATTCAGACATAACTTCTTATGATATGTACAACTCAAATTCTAATGGTTATTTGCACAGGTTCTGATAAGTCAAAGTTAGTCCATTTATATTATTTTTAGTTATAATAGTATTTCTTATGTAATGAGAGGTGAAAAACGCTTCTAGACTTAAATATTGTGATTTGTACTTAGAAGTTATTAATAAATTTTACGTTTTACTCCATGTTTCATAACTATATGAAAATTAATGTAAGGTTAAGAGATTCATAACCTCTATTGTGCATTGAGCTTTCCAAAGTCATGTTTAGACTTACTGTTATTAGACAAACATATTAACTTTATTTTTTATTATTAGCCTAAATTCTCTTGATGAGGTTTATATCAATATTTAATGTACTAAGTCTCAAATAAGTTTATTTTCTTTAAAATGATTTCGTGAAAAACTAGAAAGAAGGCGACAGATTTTAACTATTACTCTTAACAAAATGTTTAGGAATAGTACCTAAACAGTGTAGTTAGAAAATAATGTTACATATGTCTCAATGATGTTGACTAGGACAAGAATTAACTTATCATAAAATTATTATTTTTAAAGATTATTTTTTATAAATGTACACCGTTAGGGATGAAAAAAATTAATACTTTTTAGGACGTAGACAGTACATTAAAAAACTATAATCACCTTTTTTCTTGAACAACTCGGTAATGACGAATGCATTACCGGTTATTTTAAGTGTATGTTTGGATTTCGGTCGAAAGAGTTTAAAACTATTTTTATTTTTAAAATAATATTTTTCTTTTTGTGTATAAAAATTCAGAATTGTTTATTATAATTTACAACAAAAGTATTTCTTTAAGTTTTATCCAAAGATAATCTAAATAGTACTTTTCCATCTTTATTTTAATATATAATATACTTTTCAAAATACAAGTAAATATTAGCTACCAATTAAAATTATGTTTCTGAATGTTCACTTTATAAAATAAATGACTATCAAAATGATATTACATGATTCAATAGTCAAATTTTTATTTAATTTTTTTTATTAATAAAATAGGATAAGTAATCAAGAGTTACTCTTCTCACTACACATAGATACTAGATGTCAAACTTTTACCTTTTTCTATTTAATAAATTTTTATAACATATAAATTAAATTATTTAATCATTACATAATTTTATATAATATTTAAGATCAATAATTAAAATTTTTTATATAATATTCGAGATCATATATATTAAATTTTGTATGATTTGAACATTTGTTGATATATTATTTAACCATAAATATTTGTTTATATTTAAAAATAACAATTTTCCGTAAAAATATAGGGTAATGAAGCATCGACTAGTTTCTAATTTGCATGAAGTTTATATATTATTTAACTATAAATATTTGTTTATATTTTAAAAATAACATTATTCGTAAAAATATAGGGTAATGAAGCATCGACTAGTTTCTAATTTGCATGAAATTTTATAAGTTTAATCCACTTTATAAAATTTTCATTTCAATGGTTAAATGGTTTAAATTTCTATTCTAAAAATAAAATTAGCACCAAAAGTTTCAATTGATCTCACAAAATACACACATCCACGTATATTCATATATATATATATATATATATATATATATATATATATATATATTAAAGGAATTAATTCAAATTTTTTTCTATGGATTTAAAAAAAAAAAATTTATAAGAACCAAAACGTTGATTAAGTCTTTTTAATTTTAAACATGAAGAAATTAAAGAATATATTAAATTAGGATTTTAAAAGATTTTTGTAATATTAATAAGACTTTTAAATAATATAAATAAGTTTTTTAATATTCAATGAATGTTATTATTGTTTTTTAAAGAAAATGTCAAAATTTGATATTTTTTATAACTTATAAAAAAAGTCTCATAATATTCAAATCATACAAATTTTGTAGGTCAAATTTTAATAGATTTTATGTAACTTTTTAATCATAAATTCTTATTCAATAAATTTTATCCAAACTTTTGACATTCTTCTAATTCATTCTTTTTTTTCTATCATTGTCAACTTTTCTTTCTCATGCAATATATAAATTTTTCTCTTTTCGTTGAAGATGAAATACACATGTTAATACAACACTTATCATTTATCTTACCTCTAGCTCATTGTTTTTCACAATTTTTTTTTCTTTTTCTCTATTTTTTTTTTGTCTTTTCTATATCCTATTATTACAAAAAATTTAAAAAATTAAATACAAAAAATTTATTTAAAAATAATATTATTATAAATATTCACAAACATTTAACTTGACTAGAATGATAGATATTTTTATAAAATTAATATCTTTTTACATGAAATTAAATTTCTTGATTAGTAATAACTATTGAAATAACAAATAAAAAGATAAAGAGGTGAAATAATTTTTATAACTTTGAAAGCTTGTTAAAAATTCATATATTCTTTTCAAATTTTGTAAATCCATAAAATCTTTTCAAATCTTATAAATTCTTATAATATAACTTTATTAAAATTCAAATTAAAAAATCTTGATTATAAAAGTGTTTTAAAAAAAATCTTATAAGTGATTACATAATATTTTAAAATTTATGAGACTCTTTTAAGTTAACATATTTTTTTAAAAATTCCAATCGAATTCACTCTCCTTATAAGAATTTGTAGCTTTTACTATGTATTCCTTTTCATTAGTTTACTTGGATTCCTTAAGGTTGGAGTCAGCCAATTATAATTAGCACCAAATCGTGTATATGTCAGGATTGTTTTTAGGTTTAGGGGATGGCTTGCTCTTATTAATGGTCTAGTGCCCCTAATTCGCTGACTACTTACCCGAGACTTACAGATAATTAATCCACACACTTCAAATTCATTAATTTATGAATCCAAGTCATATCTTGGCTATGACTTGTGCCAACTTGTTGGACAACTCATCCGAGAATGATGTGATGTCGGAAAACATCATGTATTAGAGTAAGAACAAGTTTGGTTTATATCTTATAATCTTAGATGGGAGCAACCATTCATGAATTAGTTTTTAGGTTAAAAGCATGTCTTACAATCTTCCACGGCGCCTTTAAGATTTGTCTTCTCTAAAATGTGGGCGAAATTAATAAAGGATTCATAAATATAAGCAAATGAAAAATTGGTCACAATATTGAGAGGATATGTTTAATTAATTCTAACACTCAAAGTCAGAGGAAGAGGTAACTTTTCTTTAATTATATATATAAAATAAAAATGAGAGTTTACATATATTTTGAAAAAATAATAAGAAGGTATAGGGCTTGAGTCCCAAGTGCCAGTTAATGTTTTCTTGTGTACAAAAGAGCAATCATCCAAGGTTTCGTGAAAGCAAATTGTAGTTTGTAAATTGGAGTAGATAATAATGCTATAATCATACGAAATTAAAGGTACTACATGACGAATGTAATTCCTAATCTGGAAATGTTCCTCTTTGGATGCATTAGGATGTGAGCGCCAGTTCATACTATTTTGAATTGTGCTTTTTAAAATCGAAAGTAGCTAGCTGGCATTGGAAAACATTAACATGAAACGAAGACAAAGGTTTTGTAAGAAAAGGTAACATTTAAGTCCAAATGTATAAGATGGTTTGGTGCATGAAATTTGCACTTACTGACTTATAGTCGCAAAAATAAAAGGCAGAAACAAAGTGCTGTCTTTCATAGATTAAAGTATGTACTAGTGTTTCGAGCCAAGTTTTGAACCCATTTATCTCTTGAGGGCCACGTCTCATCATGTTAAGTTATGCCTCATCGTGAGTGATTCTTTAATGGACCATATGGTAGACCCACCTCATGCATTTATCATCACTTACATCGAGGTTTGTGAATGGACAAATAAGTGTCATTCTCTTGTGCCCAAATTATTTACAGTTTCTCTGTCTCTGTAGCACTATCACTACATGTCCATCCAACAAACTACATAACTCAATTTGATAATACATCAAATTCTAAATTTTGAGATATTAAGTACTCTATATGTACTCTTACTCGATATGGATGTCCCCTCCCCATAATAAATCATCATTTTCATCTTTAATAATGTAATGCGATATTTTACTTCTTTTATATAAATAATTGAGAACATTTTTTTGTTTTTAGTTATAAGAAGTAAAATTCGGTGAAGTTTATTAATAATTCATTCAGTTGTTTTATATTAAAGTAGATATATTTAATGAATATTTTTAGAATAAAATTTAAATTTATTATATTATTAATTAAAATTAACCAATTTTATTATTTTTATTATTCTTAATGAATTAGATATTTTTTTCTTATATATAAAATTAGAGATAGTATTAATTCTTAAAATCAAACAAATTTTAAATAAATTTTTAATTATTTTATTTAAAATTTAACTATTATTATTATTATTTTAATTCTTAAATATATGTTAATATTATAATTTAATTACTTGTATTTTATAATTTTGAGCTAATTTAGTAATTTACCATATTATTAATGCCACTTATTTGTTTATATTTATTAGAGTTCAAAAACAAGCCGTTCACTTTGACCCATCAGGTTCAGATGTAAAAATAGATTAATTTTACTTGACTTGAAAAGTAAATGAGTTTTATTTTTTCTAATTTGGTTCGATTGGGTCAAATTGACTTCCTATTCTTTTTTATTCCTTATTTTTTATATAATCGTTAAAAAAAAAAGAAATGAAAAGAAAATAAATATAGATTAAAATAATATCAATGCATTTAAGACAACTAGTTTTTGATTCATTCAACTCGCTTAATCAACTAGGCTGGATCAATTTGGCATGGTTCCTTGTAGGTTTCATTTTGAACCTCAATTTAACATGACCCATTATTCTATATCTGTAAGCTCTAATATTTACATGTCAACATTTTCATTCTTGATGTGAAATTATTGCATAAATATGTGTGCTTAACACACTTCCAAGTACAATATATTCTAAGAAATATATTTAATATCTTAAAAATATAAGACATATTAATATTTATAAAAAAATAAAAAAATAGTAAGAAGATACTACAGAAGAATTTAGAATTATTCGATGAGTTTTGTACTATGATGGGAGTGATGAATGGAGGTTGCAAAACAGTTAGTACCTAGTACAATACTTTGTGTCCTCAAAAGTTAGTAGCATACTGCCATATAGATCTAATCCAAGACATTGTTGTGCGTTGGGAGCACCATACAAGTATTAGTTATACCACCTAATGCTGAGATGTAACCAGCAATTATGCTTCTAACAATGAGAGTCATTATTAGAAATGACAATCATAATGGAAAATGCTAGGGAACCCCAAAAGACAGGCAACTTCCACAAGGACATGAACATGTCAGTGTCTAACTTAAACTTGTCTGCAAAAAAGGCAGATGCTGCCTCTTTGAAATATATACTCAAACTGTTAAATAAATAGAAAAGAAAAATCATGTTCCTAGGTGACTGATATTTGAAGTAGCTCCTCAGTCAAAAGGGTAATCTAGTATATATATATATATATATATATGTGTGAATGCCACTTTAGTATTCTATAAGCTGATTCCATTGGAAAGGTCTAAGTTGTAGGCATCCCTTTTGGTTTAACTTCAGCTTAAAGGTTCATTCTGGTGCCGGTGAAAAGACATGATAAAAACATAAAATGGTCCCAAAAGTTATGGGCCCAACATGTGATGGGTCTTGAAGGCTTAAGTGTGAGTCATTGCCATATGGAATCTAACCCAAAGTTTTGCTGGGCCAATGTTAGCCATTGATAGTGGTAAGGGATTTGGCTAAGAGCTACAAGTTCATCACATGCCAACAGGGGTGAGAAGGGGACATGGATAAGATGTGCTAGGAGAAATGCCAATGCCTGATAACTCTGCTTTCTCTGTTTCTTTCTACTTCTTTTTGTCTTCCTCATTGGATTTTATGCTTTGCGGTGAGCAAAGCACAACAGTACCGTTATCACATTGTTTCTCTCTTGTTTCTACATCAGCTTAGGTTGTGGGGGACCAGAACTTACACATGATGCATGTTCATGATATTGATCCTTCCACTATACTTGGCTCTTAGCAAAATTATAGAAATCATAACTGCATCTTTCAGTCAATCTAAAATCATGGATATTATATTCTCCAATTAATTAATGCAACAAGTAACAATATTTACCCACTGCTATGTAACATAATAAAACAGTAGATTGATCTAGCAAAACAAAAATTGAAAGGGTCTCCTTAATTAATGTAGCTCAATTGATTAAACTGCAAAACATGAATTATCAGTGTACAAGGTTGATTCTTACAATACACTCTCCCCTTTATCATTTTCTTATTTATTTTCTATTTTCTCTTTGAATGGTCTATTATGAGAATGGATACTTTTGCCCTACCTTTACGGTAGAATGGATACTTTTACCTTGGACATATGATCGGTACGTGGTGCACCAAGGTTATAGTAACCTAAAAAGTTTGAAATGGGTCAAGGCTATTATAAGACATTTAATGATGAATGTCCAAAAAAGTGAGAGATATGGGGCTCAATTTTGAAAACAACCATAAGGATAAAAGTGAGCATAGGTGAATGAGCTAAAATAGCTCTCGCAATGTTTCTTACAGCACCAGCATCACTAAGAACATAAATCTAAGAATTTATGCCTGGGAGTGTAGATAAGGATCCTTTTCATTGTTTAGGCATGATGATTACTAGGTAAAATTATGTAATAATTAACTCAAACCCAACTTTGAGACATGGAGCCGACACAACTTCAGATTGATGCTGACAGAGTACGTTTCTTGTGTCATAAAGATGCTACTGAACACAATAGTAGGAATATATCATTTGATGGTTAATTGTTGCCCCTTCCCCTAAAGTAATTAATTGTTGTATTTTATCGTGTCTTGTCTAATAGCTAAACAACGTTTTCCGTTGAAAGTAGACAAAATGGATAAGGAAAACCTAACAAATTGTATGTCCAATTTTCATGCACCCAATTGATCGCATAAACATTACAAAAATTTCCCGACTTGAAATATATAGATATTCCGGACATAAATGTCTAGCTTTCATGAGTATCAACAATATACCAATAACGGCAATTTTACTTAATCAATCTTGCAATTATAACAAATTAAACGAGATAATTGTGATTGGGGAAGATGTTTATTTTAACTAGATTGAAACCATTCGCAAAGACAGGAAAATTAGATCAATGAAAAATATAGTTGATGATGATAACCAAGACTTTAGGTTCCAGTCTTCACTTGTATATATACTTGAGATGAGGTAAATATTAATCAACTTCGTAAATACATTTTTGAGCCAAGATTTAAGATTTGAGTCTTCATTTATCTATTTGAGATGAGGTAAATATTAATAATCAATAAATAATTTTTTGAGTCTAGGTTTATCGATATCCTCCTTTAAACTAATGCACTATCCTCTTGCTCAAAATAAATAAATAAAATAAAATAAAATCAGTGTGGGTAAGGTCGGGTTGTTATGGTCATTGCTGCAATTTGAAATATTGCAGCCACATTATATGATGGGATAACTTAAAAACACTTCGGATTATTTTTGAGAGAAAAATCTGAAAATTATCTTTAGTTTTTGAGAGTGTGACGTATAGGCTACATTCAAAGTTTATGATCATACTCACTATTTAATTTGATTGAGATTGCTTCATTACAGATCCTTGAAACAAATATGTCAGCGAGGGCTTAGATGGATTGATCAGGAGTTGTTTATTTCGAGAAAATATGATATTGTTTTTACATATTTTCTATTTTTAAAGTGTTATGCAATGATTAGAAAACATAATATATAATGTGATTAAAACAAAGAGGCATCTTAGTAAATGAAGAGAAAACTAAAAATGAAAATGAAAATATTTTTTCAAACCATCACAAATAACCTCTTAATTTCTCGTCTTTCTCTTTTTAATACACTATAATATTTTTTACTTTAGATAACAGTTTTCTTAACAACTTGAAAAACTATAGCTAAAATATACAACACTTTTATGCTGTGGACATTTCTATTAACGACAGTTATGAAACAGTTCTTAAAACATAAAATAGACAACATTTTTGTTCAGAATTGATAATTTCCTTGTTAAAAATTGAAAAATTATTGCTAAAACATAAAATAGGTAACACTTTTTATACTATATATGGACACTTGGATTATCAACTATGGTAAAATTGATCTTAAAATATAAAATAAACAACGATTTTGTTAACTAGACAAATCCTATTTCAACAATTGTACGTAAAGTCGTTCTTAAGATATAGAAAAAACAATGTTTTTTCTTTAAATTCTGGATATTTTTCTTGTTAATTTTAACCTATTGCTTAAATGTTGCAATTGCTGCCTATACTATTTAGACCACAAAATAAATGTTGTCTAAAACACAAGACAAACACTTAATTAAGTGTAGCTTAGTGACATCATGTTTAAAATCATTGCCATAACATGAAAAACTGATCACAGTTGCTTTAAAATATATGAAAGAACGATGACCTGATCTTATTTTAGGCAACATTTTTTCAAGTGTGTGGGTGGGGGAATAAAAGAATGCTGACCTATCAACTATAACTTAAAGCATGGCTCACCAACATGTTGGTTCTAGTCATGTTGAAAAGTACTTTAAACATGTGATTAAAAGTTTGAATTTTGAAAAAATCTTTGTTGGAAGGAGAAAACATGAGTGTCAATATAACTTTTGGAAGAGATTAAAAATTTTGATGACCAATTAAAATATTCTTTTATTGTTGTATATGTCACTAAAAAAAAACTTAAAGCACAACTCTAAAATTGTTGCTAATTTGTTGCTTAAACTTTAGACAACAATTTTTACATTTCTAGCTAACTACATTTTTTTTCTTGTCATGCATCTAAAGTTAAAAATGTATAGAATGTTTAATGATAATGTTTTTTTTTGAACTACTTAAGATTTCATTATACAATTTGTTCACCATTTTGGACTACTTGTGTGGCTTATCTTTAAGTATTGCTAGAACACCAATAGCTAAATTAACAATCGTGAGCCACACAAATATGTCACGGATAGCATGTGTTTAGTTGACAAGTCAGGGGAAGAGCACTATATATGTTGACCATATATAATCTTCAAAGACATTTTTTCTTCTATAGTCAGCATACTAGATATATAGTTCCGCAGCCATAAATTAATTAAACTTCATTTCTTTGCAGTTTATCACGGGGAGGAATTATATATATGGATATGATGGATACTTGGAATAGAACGATAGAAGCCAAAAATGCCAATGGCATCTAGTATGGATCTTGTTCCAAAAGTTAGGCTCTTTATGCCTGTTATCAGAAGCAAGTGCACGCAATATTAGAGATATCTAGATAAGGATAAGACAACGATGTATAACGTATATCATATAAGGGAGCATATCAAGTATCAAGATAGAAAAATGTTTGTAATGAGAAGGTAAAATAAATAAAATTGAACTATAAATCATAAATAGAAGATTAAGATTAAATGTTATTTAATACTTATATGATCATTTAAAAATGTTATATAAATTTTTTTATTTAGTCATAACATTTAATATATAATTATATAATTTAAATTTATTTATTTTTCTTTCATATAAATACCCTTCTATGTTTCGTATCGTCTAGAAGGCGAGTACCACTCTCTCAACACTTATTTTTTAATAGTCTTTTTAATGTTAATTGAAATTGATTGAAAATTACAAATTTTAATAAAATACATCCATAAATAAAAAAAATTCATTAAATAAGAGTGCATTTTATAAAAATTTATAGTTTCTAATAAATTTCAGCACAGAAAATATTAGAAAAAAAATTGCAAGAGAGTGTTATGAGCCCTTGGTACGATTACACTTAGGTTCTCCAATCTTAACAAGAGGACACAATTTTTTCTCTCACTTTTTATTCTTATCTCAAGTTGAATACTAACACTTTTTTAAATGCATCGGGCCACTCGATCATCATGCATGAGATTTATAATGTTTTCACGGAAAAAAATATCGCGAAATTATAATAAGTTCATTGACTACTAAACTTACATGGTTTTACCCGTTTCCCCCTAGCTATTTAAATAAGGACCGAGGATTTTACCAAGCTTGAGCAAATCAAGGCCAAAAGGGCACATGTCGGTTAGAATTCAATCTTCTAGAGACCCAATATGTCACCCGAAAATCTCACACAATTCGTGGCCAGGGAAAATTTCACCCGAAAATTTTCTCCTATAGTCATGTTAAATGTTATTGGGAAAGCAACATGGCAGCGATGTTTTTTTTTTAAGAAATAATAATTAAAAAATTAATGGTGGTAAAAAGAGTAATTATGAATAATTACTTTTTTTAAGAAATTATTTTGGATTAGGAGACATTTTTATTTTTTTATAATTATTTAGTACGTTAATATATAAATTACTCTATTTATATTCTTTTATAAATAGGGTATCAAACTATGTAATTTATACACATAAATAGAGTATTTTTCTAGTTCTCCAAATTTTTTGCATTTGAACTATTTGGTTTCGTATAATTATAATTCGAGGGAGAAAACAATGTAAATGCATATGGACAAGAAGTGCATGACGTCATCTTTCGAGTTCGCCTTCCTTGGAAGGTTGTGCTTGTGCATAAATTTGAAATCAATTTGCCACCCCTTTGGTAAACATACCCCTACTTCTGAGATATATGATTGATTTTGGAGGCTTTCTGTTTTACCAGTGGTTACCATTTCTTGCACCTTTTTCATCTGCTAGCACCAGTCTAAAGAAGGAAAATAAACGATGAAACTAGCAAGCTATGTTAAGACGTGATAAACGGGTTTCATCACTGTGATGTTCCATTTTTTTTGTCATATATGGTTAAACTGTTAACACATTGACGTAAACATGACCTTTTTCATTGACAAGAATTCAACATACGGACGGAGGCATGGACCCTTCCCCTCTTGATCCAGGGATCTTCAATTCTCCATAAGCTTGACAAGTATGTAACAACAACATTTTTACTTGGATTTTTTATTTTCGTTCATAAATTTGGCTGTAGTATACAATAAAGCAAAATATATCAGAAAAGTTAAAATATCTATTTCTGTCTATTTCAGTTTATAATTAATCAATGATAAGTATAGTTGTTCAATGAATATATAAACTACATTTCTAAAAATTGAGGTAAATAATGTGAAAATTTTCAACAAATTCTTTGCATAAAAAAATGGAATTCATTCTATCCAAATTGTTTGTTCATTATTGCAAGATTCTAAGATTGTCCAATACATGCTCCTCTTGCAAAATCATATGAAATTGTTGTTATTCACAAAATCTATCGCAGATAACAAAATTCAGCCGATGAGTAAACCAAAGAAATTCAGCTGTTAAAGTATTGGAGTGTTAACAGCTAGAAAGTTAACTCAGTTATTGAAGCATTACCTGTTGATCAAACCCCTGTTAAATGCGTTATTTATGGTTGGGCTTTTAGTTGGTAAGTTGTTTGTGACTAAGGTGTTAATTATTGTTACACCAACCCTTATAAATGCAGGAATACATGCAATTTTTAAAACACCTAATAATTATCAGCATTTTTGAAACCCTTAAGAATTACCTGCGATTTTAAAACTGCCGATAATTATCCATTGTTTTGATAATTCCCAGGCCTTACCAGGTTTTATTAACCGCCATTAATACAAATTTTGGCGTTAATTAACTACAGTTTACTAACCCCTTAATACCCATTTTTTAAAGAAATTATTTACTGTTATAATTTTGAAAAACACGTCATTCCCCAATAACGTCACTGCATTAAACAATGACATAGCATATATTCTGCTATGCTAAATGACGATACCCAAGCAAATGAATGCCCAAAAAACTCACATCTAAAATAGTAGAAAGTGTAAAAGCTAATATCACAGATATGTCACGTGGATGAGATTGAAGTTAATTAGGGAAGTTATATGAGTCAGTTAGAACAGTTGTCAACAGTTAGGACAATCTGATTGTAATAATTTGAACTAAGTTGAATAACAATTCCAGTTTCTGAGTTTTATCCCTTTTCTCCCAGTTTCATGGTACTGATATAAGCAATCAGTACTTCATTATGCTGCAATACCTATGATACATATCTCCAACCATCTGGTGCATGTCGTTAAATTTTTATATATAAAAAAAACTTTGTTGAAGGAGATAAAATCTATTTTAATAATCTCTACGTCTTGTAAAGAATTAGTTTTCCTGGTAAAAAAAAAATGTGCAACTGTCTTAACTTAACATGCATGATACAATTTTTTACGGTTTTGGCTAAGCATCCCAAACAGGGAGCTTAAGAAAAGACTACTCTTACGTGAGGCAGAATTGGTGACAATCTTGTTCCCAATTAAACCATACGATAGACCTAGATGCTGGCTTCTTCGAAAGAGACATGACCAGCCACATTTTTTTTCATTTGAACAATTAATTTGCATGGTTTCGTATCGTCATAATTGG
Source organism: Mucuna pruriens (assembly GCA_025330945.1). Taxonomy (NCBI): domain Eukaryota; kingdom Viridiplantae; phylum Streptophyta; class Magnoliopsida; order Fabales; family Fabaceae; genus Mucuna; species Mucuna pruriens. The sequence goes on from JAENHJ010000305.1 coordinate 467,742, forward strand.
TGGGAGAAAGGAAAGAAAATGGACAACAAAAAAGTTCATAACCTTAGTCATTCGAGTTTGCTTATTGCTTGGAAGGTTGTGCATGGATATGATTTGGAATCAATTTGCCACCCCTTTGGTAAACATACCCCTTTATTTGGAAGGCTTTCTTTTTTCTTGTGGTTACCATTTCTTGCTACCTTTTCAGCTACTAGCATAAGTCGGATGTTCGATAGGGTCAAGAAAGAAACGTTCATCACTGTGGTGTTCCAGTTGTTTTCATAAATTGCTGACATATTGACGTGAACGTGTTAACCTTTATCATTGACATGGGCCTATGATGACAACGATACTCCTTTCATTTTGGTGCCATTGATCGAATATATATGAAGCCATGCACTCACGGAGGCATGGACCCTTACCCTAGCTCTTGATCCAGTTTCGCTGATGAATCTTCAATTTTCCTTAAGCTTGACAAGTATGTAACGACAAGATTAATATACTTGGATTACTCATTTCCATTCATACATTTGGCTGTAGCATGTTATAATGAAGCAAATTGTGTCTGAAATCTTTGATTTCTTCACATGGGGAAAACGGAATTCATTCTATCCAAATTCTTTGTTCATTATTACACGAACTCAAGGGGAGCCAGGAATTTGGCTCGAGGGGACCAAAAATAAAATAATTAGTGAAAATTTTAAATTTTTATACTATAAAATATACAAAATTTCAATATATTATATATATCTAATATTTTTTAGGCTTAGATTTGTTTTCAATTCTTATAAAATAATGATTTTTTTTTTGGTTCTTATAATTTTTTTTATTTTTTATTCCTCTAAAATTTGAAATCAATATTTTTTTCATTAAATTTTTTTCGTTCACTTTCATCATTTTAAAATTTAAAATAACTACTTTTTGGCCTCTAATATTTACTTTAAGCTAGATAAATTAATATTTATTTTAAGAATTTAAAATTTTAAAAAAAATCATATACTGAGATAGTATTACACACGGTAATGATTGTCACCTAAGATTATGAATTCTCCTCTAGTTAAATACATAAATAATTAATAAGTGTCATAAAATAACGAAGACTACAAATAATAATTTTATCTTTTAAGGATGAAAATAATTTTTTATAAGGACTAAAATCAAAATTTATCCATTTTACATGAATTAAAAACATATTTAAGTCTATTTTTATAATTATTATATATATATATATATATATATATATATATATATATATATATAAATAAAGTAGAAAAATAATACTTTATTTGACTATTTATATGAGAAACAAATAAATACATTTTTTTTGTTTTAATTATAAAAAAATATATCCTTAAACTCATATGAAGTTTATTGATAAACACTTGCTCATTTTTCATACAAGTAATAAATGCATTTATTGACTGATTAACAATTTAATTATTGGTGAAAAAAATATTCTTTCAATTAAAAGCAATACTATTAAATATAAATACTATTTAAACTATTTAATTTTATGAATACTTTTAGAATAAAATTTAAATTTATGTTATTACTAATCAAAATTAATTAACTTAATTATTTTTGTTAGTTCTGATGAATTTGTTTTTGGTTTCTTATATATAAGATCAGAGAAGTAGTATATGAAAAAATAAATAAATTAGATAGATAAAATAATTTTAGATAATTATATGTAAATACTTTAATATAATAAATACTTTATTAATTTTTATAATTGTTATGTATCTCTATCTTTTTATCGCATCAAATTACATATTACCTATCATATTTATATTTTTTGTCACCCCAAATGTCAATTAATATAATAATTTTTAAGTATTATTTTTTAATAATTTTTTATAAAAATTTTAGGAAAATCATAAATTCTTTTTGTTAGTAATTTAGAGACACTTAGAAAAAATAAAATAAAATTGGGGACCGTGGGTGGTCCCCTTTCCCTCTGCCCTACACAAATTGAGATTTTAAGATTGTCCACTATACTCTGAAAAATCATATGAAAAATTGTTAAAGGTCGGTGGAACCAACCATAAATGCATTATGTGTTTGCTTACATTAATTTTTATCGGCTTTGGTATTAATTATTGCGTTGTTAAAAAGAACGGACTAGACCAGTCATTATAAAGTTGGAGATTTTTTCAATAAAAATACAATTCAACCATTTTTTTAAAAATTAATTAAAATGCTTTGAGAGCATAAATGTTTTATGCTTCCATTAAATAATTAATTAATGTATGGTTAGATGAAAAAAAATTATAATAATAATCTTTAAAATAAGAGTGAGATTCAGTATTTTTTATTTTTTAATCCAATATTTTTTTATGTATATTTCACATTTATACCTTTATTAATATTTAAAAAATTTTCTTCAACCATCTCAAATTACTCTATTACTATCTTTACATGTATATTTGATTTTCTTAATTTTTTTTATCTCTTTTAATATTATTTTTTTTATAAACTATCAACTGTTAAAAATAAATCTTATATTACAATTTAAATTATTTATAATAAATTATATAATAAAATTTATATATTTACAAATATTAATTTATTATAAATTTAATTATAATATAATTTATATATTAAAATATTTATTTATTATGAATTTTAAACATTTATTCTATCCAATATGAACATTCATGACTTATAGGCTTACTAACTTAGTTTTTCCTAAAGTTACTTTTGACGGCTCTAAGTTTAGATTTGGTGTATTTGGAAAATGTGTTTGAGTTATCCTCTCAAGTAATTTTAATTTAGTCCCGTATCATATATACTTTAAAAGATATAATATTTAAATAATTATATTTTAATAATACAACTTTGCATAATATTTTATATAAGATAATATTATAATTATATTAATATTATTTATTTTGAGATATATGTTGTAAAATATATTTAACTTAGTTGTACTAGTATATTTTTTTAATTTTATGATTTAACTATATATAATGTTAAGATTTGTATATTATGTAGAAAAAATTAGGTTGATTTGATCTTATTCTACATAGTATTAGATCATACATGAATTAAGTTTGAGTTTAAATAAATGATCCTGATAAAATTTCAAGTTAGGTTAGGACACTGATAAATCCATCGTAACCTGTCCCATGAATATTTTTTGTGACACCATTCTACCCCGAATACTTAGATTAAAATAATAATATAAATAAAAAAGAAGACAAGGTAATAATTAAAACCAAAGAAACACCATTAGTATTAAAGATAAAAGTTCACATGGTCATTAACAAGTAGGTACAAAGTTTTTAAGAAGATTTTAATTCTAAATATTATAATTGAAAAATAAAGTCATTATCATCTTCAAAATAAGCTCTTCAAACAACAAAAACAAAAGACATCGGCTAAATTCCAAAGTCCCGATGTCACACTAATCAGAGCAAGACCCTGCCCCTTCAAAACTCGGCACCATGATTGTCCTCAACATTACCTAAAGGAAAACCACAAGAGAGTACAGTAAGAAATAACATTCAATCATATATAGATGCAGATAGTACCCCAAATCTCACCCATTCCTCATATATCAATCACAAGTTCCATCATATTCATAATCCATCATATTCATAATCAATCACATTTCATTCATGTTTACAACGTGCACATGCTCACACATGCATATGCCAATCATCACACCTAAGAATCTCGATTCGGAACTTCACAACATGGGCGAACATCCTCAATTCCCTTCGCTAATGATGGCCACATCGTTAAACACCACTTATGGTCGGTGTGTCGCACAGTTAAACACCACCTATGGCCCGTGCAAAAACATTCTACACAACTGTTAAACACCATCTATTGCCGACGTGTAACATGGTTAAACACCACCTATGACCCATGCATATAAATGTCCTTCATCATTAGTCCATCATTAGTCCACCCTGTTAAACACCACTTTTGGCCAAGGTCCCCTATTAAACACCACATATGGTCAGGGTATTATAGCCACGTTTAACTTCTCATGCATCTCATGCATCTCATGCATCTCATGCATCTCATGTCTATGCTCAATGGATTCTCATCCACATTCTCATTCTCATAATTCATACATTATTCATAAAGTCCATAATCATACAAAAATTATATCAATTTAGCCATCATTATCATAAATCATTTATAAGAACACATAGCTTTCTTCAATCAATTATGGCAACATCACATACATTTACAATTCATAACCGCATGATAGACAACGATACATACAGAATAATCACATATTTCCCTACTTCAATAATTATATCTACTCCATATATGATTGTAGACTAACACTTTTTACAAAATGCAACTGATTAAATTATCAATTAAATCAACTAAAACTATAGAACACATTGACGAATCTTTTCTATCGATTAAAATATTATTCTTTTTTCTATAACCTAATAACCAAACAAATATGAGAATTTAGATCCTAGAGGGACTTAGGATTGCCCTCACTACCCGTACACTCCTGCATTCATATATGGCCGAACCCATTTCCCCTGTATCTTAGATGCGAAGAATAGTGATGATATGATGCAGTTTTGGGACGATCTAGCCTCTCCTCCTTGTAGATATGTGTTCTCTCTCCTCTAGTTTTGGCCGTCTGACGCGTAAAACACAAATTGGGATAAACTAATTACCCTTGTCTAATATTCTAACTGGGTCGGGTCAACCTTGACCCACCCGCCAGCCCCCATTAATTCAATTAATTAAATTAATAAATGAAGATAATTCAGATTAATGTCTTATCAGTTTATAAAATCATTAACTCTTCTATTAAAATAAAATTAAATGTAAATATTTAAGTACTAAATTAATTTTCTACCATCATTAAAAATAATAATAATAATAATAATAATAATAATAACAACATTTCAATTTCAAAATACAATTATTTAATAAGATAATTTCCTACAATAATTAATAATTAAAATAAAATTGATAATAATAATAATAAAATTTATTTCTAAAAATAATTAAATAAATTTTATGATGTTACATCTTTCATATGTAATGCACAAACTAAAATATTATTTGTATATTATGTAAAAAAAATCGAATTGACTTGATTTTATCCTATGTATTATTAGATCATATATGAATTAAGTTTGAGTTTAAATAAATAACTTTAAAAAAAATTTAAATTAGGTAAAGACACATATAAATTCATCCTAACCTGTCTCATGAATACTTTTGTTATGTAATGCACAAGCTAAAATATTATTTATTTTATATTAAAAGTAATTCCTAATTGGTTGACCATATAAAAAATTTTACATTTATATTATATGAAAATTAAATTTATAAGCCTAGCTAAATTTTAAAAATGACTTATATAATCTTGTAGATCTAATCCTAAATTATAAAAGCTTGAAGATAAATTAGACATAAAATATCTATCTTTGGATAAACTTTTCCATAAACACTTAGAAAAAATAAGAAGAAAAAATAAAATAAACTTCTTTATAAGCTAAAATTAGTTTATACATAAGTTAATTTTAGTTTTATTTTTCTTCTCTTATACATGTTTTTGGAAAGAAGTTAATTCAAATAAACCCATACCATAACTTGTGACTTATAATCTACTTGTAATTTATTAAATTTAAACTTTGATAATGAAATTAACATCTCTTCTATTCTATTAACATTTTTTTTTGCCACATTAACGCCGCAAACATCTAATTTTCATTGTCTTTTTTATCTTTCAACTTAAATACTTTCATTATTGTACATTAAACACATATTATTAGTAGCAATGCTTACCAACCATTTGCATTCTCAATAAATTAGACTAGACTACACAATGTATCAATTTCACTAATTTTCTCTTTAAAGGAATAGATTGTCAACCAATCAATTTAAATTTGCGGCAATGCAATACTAAATTTAGGTCCTATTGAATCCAGTATGTGAAGTTTAATTTGATTAGCAATGTGGGTCTTTCTGGTGGTCTATCTATATGGGTGCCTACAAGAGCTACACAAGGCTGTTTTCATTTATGTAAAGTTGATTCAAAGTTCGAGGTTAATAATTGATGCATTGTTTTATCCTTCATTTATGTAAACTTTACTCCTTCATTTAGTGGCCGTGGCACGGTCGATACCTCTTTTCTTCATGGAATTTGTAGGATTGCAAGACTTCTTCACCTTATACTCACCATCGTTGTAAACTCCATGCATTAGCTTGTCATGTGTGAATTTGATCATACAAGACTTATTTGCATGATGATGCGCAAGTTTCCCATACATAACAGGCTCATCCCTCATTAATTAAGATAATAAAACTAACGATATTTCTTTTAGAGGAAAATAAGAAAGAAAAGACGTGGGAGAGTAATGTCTTTACAATTATCTTAATTTACAAGTCACTAAAAAAAAAAAAAAGTCCTGTTTAGCAATCGCAAAATTCAATCACTTTTTTTTGGTAAAATTGGTTGCTAAATAAGTTAGTAATCGATTTGGAATAGTAGCTAGAACTTCACTTGCTAAACTGTTTTATTATCTTTTGGTTACTAAAGATGATTGCCAACTCTTTTGTCGCAATTGAACGTGGGAATAAATTTAGTGACGGAAATTGTGATCAATAAAAAAATTAATTATTTTTTAAAAATTTAAAATATAAAAAATAAAAAAATTTAAAAAATAATTAAAAAGTTAATTATTTTTTTAGTTGTTATTTTGGTTGCTAAAAAAAGAAATTAAAAAAAAAATTAAATTATTTTTTGTCACTAAAAAAATAAATTTAAAAATAGAAATTAATTTATTTTTCGGTTGCTAAAAACATAAATTTAAAAATAGAAAATTAAATTTTTTTAGTTGTTTTTTCAGTCACTATATAAATATTAAAATGAAAAAAAATCTTTTTTCAGCCACTAAATTTGGCTGATTTCCAAATGTAAAAAAAAATTATTTGTGGTTTAGCAACCAAAATTTCTTTAGTAGTTTATTTTGTAACTTTTTTTAATTAATTACAACCAATGTTTAGTATGCAATATATGTATATCCTTGTAATTAATCAATAATTGGGTTGGGCCAAGTGATCTTAGGATCAACCCACACCCATCCCAACCCAAAGATAGGTTTGAATTTGTCTTGTCATTTTTTTTTTAATTTATGCAATTGGGTCCTGACTCAAAAGGTTTAGGCCACGAAAGGTTTTCAGATTAGATTAGGTCTTGGACACCCTAGTTAAAATAGAAAATAAATCAACTGCATGTCCCATTCTGTTACAAAAAGAACACAATTTTCTTGTTACTTAACCTTGACTTTGTTTATTTCTTTCTTGATAAATTGAAATTTTGTATATTAATGTAAAAGATTTTTGGGTGAAAATTTTATTGTTTTTAATATTTATCATATAGAATCTACCTTTTGTTTTTTGAGTTTAATGCAATACAAACACATGAGTAAAAAAAGAAAAAAAAAATTAGGATTTTTAGCCAAAAAGTCTAGTATATGTGTCTACTCCAAAATTAATTAGTATGGTGTGTTCCACTCTATATGCTCGTGTTCATCCCAGAGACATTTAGTACAACTGTGCTTCATTCAGCATACCGATGCACAATCACGAAAAGGGGTAACACGACCATACTCCATTCAACACGCCCATACAAATCTACCAGGGAGCCCACTTCGCATAGTATAAAAGGGAATAGAAGAATCATTCCAAAAATTCCAGAACTTTAGTTCTCCTACTCTATCTCTTCTACATTTTTTTTCTTAGTTTTAGAACTCTCTAAGAGCACATTGAGTTGTTTAGTAAGGTTAAGGCATAGTACAAAGTGGTGGAATAGAGCTTCCAATCCCTACGGGTTGTTCTTCTTTATCTCTATGTATTATTAGTTTACTTTATTTTCTTCTTGAACATGAGTGGCTAAAACCCTTTCTGGGTTATGACTTAGTTTGTATTTGGAACCCGAACCCTTTAATTTGAAATTGAATTTGAATCTTTTTGACTTTATTCTATCTATTAACTTCTTTTATCATTTTAATATATTTTCTCAAGACTAATCAAACTGTGCAAAATCCTAATCAATTAATTGATAACAACTATACCACAATTAATTGGTAGAATCATAAAATAATTGGGTTTATGAATAACTAGATAGCTAAACCTTTTTTTTTCCAAACTTCTTATTTGGTTAATAATTTAATCTAGTTCTATGTGCCTCATGTATGCTTTTAATTGCATTTTTATATGACCAACTAAAGTTGTAGTTTAAAGTAAGAATATTGAGAGTTTAGACAAAGACCTCTAATATAATTAAGTTAAAGAGATTCACATGAAATAAAATATTAACGAATAAAAGAATACAAATGAAATCACAATCTTTTCTTCTCTTAAAACTTAAATTCTATTTTCTTATTGGTTTGTCTAAATTACATAAGAATTTCTAAATACTGATGCTCATACACACTTCTCTTTTAGGTATGATATGTGAACTCACATGTTCAAAACTGTTACTATAGAATGCATTTGTCCTTTTAACACATTTTAAAACACATCATGTCTCTCCTTGATCTATTGTTGTTAGCATAGTTACCTCTTCCATATGCTTGTTTCTAATTTGTGTTTGATGAATTCATCAACACTTTTGAAGTATCAATGCTATTGCATGGTCTTTCTTGGTGCATGACTAAAGAAAATACCTTCTTGATAGAAGGAAATGGTTTCGTGAGCGAGATCTGCCCTTGCAGTTGCACGAGTCATCAAGACCCTTCAAAAAACACATTACATATCCAACCTCTGTTCGCTTCCCGACCCTTCAGAAAAACACATTACAAGTTCCACCTCTCTTTTGCTTCCCAAAGATTTCACTGAATCACAAGTACATTTTATTGCATAAGGAGTAACAATCAACAATAGTCCTATCACCTTGTCTACTTGAATGAACTTCTTGCAAAAGGTCTAAAGTTCTGAAATAATTATCGCAGTAAATCTACTTTAAAGATAAAGCTGATAAAATAGATCGTCCGACCTATCTTGATGAGTCAAAAATGAAAAAATGGCTCTACTTTTAGATCATTCCATTTTTTTTAACATCATTAATATACACAACACTACTAGCAATTTGGACTTAGGGTTTTGTTAATCCAAGAAATTACCGTGGTGTTACATCTTCCCAAGTTTTGTATGTACTCTTCAGAAGGCATTGGAAGTCCTCCATTGATGAACTTCAATTTGCTTTTAGATTGCATAGCTCTTTTCATGTCTCCACTCCATGCATAATACATTGTTGATTCTGCTCAACCGAGGAGATACGAGAACTGCTCAATGTAGGTAGTAGGAATCTACAAGATTAGGGTTCGCCATAGTTGAATCTTGAGGTAGAATCATAGAAACGTAAAATGAAAAAGGAGGAAGAGAGAAAAGGCGTTCGAACAAAGAAGATCAATCGTGAAAGTAAAACTGGGAAAGACCTGCTCCGATATCATAATACGTTGCACAGCTCGTGCTGTTTGGGAGAAAAATAATCACTTGTTTATTCTGTAACTGTTACAAGCCTATATAGAAGCTGATACAAGTTTATCAAAGCTTTTTTATACGCTTTAAAGAGTATTCTCTGACTTCATAAAATATTGTGAAATTGAAATCGATTTCTCTGTCAACCATTTCAAATTTAGAAAACATAACGTAACATTCTTTTATATTTTAAAAATTTATGTGTTTATTGAAATTTATGGAAGATTTGTTTTTGGTAATTATATCTAATAAAGGGGAAAGATAACTCTTTAATTTATTATAGAAAACAAAATATGAACATAAGCACGTACACATGAATTTTGTAAAATGTGAATCTAATCAATTTAATAATCAAATCATATGATTTTTTTAAAATAATTTGTATATCAAATTTTAAATGATTTAGATATTCATAATTATAATATAACAGTAGACATTTATTTCAGATGGTATATAATTGTTAGAATTAAGATTGTGTAGACATTAAAACTAGATGAAATAAATAAAAAAACTAATGAATTTCTCTTGTGTAAAAAATAACAAAAGATGGTAAAGAAAAATTAAAAAAGATTTACAATAATTGTCTAATAGAATACAAAAGTAATAAAAAATGAGTGAAGTTAAATTATCAATAGAACTAAAGAAATTAGTTAACAAATTAGAAAAGGCAATTACAGATAAAGGTACGATACGAATTGAAGCAGTCATTACGAATTGCTACACTTTTTATTCATTTAAGTAAACTAAAAAATTCAAAATTAGAAAAGATTAATCAATAAAGTATTGTCTGATTACCAAGTCCTCGTGAGATATTAACATGCGTATTTACTCGATGTGATGGAGCGTATATAAAGTAAAAGACTGCAAGAAAATAAATAAATAAAAATTACTGTAGATCAGCAATAAAAAAATTACTGTCTTAGTGTAGATATTAAAAATGTTATTAAAGTAAAAAAAATATTAATCTTTTGAACTATACCAATTACAAAATTGTACAACAACAGCAAACTAGCTGCTCCCACCTATTACTTTCCACCTTATCTAGTCTTTCTTCTTAAAGTTTGTTTTATATCTCTTAAACATCTTTTATTTGTAAAACTACATGATAAGATAAATGATAAGATAAATGATAAGATAAATGATGTAAATTATTACAGTATTATTTATACACATCAAATTTTTATAACAAGTTATACATAAGAGAGAGATAGGAGGAGATTAGACAGAAGCACTTGATAACATTAATGATGCAAATCATTAATTATCAATCACCAATAAATATGTAACAGTCCATTTTCTAGCGCTCTCATCATATTCTAAAAAACAAGTTTTTGTAAAACTATCCATTAGGTTGCAACTAAAATCATCAAATGTATCTTTTGGCTTATCGGCATCCAGAAACTCGATCGGCAGTGCCTTTTCTGTATAGTGATGAAGCTTTTCAAAAGCGTGCGTAGTCTCAGCTTCACTTTCTGCGTACTAAAAAAACCTCTTTCTTAGCCTGTTGATTCTTAGAATGATAGTATCCATATGAATAGATCCATTATTTGAGGACTCTTCTACACTCAATCACTAACTTTCCATGCTCATCTCCCATTCCTATAAACATATATCCAATTTTCTTATTTACAGAATAATAATTAAAATTGGCATATACAAAGAAAAGCAACTAGTCACCTTTGAGACGAATCAAAAGCAGTCTCAATATTTGCAGCAATTTTCAGGAAGAAATAGAAGCACTATGTTTACATTAGAAATGTATAATCAACGACAACATATGTCACAACATAAAAATAAAATTATTTAAAATGTGTTCATGTTAGATTTTTAACACACTTTTTCTCACATAAAAAAAATTGACATTTCAAACATTGAATTTGTATAATTGGACATTTGTAGGTAATAAGATATATAATAACTTGATAATTGACAGCCTGATATATTCAACAACAATTGTTATGACAGACTATCATATTATATCATATCCTACAAGCTATCATATTATATCATATCCTACAAGCTAAAGGTTTTATTTTTAATCACAAAGTAGCATCAACAAGACCAAAATAATGTTGAAAAGCCAATAAAAACGGCCACCGTTTTTATTGTCAATAAACGGCCACCGTTTTTATTGTCAATAAAACGGCCACCGTTTTTTCTTTTTAATTCTTCTTCCGTTACGCGGTTTCCTTCCCTTATATAAGGGGAGCATAGGCAGTAGGAAAGATACACCACCAAGAGAAAAATAACAAAAAAAGGTGTGTGGGAGAAAATTCCCAAATTGTTTCCTTGTTGTTTTTGTTGTAATTACTTTATTAGTAAATTACATTCTTTTGCCACTTTGGGTAGTGTGTTTTTCTCATCTTTTATTTTAGTTGTGTGTTCTTATCTTTATTATCTGAATCACAACAGTGGTATGAGCCGGTCGGTTGTCTTTCGCCGCTATAGTCACTAAAATAGTGTTGGAGAAAATTCTTAGTATGCTCTGTGGTTGCAGTTAATCTGATCTTCCACATCAGAAAAAGAGTTATTCTTGTTACTGGAGTGTGGTAGTGTGAACTTGTTCACGGTCTACCGTTGTCGTTCCAGTAGGCAATACTATTCATAAGTGAAGGTTGCATAAGTCGGTTTAAAACCATGACAACGAAATATGAGATAGAGAAGTTCAATGGGAGTAATTTCTCATTGTGGAAATTAAAGATGAAGGCCATTCTGAGGAGAGACAATTGCATAGAGGCAATTGAAGGAAGAACCGCGGCTCACACGGACCAGCGGTGGAAAGAAATCAATGACAATGCTATTGCAAAGTGGCAGAAAAGAATACAGCGAAGGAGATTTGGGATACCCTCATCAAACTATATGAGGTAAAATCACTTCACACAAGAATATTCTTGAAGAGAAAACTCTATACTCTTCGGATGAGTGAGTCCATATCAGTGACGGGCCACATCAACCAGTTGAACACCTTGTTTGCCCAATTATCAGCAGCAGATTTCAATATAGTTGAAAATGAACGTGCAGAGCTTCTACTTCAGAGTTTACCTGACTCGTATGATCAACTCATCATCAATATTACAAATAATAATATTGATGGGAAATTACACTTTGAGGACGTCGCTGGAGCTATTCTTGAAGAAGAATCCAGAAGGATGAGCAAAGTGGAAAGTTCCAAACAAGCAGAAGCTTTAACAATGATGAGAGGAAGATCAACGGGAATTGGCTCAAGTGGGAGTCAAAATCATTATAGGTCAAACTCTCGAAGCAAGAAGAATTTCAAATGCTACTATTGTGGCAAGAAAGGGCACACGAAGAAAGAGTGTTGGAAGAGGAAGAATGAACAAAAGAACTCGAAAGAATCATCTTCACAAGGTAATGTTGCAAATACCTTAGAAGATGGAGACATTCTGGTGAGTGATACAAGAATGAGTCCTAACAGTAAAAGGAGTTTCATGATAAATGGATAGTGGATTCAGGTGCAACTTGGCACATGACTCCGCATCGAGATTGGTTTCACACTTATGAGCCTATCTCGGGTGGATCCGTGTTCATGGGAAACAACCATGCCTTGGAGATTTTTGGAGTAGGTACTGTCAAAATAAAAATGTATGATGGTACTGTTCGTTCGCACAATTCAAGGGTGCGACATGTGAAGGACTTGAAGAAGAATCTATCGTCCATAGGGCAATTAGATGATCTCGGATGTAAGATCCATGTTGAAGATGAAATCTTAAAGGTGGTGAGGGGAACTTGGTAGTCATGAAGGCTAAGAAGATCTTGGCAAATTTGTATATGCTGGTGGAGATACGTTGCAAAGAAGCGAATGCATCGGTTGCAGCACCAAGTCAGGAAGATGTGACATTTATGTGGCATTGCAGACTTGGTCATATGTCGAGGCAACGTGGTCTGAAAATTCTTGCGGAACGTAATCTCTTACCCGAGCTTAAAGAAGTAAGTTTACCCTTCTGTGAACACTGTGTGATAAGTAAGCAACACAAATTGAAGTTTTCTAAGACGACTACCAGGAGTAAACACAAATTAGACTTGATTCATTCAGATGTGTGGGAATCACCGGTATTATCCCTAGGAGGAGCAAAATATTTTGTATCGTTTATCGATGATTACTCCAGGAGATTGTGGGTGTACCCTATCAAAACGAAGTCAAGTGTATTTTCTCGGTTCAAGGAATTCAAAGCACAAGTAGAACTTGAGACTGGGAGGAAAATTAAGTGCTTGAGGACAGATAACGGAGGAGAATATGTAGATGGAGAATTTTTAGCATTCTGCAAGCAAGAGGGTATTGTCAGACAATTTTCTGTCCCACATACACCTCAGCAGAATTTTTTGTCCCAGGTGTTGGTACAAGAGATTTGATTCCTTCATTATTAGCCTTGGTTACAATAGACTGAGCTCAGACCATTGTACTTATTACAATAGGTTTGGTAATACTGATTTTGTTATTCTGCTATTGTATGTGGATGACATGTTGGTGGTAGGCCCCAACAAAGATCAAATCCAAGAATTAAAGGCACAATTGGCTAAGGAATTTGATATGAAGGATTTGGGACCTGCAAACAAGATTTTAGGGATGCAAATTCACCGAGACAAAAAAAGATAGGAAGGTTTGGCTTTCTCAGAAGAATTACTTACTGAAAATCTTGCGGCGCTTCAACATGCAAGATTGTAAGCCAATTTCTACCCCTCTTCCTACTAACTTCAAGTTATCCTCCAAGATGAGCCCTAGCAGTGAAGAAGAGAGGATGGAGATGTCTCGAAAATCAGGTATGCATCGCGGTGGGAAGCCTTATGTATGCCATGATTTGTACAAGACCAGACTTTGCACAAGCAGTGGGAGTGGTTAGTAAATTCATGGGAAATCACAGTGGAGAACATTGGAATACTATTAAGAGGATCCTTAGATATATCAAAAGGACCTCAGGTGTTCTTTTTATGTTACGGAGGATCAGAACTACTTGTCGGAGGTTATGTCGATTCAGTTTTTTGCAGGTGATGTGGATAAAAGAAAATCTACTACTGGCTATGTATTTACAATTGCAGGAGGGGTAGTAAGTTGGTTATCCAAGATTCTACAGGATGTTATAGCTCTGTCTACTACGAAGGCTGAGTACATGGCAGCCACCCGGGCATGTAAGGAAGCTATTTGGATTAAAAAGGTAATGGAGGAACTCGGGCACAAAGAACAAATTGTTGTGTATTGTGACAGATCGGAGTGCCTTACACATTGCAAGGAATCCAACCTTTCATTTCAGGACAAAGCACATAGCCATAAGATATCACTTTGTTCGAGAAGTGGTGGAAGAAGGAAGTGTGGATATGCAAAAGATTCACACCCATGAGAACCTAGCAGATGTTATGACAAAGCCAGGTTAAGCATTGACAAGTTCGCATGGAGTCGATCCTACTGTGGCCTATCGGAAAAGTAAGCTACATGTATGGCAAAGGATAAAGAATAAAGGTGTGAAGATTTGATTAATCTAATCAAAATGTTCAAGTGGGAGATTGTTGAAAAGCCAATAAAAACGGCCACCGTTTTTATTGTCAATAAACGGCCACCGTTTTTATTGTCAATAAAACGGCCACCGTTTTTTCTTTTTAATTCTTCTTCCGTTACGCGGTTTCCTTCCCTTATATAAGGGGAGCATAGGCAGTAGGAAAGATACACCACCAAGAGAAAAATAACAAAGAGTGTCCCAGCAGTGTGGGAGAAAATTCCCAAATTGTTTCCTTGTTCTTTTGTTGTAATTACTTTATTAGTAAATTACATTCTTTGTCACTGGGTAGTGTGTTTTTCTCATCTTTTATTTTAGTTGTGTGTTCTTATACTATTATCTGAACCACAACAAATAATACTCACTCAACAATTCTTCCATCTGTTTTTGCATCTTCTTTGCCTTCACCTCGGAGAAAATCAATGGAAGCCCCTACTTCTTGATTGTTCATTCTTAATGTCCTCTTTGCATCACGATCTTTGAAACCCATGCTCATGACAAGTGATAAGGATTCATCTGAAACTTGCAGCTGCACAAGAGAAGTTGTTTGATTGTATCCAACGAGATAAAAAAAAGAAAAAGAAAACAAAAAATATTTGATAGACTTAAATCTTAAATTTAAAACCTGGCTACTTCCTTGATTTGATTTTGAGATAATTATCAACACTTACAAAAATATATTCTTCATCATCATTGCATACGCTGCTGGCCATTTGTGCGATATCTAAATATTCAAACATATATAGCTTAAACCATAGCACTTTGCTTTTGGTGAAAAACTTCATGAATCTACACTATATATAGATGCAAACTGACATAGCGCATGAGTAGGTTGAGGAAAACGGACCGAGATGAATAAAATTTTTAATACTTTCCTTTTTTTTTAATGGAATCAGTTATGAATTTAAAAATTAAGACATAAAAAAGTAATTAATTATAAAAAATACATTTTTGCTAATAATTTTTTAAATTTAATGCACGATTACTTCAATTAATAAATATACATATATATATATATATATAAAATTACCAAACACAACATTAATATGAACTTAAGAATAACAATTAGTAAATGCATTCCTAAAATGGCTACATTTTATAATAATTTATGCATTTGATCATTAATTAAAATGATATAAGCCTACCATTTGTTTGGGTACATTAAATATTGTATTTGGAACAAAAACAATTAGTGAATGCATTCCTGAAATGATTACATACAAAAAAGTAATTAATTATGAAAAATAAAATTTTCTAATAATTTTTAAAATTTATTGTATGGTTATATATATATAAAAAAGTAAATTAAACTCTCCTTTGACGAAAGGTGCAAATATTCCACAATTCTCCCTCTTAAATTAATGAAAGTATATATAAATATAAGAGAAAATCACACTCCTCTCTACTAAGAGATATTAAATATTAAATATTAAGTATTAAATATAAACTATTAAATATTAAATATTAATTATTAAGTATTAAGTATTAAATATTAAGTATTAAGAATTAAATATTAAGTATTAAGTATTAAATATTAAGTAATACGTATTAAGTATTAAATATTAAATATTAAGTAGTAAGTATTAAGTATTAAATATTAAATATTTTTTTCTCGAACTTTCGCTTGTCGCTTTTTTCATCACTACTCAACCTCTTGATTTTAGGCCCATTCAGGCAAAATGCCACTGGTTAGCCTTTCCTTAACTTGTATTGTATTGGGCTTTTAGACAAAAGGAGAAATTTTAGAAAGGTCTTCACACTTGTTGAAATTGCAATTCCAAATTCATTTTAGAAAGGAATTTTCAAAAAAAATGGAATAAAAAACACATTGTTAACGTTTTGTAGTTTCGTGATACAAATTATTAGTTAGTTGTGTTAGTTTGTTGAATTTAATTAGTTAGTTGTACTGGTTAATTAGTTTATATTAGTTAGATTTTATTGTATTCTTATAGATACACATAATTATTTTTTGTATCTTTCATCTTTTATCAATCAATCTATTATATTGTATTTCTATTATTTTTTATTATTAGGATTACAATATATAAGTGTCACTTGTATTTTTTTTCAATCTATCTCTTTTCAAATTTTTGATATGGTTAGAGTTCTCCAATGTGGAGAGTTTTGCTACCAAATAAGATAAAAATTGAAAATATAACATCACAAATAATAATGGAAGAAGAATTTGAAGTATGGTTGGATCAAGATTAAATCAGAAAAATATCAAGAAATGCAAATGCAAGGGTGTCAAGTGAAAGAGAATAACACACAATTTTATATTAAAAAGAAAAATATTTTTTCATCTCACAATCACCTACATGTCCTTGGTTTCAAATGTTTGACTCTCTTTGCTCTCACTTCAAGAGTTTTTTTTACACTTCATTGATATCATGACACATAGACCACAAAAGAAGAAGGTTGTAGAAAATGTACATGATTTCAAGATTGATTTGCAGTTTCAGAACATCATCTCTATTGATCATAACAATATCTTTTGACTCCCAAATGTGTGGATCATTTATCTTTGATCCTAGAAGAAGTCATGATTCATCTTTCTATTTCTTCTTCTTGTTGTTGTAATTTATAAGGAACTCTTTTTTTGTTTTTTTTTCTTTTTGTAATTCAAGGTAATTGTGGTGATACCACTTATCACCTTGTGGGAAAATGTTATAAGTTGTTAGTTAATTGTGTTAGTTTGTTGAATTTAGTTAGTTAGTTGTGGTAGTTAGTTGAATTAGTTAATTAGTTGAGATTAATTAGATTATGTTGTATTCCTTATAAATACATGTAATTCTTTCTTGTATCTTATATATTTTATCAATCAATCTATTAGAATGTATTTTTATTATTCTTTATTATTTTATTTTGAACTCTATGTGTATGGTGACAATACATAGGCGTGACTTTTATTTTTCCTCAATCTATCTCGTCTTAGATGGTATCTAAGTTTTTGTCCATGTTAGTTAAATATTAGTTTGAGTTTTTATCATGAATGATCAAACATTAAGATGCTATTTTGAAATGCTATCAGAGTCTATCCCAACTATTGTTGTTGGGTTTATCATGTCATCTGCTATTGAGCTGTTATCGAACCACCCACTGATATCTAGCTTTGCAAATTTCATGCTCGACATATCTAGATCTTAGCACGAGGGGAGTGTATTAAAGATTTCACATTATTTAATGAGATGACATGTAAAGAGTATATAAGTATGAATAATTTTCACCTTACAAGTCAATTTTATAAAGTTAAGCTAACCCTAAAAATCCACAATTTTAAGATAATAAACTTTTGTCTATAGTGGTTTTGACCACCTGCTTTGAATGATTAAATATTAAGTTACTTTTATAAGATTTTGTGAGACACGAAGGGAATGCAACAAACTTAAGAAAAAAAGTAGCAAATACTTGCCTAACTTGATAAGTCACTCTTGGAAGAAAAGGTTTACATTGTGTATACAAGAAATTAATAGATATCTATTTCTAGATTTTATAACCCTACGTACCTACCTTTGGTCACAAAGTGACTCTTCTTAAAACAGGACTCTTATCTTCACAAACCTATGGATCTTTAGCTCATGTTTATTCTTGCAATTCCTTTATTCTTTTTCTTTGCATGGGTAATGCTTACCATGCTCCGAACGACGTTACTAAGGTCGAGTTGATTCAAAGAACTAACTCCATGATGCTCAGTCTTCTTAGCGAGAGACAAGTCCTAAGCACCTCCCAAGACTCAACAACTCATACCATAGACTTCCAGAAGTATCATTCACTTTGTATTGCTATTCATAAAGATCTGCAATGGTTTGAAAACTGTGGTTCTTATTTGTTCCTCCTAGCTCACTAGTCACAATGGAGGAAAACAAAATAAATTAAAGAAAAATTGCAAAAATTAAGCAAGCTGAGAAGAGTTTAACAACCCTGGTTTTAGAGTTAAAGGTGAGATTCTTGACTTTTAAGAAGTGTCCCATAGAGCACTATTATTAAGTGCTCTTAATTAGATGAGATTTAAGTTGTGTACGTGTATAATGTTACGATGGTGTACGTGGATACCAAAAAAGTATAATTTAGCAACTGAAATAACTTAGTCGTTAATAGCCACCGATTTTGTGACCAAATGCGAGGAGAGTATTTGTTTTAGTCTTAGCGACCAGTTTAGTATTATATAATAGCGATCGATTTAGAAACTGAATTTATTTTTTTAAAAAATAAAATTAAATATATAATGGCAACCAATTTAGCAATGTCACCTCTACCTTTCACTCTCTCCCTCCTCTCCTCCCTCCCTTCACTCCATTGCTGCTGTCGCCACTTTTCCTCCCTTCCTCCCTCTTCACCTCTCTGTTCTTCACCTTTCTCTCTTATTTTCTCTCCTCCACCACTGCCACCACCACCACCTTTTCTGCCTCTCCTCTTTTCTTTCCTTCTCCCTCTATCTCTTTTCTCTTCTCCCTCGTTCCCTCCGATAGGTCTCCCCCCTCCTCCAACCACCACCCAATTGATCGTCACTAGATCTAGTTAAAAAAAAAATACAATTTTAGTGACCAAATTGTTTAAAATAAAAATTTAAAATTAGATACCAATATATTTTTATATAAATAATTAAAAATAAAAATCTAGTCACCAATCAATGTGATTTCTTTTTAAAAATAAAATATCGATTGATTTAGAGACCGAATTTCGGCCTTCAATTAGCCACCAAAGTCAATTCAGTCACTAAATTACTTAACGACTAGGATTTTTGCTATGGACAAAAAGTTGATCACTAATTTAATCGCTAAACCATTTAGCTACCAAAATCTAAAATTGGCGATTTTTTTTTTTTAAGTTTAATGATCAATTTTGGTGGTCAATAAACTTAAAATTTTTTGTGAAAATGAAGGTCTAAGCTAATACAATACATACTCTATTGTTTAATTACTATAGTTTTTTTTTTTCCAAAATGTCTTTATAAACTTTTAGTCGCAATAACAATGGGAACCAAATCGTCATAGAAAGGTAAACAAAATGAAAAAAAACATTTAGCAACTATTATATATTGTGAGACCAAATAAAAAGATAAGTTAAGATCCAGCCAAAATAAAAGATAAATTAATATATTTTTTATAAGTAATAAATTAATTAAATAAAATATTATCCTTTTGAAATATTTAATCTAAATATACAACAACAAAACAAAATAAAGTAATTAATGATCCTTATTTTACAAATGTAGAGTTTACCAATGTAAAAATACAATGTAACACATTGTTGGTTGACTTTATTGAAAACTTATTCACAACTTTCGAGAAACATGCTCAAGATCACTAAACAACACAAAAGGCTAGTGTGGATAGAGTTGAACGTACATAAAGAAAATAGTGTTCAATTGATATAATACATAATTTTTTTTGGGAACTTAGGTTAACGTTTTCCCACCCAACAACAGGTGACTAAACCTTCCAAGTTCTAATTAAATATATTTAAAGAAAAAAATCTTTTATCATTCACACAGTAAAAAAAAATTGAGAACTTATTACATGCATGTGTGACTATAGAGGGATGAAAAGAATGTCAAATTTTATATCGATTTTATGTATGTCTTATGTCAAAATTGAATTTCAACATCTTTTATATCCAACATTGATGTAAAAACTCAATTGATTTTAAAAGTTTTTACTTTGTAGAAGTTATTCAGTGGTTGGAGTTGGTATTTAGATATTCTTTTTAGAAACTATTTGTTCAATCATTCGTTATGATATTTTATTAATTGGTGTAAATAAATAAATTGAAATTCTCATTAAATGAAGATAAACATTCATTTAATCGGTATAAAAAATATATTTTTTATATTAATTATAATTGATGTAAATGCACATTTTTTTAAAATAAATATATGATTTATTTTTGTTACATTCTTTTCCTATAAATTTGTCTTCATACCACAAACAACTACAACTACAGAAGTATAATACAATCTAAAATTTATACATTGTAAAACAATTAAACATTCTAAACTACTTTAATGTAACTAATTATAATCTAAATAATTATAAATTAATTCATAAATTATTAAGCTCTAGGAAAAACTTTGGTCAACCTTCTTGGATGTCCTTAATTTCATCTTTTAGTGAATGATTCTTCATTGTTAAATAGTTAAAATTTGAAATAATATAAATGAAATATAAGCTCGTGAACTAACAAAACATGATTAATTTAAGTTGTTAAAAATTATATTATCTCATTCCATGAATCAAGAATATTTGTAATGACAATGATGAGTATAACATAATATTCACATCTAAAGCTAACAAATTGTAAACTACAAATATTAAGAATTTAAATATAATAGACAACTATAAAAGTTAGTAACTATTATAAATTGAGTTATAAATTTGTTAGACAAGGCAAATGCATGTAGTCTTCTTTACTCGTGACGAGTGTCTACTTGCCAACACTTGAAATCCAACCATATCTCTATAATAAAAATAATAATTGTGTAAATTATGTTATGGGTTTTAGAATTATAATACAAATCACAAAGCAAATGTATTACAAATAAATACTTACAACTCAACTATCTCTAGATGTTTTAGCTCGACTTCTTTTCCAACAAACAAAAGAAGACAATAATATTTTTCCTAGGACAAAGAATTAACAATTTCCAATAGGACCTGCATTGGAGAACAATTAGTGACAAGTGAAACTAAAATTTAAATAAATTGTAAACTTGTACTTATGGATAGTAGTAAGATACTAGGTATCATTTTTTTCATTCCTTAAAGAGATTTTTTTTTTACATGTAGGCTTGTGATTCTATTGGCTTATTTCCCATACTATAAATGGTGAGATGGTTAATAAATTTATACAAATGTGCGCTCCATTTTGACATATATAGGCAATGTTGTAACCTAAGATATTGAAATCAATGTTAATTTTAGTAGTATGATAGTTAGTTAGTTAACTAATTTACAAATAAAAATTACAACTTATTAACCATAATTGTATAATCATGATGCAAAACATGTTGTTAATTGTACATACTTTGAAAACATCCTTCTTGAAGATGTAAAGGGACATAGAAGTGGTTTTGTCTACTATATCGGCACCCAACTCTAGTTGTATAGACTCCTTTCTAATTGTACTAATCACCATCAACAAACATTGAAGTGAATCAACTTGAAGTTTTGACCTTTTGGATGGAACAATATTCTTAGATCCATCAAAATCTTAAACAATAAAGATAAAACAATATTAGTAAACATAATTAATTTATTTGAATTGTAAATATAAAAAGACAAAAGTAAAAAATTTAGTATGAATACCTTGGCAAAATAGCCTTCACAAGTCTTCGTAGCCATATAATGAAAGTATTTAGGATGTGTCCCACCATTTCAACCTCTTCAATGAGCACAGAGACTCAAGGATTGATAACAGTGTTGTACTACTGCCAAAAAATAATAGATTACTCTTAATTATAGTATGAAGTATAATATAGGTCATTTTTTTCAAAGGCACAAGCATAGTAATCTTGATCTTATTTGGGTGATTAGCGATTGATTTTCAAAAAATTCAAAACTCTTTTCCTTCTATTTTTCCCTCTTTTTATTCCGCCTTCATTTATTTAAACACTCCCCCCTTCCCTCCTTTTAACTTTCACTCACCCACTTCTTCTTCTCCTCCCTCCCTCTTCTCCTCCTTCATTGCTGTTGCCACCGCCACCTCTGTCACCTCCCCTCCCTTCCTCCCTCTCCTCCCTCCCCTCTCTCTCATCCCCTTGCTTCTCCCTTGTCCCTCCTCCCCTCTAATAGGTTGCCTCCCTCCTTCGACCGTTGCCCAATCGATTGCCACTTGATCTAATTTATAAAAAAAAACAACAACTTTAGCGATTGCTTTTAAAAAAATAAAAAATAAATTTAGCAACTGATTTAGCAACTGAAATGTTTTAAAAAATTCAAAAATTAGTCACCAAATTAGTGACTAAGTTTTTTTATATAAATAATTAAAAATAAAAATTTAGTCATCGACCGATGTAGTTTTTTTGAAAAAAATTAGCGACCGATTTAACAATTTTGGTTGCTAAATTGTTTAGCGATTAGGGTTTTTGTGACGGGTGAAAATTGGTTGCTAAGTCGATTACTAATGCATTTAGTCATCAAATTTCAAAAATAACAACTATTTTTTAAGTTTAGCGATCGATTTCCGTGGTCGCTAAACTTAAAATTTTTTGTAGTGATAAAAATTCTAGATAAGTTTATCCTTAAAATTTAGGTGTGAGTTTCTCATCAATTTAACTTGTACTATTCCATATATACTAAAAATACTTCACCTATATTATTCTATCAAATTAGAGTAGGGTTCTTAACTTCAAGTCCAAATTCATCAAAATTACATATTTTTATTATCTTTTGAATTCATGAGAAAATTTTCTACTTCCATTTCTCAGAAAAACCAATTTGGGATAACACCTCTAAAGAAAGTTGTAGATTTGTACATACTTGTTGGGTGAGTATTATTTTGGTCTTGTTGCTACTACTTTGTTATTTTGGCTTCTACGGTATAAAAAAAATTGTTTGAGATTATTACACGCCATTGTCCATTAATTATTTTTTCTGTTGTGACATAACTGAAAATTGTTATTTCACACACATTTCTAATGTAAACATAATGCTCATATCTCTTCATGTATATTGCTACTAAATGTTAATGACATCTTTCGTATACTATTGATTCTATTAGGTTTGACACTTGCGGAGAATGCGAGATGAACACAAATGATTAATGAGGTTTGACAATATGCCTACATCCTTGGGAGTAGAGTGATTGTGTTTTTGTTATTATATCAAATAGGGTTGCAACGCATATACATAACACACAATACATGTTTACAAAATTACTCATATATCATACCACATAGGCCAAGTCCATGCATTGAAACCCATTTAATTTCTAACCCAAAACAAGAAACTCCCTCCTAAAGGATAGATACTATCATAGTGCAACTAAAATCCACCTTGCCCAATATCCAATTCCTTTACTAGCCCTATAAGCTATAAAGCTTCCTTGGCCGCCTAAACTACTGCCATATACTCTGCTTCAATTGTAGACATTGTCACAATTGATTGAACTGATGATTTCCAATAAATAGGCCATCCCACAAGAATAAAAACATACCTAGTTGTAGACCTTCTATCATCAACATAGTCAGAATCCACATATCTTATAATTAAAGGATCACCCTATTGACTACCAAACATAATACCAAGACCTGTTGTGGCTTTTAAGTCCTAAAATCACTTGACTACTTCTCAAGGCCTTACTTGGTATGCACCAAATTAGGTCTAGTGCAAACCATAATGTACATTAAGCAACCAACTACACTGACGTAGAAAACCTTTAACATAAATTAAACTTTTGCATCTATTTTTGGACATTGATCCAATGACAATTTAAAGTGATTTGTCAATGGAGTAGTCGCTAACTTAACATTGCTCTAATGTTTCTCCTTTTTATATTCTCAACAAGTGGTATCAAAGCTAATGGTTCAACCAAGAGATCGACTCAGACGGGTATTGAATGGATTTGGTAGTGGATCCATGTATGGAGTTCCATAAATGGGGATTCCTTATATCGAAAGTCTCCCTTGAGGAGTAGAGCATATTGGTGTCAATGACTAAGCTCTAAGGTCATTATTTGTAGTGGTAGTGCAAATGAAGTGTATTGATAACAATGGATAAGTTCTAAAGGTCATAATTGAATACTTATGAATGGAAAAAACTTTCACTTGAGGGGAGTAATACAATGTAGAAGAGACTTACACTTGAGGGAGAATATTGTTGGAGTACAAGAGTATGTTGAAAGTTTCACATTAGATAAAAATGAACAAGCTGAGTAATATATAAACAAGAAGGACCCGTAGACCTAATACCTTAAGGTTTTGTATTAAAAATGATGTGAAATTTACTTAAGCTAACAATAATGAAATAGAGAAAACCCATCATTCTTATTTGCTTTCGGTGAAAGAAACCGAGGAGGAAAGTTGAGCTTCCCTTCTTTATACCGCAAACAATGGCTATAAACACATTAATATGGTTTTATTCTTCATATAATTAAATAAATAATGTTATTCTTACAACATTTTTGACAATAATGGTTTTCTTTCTATCTCCTAGCTATCATATTAATTATCTATATATCTTATTTCACCTTTTTTTTTCTCTTTCTTTCGGTCTCTCACCTTGTTATAGAAATTTTGGTGAAATAATGTATGAAATATCATTACTCTAATTAAATACGGTTGTTCTTACTCTACTCTATCCGTCTAGTTAATGTACTATGTAATTATAACTAATCAGTGGCCCCACACCAGGGCTTGCATGATGGCCTGTGATGATTGTGCTTTTACAGGTGTACATGTGGCCAGACTCAAAAAGCTTAGTAATGAAGGATGGAGCTTGTTCCAACAAAATGGGAAGGAGTGTGCGAAAATGGGAAGGAGTGTTCCAACAAATTGCTTTTCTTTATATAAACCATGCTCGAAGTTCTACTATACCTTTTTTTTTTCTATTTTTTCTTTAATTAAGAGGATATATAATCACGAGTGATGAATGTCAATCAATTTTAGTTCATATATGGATAGATAGGATTTTTTTTATAACTGGAGCTGAGGGTACTAAGGAAGTTACTTTTTGCTAAATTAATACTGAACTTGGGTCAGACATGATTTAAGGTTGAAGTTATAATTTTACAAAGTTAAAAGTCAACTCACTATCCGTTGCATAAATTCTGATCATGTCATTATCTTGGTATATAAATATTCATTATTTATTTTAAAGATAACCAAAGCTATATATCCATTATTTACATGCATGCTAGCTAAGGAAGAATATATTTTTAAGGGAGAATGCTGCGAGATATCATTTTAATCAATGAAAGTTACTCAGAACTAATTTTCTAATTATGAAAAAACATTTAATTGAACAAGTAACATAAGAATTGCCTAGGAAAGGACATGGTAAAAAAGAACTATAAAAGATGATTCTTAGGAACGACAAACAACAGAGATCAGCGTGGCACGTGGTTGAGTGCACAAGAGTATTAAAATGGGCCTATTCATGAAAATACAATCTCCCTTACAATGAACAAGCTAAGAAGTTTTTCAAGTACACACGAGGTGACGCTAAGGCTGCTTTGGAAAAGGTTCATCTCTGCACAAAAGAGGAACTGGGCCATATTGATAAGCCAAAAGATACGTTTAATAACTTTCGTAGGAAGCTAATGAGTCTTTCTAATTTGACAAAAACTTCTATATATTTTAGAAACAGATGAGTGCCGAAGAATAGAAGTCTTTGTGAAACTGGAAAGACTACTCAGCATGAAACGAAAATCATCAAACTTATCTTTTGGCTTATCAGTATCCAGAAACTCGAAGGCCCATTTCCTTTTCTGTGCAGTGATGAATCTTTTCCAAAGCAGCCTCAGGCTCACCTTCAGTGTACTCAAAAAACTCCTTAGCCTGTTCACTCCCTGGGAGATGGGGTATAGTATTCATATGAATAGGTTCACTTCAGGACTCCTGTACACTCAACCACGTGTCATTGCTGTTCCTAAGAATCGTCTTTTATAATTCTTTTTTACCATGTCCTTCCCAAGAAATTCTTATATATATTATGTTACTTGTTCAATTAAATGTTTTTTCTTTTATTAATTAGAAAATAGAGTTTAATCGTTTTCATTTGATAAATATGATATCTCACAGTATTCTCTCTAAAAATATATTCCTCCTTAGCTAGTATGTAACATAATGGAGATAACTCTGCACGTCCCTTTGGTTATCTTTAAAATAAATATTGACTATTTATAAACCCATGATAATAATGACCATAATTTATCAAACAGATAGTGAGTTAAACTTTTAGTTTCATAAAATTATAACTTCAACCCCATATTATGTCTGACCCAAGTTCACTATTAATTCAGCAAAAATCAAATTCCTTATTAGCAGTTCCAGTAAAAGAAAAATCCAATCTATCTATATATGAGCTAAAATTGATTGACATTTACCTCGATTACATATACTCTAAACTAAAGAAAAATAGAAAAAAAAATATAGCAGAAGTTTGAGCATGGTATATATATAAAGAAAGGCAATTAAGTCACCTTTGAGACGAACCAAACGCAGTCCCAATTTCGCACACACTTTTCCATTTTGTTGGAACAAGCTCCATCACTTCATCACTGAAGCTCTTTTGAGTTCGGCTACACACTTGCAAGTAAAAGAACAATCATCACAGACCTTCATGCAAGCGCTGGTGTGGTGCTACTGTTAGTTATAACTCCAGAGTACATTAATTAGATGGATATTGTAAACTGAGAACAACCACATTTAATTAGAGTAATGCTATATACAAATATTTTTTTAACAATAATTTCTAAGGTGAGAGAGACAGAAAGACAGTAGAGAAAAATGTGAAATAAGATATATAGGTAATGAATATGATAGTAGGAGATTGAAAGAAAACAAATATTGTGAAAAAATGTTGTAGGAATAATATTATTTATTTAATTATATGAAGGATAAAATTAAACTATAGATACTGTGTTGTAATATAAAGAAGTGAAGCTCAACTTTTCTTGGTTTCTTTCACCGAAAGTGAATAATGATGCGTATTCTCTATTTCCTACTAGTGTTGTATGTCAATATTACTTCACCACTCACATACCTATACAAATCTAAATAACTAATACCTCTTGATCTTTCAAATCTTTTAATTGCAGAATCTATCTATTGCCAACTTCTTTCTCTTTATTTTCCTTGAATCGATATGAATCTTCATGTTGGCGGGAGTTAGTAATAATAGATGTTGTTTAAATTATATCAAACTCTTAGCAAGACATATAATAATAAGGTATAACCTGTAAAGCAGAATTAGTTTCTGCATTTTTCAAATCATCCAATGATTTCTGAATATCATTTTCATTTCGTCTAAGAGCTTCAGCTGCAAATTCTTCTCATAGCTGATAGAATAAACGGTATAAGGAAAATCATTAGCAAATTAGCAGCAATTTACAGGGAGAAATACAAGGGTTGTGTTTACATTAGATATGTGCGTGCAATAACAGATGCCATAACATATAAAAAAAAAAAAAAGAATTAATAGACAACGGCATTTAATAATTACTAATAAGCTTTTATATATCCTACAAAACCAAATAGTTTATTGTAAATCACAAATTAAAGTAGTAGCAACAGGACTAAAATAATACTCACCCAACAGATCTGTACAGATCTACAGTTTTCTTTAGGGGTGCCATCCCATACTGTTTTTGATCCAAGAATACAAAAGAGAATGCAAATTGGAAACTTTCCATTATAGAGTAAACGTATTAGAAAATTTAGAGCAGTCATTCTTACCTTTCTCTCTTCATTATAACAGTGGTAGGAAAAGTTTCTTTATTCACTGGTGTTCTCTCAAAAAAAAAAAAATATTTAACTAATACTCTCTTACTCAATTCCTCTTTATAAGTTCTTAAATAGAACTCATGCGTGCATCAATTATGAAAAGCATGTACAATTGTAAATGTGTCTCACAAAAGTTATCATTTATAAGCCGAGAAAACGAAAAACTCTTGATAAAACTAAAAGAAGAATTTGAAAGATGAACAAGAAAAGCTGATTTGAAAAAAAAAATAAAAACTCAAAAAGTAATTACAAGAAAGACACAGAAAAAATAAAAAGAAGAAAAAGAAACAAAATTGTAATTTTAGATACTGAGAAAAACAAAAGTTATCGCTCATTAGCTGAGAAAGGAGAAAATTCTAAACAAAACTAAAAAAATAAAAATAAAAGACAACCAATAAATGCTAATTAGAAAAAAAAACTTAAAAGGAATTGCGAGAAAGATAAAAAAAGAAAAAGAAAAAGAAAAAGAAATGTGCAATTTTAAATATACAGAATAACACTACTTCTATAAATTCCTTGAGGCAATCAAACTTTTAACTTGTTTAGATGCAAATCTTTTGTTTTTCATTCTATTTTTGGGAATTAAATTTTTTTTTTCTTGAAATTCAATTTTCACCATAATTAAAGTGCTATTGAACATGCAACAAAAAAGCTAATTGCAAGAATCAAAAGTTGTAATTGTGCAAAATAAAGACAATTATAACAATCAAGAAATAAAGAACACAAGACTTAAAAATATTATCAACTCTTGGATCTGAGTTCTAGATATCACATTATATGATCCTAATTATCCTAATTATTAGGATCATATTGTTTTTCCATATCATCCTTGAGTTTATTATATTGCTTAGAAGAATTGAAGATTAAAAGAAAAGAAAATTTGCAAAGATTAAGATTTTAAAAAATGACACAAAAGTTTAAAGAGCATAAAAATAAACAAAGAAACAAAAGTAGAAGATGGGAAATGAAAGATGATACAAGCAATGAAACAAAAGTAAAAGATGGGAAATGAAAGATGGTAGAGGACGCCACTAAGATAGAAAAATCTTTTATAACAACCAAGAAGCTTTGATCTCAGAACCCATGATACTTGAACTCACAAAAGAAGTAAAGATATTCAATGGTGGAGAAAAAAGAAACCTAATAGGTCACTATTTATAAGAAGATTTACTCCTTCCCATCTCTACTGTAGGTGTTCTTAACCTAGTACAATTTTGTCCAAGCCCAATAAAGATAACACCTAACCTAATTCTTCTATACTAATAGTTCAACCCAAAATAATAAGCCCAATAACAAAATTATTAAAAAATAAAAGTAAAATAACTGAGAAATAAAATGTTCAACTATTTATTATATAGTAAAAATATTCAATAATAAAGAAAAACAAAGGAAACACATGCCTATCTCTCAGGAAAATTAGTCCCTCCCCACTTCTACATGTTTGTAAACTAGTACAAATTTGTTAAGCCCAAAATAAAGACAACACCTAACCTAGTATTAGCGTGCCAATAGTTGAAACCAAAATAATCAATGTAATTACAAAATTATTCAAAAAAAAATAAAACAACCAAAGTATATATTAATAATCATATACTATATATTATATATTATATATTATATATTATATATTATATATTATATATTATATATTATATATTATATATTATATATTATATATTATATATTATATATTATATATTGTATATTATATATTGTATATTATATATTATATATTATACATTATACAATTCGTAATTAGTATTTAGTAATAAAGACAACACCTAACCTAGTTCCTCTGGCAATAGTTCAACCCAAAATAATAAACTCAATTACAAAATTATTTAATAAAAAATTAAAAAAATTACGAAATAAAATTTTCAACTATATATTACAAATGATAAATCATATATCATATATCATATACTATATATTATATATTATATTCTATAAACAATATAAAATTATTCAAAATAAAAAATTAAAACTACCAAATTAAGAAAAAAAAATCAACTATATACTAAATACGATATATTAAATACTATATATACATCCTAAACACTAAATACTTAATATTAAATGCAAAATACTAAAAAACAAATATTAAATACTAAATGCTAATTACTAAATATTAAATACTAAATACCAATTATTAAATATTTAATATAAATTATTAAATATTCAATACAAATTATTAATTACTAAATATTCAATATTAAATATTCATAGAATATTGAATATTCATTCATTTAATTATTAAAAACTAAATATTCAAATTTAAATAATAAATACTAAATATTAATTAGTAAATACCAAATGTTAAATGTTAAATACTAAATATTCAATATTAAAAATTAAATATTACATACAAAATGTTAAAAACTAAATATTAAATATTAAAAATTAAATACTAAATATTAAATATTACATACTAAATACTAGATATTAGATAATAAATATTACATAATAAATATTAAATATTAAATTATGAAAATAAAAAATAAATAATAATTAATAATTAATAAAAAGTAAATAATAAAAATTAAATATTAAATATTAAATATTAAATATTAAATATTAAAGACTAAATATTAAATATTAAATACTAAATATTAAATATTAAATATTAAATATTAAATACTAAATAAAAAATACTAAATATTAAATATTACATATTAAATACCAATTATTAGATATTAAATATTATATATTATATATTATATATTATATATTAAATTATAAATATTGGATACTAAATATTAAATATTAAATGATAAATATTAAATATTAGATACTCAGTATTAAATATTAGATATTAGTATTAAGAATTAAGTATTAAATATTAAATAAAAATATTAACTATTAGGTATTAATTATTAAATATTAAATATTAAATACTGCATATTAAATATGAAATACTAAATATTAAATAGTAAGTACTAAATATTAAATACTAAATGCTAAATATTAAATACTAAATATTAAATACTAAATGCTAAATATTAAATACTAAATATTAAATATCAAATACTAAATACTAAATATTAAATACTAAAGATTAAATACTAAATACTAAATATTATATACTAAATATTAAATAGTAAACATTAAATATTATATACTAAATATAAATATTAAATAGGAAATATTAAATATTAAATATTAAATGCTAAATATTAAATACTAAATAGTAAATATTAAATATTAAATAATCAATAAAATTATTAAATATTAAATGTTAAATATGAAATATGAAGTATTAAATATAAACTATGAAATATGAAATATGTAATAAAAAACTTAACTTTTAAATATTAAATATTAAATGTTAAATATAAATATGAAATATGAAATGTTCAAAATGAAATATTAAATCCAAATATTAAATGTTAAATATTAAATCTGAATATTAAATTAAATATTAAATATTATGTATTGAATATTAACATTCAATATGAATTACTAAGTCTAAATAATAAATGTTAAATATTAAATATTAAATATTTGTCTATATAAATTACTACCTTCTTTACTTTTTTTATATTTATTTATCTTTTTTATAAGGTTATTTGGAAATGATTTCTTAGATTAATTTATCTTTATTAAACTATTCTTAATTATTTTATATTAAATACTATAAAATAGTAAGATAGATTTATTTTCTATATTGTAAGGATAGGAAAAGATGAGCACCGGAGCGTGGGGAAAAAGAAAGGAGGAGACAAAATAATTGATGTTATAATGTAGTATAAATTAAATATAATAATTTTAATAATATATTCTTGTGACTGATTTTAAGCATTTAGTAAAATGATTAAATATTAATTATTTTTAATTAACTGTCTTTTATAATTTTAAAATACTTTCTGTATTATTAATAACAATTCTCAAGTTCTCATGTTTATTTCTTTTTATGATTTTTATATCTTTTTATACTACTAAATTGGAAAAAAATTTAAAAATAATCTATAATTTTTATGTGAAAAAATTTACAAGAGACATTAAGGTTTTTTTACAAAACCAAAAATTAAAGTTTCTATGAATTTGTCAATGAATTTAAAAAAATAATCATATTTTTTTCAAAATTATTGTAAATTTTGCAGCAAAATTTGTAGAAAATATTTGCAGGAAAATAATAAAATACATAAAAAATTGTATAAAATATCTACAATAAAAATTTATATGTAAGAAAATATGCAAGGAGAATTAATTAATGAAATAATTATGTATAAAAATAGTAACTAAACTGATCATAAAAAAATATTATATGATGATAAAAAGTTAAAATAGAGTCGCATTCTGAAACAACTTATATATATTTTATTTAAATTTATCTGATATTATAAGTATTTATGGAGCTATTTTTAAAAATTTATAAAATAATTTATGACTAATATAATTTTATAAACTTCTGAAGATAATTATGGAAATAATTTATGTTGAGTTTATAAAAAGGCTTTAATTCGAATCTTCGCTAGACCACATACAAAGAGAATGTGTATTTGTTTTATTTTATTATTTCTTTTTTAAAATTATTATTTATTATTTATTCATCAAAATTAATATAAATATTAATTTCTACATAAAATACATTATAATTATTGTAATAAAGTATGATTTTTTATATATATTTTCTTTTATATTATAAAATATAATTTGAATAAATTTATTATTACATATTTCTAATAATTTATTTATATGTTTCATTTTATAATAGTATAGAGTGGTTGAGTTTTTATAATAATTTATTATTTTTATATACTTATGTTTATTTATAGAAGTGTCTTAATTTTTAAAATTATTGATAGATGCGTGGTGAAATTTTTGTGTAACACAATTTTTTTTAAATTTAGGATATTTAATTTTTTGTTTGTTAAAAATTATAAATAGATAAATAGTAACTAGTAGTTTTTATTTTTAATAATATTGTAATATATATAATGTTAGTATAATAATTATTTAGTAAGTTTTTAAATTTTTAATTTAATTTTAATTATTTTTTAATTTATAAAATGAAATGATATGTTATAAGTACTTATATAATAATATATTTAAATACTTTAAAATTTTGTAGTTACTTATGAATCCAAAATGAAATAACATATTCTTATATAATAATAACTTATTGAAGAACAATATTTGTCAAACGGATACTAAATATTAAAAAAATTTATTTATAATAATAGTAATAAAGAAAATAACTAAAAAATGTTTTTTATACTCTTTTAATGATTAAAATTTTCAAATTAAAATTTCCTATACAATTGTAATGTATTAAAATTATTAATAATTAAAGAATAATAAATAAAATTAAATAATATTATAAAAATTATTAGTATAATTTAAAAAAAAAAGTTGGGGAGGCAGAGCATGGTCCCAGCTCTCTACTCTAAGAAATTAAAAAAAATAATATAAATGGTTAACTATGTTAATCTTACAAACTAAATTAGTCAATTTTTTTATTAACATAAATTAATTAAAAGACACTTATATACAGGGAGAATGATAGTTTAATAACTTAAATGAAGCAGGACATATCAAGCTATTTTTTTCGAACGAAAATATTTTAATTATTTTTTTCAACAAGAATGTATTTAGTATTTCTTAACTTTTTAACTCTCTAAATATTTTATTTTTAATATTTTTAGTTTTGAATTAAATTTAATAATTTTTAAAAATTATTAATAATTAAAAATTAATAACTTTGTATCACAATATAAATTATTTATTATAAATTATAAATAAAATCTATATATTAAAAAGTATTTATTGCTTACATAATTAAATTATAATATAATTTATATATTTAAAATATTTATTTAATAAAAAAATTGATTTATAAAATAACTATTTATTATGTGAAATGCACATATTAAAAAAAACTAGTGATATAATATTACTGTTTATTTTAGAAATGATCAATAGATTCATTCTCTTGTTTGTTAACGTGTTTTCTGATTTGATAAAAAAATTTGAATATTCTATTTTTAAAAAGAAATTTTTAATAAATAAATTTACTGTTTCAACGAATTAATGTGATAACAAAATCAAAGATTGTATTTGGAAAAAAAACACTTAAAGAATGTCACTGCAAGAATAAAGATATTTTACAGTAAATTTATTTCCAACCACGAGTTCAAGTTGTGACACAAAATAGTTTGTTGCAACAACGTTATATGTTGTTGAAAAAAATATACTTGTTCCAACGGTAAGTAAAGTTGTTATGGTAGTTATATTATGTGGCAACAATTGGAATTGTTGCGGCAAGTTACAATATAGTCAACGACATCAATTGTTGAAAAAGATTTCAGTATCTCAACAACAATATAAAGTCTTTGAGAAAGATACATAAGTCAATCTTTATTCAAATGACAAAATCAATTTTAATTTTTTTTTTCAAGTGTACGTACGTGTGATATAAAAATGATCTTTTGAGTTCCTAAAATATGTATAAAATTAAATAAATTATTTTTTTATTTTTCTCAATTTTAAAAATCATTCTAATATTACTCTTTTTTTCCAATTAAATCAACATGGTTACACTAGTGACACTTACCATTTTGAGTCACAAATCACAGTAGTTTTTAACTGAAACTGTCATATTTTTATTTTTCAAATTTTAAATTATTTAATAAAAATATTATTTTAAAATTTAAGTAGTTTTTAACCGTTACAATAATAAATTTATTTTTTATATTTTGAAAATAAAAATTAGAATTTAATGAAAATTATTATTTTATAAATTATAAAAATAAAATTATAATTTAATAATTATTTTTAGTCATATAATAATTTTATTTTTATTAATAAAATTATAATAAAAAACTATACTTGGAATTTTATTCTATTGAAATTTATGAAATTGAATAATTTAATAACTTTTAATTATATAATATTTATTGAACCATATATTAATAATTTAAATTTTATAATGTTGTATTATAAATATTATTTATAATAATATTATACTACATTATAAAAATTCAATATTATATTACTATTAAATTGTTACAATACAGTAGAAGATATTTATAATGAATTTTGTTAAGGTGGTGCATGTGGATGGAGGTCCGAGCTAATACAATACATGCTCTATGGTTTTATTACTACAAGTTTTTCGCGAAAATATTTTTGTAATTCTAGTGACAATAATGGCAACCAAAGACAAAGGTGAAAAAAAGAAACATTTAATAGCTATTATATATTGCGAGAGTAAAGAAGAAAAATAAGTTAAAATCAAATCAAAATAAAAAATATATTTTTATAAGTATCAAAATTAATTTTTAAGTAATTTTTTAAATTAATTAAATAAACATACTATCCTTTTAAAATATCTAATCAAAATATACAATAAGAAAGTAAAGTAGGTAATGATCCTTATTTTACAAAAATAGAGTTTGTGAACCTAAAAGTACAAAGTGATACATTGTTAATTAACTTTATTGAATATTTAATCACAATTTTTTATAAAAATGCTAAAAAATCACTAAACAACGCAAAAGGCTTAGTGTGGATATCGTAGGAGTACATAAAGAAACAGATAGTATTTAATTGAGAACATATTATGGGATACCATTGTATTTCGAATAATCCAAGTAAATAAAAAGGAAGACAAGATAATAGATAAAATTAAGGAAACTCAATTCGTTTTAAGGATAAAAGGTTGATCATGTTCAACATTAAGAACACATAAAAAAATATTATCACATAAATTATTAATGTTGATATAAACACGTCATTCATATGTTTATATTTCAAATATATAAATCACTTTCATTTCTATATATATATAGTAAGTTATTGATATGCCCATTATTTTCAAATATTTAAGATGCAAAAGTATATATGAAAATACATAGAACCACTATTCTAAATCTCAAGTCCCGATGTCACACAAATAAGAGCAAGATCCGGTCTCTTCAAAACTCGGCACCACGAGTGCCCTCAACATTACCTAAAAGAAAATCACAAGAGAGTACGGTGAAAAATGACATTCAATCGTATACAAATGCAGATAGTACCTCAAATCTCACCCATTACCGTACCCAAGTACTAACAATTAACAATTACTCATATATCATATATCAATCACACGTTCTATCGCATTCAAAATCAATCATATTTCATTCATGTTTACAAAATGCACATTCTCGCACTATACATATGCTCATCACCACACCTAAGAGTCTTGATTTAGAACTCCACACCATGAGCGAACCTCCTCAATCCCCTTAGTTATCACTAATGATTGTTACACCATTAAACACTTCATATGGCCGGTGTATCGCACAGTTAAACACCACCTATGGCTCATGCGAAGACATTCTACATAACCGTCAAACAATACCTATGAATGGCATGTAGCATGGTTAAATAGTGCCTATGACCCATGTATATGAATGTCCCCCATCATTAGTCCACCCTGTTAAACACAACACCACTTTTGGCTAGGGTCCCTATTAAATACCACATATGGCTAGGGTATTATAGCCACGTCTGGCTTCTCATGCATCTCATGTCCATGTCCATGCTCAATACATTCTCATTCTCATGATTCATACATTATTCACACAATCCATAATCATGCCAAAATCATATCAACTTAGTCATCATTACCGTAAATCATTTATAAGAACGCACGCTAACGTACATAAAATACTATTGAATTCCACCCAATTTCACCATTACACAGAAGCGTTCCAAATTGAACCTTAACCATGAATAACCAAGAACAACCACGATAGTCAAGTAACTAAGACAATTAACCATACAATTTCAAACGAAAATCACGTTAAGTCAAAATGTTAATCCAAGAATTTAATCCCCCTTCAAATGCCACAAGAAACCATACAATAACAATTATTAATAAGGGCCCTAGGGAAGACCCTACTACTCTTTCTTACGTAAATTAAACCCAAATAGTGAGATAGAACTAACATCTCTGCATACTTGGAAGCATGATGAAGAAAACATGTTCATCAAAGTCATTTTTTCTTGTTCCTTTGGGATTCCTCTAGAGGTTTTCCTTCACATTAAAGGTAATCGATTACCTTATCAATTAAGTCAACTAAAACTACGATACACATTGACGAATCTTTTCTATCGATTAAAACATTTTTAGAACATAATAACCAAACAAATTTGAGAATTTAGATCCTAGAGGGACTTAGGGATTACCCTCACTACCCGTACACCCACGCATTCACATATAACCGAACCCATCTCTCCCGTAACTTAGATGCGAAGAACAACAAAGATCTGATGCAGCTCCAGAACGATCTGAACATCCTAACTCTTCCTCCTTGCATGTCTGCGTTCTCTCTCCTCTAGGGTTGGCTGTCTCATGCACAAAACACTAATTAGGATAAACTGATTAGCCCCTATCTAATATTCTAGCTGGGTCGGGTCAACCCTGACCAGCCCGTCACTCTCCCCCGTTAATTCAATTAATTAAATTAATAAATGAAAATAATTCAGATTAATATCTCATCAATTTATAAAATCATCAGCCCCTCCATTAAAATAAAATTAAATATAAATATTTAAATAATAAATAAATTTTCTCCTATCATTAAGAATAATAGCAATAATACGTCAGCCTCCCCCGTTAATTTGATTAATTAAATTAATAAATGAAAATAATTCAGATTAATGCCTCATCAGTTTATAAAATCATTCGCTCCTCCATTAAAATAAAATTAAATATAAATATTTAAATACTAAATAATTTTTCTGCCATCATTAAAAATAATAACAATAATAATAACATTTTAGTTTCAAAATATAATTATTTAATAAAATAATTTTCTACAGTAATTAATAATTAAAATAAAATCAATAATAATAATAATAATAATGTAATTTATTTCTTCTAAAAAAAATAATTAAATAAATTTTAGGATGTATTACCTATATATATATGTGTGACTATATAGCAATGAAAAAATGTTACATGATTCTATGCATAATTGCAATTTCTACATTTTTTATGTTCAGCACTGATGTAGAAACTTGTAACCGATATAGAAGTGAACTTTTTATATTAGATATGTGTTGAATATACATAGAAAGTAACTTTTTTTTATTAATAAGTTATAGACATAATTAATGTAAAAAAATACACAATTTTTAATAAATAAAAAATATTGTCCAACATTTCTAAATGTTCTTAATTTCATTTTTAGTGAATGATTTCTGGTTGTTCAATAGTTGAAATTTGAAATTACAAAAATTAAAACACTAACTCATGAACTAAAAAAACATACATTATAAAACATATACAACAAGATTTTTTTTATTTTGCTACTAATTTTAGCTACCATTTAAATTAGTAGCTAAATCTTAATTAATTAACTATTAATTAACTAAAATATTATTTTTTCTACCTAAATTTAAATTATATTTATTTATATTTCTTATTACTACAAATTAGCTAGAAAATAACTACAAATTAAAAAAATTTACTACAAATTGCTACCACCAATATTATAGTAATTTTGTAGTTAATTATTTTTACTAGAAATTAGTTATAAAATAATTATTGATTTTAAAATTAGTTATAAAATTATTTTGTAGCAAAATTTAAATTTTCTAATAGTGATAGTTAAAAATTATATTATCTCGTTCCATGAATCAAGAATATTTGTAATACCAATGATAAACATGTTTCATGACATAGTATTCACATTTAAAGTTCCCATATTGTACTACAAATACTCAAGAATTTAAATATAATGAATAACTATTAAAGTTAGCAACTATTATAAATTGATTTCTAAAGTAGTTTGATGGGAGCAAATTCATGTAGTCTTCTTTACTTGTGACGAGTATCTGCCGGCCAATATTTGAAATTCTTTCACATCTCTATAATAAAATCAATAATCATATAAATTATGTTATGAGTTTTAGTGTTATACAAATCACAAAGCATAGTATTACGAGTAAATACTCACATCTAAACTATTTACTTATAACTCAACTATCTTTTAGATGTTTTGTTCTACTTCTTTCTTAATGAACAAAATAACATAATAATTTTTTTAAAAGAAAAAGAATCAGCATTACCAATAAGACCTACATCGGAGAACAATCAATGGCAAGTGACACCAAAAATTTAAATCAATTGTAAACTTGTACTTATTGTAGTAAGGTATTATTAGGTAACATTTTTTTTTTCTTCCAAGAGTCTTTTTTATGCATGTACTCTTGTGATTCTGCTGGCTTAATTATTTCCTGACTTTGAATTAATAAATTCATACAAATATCTGTTCCTTGGACATATAAAGGTGACGTAAATCTTAAGATATTGAAATCATTGCTAATTTTAATAGTGTGGTAGTTTATTAGTTAAATGATTTATAAATAAAAATTATAATTTATTAACCATAATTGTAGATTCAAAATGCAAAGCATGTTTTATACTTGTACATATTTCTAAAACTCATACATATTTCCAAAACATTCTTCTAGAAGACATAAAGTGACATAGTAGTGGCTTTTCTTACTATATCAACATGTACAAACTTCTTTCCAATTTTACTATCTACCATCTATAAACATGGAAGTGAATCAACTTCAACTTCCAATCTTTTGCATAAAATATTTTTCTTAGATTCGTCAAAATCCCAAATAATAAAGATAAAATAATATTAGTAAACACAATTAAGTTATTTGAATTGTTAATAGAAAAGATATAAGTAAATAATTTAGTATGAATTCCTTAGAAAAAAAACTC
Organism: Mucuna pruriens; assembly: GCA_025330945.1. Classification (NCBI taxonomy): domain Eukaryota; kingdom Viridiplantae; phylum Streptophyta; class Magnoliopsida; order Fabales; family Fabaceae; genus Mucuna; species Mucuna pruriens. Next base: position 507,877 of record JAENHJ010000305.1, read on the forward strand.
TCAAAAATCTTCTTGATCATATAATGAAAATATTTAGGATGTGTCTTACCATTTCAACCTCCTCAATGGACACATAGATTACTCTTAAATTTATAATATAAGGTAAAAATAATCTTGGTAATTTGAATTTTGTTGCAATTAGAATAGAATGGAAATCAAATTTACAAAAACAACAATCCAAAGATTTCTATGATAAAATTATCGAGATTTATCATATATGTAATTTACATACATCAGGTAAAATTGAATTAGATAATCATATATCACTTGTTAACCTGGATTGCAATCATAATTCAAAAGTAATGTTAATTCATGAACAAATTTAACTTAAATTATTAATCAATTACCTAATCATAATTAGATTAAGATTAATAAGCTATGATCTAATTTTACTTTAATGGTAAATATGCAACCTATGATTATGAAAAATACAAATAAACAAATTTTTAATTGAAAGAGAAAAAGAGAAAAGAGATGAAAAAAAATTTAAATTACAAATAAGAACTCAATTTCTAATCATATTTATCAAAGTACTCGAAATCATTAACCTTTAGTCTTCCATTGTCTTCAAGAAAATTAAAAGAAAAAGAAAGAGAGAAAGAGATGCAAAAAAGAAATTAAATTTATTCTTCAAATTCAAATTGTCTTTTTCATTACATGACTCCCTATCTATATAAAATCACTTAATAGAGAATTAAAACAAATCTTAATCAAATCCCTAAAAAAATATCTTCATCTTAATAATGAGATAATATAAGACTTTTATCCTAATAAAGGAATCAAATTCTAAATAATATCATAATCAAATATATCAAAATCCTTATAAATTCTAAATATCTCAAAATATCATTTTTTTTTATCGATCTCAATTTCCTTCACGAGGTAGCCAAGTTATGGACCAAAATCTAGTGAACTACTGTTCCTTATTTTTCTGGCGCTCAGATGACCAAATTGGTATTGTAGATAAATTTTTCTTAAAATTTAAGTGAATTTCTCGTCTATATGACCTTTACGGCTCTTATATGCTTAAAATACCTTACTTATAAGTTAAATAAGAACAATATCTTTTAACTTCAAGTTAAAATTCTTCATGATTACATACTTTTATTCTCTTTTGAATTCATGAGAAAGTTTTCTACTTCCATTCTTGTTCGCATCCAGGGAGCAAAAGCAACATGGGATAACACCCCTAAAGAAAGTTGAAGATTTAGCCATATATGTTGGGTAAGTACTATTTTGTTCTTATTGCTACTACTTTATTGTTTAAAATAAAACCTTTGGCGTCTAGGATATATAAAAAACAATTGTTTGAGGTTATTACATTTGTCCATTAATTTTCTTTTCTGCTGTGACATAACAAACATATGTTATTGCACACCTATTTCTAATGTAAACATAAAGCTCCAATTCCTTCTTGTATATTGTTGATAAATGCTAATTACATATCTTTCATATACTTTTGATTCTATTAGGTTTGACACTGGTTGAGAATACGAGATTAGCACAAAGGATTAATAAGGTTGAACAATATGTGTATATCTATGGGAATAGAGTGACCGTATTTTTTTTATTATATCAAACATGGTTACAATAAATATATATATATATAACATATAATACATGTTTACAAAATATCCATGTACCACATGCCCAATCCCATGCACCCCAACCCACTTAATTTGTAACACAAACCGAGAAAGTCCCCTCTAAAGGATAGATACTATCACAGTGCTACTAAATTTCACCTTGCTCAATATCCAATTCCTTTACTAGCCCTGTAAGTCATAAAGCTTCTTTTGTCTGCTTCAGCTATTGTCGTGTACTCTACTTCAATTGTAGACGCCACAATTGACTGAACTTATGATTTCTAACAAATAGGCCCTCCCATAAGAGTAGAAACATATCCTATTATAGATCTCCTATCATCCAAGTTACTAGCATAGTCAAAATTCACATATCTTACAATTGAAGGATTACCCTGTTGATGGCCAAACATAATACCAGGATTTGTTGTGTCCTTTTAAGTACCTGAAAATTCACTTAACTGCTTTCAAATGTCACTCGCCTAGTTTGGAAATAAACTTATAGACTTGAGTCTATGGCCAATGTTGTGTATTGAACATAATGAATAAGTTTTAAATGTCATAATTGAATACTTATAGATGTTAAAGGCTTATACTTGAAGGAGAATAATACAATGTAGATGAGACTCACACTTAAATCAGAAGATTGATGAAGTGCAAGAATGTGTTGAAAGTCTCACATTGGATAAAAAAAATGAGTTGAGTAAGATATAAATAAGAAAGACTCATGAACCTAATGTGTTAAGGTTTTTGATGAGATGAGATGTCAAATTTACTCATGTGGTTGACTCATTATTCATTGTTATAATTCTCCCTAATATTTCTCCCCTTCATATTCTCATCAGACAAGGAACTTGCAGCTGGACCTCTTAGACAAAATGAAAGAAATCAATGGATGATAAGAAACTAATTCTTACTGACTCATACCAACATGAAGATTCATATCGATTCAAGGAAAAAGAAGAGACAAAAGCTGGCAATAGATTCTGCAGTTGAAAGATTTGTGCAGATGGGTTTTGAAAGATCAAGAGATATTGAAGTTATTTAATTAGATTTGTATAGGTGTGTGTGAGTGAAGTAATATTGACATACAACCCTGGTATGAAATAGAGAAAACCCATCATTCTTATTTGCTTTCGGAAAGAAACCGAGGAGGAAAGTTGAGCTTCCCTTATTTATACTACAAACAGTATGGCTATAAACACATTATATATGGTTTTATTCTTCATATAATTAAATAAATAATGTTATACTTACAACATATTTTTCACAATAATTGTTTTCTTTCAATCTCCTATCTACCATCATATTAATTATGTACATATCTTATTTCACATTCTTTTCTCTTTCCTTTCTGTCTCTCACCTGTTATGGAAATTATTTTGAAAGAATGTATGTAAATAGCATTACTCTAATTAAATACTGTTGTTCTCATTCTACTCTATCCGTATAATTAATGTACTATGTAATTATAACTAATCAGCAGCCCCACACCAGTGCTTGCATGATGGTATGTGATGATTGTGCTTTTACTTATAGGTGTGTGGCCAGACCCAAAGAGCTTAGTGATGAAGGGATGGAACTTGTTCCAACAAAATGAAAAGGAGTGTTCGAAAATGGGACTACTTAATTTTGATTCGTCTCAAAGGTGACTAATTGCTTTTCTTTCTATAAACCATGCTCTAAGTTCTACTAAACTTTTTTTTTTCTAGTTTTTCTTTAATTAAGAGGATATATAATCATGAGTGATGAATGTCAATCAATTTTAGTTCATATATGGATAGATTGGAACTGCTAGTAAGGAAGTTGCTTTTTGCTAAATTAACAATGAACTTGGCTCAGAATGATTTAAGGTTGAAGTTATAATTTTACAAAGGTAAAAGTTCAATTCATTATCCATTGCATAAATTCTGATCATGTCATTATCTTAGTATACGTACAAATATTCATTATTTATTTTAAAGATAAGCAAAGGGACATGTGCATAGAGCTATATATATCCATTATGTTACATGAATGCTAGCTAAGGAAGAATGTATATTTTAAGGGAGAATACTGCGAGATATCATTTTTATCAATGAAAGTTACTCAGAACTATTTTTCTAATTAATAAAAAAACATTTAATTGAACAAGTAACGTATATATAAGAATTTCCAACGAAAGGAAATGGTCAAAAAGAATTATAAAAGATGATTTGTAGGAATGACAAACAACCGATATCAGGGTGGCACGTGGTTGAGTGCACAAGAGTATTGAAATGGGCCTATTCATGAAAAATATATATCCTCACAATGAACAAGCTAAGAAGGAAATTTTCGAGTACACACGAGGTGAGGCTAAGGCTGCTTTGGAAAAGGTTCATGGCTGCACAGAAAGAGGAACTGGGCCATATTAATAAGCCAAAAGATACGTTTGAAACCTTTCATAGGAAGCTAATGAGTCTTTCTAATTTGACAAAAACTTGTATATTTTTTAGAAACAGATGGGAGTGCCAGAGAATAGATCAGCTAAACTGAAATGAAACGATTGTATATCTCTTCACATACTGGTTTATTCTCTAGCGCAGTCATCAGAGTCTAAAATATACATGTGTCTTTTCCAAAGCAGCCTCAGGCTCACCTTGTGTGTACTCAAAAAACACCTTAGCCTGTTCACTCCCTGGGAGATGGGAGATAGTATTCATATGAGTATGTTCACTTCAGGACTCCTGTACACTCAACCTCGTGTCATTGCCCTTCCTAAATCATCTTTTATAATTCTTTTTTACCATATCCTTTCTGGGAAATTCTTATATATTACGTTCCTTGTTCAATTAAATGTTTTTTCTTTTATTAATTAGAAAATAGAGTTAAATAGTTTTCGGATATATATGATATCTCACAGTATTCTCTCTCAAAATATATTCCTCCTTAGCTAGCATGTAACATAATGGATATAACTGTGCACATGTCCCTTTGGTTATCTTTAAAATAAATATATGAATATTTATATACCCATGATAATGACAACCATAATTTATGAAACAGATAGTAAATTCAGCTTTTACTTTCATAAAATTATAACTTCCACCCCAAATTATGTCTGACCCAAGTTCACTATAAATTCAGCAAAAAGCAAATTCCTTATTAGCAGTTCCAGTAAAAGAAAAATCCAATCTATCTATATATGAGCTAAAATTGATTGACATTTACCACGATTACATATACTCTAAATTAAAGAAAAATATAAAAAAAAATAGTAGAAGTTCGAGCATAGTATATATATATAAAGAAAAGCAATTAAGTCACCTTTGAAACGAATTAAAAGCAGTCCAATTTTCGTACACTCTTTTCCATTTTTTGGAACAAGCTCCATCCCTTCATCACTGAAGCTCTTTTGAGTTTAGCCACACACCTACAAGTAAAAGCACAATCATCACAGACCTTCATGCAAGCGCTGGTGTGGTGCTACTGTTAGTTATAACTCCATAGTACATTAATTAGACGGATATTGTAAACTGAGAACAACCACATTTAATTAGAGTAATGTTATATACATATATTTTTTTAACAATAATTTCTAAGGTGAGAGAGACAGAAAGACAGTAGAGAAAAATGTGAAATAAGATATATAGGTAATGAATATGATAGTAGGAGATTGAAAGAAAACAAATATTGTGAAAAAATGTTGTAAGAATAATATTATTTATTTAATTATATGAAGGATAAAATTAAACTAGATACCGTGTTTGTAATATAAAGAAGGGAAGCTCAACTTTACTCGGTTTCTTTCACCGAAAGCGAATAATGCTTTGTATTCTCTATTTCCTACGAGTGTTGAATATCAATATTACTTCACCACTCACACACACACACACACCTACACAAATCTAAATAACTTTAATACCTCTTGATGTTTCAAAACTCATCTACATAAATCTTTTAATTGCAGAATCTATTGCCAACTTCTGTCTCTTCATTTTCCTTGAATCGATATGAATCCTCATGTAGGTGAGTTAGTAATAATAGATGTTTAAATTATATCAAACTTGAGTAAGACATAATAGTAAGGTATAACCTGTAAAGCAGAATTAGTTTCTGCATTTGTTAAATCATCCAATGATTTTTTAATATCATTTTCATTTCGTCTAAGAGCTTCAGCTGCAAATTCTTCTCAAACCTGATAGAATAAACGGTATAAGGAAAATCATTAGCAAATTAGTAGCAATTTACAGGAAGAAATACAAGGGTTGTGTTTACATTAGATATGTGCTTTCAATAACAGATGCCACAACATAAAAAATAAAAAGTTTAATAGACAACGACATTTAATAATTACTAATAACTTTTTATATATCCTACAATACCAAAGATTTTATTTTAGATCACAAATAAAGTAGTAGCAACAAGACCAAAATAATACTCACCCAACAGATCTGTACAGATCTACAGTTTTCTTTAGGCGTGCCATCCCATATTGTTTTTGATCCCTGAATAAAAAAGAGAATGGAAGTTGGAAAGTTTCCATTATAGAGTAAACGTGTTAGAAAATTCAGAGAAGCCACTCTTACCTTCCTCTCTTCATTATAACAGTGGTAGCAAAAGCTTCCCATACTAGATAGGGCTTGGGAACATTCTCCTTGGAAAGAAGGTATATGTGTCTTTATTCTACCTGACTTCCTTCCTCTTTCATCACTAATATACCTTTTATGCCTCCTATCATACCTTTTTTCCCTTCTCCCATGTCTTCTTCTCCTCTCATAGTTTCTCATATTCCTTCTTTGTCTACCCAAATAATAGAAATCTTCAAATTCATGTAAGACCTCATGCTGAGAGTCTCCTCCTTTCATTATCCAACCTCGTTAATCTCCACCCTAATATTCTCTAGCGTTCTTGTTAAGGTTTGCATTAAGACTGTTATCCTCGACTCATCTTTTGTACAATTGATAAGATAAAGTATATTATTAAAGCATCTCACCACTCTTTTCACAGGTTTATACTCTTTGAAATGAGTTCCCTTAGTGTTTTTTTTTTCAAAAAGAAAATGGCTTTTGATTTAACTAATACTTTCTTTATCTCTTACATCTCAATTCCTCTTTATAAGTTCTTAAATTACACTCACAGTGTGCATCAATTATCAAAAGCACGTACAATATTGCAACTGAGTCTCACAAAAGTTATCATTCATAAGTTGAGAAAACGAAAAATTCTAGACAAAATTAAAAATAAATTTTAAAAGATAAACAAGAAAAGCTAATTAGAAAAAGAAAAGGTAAAAACTCACAAAGTAATTACGAGAAAGACAAAAAGGAAAATAAAAAGAAGAAAAAGAAATAAAAAGTGTAATTTTAGATATTGAGAAAAACATAGTTATCACTCATTTGAAAAGAAAAAACTCTCGACAAAATCAAAAAACAAATTAGAAGACAACCAAGAAAAACTAAAAAGAAATGCCAAGAATGACAATAAGAAGAAATGTGCAATTTTAGATCCTGAGAATAATACTACTTTTATGAATTCCTCAGGGCAATCAACTTTAACTTCTTTAGATGCAAACTTTTTTTTGTCATTTTATTTTCGGGAATTAATTCTTTTCTTTCTTGAAATTCAATTTTCACCATAATTAAGGTGGTATTTAACCTGTAACAATAAAGGTAATTGAAAGAATGAAGAGTTGTATTTGTGCAAAATAAAGATAATGATAACAATTAGGAAGTAAAGAACACAAAACCCAAAACATAAACAACTCTTTGGATCTGGACTCTAGATATCACATGATATGATCCTAATTAGGATCATATAGTTTTTACATATAGATCTTGAGTTGATTATCGTGCTTAAAAGAATTGAAGATTAAAAAAAAAGAAAATAACAATGGGACAAAGACTAAAACTTGTAGAAATGACACAAAGGGTTCAAAGAACATAAAACAAGTAAAGAAACAAAAGTAAAAGATGGAAAATGAAAGATGGCAAAAGATGTCAAAAAGATATAAAAATCTTTTATGACAACAGAGAAGCTCCAATCTCAGAACTCACGATACTTGAACTCAAAAGAAATAAAGATATTCAATGGTGAAGAAAAACATAGGAAACATGTCCCTATTTATAAACAAAATTAGTCCATCCTCACTTCTACTATAGGTGTTCTTAACCTAGTACAATTTTGTCCAAGCAAAATAAAGACAACACCTAACCTAATTCCTCAATTACCAATAGTTCAACCCAAAATAATAAATCAATTACAAAATTATTTCCAAAAAAAAATAGTAAAACAAATAAAAAATAAAATGTTCAATTATATATTATATAGTGAAAATATTCAATAGTAAAAAAAAATAAAGGAAAGAAATATATCATATACTATATATTATATATTATATATTATATACTATATATTATATATTATATATTATATACTATATATTATATATTATATATTATATATTATATATTATATATTATATATTATATATTATATATTATATATTATATATTATATATTATATATTATATATTATATATTATATATTATATATTATATATTATATATTATATATTATATGTTATATATTATATATTATATATTATATATTATATATTGTATATTATTATATATTACATATTGTATATTATTATATATTATATATTAAATATTACATATTATATATTGAATATTACATATTACATATTATCTATTATATATTGTATATTGTATATTATGTATATTATATAGTATATGTTATATATTGTATATTATATATTATATATTGTACATTACTGTATATTATATATTATATATTATATATTGTATATTATAGATTATATATTAGATATTACATATTACAAATTATATATTAAATATCACATATTATATATTACATATTACGTATTATATAGTACATAATATATATTAAATATTACAGATTAGATATTATATATTACATATTATACATTATACAACTACATTATATATTATATATTATATATTGTACTACTAACTATATATTCAATACTAAATACTAAATATTCAATATTTAATATTAATTACAAAATACTGAATATTAAATATTAAATACTAAATAATAAGTATTTAATAATCACTCAATATTGAATACTAAATACTAAATAAAAAATATTCAATGATCATTAAATATTTAATATTAATTGAATTAAATATTAAATACTAAACACCAAATATTCAATATTCAATACTAAATATAAATTTTCAATATTCATTAAATTTTGAATATTTAATATTCACAGTATAATAAATGATAAATATAAAATATTAAACACTAAACACTATATTAAATATTAAATAATAAATATTAAATATTAAATTCTAAATACTTAATATTAAATATTAAATAGTAAATATTAAATATTATATAATAAATATTCAATACCTAAAATATTAAATATTAAATAATAACTACTAAACATTAAATTCTAAATACTAAATACTAAACACTATATATTAAATATTAAATACAAAATACTAAATACTAAATACTAAATACTAAATATTAAACTTACATACTAAATATTAAATACTAATATTAAACACTAAATATTTAATTTTAAATAATAAATAATAATACTAAATACAATACTCAATATTAAATACTAAATACTAAATAGTAAATGATAAATATTAAATATTATATATTATATATAATATTTTAAAGTTTATATATTAAATACGAAGTATAAATACTAAATATTCAATACTAAATACTAAATATTAAATATTACATATTAAATACGAAATAGTCAATAGTAAATATTAAATGCTAAAAATTCAACATTAAATATTATATATTAAATACTAAATATTAATGATTATATATTAAATACTAAATACAAAATATTAAATATTAAATATTAAAATATAAATATGAAATATTAAAATAGAAATATTAAATACTAAATATTAAATGTTAAATATTAAAGTTAAATATTAAAGTTAAATATTAAATATTAAATATTCTATATTATATTATATATATGTGAGGTATTAAATATTAAATATTAAATACTAAATATTAAGTGTCAAATATTAAATATTAAATTTTAAATACTTAATATAAAATATTACATAATAAATATTTAACATTATATATTACATATTAAATATTAATTATTAAATATTAAGTATTAAAAATTAAAAATTAAATATTAAATACTAAATATTATAAATTAATTATTAAATATTATGGATTGAATTTTAATGATTATATAGTAAATATTAAATATTATATATTAAATATTATATATAAAATATTAAATATTAAATACTAAATATTATAAATTAATTATTAAATATTATGGATTGAATTTTAATGATTATATAGTAAATATTAAATATTATATATTAAATATTATTTATTGTATATTATATATTATATAATATATATTATATATTATATATTTTATGATATTAGCAAGGCTAAAAGTGTAGCACAAAGAGTAAAGGAATGAAACCTTGAGCTTTTATGGGTTTTTGTTTTCTTTCTTTATTTGTTTTTAAATTTTTTCGTATTTCATAGGTAAACTAGGTTACTCGTAAAGGTCAAGGTGTAAATATGCTTAGAGTTCTTCATTATTTTTTTAAATGTAATTTTCTATTTTCTATTGCTTCATTATTCTTACATGTTAATCAATCAACTAATTAGAGGCAATCACACCTTCTTAATTAGTCGATAAAACTATATGATAATTAAATTTAGGGAAACTGATGAGCAATATCTTCCTTTAGGTTTTGATTAGACTAGCAATAGTTAGCTTTTATATATATACCTCAAGCTTACTTAAGTATTTGTTTTTAAATGACCAAATAAGAACTATTCTAAAATAAAAATTATTAAAGATACTAAACCAAGGTCTTTCAATCACACTAAGTAAAATTAGTAACGCACAAAGGTAGAATAAGAGAATTACATAAGATTGAGAATAAGAGAGAAAACACAATGAAAGCATAACCCTTGGTTAAAAAAACTAAAATCAATTCTTTTCCTTTACTTTTCTTCTTTATTTGTTTCTTTTAATCTTTGAATTACACAAATCTTTTCCAAATTTTGATTAGATAAACTATGTAAAAACTTCTCAAAAACTAATATATTAATTTTTTAGGTATGATATTTGGATTCAATTTTTATTACTAGTGCAATAGAATACACTTACTCTTAAAAGTTTATTAAATCGCGTTTATCAAATCACATCAATAGTGTGAGAGAAAAATACTCAAATCTCTACCTCTTGAAAGAGTTGAAGGAGGAGAAAAGTTAAAATGGTCGTAGTTTTTCATGAGTTTAGTTGGGTAATAAAAATACAACAGGGTTGTTAATGATTCAAAGAAGTTAAAGTGATAAATAAAAATATTACCTAAAGCAATCACCAAGATGATGAAGAAGAAGTTTTTTTTTTTTTATTTCCTTGTAGATGTTTGAAAATAAAATTTTGGAAAAAAAAGGAGATATTTTTTTTAATTAAGAGATTATATAATATTTATAAAATAAATAAAACATTAGAATATTATATTTACGTTAATCTATAATTTTTTATTTTATTTTAAAAATATCAAATTAAAAATATTTATTATAAATAAAAATAATTATTACAGATACCGATCATTTTCTATATACAATAATTTATTATTAAATTACAATATTTTTTATATTGCAACTAAATTCTTTATTTTAATTTTATTAATTACTCAATGAAATATGATCATGTCCATTCGTGATGTTTATTGAAATTTGAATTGGAAGAAATTATGCTAAATAAATAAAAATTATTATAGAGAACAAAACTCTTAGTATATCGACAAAATATCCTCAGGTACAAACCCCATATTTTATATCTGAAAATATCGACCCTGTTTATGATCTACAAAATTTCTTTGTACTGTGTATCGACCCTGTTTATGATAACTAGCGTCTTCATTGACCCTTAAATTTACAAACCCCATATTTTATATCTGAAAAGTATGAGAAAACATGCTTCAATCATCCTATACTTACATTCAAAGCATTTTCAGTCCAATCTGATTGGATCCAGAAGACACCACATTTGTGCTAACTCAATGTGCAAAAATCCTCTGCTACTCGTTTCCTTCGTCTCAATGATACTGATTATTTACTTATATAGTATAAACAACTCACTGAATTTACAAAATATAAAGGTTGGAACTGTTTCTACAAAAAAAGCTACTCTTGCTACACAAACCTTCATATATATTACTATACATGGTCACTGGAACAGTCAAAAGTCCTACTTTTGTTCCTCACATGTTTAACTAATGAAGATCATTAGGCAAGAAACTCATAATATTCTTTGTCTGTAGAGGGACAGTACTGCACTAACAAATAGGGTAAAATATAGGTTTTTCTCTCCTCCTTATTTTTTGGTTTTAAGTCAATCCGCTAAGTTTAAAATTTGTTCACTTTGATTTCTTAAAGTGACTTTATTAGATTAATTTAATCTTTCATCAATTTTTCATACTAATTTAATTAATTCGATGATGTACGACAAACTTTGATAGATGCTCATTAGAAGAAGAGCATTTGTCACATCAACAAAAATTAATATTATTAGTAAAAAAATTAATGGAAAGATTAATTTAATCTAACAGTGACATTTTAAGATATCAAAATATATATTTTCTAATTTAAGAGATCAAACTTAAATAAAAAAATAAGATAAAAAATTAAAAGTGTATTTTAACCAAACAAATATCCTCAGGTAGATGGTGAATCCTCTGTGCCATTTGGTGGTGGGGTAGAATCTTCTAAATCAATTTTATCCGAATTCACAAACTTCAAGTAATTTTCTATCTCTTTGGAGTCATGGCTCCTGTATCTAAGACCTAGCCACTTCTTTTGTGGCCTTCTCTTTCTATTACTTATGGCAATGGCGAGGTCATTGGGAAAGAGGTTTCTGAAGACAAAGGCATGCAATATAGTTGATACAAGCAGTGCTATTACTGTAAGTGTGGAGATGAGACTCAGTATAACACATAGTGTCTTGGTAACTGCATTTGTGACCTGATTTGAGTATCTTATGGTTGCAATTGCTGCACCAGTCATTGGAAAAGTATAGGCCCACCATGCAAGCGAGAATCTGTAGAATTTCAATATTTTTGTTAGAAAATTCAGCAGTATATAGTGAACAATATAGAAGAAACAAGATATGCAACATACGTGAATCCTCTGAAAAAGTTGATCCGGACAGCCTGCAAAAGCCAATGAAATTACTAAGTAATTTTGATATTAGAAATCAAAATTATACAAGGCCTTGTTTAAGAATACATATAAAAATCAATTAAATTTCAAAGGGCTAATTCCATTGTGTTAGAATCTAATTGGAAGATAAGAGACGGTACGAGGTTTGAGTTTCACATTAGAATAATGAAATTTTAGTGTAGTTTATAAGAATTTTGATTCTTCTACTCTAATAACTAGTTTTTGTAAGGTAATTCTCCTAAGATTTTTTTAACTGGTACAAGAGTACGATGAAATGTTATGATATGGTGGAAGAATAAGATTTTAGTATAACTTTTATAAGACTTTAGATCCCACTACAATAACTAGTTTTTGTAACTCACTAAAGATTCTTATCACATTGCATACTTAGCAATTTAATTGAATTACATGCAAAGATTTTCTATACTAACATCTTTTGTAAGGTGAATTCTAATTATTTGACAATATAAATTTAAATTTAAACTTAAACCCTACTTATTTAAAAAATTATACTTACCTTCTTTGTTTTATATATTATTCTTATATGTTCGGTTGGCTATAAAAAATTACATGTTCATCTCCTACTTTTACGTACAGTCCAGATCATAATCACAGTACCTTCAAAATAACAAAAGGAAGTGTAATTTTCTAAACAACTAAGGTGTAAGTGTAATTAATGCTAACCATGTTAGTACTCAGGATTATCATTCCTATTTAAAAAGGGTAAAAATGAAAAAGAAAAAACTTACCAGTGAAAAATAAAGGAACAGAGCAATGAAATAGGCAATTCGTGATCCATAATCAAAAGAACCCTGAATCTTAGCCCAAGCCATGGAAGCAACACTAGGTGCTGCAACAAACAAAAAGAAAACAGGATGGAGCTCTTTTGGGAGGGTCTCATTTGTGGGAAGTCTCTGGTATAGAGTTACAAACATGACTGTGTAGTGGGCCAGCCCAACAGCAAAGAAGAAAATGGGCCCTTCTTTTAGGCCCATAGAGGCCCCAAGTAAGGCCCCCACAAAGTTTCCAACAATTGATAAATGGTTTGAAGGATTGGCCACCTTTGAGAGCCTCCTCTGACCCCCAGACATCCACTGTCCATAGATCTTAAGTTCAAGGCAGAATATTGGTATCATTAGAATGTACCAAAGAACATGGTGCAAGTCTTTGGTCACTGATGGAGGAACCCCAAGAGCCAAGAACAAGAGTGCTATCCATGGTGCAAAGAAGAAGTTGACACGGATTGGATGGTAGTACTCACGACGAACTGCTTCGAAGTAGAGAATGATTTTAAGAAGATAGATGGAGAAAACTGTGGCAACAAGAGCAACGGATATGAACCATAAGATTAAGTTGACTTTGAGGCTTATGTGAAGAAATTGAGTGGAAGGTGATGTGGCAAGTGCTTTCCAGAGAATTGCTTGGCTGCTAACTCCAAGGCAAATGCCAAAAGAGGAAATAGGAAGCCGAAGAAGAAATGGCCATTGCCTGTCCTGAGGAAGCACTGTCTCTTCTGAAGCCTGTTGGGGTGGGAAAACAAAATATGTTATAATCTTCAATATGCAAAAGCAACCATAGTCAGAAATTCTTGGGAAAAGAAAGAAAAAGTCAACAGAATTAGGATCTTTAGTAAGTAAATTGTGGTGTTGTTGAGTTTGATGCAAATGAAATAGGTCTACCAAAAGGTTGTTAGTTCAAGTTGCAAAAAAATTTATTTCTTTAAATTGATCAGCATTCAAGTACTTTAAGAACCTTTCCTTTAAAGCTACCTTCTAAGGAAGGAGAATCCATTAAGTATCCCATTATACACGATGTCTATGTGAGACTTAGGTTCCTCATAATACCCAAGTTGCTATTATAGCACCATTCTTGAGAGTCCACATCTTAACAATTGGATTCTAGGACACTTCACTCAGCCTTTCCTGTCAAATTCTTTGTAGGTAGTCCTTTCTTAGACACTAACCACCAACTCTGAGACCTACTTATAAGCTTTGAAATGTGAGCCTTAGAAATGAAAATAGCATCTTAGACTGAACTTTATTTAAGACACAAGACGGTGATAAAAAATGATTTAAGATCTTTTGGAAATGGATGGTAGGTTTTTAGTACAAAAAATTGCATGGTCTATATGATAAGGATTATTGTTATTAAGTTATAGATTTGAATTGATAGAAGAAGGTAACCACATACCCTGAGAGTTTCTAACTCTGGACCTTCCAATGCATCGAAATACCGATCAACAGGTAAAGGCCTATCAGTGCTCCTAGCATTGTTGTTGTTACCATCTTGTGCAGTTTCTCTGGGTGACTTTCCTCGAAGAATCGATAATTGTCTCTCAAGTCTCCCAGACCATGTTTTGAAAGAGTCAAACCTCTTGTCCTTGAATGCTTTGATGCCAGGAAGGTTGTTTGTTCTGACTCCCATATCTGCTTCTTGGGGCGCATGGCCTTTTGGCATTGGTTGAGAGTAACATTTTGATTGCTGTGGATGGTTAGAGATAGCAGTTCCTGATTGAGACGAAGAAATTTGAATACCATCTGTTTTGGTTTCCAGTGGTTGAAGCTGAACTTCTTCAGAAGAAAGTGGCATGCTGATGGAATACTTCCTTTGATGACTGATAACTACAGGTTCATCATGTTGTCTTCCTGGTGAGGTTGTTTCACTTCCCTATTGCAAATATGGGAACACTTGGATTTTACTAATCTTTTAAATTATAAACATTAAAAGGGTATATAGTAAATTACTAAAAATTTAAAATAATATTGGCACTCTAAATTCTACATGCCATAAAAAGGAACTCAATTTTGCAGGTGGAGTACTGAAAAAGAGTCTTACTTTGGCAGATGGGCTGGGAAATTGAAAGTCAGAAGTATCAAAGCCAGCAACTTCACTTGATGATATATACTTAATGAGTGATGGAACTTCAGGAGAGCCTTGTTCTGAAATTTCAATGTTTATGTTCTTTTCCATGCTAGACCTGAGAAAGGTTTGTTAGACTCCCTTTACTTTACTTATTTGTGAGAAGTTACATGAGATTAGATCAAATAAAAATTAACTTATAGCTTTAACACTAATTCTGAGGATCTCATTGGTAAGCTTAGAAGTAGAAACAAGTGAAGCTGGCAAAATCCAGATCCAAATTAGACAGTGAGCAAAATGAATAGATGGTTTGACAAAGAATTATGCATCGGCTATCAATTATATCTTGTTCTCATTATAGATACAAGGTCAATCTTTCACGTGTCAATAGGATGATCACACTCATACACTTATTCTTTTCATAGAAACTAAGTTCCTGCTAGGCCAGCAAATCCAAAGGGCATTGCTAAATATGCAGCCAGTCAAAATCAGCGAATATGCATATCTTTATTTCTAATTGGGAAGCCTTCCCTCTTCATGAAAGGTTCTTGTCTGCTAAATTAACAAAACAAGGAAAGGTCCTTTTTCCCTCCACACAAAAAATAGACACAATAAATTGAGTTTATGATGAACAGTTAGCCTTTATTGGATAATGACTGCAGAGATGTCAAATTTCAGTCCCTTCACATCTTCTTCAAAACACTGTTAACATTAATATATTTTGGATGAAGCAATAAATGCAACACCCCCCAGCTATTAGTTCAATTCCTATTGGTCATGGATTCATATTTCACATGATGTGGCCATTATTGAAGAATGATGACTTGAAATTCAGATCAGGCTTTGCAGAAAAGAAATCAAAGGCTAATGCAACTTCAAAAATTTCAACACCAAACATATTACAGACTTCAAGTTTGAATTAGTATTAACTATGTGCACATAATAGATAGCTGCAAAATGGAGAAGTTCATGGTGCTAATCCTGCAGGAAGGAAACATAAGAATGAAAAGAAAAAGGAATAAAAATCATAACCTTTACCTTTTTCTCTTCTCTGCCAGAAGACCAGTTGTAGAAAGCTTGGACAAAGTCCTAGTGACTTGTGAGTTGATGATCAAAAAGAGAGAATTTGAATACGAACAAAATTAGAATTCACCAGAGAAAGTGCACCATATGCTTAAAAAAATGACCACGGACAAAGATGTGGCTTGAAGTCATAGGATTAGGAAGATGATTATATATGGTCTAAGCCTTCGGTAGGCCAAGTGTACTTTGCAGCCGTAACCTTGAAAGGTCCTCATTTTTTATAATCACAGCTACTTATTTGATTGAAAAAGACGCATCAAAGGAAGAGGACAAAACAGCATAAAATATTGTAGGGCAGGTTAGAAGATACTAGAAATCATTTCAAAATGCCCGAGTTATTTTCTGGATGAAGTGATGAACAACTGTGTTTGACAAGATATATAAAAAACTATTGAGTAGGTGTGTAGTTGGCCTACAATTGAATACGGTGATGCGTTTTGGGTAAAATTTATTTGAACTTCATTGAGTCATCAAATATGGAGTGAATTTTACATCATTTCATGAGTTAATTAAAGACTATTCTAGCATCATCAGTAGTAAAATGTATATATACACGCATAAGAATCCATATCATAATGATATATCGACATTTCTATATTACAAATACCTCCGTAAGACTCATCTTTTCTTTTTATCTCTCTTCTTATCACAATATCACTTTATTTATCTTACTTATATTTTTCTCTTTTTTTCTCAATTTTTCTCCCTCGGTGTTATATAACATAGAGTGGCCCATGCATCTATTGTGCAAAACATGAGTAGTAGTTCTTTTAACGACCACAAGATTTTGGCATTGGATTTTCCCATAAACTACAAACAATTAAGTACATGAATGGAACAATGCAAAGTGTAAACCATTAATCAATTTAAGTA
This sequence comes from Mucuna pruriens, assembly GCA_025330945.1. Lineage (NCBI taxonomy): Eukaryota > Viridiplantae > Streptophyta > Magnoliopsida > Fabales > Fabaceae > Mucuna > Mucuna pruriens. The sequence continues at coordinate 525,499 of JAENHJ010000305.1, forward strand.
TTAGAAGACAAAAGAGTAGGGCGATATTCTCTCCCCAACTTCCCTCCCCAAACCAAAACAAGTGGAGAAGAAATGAGGCTAAAAGTTAAAAGAATGGAGATTTTAAAATGATGTTTCTGCCAAGGGACAACTTTTATTGTCTCTTTTGATTTTAGAGAATAGTGTCAAGATATAAAAAAGATAAAGAGTATTTTATTGATAGGAAATCTGAAAGTATTCTTTGAACCTAGAGATGTATCTTAAATCTATCTCATCTAAATTTTTTGTAAAAAAAAAAAAGTGTTGAAGAGTAAAAGAAAGAAATGATTTTAATTGTACATCATACATGATGCCAACTATTTGATGTTTAAATAATGAAAGTGTGGATTTTATGGTAAGCGCTATTAGCAAGCATGATAAAAGATTGAGGTAGTTTGAAGTAAGCAGCAGCAGCCAAAGTCAAAGGATTAGCACGGTTTCGATTTTCATATTCAGTCCTTATCAGTACAACAAAGACTCAGCTGCAATATTTGCTCCTAAATTTGATGGAGGGGTTTCAGGTTTGAACCTCAGGATTTTTATCTATAAAGGAACACATGTTTAACACGGAATTGAAGATGTCACCAACTCAGATTTTGCGAACTAAGTTGAAAACTACTCAAATTCATAATATTAAAAAACAAATAAATAAAAAAATCAAGGATACTTTGAGATTCGATTTTGTTTATAAGGAAAATATTTTTCAGTCTTCTTTTGATTTGAGATAATTAGTATTCTCTATGAGAATGTCATTGGCAGGTAAAATAATTATAAGCTAAGTGACTTTTATTCTAAATAGTTAATTATAACTAAGCTCAAATTCAACGTTACTTATTAAATTATATATAATACTTTCATGTATTTATATATTTAATTGTTATGTTTCAATTTTCTTAGAGAGTATGTATTCCTTACATAAAAATCCTAATTAACATTTATCATATATATAGTTATTTTTTCATAATTTCCATTTGAAAGTAGAAATGAGAAGAACTTTCAAAGTAGAAGTAAAAACTATCAAGAAAGCAGGTTAAGTACTGCATGATTACAAAAAACTTGTTGGTTACAAGGAGGAGCGAGACCCAAATTAAGGATGCTTTATAATCTGACGACCACCATGAAATAGAAGAGTTAATCTGCAATCAGTTTAGCAAGTTACAACCACTCAATGATGTTGACATATAATGTAGTTTAATACGAGTGAATTAAGGTGATGATAACTTCTAACATGTCACAGTCAACAATGAGAAGAAAACAAATGAAAAAACAATAGGCGGCAAATACACCTACACGTCCATAAAACCCGTGTTTTGCATGCTGGTTCAACGTTTAAAAAACAAGACAGGTTGAATTGAGATTGCGCGTAATGTGAAAAATAAAGATAAACATGTAATTTAGTCCTAACAGCTAATAAGGGAATCAAGAGTGACCTGTACTAAACTAATGAAGTTTATATATATATAACAACCAATTTAATAATTTTTTAATGTAACGATCAACTTAAAAATTAGTTACAGGCTTTAGAACTAAATGATACGTTGAACCAAAAAATTATAATCAGTTAACATTTGGAGAATAAAAATAAATGCAAAATTCATGACAAGACAAAACAAATTAAATAACGTAATAAAATGACATTATGAACCAATCATTACATTCTATATTAATTAATTATCACATTTAGAATAAATTCATAAATTAGACTTCAAATCATTTTTTTATATAAAATATGATAGAATCAACATTATATTCGTTTAAGTAATACTATGCTTAAATTCTCAAGCAAGACTTTTTTTGTTGAAATTTGGAAAAAAAAACATAGTTAAAATAAGATATTTCACTAAAATTTACCAATAAATTCTTTAATAAAAATTAATCATCGAAAAAATCAATAAATACTTTATATTTTTATCTTATATATTATTCAAAATAAATGTACTAGAACCAATAGTCACCCATAATATTGTCAACTAGAATGACAATGGCATGTTAAACTCACTCAAAGGGTTACTTCAAAGGCCTAAATTTATGTAATTTTACTTAATTGTAACTACCTCGTCTACTACTAACCCCTGGATATCAGAAGATCACTCTGAGAAAAGTTAGCTTTAGATTTTTTACCCCTCCACGTTGGCCATAAATTTGTCTTCTAAATATATATTAACATGTCATTGTTATGGCGATTGTAATTGCTACTATATATAGTCGATAGGAACCCAATGTTTTTACAAATTCTTAACTGGAGTTGGAATAATTTTACTGGTTAGAAAATATTTGAAAAACTAGAAAAATTTAAAAATATTCAATGAAAAAGAAAGTTACGTTCGATAATGGATTGAGTAGAAAGAGGGTTAGAACGCCTCTCATGTGTCCCCTTTAAAGTAATTTACTTTAATGTCAATTTTGCGAATTATAATTGCTTAAAAATATTATTCTGTAAAATATGATAAAAAAAAACTCTATAAATAAATTAGTTTATTTTAGACAATTTAAAGTGATACATTTTTATTGAAAAAGTATTAATTATATTTTTTATCTTTATAATTTATCAAATGAATGATTTTAGTTTTTATAATTTTAATTGTTCAAGTTAAATTTATATTTTCAACGTAGATAAAATTTAGTTTAACACTTAATTTGTCTGTCTTAAAGACATAAATGTTAGAGATGATATAGCTTTAACAAATTGATGTGGTGCTAAAAGTTAGAAAAAAAATGTTCTGGATTTACTTAATACTTTAACACTTTATGTAACGAAAATTTATTTAAAATTCAATTTTCATAAAAGTCTTTTATATTATTTTGTTGATAAAAATATGAGTAAATTTTTTGCATTTTAATTCTTAAATCTAGTCATTAACCACAATAATGTACAACTTAAAACTTTAATAGTAGATAGAGGTATATTGAGTAACATCTGAAATAAATTATTGTATTATATGATATCACAACCTATACATAGAATATGTCAAAGTATCTCAAAAAAGTGAGATGTATGTTTGCACATGTGCACCTATATGTAAGTATATACAACAAAAGGGATATACATACACACTCCCTAGTTGGTCATCTCTACACACTATCTAGGCAAACTAAGATAACAAGAAAGAATGGTAGACGAAAAAAAGGACTCCTACAATGCGAAGGTGATCTCACATCACACCTCACCTTAAGAACCGTAGGGGTCCATTCTTAAGAGCTTCTGCCTTTTCCACATCAAGAGTATATATTTTATATTTTTTTTTTCACAACTTAAAGGACCAAAAGGGATCCACTCTATCCTTGCCAAAAGGGGAGGCATCTTTCAAAACACACCACACTTTGGAAACAAAAAGGTATTTACCCTTTTCAAGGATTTCATCCTTCCTTGGCTAAAGGGAATCTTTTAAATCATAAGCAATTTTTTTGTCATTTTCTTACATAAGGTTCATTGTTTCAATCACATACAAACGCAAGTGTAACATTCGCACTACATAAACCAACACATGACTAAAATATCCACACAAATAATATCCCTACAACATTACACAAAGACATTGCATCACTCATTTATCAATACAAGGCATGAACATCAAATACTAACAAGAAACCAAAGTTAGGAAGTAAAGAAAACTTATACTTAAAACTTGAAGTTGAAACACAAGTATGTTGTTCTAAATGACCCATGCATAGCACCAATCTTTGGTGCTTAGCATCAGTTCACTATAGACATCTAACTCTCTTTGGAGTTTCATACTTAGGAATGGAAGAGTCACACTTAGCATACTAAACCTAGTTCTTAGAAATGAAACTTATCACTTGGTACTACAATGAGAAACTCTAAACACTAAACTTTAGAGATCTAGTGCTTAGCATAAACCGACTCGCTCTTAATGCTAGAACACAAGGTACCAAACATAATTCTATAAAGATTTTATGCTTAATAAAACCATAATGTCGTTTAGTATCACAATATCAAACATCAAACTTTGATGGTCTCACCCTTCACACTAGCAAGATTGTACTTAGGTCTAGAACCTAAAACATCAAACCCATGCCCGGCTCACACTTGACACCACCTCATGACACTTAGCATAAAACGACAAACAATAGATTGTGAAACCTGGATATACAATTCTAAGGGGCCATACATGGATATTCATACTCATTAAATGCAAATTTATGCCCAAAATACCTATTTTTTCACAAATTTAATATTACTATTTTAATAGAGTAATTTTTGTTGATCCATTAACTTAACCTTCAATATTTAAAAAATACTAACATGACACTTTACTGCATATCTATTTACGATTTTTTCAACATTTTTACTAAATATCATATGTCAAATTAATGAATGAACCGAGTTTTTACAATTAAAATAGCGACCGGACCAAATTAGTAAAAGTGGGAGATCAAATTCTCGAAATAACAATTATATGAAGATAAAAAATATAATTATGTAAAGTATTTAAAGTCTAATGCAATGACACATCAATTTCAATATACCAAGGTTTACATCAATATTTAAATGAGATATTCAACCAACATTTTTTGGATGAATTTTAGCAAATAAATTTTAAAGTATGAGTTTAATGGTCATATACTTTTATACTATTAAATAATTATAAATTATAATTAATATGACTTTTAAAATAATTGATATAATTTATTTTATTAAATAATTAATAATTAAATGATAATATAAAACTATTTTAAATATATAATTTATTTTCTCAATCTCCCGTCATATTATGATGGATATGTGATAGAACTAAAATTATTCATAGGTTAAATTTCCGACAGCCAAGGAATATAATAGGCTTTGCTATGATAGCAACGTGGAGAACCTGAATAATAAGTCAAAGGCGTGGTGTAAATTATGGCGCCAACGCTGGCACTGGAATGTAGCAGTCCCCACTTACAGCTAAAACAATAAGATATACATGCCATTAAATTTGCAATAATTTTGCAAGCAATGATAGGCTAAAACTTGTAGTTGTAACTTGTGACACGCCTCTTTCTATCTGTTTGTGATCTGTAATCAAACATGCGTCCGCGTGGTACCCAATAAATACAGTGCATATAAATTTCTGGATCTTGCAGAATAAATATTGCTATACATCTATGTTTCTTTAATGTTCATAGAATATATGAGCAAGGTGTCGCACCTAAAATGTAAAATTTATGTTGGTATTATATATATATAAGAAAAAAAAACATCTATGTTGGTAGAACCATCAAGAAAATGTCCGGATGTTATTAGTTTGGAACGGTTAATAACAGGAACAAATTTCTTAAGGTGTGTGAGGCTGATGACTCGGCCAAGGCCGGAAGATAAAAGAGTTCTATATTAGGGCCCAAACCAAAAAATTCCTGTGGCTATAATCGCACACATTGGAGGGGTCAAACCAGAAATTTTTTCCACTTTTGTTAGCCAATTTGAAAAGCATACTTTGATATATAAACACATGAAAATCTTCTATATGTAATTACATTATAAATAGGACTGATTAGTGGAACACATGTCAAACCGCTTTCCTTCCTGATAGGCATTTTGTTGACGGTGTAATGATATATTTATATTTTTAATAATATTTATTGTAAAAATATTATCTTAATAATATTTTTTTATATTTTTAGTAACATTTGTTAAATATAAAAAGTTACTAATTAGATTTTGTAATATCTCAAATACAATATTTGTTATAATGTTATCAAAATTAATAATTAATATTTATTTTATATTTTTGTAATATTTTTTAAATATTATTAAAACATATATGTTGTAGTGAAATTACTCAATTGATTGGTTTGAAAAAAAAGGTTAAAAATGATTGTAAGATTTTGCAAAAGAGAAACGTAAAAGTATCTAACGCACTTGTTTAAATATATACATTTTTATTGATTAAAATTGATTAAAATTTATAAAATTGTTTTGAATCTTATTAAATGAACATTTTTCTTAATTTTGTAATTTTTAATAAGTTTTAAAAATAATGTGATCGTCTTTGAAAAACAATATAATACTATTGGTGCATAACTTTTTTTTAATTATATGATGGACATATTTGATTTTTGTAAAAAAGACATTGAATGGATAAATATGCATTTAAATCATATTATAATGAACTTATTCATGAACATTTATAGAAAATTAAAAAAAAAGAAATTAATCTTTTTCCAATAAGTTAAAATTAATCTATAGTTAAAATTATTTTTTAGAGAAGTTGTTTGAAGAGAGTTCTATAATTTACAAATTAACTTTAAGAAGCTAATTATTTTTCTTTATATTTGTTCTCCTACAAATAGTAGTCCTTTGATGGAATTCAGTTCTCTAGGGAATCCTCCTGCCCCTTCTCTATTTCGTGGTGTTCTAATGAGAAGGACAATTGTAATCGGAAAGTTCACCTTTTAAATTAGTCTGACTTGTGTTATTTCTCTCTTGCAATATGCTTATGATACTTTGTTAGTGAGAGAAGCTAGTTTGCCAAATTTGTTTTCAAAGGTTTTGAACTTTCTTAACTTGAAGATTAATTTTCTTAAGAGTAATTTTATTAGAATTAATATAGAAAACAATTTTTTGGTGTCAGCTTGTAATTTTCTTCATTATAGCAATATTGGTATTCCTTTCAACTTTCTAGGACTTCACATTGGTGCAATCCACTAAAACAATGAGACCAGCCCACCAAAACCCAATTGACATAACCTTAGCTCCAATAGCGTGGATTATATGAGTTCGAACTGGGTACTGTGTTATGGGCCAAGCCCATAGAGTGAGGGTGTGTGTGTTATTAAGCGATTACGAATTTGTTAGGGCAAGTGTGGATATATTCTCCTTTTCATAAAGCAAGAACTCCACCAGTAGAAGTTCTGTATGTGAATAAGGAAAGAGAAATGAGTTGAGTTTTCCTTTTATTTTCTTTGTTTGTCATTTTTCTACATGGGAGGTGCCACCCTCCAAGTGTGTGTGCGTAAAACAATCTGAACCATCACATATGTTTATCCATTTCTTGGTTAATTCAATTGGACGTTAATTATTAGCATGTTTTGAGGCTTACATGACTCGGACAATCATATATATGGAATATCTTTGTCATGTTACAATCATAGATCCCTAATTCTTTGCGACAAGGCACGTAAATTCAACGTATGAATTACAATCACATTAGGGAGAGAAAAGAAGACTCACCATCATGTATTAAACCAACACAAGTACAGCATACCCTTTTCACTGTTTTGTGGAACTTTTCTTTGACAACTGTTAATCGTACATTGAGACTACTCTTACCTACGAAGGATGTGAATTGATCGTTACGTCTGACTGTAGCTTTTATTCTCAACAGAAGTTCTTTAACACTGCCTTTTTTAATACATTTTAAAATTTATTATTAGTTAAATTTTATTAAAAATTATAAATGAGACACATTAAATAATGAATAAAAATCACAAAATTTATTATTTTCAATAAACTTAAGTCAATAATAGATAATATGTTAAAAAAGGGTATTATATGGTGTATCAATACAAAGTGTATGTCCAAGTCTTTTCGTATTGTAAGGTAGAAATTAAATTAGCATTTTAAAATTTTACATGAGCAATAATTTTTTTTTAATTTGACACCGACACCAAATTCATGGAAATTCAAGGTAAAAGGACGTTGAGAATCTGGCCAACAAAAAGGACTTTAAAAGTTAAGAACAAAAGAACTTGAATATCAATAATTAATTAACTTTGTGGGATTTGGTTGTTTACTACCATTCCAGGGTAGTTTTCTTGAGGTTTGGGCGGTTTGTCCCGGTGTATTCATTCCAAAAGAAAAACTTTTGAGGGATACTTAATGTGAGCGGAAAACAAAGTTGTGTTTATCAGGTTACGCTTTTATAATTACTAATTAATTACTTCAAGAGTATAGAAGATGGTTACAATTACAAAAAGGTGTAGAGAACTCTCCAAGTAATATAATTAAGTCTTGCCCACGTGATGTTAATTTTTAATCCACAATTAGAAGAAAAGAAAAGAAAAAATCAGAATCTATTGCTTCAACACATAGGAATCACTAGAGACTAACAGGTACCATTGGCAGATAAAAATATTCTTAAACATGTAGTTAAGGTATTTTAAGGCTAGTGGAACAAGCTTGAATAACAGTACTTCAATTCAATGAACATCAACTGCAATGTAAGGAAGTTAAGCAGCTTAGTTAGATTAATTACAATCACTTTGTAGATTGTAAGCAGAGCCAAGTAATGCTAATCTCACAAAGAAAGTAGACTCAACTCGTTAAAGTTGCATGTTGAATATACAAAGACGTCAAATTGCCATTAAATAGAACATTAATCCTCTCAAGTACATCCATCTAAAAGTATAACACATTAAATTTTACTTAGTCCTAATCAAAACCAGCATTAATATTTATGCGATCTGAAAATGAAACGGCGTCTAGCTTGATCACTGTGAAAACGATTTGCCCACACAATTACTTTCTATTCAAGTTTGTCCAGCAAAGTCTTTTTCCATGCCGAAAAGGAAAAACAAAATTTGATTGGAGAATGATAGGCTCATAACTTTCTAGAATGAAAACTGGTTTAGTCCACAAATATATCATTGCTTTTATAGCCAAAATGAGATGGAACTCCATGCCGTGTCTGCCGTGCCTGACTTCTGACCTACTCATTTTCAATCTCAATTAAACTCTAATCAATTTTATATTCACAATTTTTAATGTATATTCATTGAAGTTAACTATTGGTGCAATAACTCAAGATATTACTATATTTACATAATATTAGACTATTTATATTTAGAAAGAGTAGATATATTCAATTTTAAAATATGCAAAAATGTTCTTATACAACAATCGAGACAATAAGATTAATTTTTATCTAATAAGCCAAAAAAATGTAGAAAAACAAAAAATAATAATTTGAAGTTAACAAAATACTACCGGGTCGGAGAACTTTCTGAAACTGGTGACTCAAATTATTAATTATCGTAATTACTTGATACATTTTAATTTTGAGTCAACTATATCTGGCTACCTTAAATTTGCCTAAAATGAATTGCAAGAAAAATTTCATTCTCTACTAAATAATATCCACGGAAAATCAAAACATTTTTGTTTATAAAGAGTGAATAAGTTTTAATATTCTATACATGTACATGATGTGACTGAAACGTTACTAAAAACTATTCCAATAATGTGTCACTTGCCACAATTGCAACTTGCAAGGGAGCAAAAACAAAAATAATGGAGATGATAAAAAAGTGGCACCACTTGCATATAAAGAAAGCCAATCGGCAGCTTGTGACTGGACCAATCTGGCTTAATTTGTTCTTTTCTCGGTCTCTCTTATTGCCAATTAGGTTTGTTAGGTTTACACTCTTTGTCGGCTCTACTTTTGTTTTCTGGTTTAATTTCATGCATGATACGAGTTGGGTAAAGATTTTGTGCTGCAAAGTTTCACAAATACTAAATGAAAGATTAAATATATTTTACACAAAGAAAAAAGAAATCGTCACTTTTTTTTAATATTTTGTGAAACTTATGTGCACAATTTTTTATGCAACAAGATTATTTATTGATTCGTTTAATAAAATCTATTAACTTTGTCACGTGATTCCTGGCACAATTGGTTTTTTCTCCCATCTTAAAGCTAATTTTAACATCTTATTTATACATCATTTTGTTTAAATGAGTTAATAAGAAATATCATTAGACAAGTCCTTTAATAAATAAGTTAAAAACTTCATGTTTATTGTTTATTTTCAAAATTTTAAATGTTAAAAATGTTCAATATTGTAAACCATTACAAGAAATTGGTGAAATAAAGTAGAATATTTCCTAGTGTCTACTTCAACACCTTGAATGTTAGTGACATAGATAAAAGGGTATAGTGAAGAAGATTAAGACAATAGATTTTTATATTTGTTTAGTGATTACCACTATGACCTAATACATTCAGTCTTTAGTAATCTATTGAGATTTTTTACTATCTTGCAAAATCCTTATAAAAAACTCACACCAAGAACCCTTTTGACTTCTCTAAGCCTACTTTGGATACATATTCAACAACTTAGAAAAACTCATTGTAGATAGCCTTCTACAAGATATGTTGAGAGAGTTTTTCTCCTAATCAATACATGTCCCAGAGGTAAGAAAAAAAATATCACCTATGTGATTGAACAAACAAATTGAAGTCCTTTTTGTTTTCTTTGAACTTTTCTTGACTTAGAGAGAATCACCCAATTAGCAAAATTGAATTCTTCAAAAACTTGTAAAAGATCTTTATGTGCATTTGTATTCTCTCTTATGATTTCACAAGTTTATAATGAAAGAGAAATTCTTATATATCATATGAAAAACATAGCTTAAGATAAAGATATTTTTCTATTATTCTCAACCTTCTATTACTAACGTAGTTGATTACTACTTCTCATAATTGATTATTTTCTTGAACAGAAAACCCATGTTTCAAAATGAAAAGCATGTAGATTACCAATCTAGGTAATCGATTACTAAGAATATTAATTTTTAACAAAGTTTTTCAAAAAACTTATAATCAATTTACTTTAAGTTGTAATCAATTACTTTGATCTTAAATTCTAAAAATAGAATAACAACAACGAAATGGATTACATCATTGCATAATCTATTACAACATATTTATGAACACAATTTTAACCTTAGACAATTAATTTTTTTCAAGTACTTTCACCTTCAAATATCAATTCAACTTGTTTAACCAAATGCATCGAAGTCTAATCAAATTATTTCACGCTAAATTCATTTTTATTGGAAAAGCATTTCACTTAATTACTAATTGATTGGTTGTTTTAGCTCATATAATTGATTCTCAAATTGTCAAGATAGCCTAACAAAACTAAGAACCTTCATGAAACATCATACTAGAAAACATAAGCATTAAGCAATTACAATAAACTTTCACACCAAATGTGAGGTTTGTCGTTAAAACTACAAAAGATATTTAAGCCTCTATCACCCCTTAACCATTCATCACAAACTATTTAATGACATAATGTATGTTTATGATAGCGTCAACTAAGGCAACATTAGCATTCTTTCGCCTCAGTTTCTCATTTCTTCCTCCAAAACTATTATTTTCCTCTCTCTGCATTATTGTGAACTTCTCATCTTAAGTATTGTTATCGACAAACCAAATATCATAAGCATCGTCATGTGCAAGTCTCACTCCCTCTCAGCATATTAAAAACATATCTTCCTCCCTATGGTCTAACATATGGGCTTAAGTAAGGAAAAAGGTTAAAATTTTCACTTACTCCAAGCCAATAATTTAATAAGAAGGATTTAATTTAATCTTTGTAGGTCCCCAAAACTGTCCGACCCAAAAACAATCATTCGAAGGAAAATTTTCAAGGTGGGCTTGCTAGGCCAAAGCAACCCAAATTAGGTCCAAGAGACAAGAAAAGCCAAATTGGCCCGCTGGAGAAAGAGGTCATCCGACTTAGTGTCTGACCAAGAGAAAAGCCCAAAATGGCTTATGCGCATTGACAGCCCAATCCAATCGAAAAGGGCCAGTGCTGCTTAAACACTGAGGAAGTCGAATCCAGCCCAGTAAGTTAGACACGGCCCAGCTAGGCCAACGCAGTTCGAAGAGGACCTGGGAGCTCTAGTTCAGCACTGACGAAGTCAGCCAGGTCAGCAAAATCAAGTAGAATCAACCACCTCAACAAGGAGAACACCACCTTACAGGATCCAAGGGGCCCCGAGCCGTCGATTCCTTCCAAAGGAAAGGGAGCCTTTGATGAAGCCACGTTAAGGGAACAAGGGACCCATCAGCCCAACAAAGTGAAGATCCTTGCCAATCATAGCAAAAGAATGCGCCAGGTCAGTCATTACCCAAAGAACACGCCACAAATCCAAGGAGAACATGCCACGATTAGGCGCGGGATCCAACAGATATCAATCTGGGGATTGCCATAGCTAACAAACTGAATCAGAAGGCTTGGGTAGCTCCACGTGACAAGATCTGATGCGTAGCCTCGTCATCCTCCAAACACTATAAAAGGCCCTAGTGCAAAGAACTCGGAGCCAAGAATTCAAGAGGGAAGCTTAAGGTGAAATTGTTGGGGAATTGTTGAGTAATTAGTGACTGAGGAAACACGTTACAGAGAGTTCCAGCTGGGAGCAAAGGTACCAATAGCACCTTAGGATATCAGGTAAGCGTCTTGCCCAAGCTCTAACCATGCCATAGAAAACTCCCCCTCATATTCACAATAACACTCTAGATGGCAGGCATGTAGCCCGCTCTGGTCTGGAACCAAGTCAATAACACTCCAGATGGCAAGCATGTAACTCACCTTGGTCTAGAACCGAGTCAGTCTCGATTCCTTTCTCCATAGCATCGCACAATACACTTCATCTGACTCTGAGTTAGTCTCTGCATTCGACATCGAGTGGTCTCGAACTCGGCCTAGCATGCATATTCATACCAACATCTAGTTTAGAATCAGAAGTCACGATGCCTAATGGATAATCCATGGTTCAATTTAAGAACCAGCAAGGGCTGAACGCCTAATGGAAAGTTCAGACCTCACACCTCTAATCCCTACGAACACCTAATGGAAAGTCTGACTGCATTAGAAACCACTTGGGTAGGTCATCCGAGTATGGACGCCTAATGGAAAGTCTTTCTCTACATTCACCCCATGCATCAAGAACTACATGAACTTTGATTCCTCTAAGCTAGGAGAGGTACGTAGGAGTAAGAAGCACACTCTTGTCAAGTTATGCATCTAAAATATCTCGAACTCTGTACATTCATCCCTTAAAGTCGTTCCTCAAGAAATAGCAGAAGTAAAGGTTATTTTAGCTCATGTAAGTCATGGGGTAACTACTAGATGGTAGACGGGTAGGATGACACGTCATTCTCATGCGTAACTGACTCCTTACCCGGATTCTATGTTCGCAAACTTGTCTTATCTACCTCCAGTTTTCGACGTACCCTTGAAACGTCAATGACGACTCCTATATGAGGCAAATCAGGCTTGGTCCGTCCTCCCGGATTGACCGAGCTGATACCGACTCAGTACAAACGAATTTCAAACCAGCTTTATAATTAATTATAAAGATATTATTTTCTAAATCGTCCCGATATGATTTAGGTCGCATCAATTTTCATAATTCTCTTATTATCACACTTGTATGGAATGTCACAAGGATTTAAAAATACAAACTATACACTTGATGGTTCAGATAGAAGGTTTTGTGTTTGTATGTGTTGTTTGGATCCATGGGCTTATCTTTATGATTTGCATCATGGTCTTGACTAAAGACTCTAGTGCCGCATATAGGTATCTAAACTACTTACTTTCGATTTATGACAAGAATGAACCACTTTGGTCCCTATATAAATGTGTTGGACCTAAATTAGAGAAATGATAAGTTAAAAGTCCAATTTTTGCATAATTAATTATGCGAAAAACACGTTGATGACTGCATAATAAGTTCACTTTGAGATTAATATGAGTATAGGTTAGTCACCAATGCGCTAGTGATCAAAACACTACTTTGTTGATCAACTATACATGTGTTTGATGATGTTAGACATGTTAAACTAGAATGAGAACATAAGCACTAAATTATGTAGTAAAATATTTATCTTAAGATTCAATTTAAGGAGTAAGAAATTTATGTAGGATAAATCTGCCTTAGTGACCTAAATTTCTTAAACAACTAGTTTTAATACACTTGAATACAAAGAAATAGGATCCCAATAGAATTCCAAGGGTGGATGGTAGAAACCAAGTCAAAAAAAGCTTCTAATCTTCACATTCGCCAAAAGACATAGAATTATGATATGGAATCCTACCTTAAAGTGACTTAGACTTAGGTTTTTGTTAAATAAATCTATATTAGTGGTTCTAATTCTTAATTTTATGCCTAATATTTTCTCAATTATTTTATTAATCAAAATAAAAATTAACTAAGTTTAATTAGCATAGATTTTATTAGTGATACTAGAGTTTTATTTAGTCCATTTCTTTCATAAAATTTGTATCTATTTTCTAAGGATCTATTTATAATTATTAAATTTTGTGCAAGAGTCTTCTAGCAAATTTACAAAATCTAACAAGAGCCAAATAATAATTATTTTTACTTTTGTCATAGACTCAAAATAGAAATAAAATTAAACCAAGTTTTTTATAATATGCAAAGACACCACATGACACCTACATACTTGACACCATTTTATCTTACTATTAGAAATAAATAAAAATTATCTATGAAATAAATATTTTAATGAAGAGTTCCCTATCCAAACATTATGTCAAAGTCATATTACCATTTATAAATTTTTTATACCTTTTAAAATTAGACCTCAATTTGCTCCCTACATGTTCCAATAAAGCAAATTAATGTTCTTCCCGCCACACAAAAAAGCATATGTAATTCCTACCAATTAACCTTCAAATAAACATTGAGATCAATTCTACAACCATACATTTCCTTCGAAAACACTCTTCTATGAAACCTTGTTTGTTGTTGATAACCTCCACCTTCACTTACCAAAAAGCTTAAATTAAACAAATGCAAATATTACATTCCAAGACTCCATTTTTGTTTTGGCTTGCACATAGTTTCTCATTTTATCCACATAATCCTTTTCTATCTTTTGTCTCATCCCATGGGGACCTCTGTTGGAGCTAAATGGCCATGTTTACTAATTTAACATGCATTTTATAAAGAAATAAGAAGGTGATGGAAATGTTATTAAAACAATTAATAAGGCAATCCTCTCCTTAAAAGATAAATACTTTTTTTTTCACGATGACAATTTCTTCAAATTTCCTCAATAATAAGCAACTAGCAAGAAAAATACCTAATGTTAGCTATTGGTTGACCCAAATATCTAAAAGAAACCAAACCCTCCTTACAATTTATAAATTCCACTAGTCTTTTCATAAGAGAGTTTGACTTATTTATTTCCATAACATTAAGTTTACTTTCAAATCTTACACTAATACGAAACACTTTAAGATACAATTTATATATTTGTTGTACTATTTTACTTTATCTTACTTTTAATACAAAATTTAACATAATATCAAAATTTATAATCCATCTTTATAACTCACTTATTCCAATAAACATAGTCTCACATTATCCATTAAACAACTTTTAATTCATCTATATAACTTTTACATAATGGTATAGGCTTTAGAAAAAGTTATTTTAAGTTATATGATTGTGCTTATCAGACTTTATTACAACTAGATTATATCTTGAATCTGTGTTAAATTAGATAGGAATCTTATTTTGTGTTTTTTTATTGATGTGTTAACCCTCTTGAATATATAATGTAAGTGACATTGATGTAATACTGTGTCTTGGATGTCATCTAAGCTGTTTTGGGTGCGGTAATTGTAATATAAATTAATTAATTGAGATGTATTGATTATCATTCAATTATATAAATATATATATGTGTGGTAAGAGTTTTACTTTTATAATTAGAACTGTTTTTAATTCATTAAAGTATAAAAATTTATAAACTAATAATATATGAAAATTAAACTAGTATAATATTTGATGTTGTTGATGATTAAGGTGTTTTTCATTGATTGTATATAGTTTTGGACTATCCCTTATATATATTCTCTTTAATAAATTTGGCTTATGAGAAGAAGAAAAATTAGTTAAGATATGCTATGCATCAGTTTGATTTAATAACAATACCTCATTCCCCAAAGCCTGCTTTAACGTATAGCAAAACAAATATAGAATAAAATCCATTGGTAAAACATCACGATATAATTAAGAGTAATTAAATAACAAAATAAATAACACTAAATTATTGAGTTTAAAATATAGTCTATTAAAACACATGTCAAGTTAGGATATAAATTGCTCGTGGTTACATCACATTTTTAAAATATTAAAAGAGTAATAGGTTTGTCCGTGTTATCAAAATTATTGGCCCAAATCCAATTGAACTTGAACCACAAAATGATCTTTTGCATAATCGAATAAACTATTTGACAATTAGGACAAGCTTGAATAAAGTGGGACAATGCTCATTCCTATTTTGATACTACCGTGACCTAAAGATGGAAAAGTTCCTCGTCCACTATTGCTCAAACAAATGTTGGGAAACAAACTGCTTTGCTTTGGTAACACAGAACAAGACATTCTTTTCCATCACTATTAATTTGTTATGCAGTTAATTTATTGAAAGATATGTTATTCTTCTCATTCTTTTTTATCTCCTTCCAACTTTCTCTATGCTCATATAAAATATTTTCTTTGATGGGTGGGTGGGGGTCTATGCAGTGCCGAATGCTACAATCGAGGATTTTGTTGGGTCCATATTGTAAAGGCATTCAAATGGCTCTAAAGGTGTGACTTTTAGACTTCCTCAAATATGCTATAGGTACAAGCTGATGAAGAAAGTTCTTAGAAATGTGAGCAGTGAGAGCTCTTATCAAGTTATCAAAAGGGCATACAATACTTGAATCTTTTATGAGAATTTTCATTTTTTTTCCCTTCATTCTTGGGTAAACTCTAAAAATATTTGTAGATTCCTTGCCATCTTCTTTTGTCCTTTAGTCCCTTTTTCCAACTCGGCATCACATGCTTTGGTTCTAAATATTTTGTTAACGTTTTGATTTGTGGATTACACGCAATGCCACTATTATTTTTCATGACTGCTATACACTTACTTTACCCTGGAAAAAAAAAAGCTCGCATCACTCCAAAAGCTTCTTTTTTAGAAAGAAAAAATAAACAAGCTCGGAAAGTAGAAACACAAAGACAACATTAGTGGTTCTCGTCAGGAGCCATGGTATATTCTAAACCCACGAGTGAGCTTTTTCTTAGGCCCTCAACATGGGACATTCATCATTTTTTACAGTTTTTATATCTTTATAATGTCAAACATATTTTAATTATATGAAACTTTCGTTACGTTTCTAAATATTATCACAAAATCGTCCCTATTAAATGACTTTTTGAAAACAACGGCTATATATTCTAATTCTACTAATTGTTTATTTTCCTGCTATAATTTTTTTTTTTTTTACTTAATTATAATTATGGTCTTCTAATTTAGTGTATAGATGATTTTGATCATCTGAAATTTAATTACTTAATTTCTATCCATGTATTTTAAAAATAAATAATTTTATTTTTCATAATCTTAATTGTTTAATTTAAATCAATACATTTAATCATTAATTTATTATTTAATTTTTAACAACATAATAATGTGAAAAATAAGTTAATTATTTTTTCAAGATAATTTATGATACATAAATATTTGATTTGATATTAATTATTTAATTTTTTTATAAAATTATTTAATATAAAACTATTCAATATTTATACTAAATAATTTAATTTGTGAAAATAAATTAATAATTAATATTGTCTAATTTTAAAAAAAAATCACATCCCATTAAAAATTAGATAATAACTTAACAATAAAATTAAAATTATCATTTTTTTAAATATATAGACCAAACTTTAGCGATTAAGATTATAGTAACCAATTAAAATATTCATGCACCAAACTTTTTAGCAACCAAAAATACAAGACATTGATTTTAAATATGAGAGTACGTCCGCTAATTCTAGCATATGTGCAAAACCTACGAAGCATTTACCTTTCTCTTTCTCTGCCTGAAACCTTTAGTATTACTTCGCTTCAAGCACATGCAATAGCTTATATTGTACATAATTTTTTAAAGCATTGTAAGACTTATTTGAGAATAGGACTTTATCATTGATCTCTTTTGTACAATGTATATTTATTTGTCGTATGGAAAATGTTGTCGTGAATAATAACCACAATAGTTCATATTAAATAAGATAATAAGGATAGATTTGCAGGTAGAGGGGGAAATAAGAAAGAAAAAAGAAAAAAAATTAAAGGGTGAGATTAAGTTTTCATTATATATATATATATATATATATGAGAGAGAGAGAAAATCTTTGTGTAAATAATATTACTATTAAAGTATATATATAATTGTCGTCCCTCACAGAGGCTACACATTATTCCACTTGTCATAGATAATGACCCTTATAACTGTTACCAATATTACTAATTTCACTTTGGAGTCACGATCATGCTTCAGTCTTCATTAGGCCCTATATGAATCCATCTTTATTAGTGGAGTAAAATAGTAACTATAAAATTAATGCAACTTGCAGTTAGCATGGGAGCGTAATACAAGTGTTTAGAGCCATTATACAATAAAGGGGAAATAATAGGACGGGAAAAGCATATTAATCACTTTTTGGTATGCTGTTTAGAATCTATAAATATATAATTAAGAATGTGTAGGATATTCAAAAAAAAAAAAAAAAAAAGTATTATCATTTAGCTTATACTAAATGAGATTCCTTGTGGAAAGTGCATATCAATCAACCTTTATATGCAAGATATATCCATAATATATATATAGTCATGAAATTTCCTTTAATGGAAAATTAGTTGTGGATGATATAGACCGCATACAGAAACCAGCAGGTACAATTACTGGTTTATAAGATAATTAAACAAAGTCTGTAACTTTTTTTTCCCTGTCATTTCATCTAGCTCCTTCCTCTTGCTCAGATACACGAATATTTCCCATATATTAAAAGGAACTATGTTATATATATTTACTTTATTTGTTTCTGTTTTGCTTCATGCCCCTTTGCTGTTTCGCTAAGTAATGCTGTGCTGGTCAAAAGGGAAGGTGGAAAGGAGGGAAAAGCAAAAGGGAAAAATCGAAATCTAAGAAAGAGAAAAAAAAAATTAAAGGATGTCTCAAAATTGAATAGAAAAATTTTGATTGCCTATATGAGAGCCAATCTAATGTGCACTTTCCATATTCTGTGAGTGATGATTTAAAAAGTGTGAATAGATTCTGACAACTTCTCACCAAATTTATCAATGTAAATCTATTATTAGCTGTATCTTTGCCAATGATAGAGATTCTGTCATTAAGATGGAAAACACAGGGTTCTAGTAAGTAATCTTTTTGAATTTATAATCATATTCTTTTCATTTGGTATGTGTGTACAGAATGAAATAAGTTGGTGGCGGGTTATCTTTAATAAATTACAAATAATCTTGAATTTGGATTTTAAATAAATATAACTAATGTTATAGATTTGGAGAATCCGTTGTTATGATCATATCTAAAATAAAATTTTCTCATGAAAAAAATTAATATCTATAGTCACAGTAAAAAAAAAAAGTTGATAGTTAAACAGCTGATAATATATATACAACATAGGTTTTGACAATGCAATGTGGTTGAACTCTCATCTCGATATGAATGAATCATACTTTTCACAAAGGTAAATCTTTGTCTGCTAAGTAAGAGTATAGCAAGTTATAAAGTTTGTCTTAGTAGAACATGTATTTTAATTACTATTAAATTGAAGTAGTTAATGATGGAATTACCATTATCTTTTTTGTGGTAACAAATCTTGTATGTGTTTCTAAAAAAATCAATTTGTCCATTTTTCAGGATCTCAAAAAAACGTGGATACACATAAGAACTCTTGAATTGAAATGAAAAAATAGATGTAATTCTAGTTACTTCGAAAATGTTAAGTTTCTTTTCTATTACCTAAGTTGACCATATTGATTACTCCTACATTTAGGATTTTTATTTTGCTTATTTGATTATGACTTCTCAATTGTCATCTTATTATAAACAATTTTGTTTAATATCATCAAGACTTCATCTATTTCCTCTAAATATCAACTTATTGATATTTTCACTAAGTTTTATAGGAACATAGGATTAGATACCTAACTATGTGTCAAGCTAAATGCATGTTATATATGCTCAAGCTTTAATGGAAGTATTAAAATATGTTGAGATACTATTTTAATATTATTATAATTTTATTACTCATCAATGCATCTCATTGACTTTTTTAATGTAATTTATTATAATTTTTAATAAAAATTTATTAATTTTTTATTGGTCTCCCCAATACATTTATTGTGAGAATATGTATTTTTCTATCAACATTTGCAAACACTTAAGTGCTAATTGATACTTAAAAAGAAAAAGAAAGATGAGAGAATATAGAAATATGATAGGTAATATGATGTGATACAAAGAAAAAAATAGAAATATATAATAAATGTTAATAAAACTTTTTTCCATCACTATATTATATATGCAAAGTATTCACCAAAATTTGCAAATGATTAATCTACACCAAAAAACTTGTCTGACCACTTCTAGTAGGATTTCTCATTCTAATTATGTTTTTTCATACACAAAATTTAAACCTCAAACTCCACTTAAGAAATTTAAACTCAGAATCACTATGATGAATGTAATGTTAATAATGATAATAAAATTCTATATATATATATTATTTTTGTTCCTAAATATAAAATATTTTAACCTAATTTACACTTATTATGAAAGTTGGTTAATTTAGTTAATAGTATTAATTTGTTATCAATTTATATTAATTTTTTTTAAAATTACCCTTAAAATTATTGTTACTCATTATCTCATTCTCTCAATTTAATTATTTTTTACTATACTAGTCACATTTTCTAATTTTTATAAGAGAGAAAATGAATTTATCTTATTAATTTATGGTATTTATTTAAAACAATTAAGAATAATTTGTAGGAAAATAATTAATATAAAAAATTATTAAAATAAATAAATAAATTTAATAAAGAATCTCACATACGAGTAATAAAAGTATTTATATATCCTTACTCTAAACATTTAGCATTTGTCACTTGTTGATTTGTTAATTTATGGTTTCTTACAGGGTCCAATAACTAGGCAGCAAAAGGGCACGAGATGTCCTTTCATTTCATCTCAACAATTGACCCTAACGATGCCAAAAACTTGGCCCCCTCCTTGTAGCCGCCTTTTGAGTGTGTGTCTGTCTTTTGGCTGCTTTTGTGGTGGCACGCACTGCCGCACCTCACACTTCGCTGTATCCACGTATCACGCACACATGGATTATTGCCTTAACTTTGCTCTGTGTTAAGTTAATAAAAAAAAAACACTAACAAATTCCAGCACCATTATCAGATAATTGGGTTACTTAACTATATTTTAGGAATTTAATTCCTCCTCTATGTAGAAAAGATTTTGTCCAAGTAACATATTTGTGGAAATAAAAAAAAGTTAATAATAAATAGTATTACTTTATGTTAAGTAATTATATAAATCTATATTATTTTTAAAACAAAATTTGGAGAGAGCACGTATTGCAAGTAATTTTGTTTGATCGGAGCAAGATCACTCGAGACAACAAACTCTTCTCCTGATTATTATTTTAAATTTACTTTTTTTAAATTCTTATATATTTTATTAATTTATTCTATACATTTGTAGATTAAATTTTTAAGATTAATCATATATAATTAGTATTTTAAGTTTATTTTAAACTCATAATAAGTAAATATTTTTATAATATATAAATTATATCATAATTAAAATTAATATATAAGTTATATTTTGAATTTATAATAAATAATTTAAATTATAATATAAATTTATTTTTAATTATTTATTAAAAACTATTAAAAATTTATTTAAAAATAAAGACAAAAAGAGTAGATTAAAAGAGATAGGTGATTAAAAATATTAAATATACATACCAAATAAATTGAAGGTAATGTGGGATGATTAACAGGAAATTTGATTGATATGTTAGAAAAGTAATACACAAGATACAAATCAAAAGAGAGAAGAAAGAGAACATTAAGAAGGTTTAAAAAGTAAGAATAGTAAAAGTCTCACTTAGAAAGTTGTATATTTTAATATATAATATAAAAATAAATTTTACGCATAAATTTTAATGGTAGGACCATGAGTATAGTAAAAACAAAAAAATGGACCATGAGTATAATTAAGTGTTATTTTTATTTTTAATAAAAAATAATTAGCATAGCAATATATAATACATAGCACAAACACAACACCAATATAAAATACATTGAACGTGCAAGAGAAAAGACACTTTGTTTTGGCCTCTTCCCATGTGCATTATAAAAGCAGCAATGGCCGAAAGTACTTTTATAAATTATATTTTGGAAATTTCGGCTGGGCCTGTACTTTAACTATTCCTTTGCTTGACTATGTCCTGCATGGACCATCCTACCTAGGTACGTAAAGCTGTGAATATTAATTTATTTTATGAAATATTTTATTAATGTTATTTATAAAATGTTTGGGAAGTAATAATTAGCTTTAATTATAAAGAAGAGTTGGCTCAATCTAAATCTATATAATTAAATAATAATTCCCCTAAATGAAACCCTTTTATAGCTTAAAATAGCTATAAATTGCACAAGTACACGAATTGTGGTTGACCTGAAAAGGAAATTTAAAGGAATTGTTTGTATTAATAAATATCAAGCAGGTGTTACTCTTAAATTTAAATATATATTAAAAAAAAAACAAAATGTCATCTATGTGTGAACAAAATGTCCATGTCCATGTAGATATTATTATTTTAAACATTATTGTATGGAAGTGTGTGATATGAGAATGCACTTGAAGTCTTTCTTAATTTAAAACAATAATAAGCATTGACTTACGAAGATATAAATTTGTTGATGTTTAGCCTTTGACGTGTGTAACACCACCAAAGAATTCAAATATTCATTCACGTTGATAAAGGACAAAAGTTAAGTGTTATTTTTTGTGTTTAGTACTGTTTTAATTAAAACTAAAATTTTATTTCAATAACTCATCAATTTTTAATGTGTAGAATAATGAAGTCAAAAGTTTAATTTTAATTAAAAAATAATACCACAAATACTTAATTAGAGAGAAAAGAAAACAAGAAAAGAAAAAAATAAATTTAAAGTTAAATAAAATAATTTTTTTAGAACAAGTTTTGTAAATCAATGAAAAAAAATACTAATCAATGTCTTTAAAATACAAGTTAATTAAGAATCAAAAGTTTTTTATTATTATTATTAAGAAATAGAACAGTGCACTCTTCCAAAAAAATTTTGTATAACACAATTGTTAATAAAAATTCCTATATAATAATTCTTTAACCCATATCCTAAGAGTGCTGGATAAGAGACTAATTGATAAAATAGATGAAAATCCATACAAAATACTTCAACTGAAATTAGAGGAGCATGGTAAGTCATTAATAAATCCTTTTAAATTTATCGAAGACTGGTCTTCATTTGTCTGTTGATATGTGTTATAATAAATAATAATAAAATATTAATTTTTTAATACATAGTATTATAATACTACTAATACACACAGTATTATAATACTACTAATTTACTGTATATCAGAGTGTAATGTCAACGGTTAGCACTCCTCTTATATAATGTATTTAATTTCTTTTTCATCTCATTAATGTTTTATTTTAAAAAATTATTACATAATTTAAATCTACGTTGTTTTTATGATCCTAATAAATCTTCGTATAATATATAATTAAGATTTTTAATTTAAAAAATAATAATAAAATTTAGTTATATGTTACGTAAAGATAAATGAAAATTATAATAATTTTAGATTATGTGATTTTTTTATTATTTTATTTTTATTTTCTCTCCTTTTATTTTTTTTATTTTTTTCCTTTTCACTTCATTCTTTTCCAAAATGAGGCGAAGGATTATTACTGGTGGTATAATATATGAAGTGGATCGTTCTTCGATTTTGATAATAATATTCAGAAAGCTGTTTTTATTCAGCTCCTTGCATTGCACGGCTGAATTATCAAGTCGTGACTCATGATGTACAAAAAATATTAACTAATAAATTTATGTAAATTAGATACTTTAAATTTAAACACATTTAAAAATAAAAATATTTAAACAGTTAAAATAACGATATTATTAAATGACGATAAAATTATGTATCTAAAAAGTATATATATAATAAAATATTATTAAAAAATTAATTTAAATTTAATTCAATTTTACAAAATTTATTTGTAAAGTAAATGTTGTTTTATTTATATACTCTAATTTGATTATATATCTTGTTGACATGATATTGTTGTCTTAAATGTATTCACTTTGACTGGAATTTGAGATTAAACTTAATTTAATATTATGAAGTCAATTTGTAAGATAAAAATTACTTTTTGTTTATATATTTTACTTTAATCATATTTTTAATTGATATGAAATCTTTAATAGATACATTATATTTTTTAATTGACATGAGATTGTTGTTTATAATATATATCTGAAATGTATTCACTTTGACTAGAATTTGAGATTAAGCTTAATTTAATATCATGAAGTAAATTTGTAAGATGAAAATTATTTTTTTTTATATACTTTACTTTAGTCATATTTTTAATTGATATGAAATCTTTAATAGATATATTATATTTTTTAATAATAAAAATATTTTATAAAAATATAATTAACTAATAAATCTGACTTTTTTATTTGAAAAGGAATTATAAAAAAAATTAATTATTTTAATTAAGATACGTTATTCTTATGTTTATTAATCTAATATAACGTTTCATTATTTGAATTTGGATTGATAATTGAGGTAATATAATATTAAAAAAAATTCAAAATGACTTGGTCACAAGAATGCATTTGCTTGCAATCAATTTTCTGATATTTGAGTATATTTCTTTTTCTTTTTTTTTTTTCTAGGAAGTTCGTTCAAGCTTCCACTCTTTATATTTAACCACAATTGATTATTCTTTTTCAGGTCTTTTTAAGTTTCAAACACATTCTAGGATTATTTTCTAAGTCTCTTTAAAATCAACTATTTTTTTCTCAAACCTCTTCAAACTTTAAACACAATCATATAATTGTTTTTAAACCCTTTTTAGATTTGACCACAATTAAATATTCTTTCTCATGCCTTTACAAACTTAAGTATTCTTTGTCAAGCCTCTTGTGGCTTAACCCTAAGATCAATAATTTCATAATATGAAAAGTTTGGTATTCAACAAAATTACAACATATTTAATTTTTAAATAAATCTTATTTAAATTTATTAATGTTTATTATATAGGTTCTCATAAACACAATCATCTCCCTTGAGCATAATCAATATCTACCACTACCAAAATATCAATCGGTTCAAAGTGTGCACTGAGTGGGATTTGGCTTACTACTACTTTATTATTACTGATGGAAGAGTCACCCAAGGGAGTGCCAAAAGAAATGCATCATTAGGTATTGTTATCAATTGCTTCAAAAATTGGGTTTTTATGGATATCTTCAGGAATTTTATTTTTATATTTTTTCAGGATAAAAATTTTATATTTTCAATCAACCATAAATCGTGATAGCATTGAATTTTAAGATAATTTTTGTAAAATATAATAAATTATCCATGTATAAACTATTTTATCTAACATCAAGATAATGATATACATATTTGGTAAAATTATGGTCTATAATATTTAGTGGAGAAGTTTTTAAGGAGGATAACTCTAACATTTATATAAGTAGCAAATTCTAATATCAGAATCTTATTAATGTACTTCCTCTATTCCACAAGATTAAACACAAGTGATTAGTAATTTTGATTCTTTATGTATATAACGAGCTATGTGAATAGAACAATACTTGTGGATAAAAGAGCTGTTTCTTGATTAATATTCTACTTCTTTGCAAAATTATTATTTTTTAAGTTTTTTAAATAATTATAATAAATAAAAATTATAAAATTAAAACGAGGACTTTACTAATTTTAGGATTATGGGCGGGGCTAATCCTGTTTTTAAGATTGTAATGAGAAAGTTTTGATATCTAAGCTAACATGAAATCTTAATTAAGTTTAATCTTATCCTGAAGGCAAGTTTGCTTAATTAATTATACGCATAAGAAGAGTCAAAGATTATGAAAAACACTTTTAGCTAGTTTTTATTTCTTTTTACTAGTTAAGTGATAGTTTTTAGTTTTGTATATATTATTTTTTATTTTTAAAATGTTCATATTACATTTATTTATTATCATTTTTATATAAAATTAATAGGATTTTTTTCTTATCGTGTTTATTTTAACCATTACATTTTATTATTTTAAGATATTTTAATTATTACATTAATTAACATAAATATAACACCTACTTATAAGTGTATGTTAATTTATTTTATTTTTAACTTGAACAGAAATATTTTAAGATATAATATAAAATTAACAGTAAAATGCTTAATAAGAAAAAAGTAGTAAATAAAATAATTGATTAAAATTAATTAAAAATTAAAAATACTTTAAAATAAAATTTATTAATAAAATAAAATAGGATTATACGATAATTATTTAAAAAATTAATAAATTTATTTTATAAAATATTTATAATTAAATATTAGTGTAAAATCTATAAAAGAAATACTACCCAGTATCCTTAGAGTACAAGTTCAAGAATTAAAAATATTTTTTATTGAAAATTACAACAATGCATTTCTCCATAATTTATACAATTTCAATACATTCTTCAATAAAATCTTTTTATTTATTCATCTTTTAACTAATGACTTAAAATTACAGGTTAACGAGACTCAAAATTTATTTATACTATCAGAATAGATATTTTTTATTTTTATAAAAAGTTAATAAATTTATCATAATGATTTATTATTTGATTATATACTATCAATAATTTTAATTAAATAGTTAAAATACACCAAATACTGAACACTAATATTATATTACATTAGCTCCAAGATCAATGTCTAATCTATCCAAAAGAGGGCAAGATGAATATTACAAAAATCAGGGTCCCTCCTGAGTAAAATATACAAAATTAGAACGTACCACGAAAGGGGTGGGTAGGTATGTACCAATTTTTGTTTTTGGAAAACTTCATGAATGGTCCTGACTTTAACATGCTTTATAGAAAACAAATAAGCCAGGCACCAACCATACCGTTTCAATACCTTTACATTTATTTATTAAGAAGAAACCAAAATGACACTGCACCAAACAAACAATGGGCAACCATAATATATTATACTAAAATCATTACAAAAAGCTATAAAATATTAAATAAAAATAATATATTTACTAATACATACTCGTATAGTCATAGACCAGAATATATGATAAATTATTGTTTTTATAATAATTATTTTAAATATCACATTACAAGTATGAGATATCTATATAGTTTGTTGATTATCAATTTTTATAACAAAATTTGACTGATTATTTTAATGAAGTTTGTTTTTTTAATAACTTTTTATTTATAAAATTTAATCTAAGATTTTATTTAAAGAATCTGAATTCAGTTGTATTAGGACAATACAATATTAGTTATAATTATGATTTTTAAATAAACCTTTAATAATGATTTCCAAATAGATAAATGATAATAATATTAATAATAAAAACAGGACAGTCTAATCTAAGTAAGAGAGAGAACCCAGATTTGGTGTCACCACCACTCACCACTATGCCAAAAAAAAAGCATGGAAAAGTAAAAATCTAAATTTTTTTTTCTTACTTTTTGAAATTTGGGTTCATGGCAAGCAATGTGTTTTAACGTCCATCAGTTATGTATGGCATGTTATATATAGGCATTGAGGAGGGACACACAGAGCGAGTCATTGCCTTGTCAAAATCCTTTAGACCAACGTTGTGTTCGGAGCCTCATTTACATAGGTTGTCAAGTTATTTTTTTGTTGGTGTTATTGTTCTTGTTATTGTCGTCCAGAATATCCTGGTACCCATTTCTCCGAATCGTCGTTCATCACCTACTTTGCTTAACAATCCTTATACCCTTTGGTGAAAAATCACTTCTGGGGTCTTAAAGGACCGAACTTGGATTCAGGGCCGTGATGGAACAGAAGCACGTTCTGTTGTCAGCATTGAGTGTTGGGGTTGGGTTGGGTGTGGGGCTTGGGTTGAGTTCAGGGCAGAAATGGGTTGGCGGGAATCGTGACTCTGATGAGCTTTCTGTGGAGCAGATTGTGCACGAGCTCAAGAAACTGGTGCTTGAAGGAAGGGACAGCAAGGTTACATTTGACGAGTTTCCTTATTACTTAAGGTGATTTTGAGATTTCATTGGAATATAATCATATAACATGACTCAAATATGGCGTTGTTGATGTCTATTTTTGTTACCATTTTGACCTTTCAGAATGATATTTAAACATTGTCAGCATTTTTTTTTGGGGACAGGGGAGGGGTATGTTTGAATTTATGATAGTGTATTATGATAAAGGTGTCAAAGGTGTTTTAAACATGGATCTCTCTCAGTTTGACTTGTAAATTTCATGGCAATCTGTTATGAATCTTCTGGTCTCTGTGGGGGCTTCTATGATGGGTTTGATCTCCTTATATCTTTTAGATTTTCTTTGATCGCTCGTTGTTGAGTTCATCTTTGCTTCTTTGTCAATCCCAAATTCCTTAGATTTTCCCTTGGTGTAGGTTTTTTTGGTTTTTAAAAGTAAATTGTTGCATTTTGAGTATAAGTTGGTTCAGAAACAGGGAAGCTGCAAGATATGAGTGATGTATCTTTCCTGATAAAATGTGTGTAGTTTCTCTGAAATGGATAGAAGAATGAATCTGACCGCATACTTTTAATCTGTATTTTCTGTAATTAAAGGATACGATAATATGGTACCTACTACCTAGTGCTTATTATGTGCACAGTGCACTTATTGTAGATTTGTTACAATTTTCTTGTTAAACGTAGCACTATATTTCGGATTAGAGCTTCACCCTCTTCATAGATGATGCGACAATTGTCGTTTGTTGTTTGTACTTTACTGTGCTTCTTGTCTACTTAAAATTAGTTGTTCCACTCTGATTCAGAGCATATAAACAGTGATCACAATAAATCTGCTCACCGAAATTCAAATAAATAATACCAGTTGACATTAAAAGATCACACTTCTGTTTTCTGAAAAGCTACAATGATTGAGGCTCTAATTCAAGTTGTGGTAACAAGCCCTTGATGAGAAAGGGTGGCCATGTTTACAAGACTCGCACCATTGTGTGGTTTAGGTGGACCAGATGTGAAAAGCCTTGGAGTGTGGTCTGAGAGGTTGTTTCTGCAACTACAACTTATGACCTCTATGATGCAAAGACATTCTCTAACAACTCCTTGATGTACCAAAAATGAAAAAAAAAGAAAAATGTTATGTAATTCCATAGTCTTTGAAAACTTCGATGCTCATGCAGTGTTTACAATAACAACTGAGTTCTTCCGTATTTTTTTCTGTTCATATATTCTCTAGTTCATAGGTCAGTAAGTTGGTATATAACTACTATTAAGGAAATTTTAGATATAGGAATATGGTATTGATTGTTAACTAAGGGAAGATTGAAAATGATTTCCTTCTATTGTTAATTGTGCATCCTGGATTTAATTGAATTCAAATTCCAGCTTCTTCCCTTGTGATTTTATGTTCCAACTATTGCATGCTACATTAGAACAGCCATCATGCTCTAGTTTCTAAATAGTTTTCTATTAAGGAAAAAGCAAGTTTTATAAAAGTATTGTTCCCTAGATATGGTCTATATTTAGTGTGACAGTGGATCTCTACACGTGAAGCTCATGTCCTTTCACAGATGGATTTGGTCTAACCATGGAGGAATTTGATATATTAATACCTTTTTTCTTTATTCTTTCAGAAGTTGTGAACAATATTTCTTTTTTTCTTTTCCTGATATCACCGTATCTTATGCATGCACGTAATGTGACAATGGCAGTGAAAGAACTCGAGTTTTATTGACAAGTGCTGCATTCGTTCATTTAAAACATCTTCACTTTTCCAAGCACACCAGGAACCTCTCACCAGCCAGCAAGGCTATTTTGCTATCTGGTCCTGCAGGTATACTATGCAAGAATTTAACCTTGTCCTGCAGAAACCTTTCTTAATTTCAAGTTGGTTTGACTAATACTATTTACTTCTAATTTTGAAGAACTTTACCAGCAAATGCTTGCCAGAGCTTTAGCACATTACTTTGAATCAAAGTTGCTGTTGTTAGATATTACTGACTTCTCTGTGAAGGTAATTTTTCATGGCTTCTCATTTTATTTGCTTTAACTGGTCATGTGCATATTTTCTTACATTTTATGTTTTCCCTTGTACAGTTACAGAACAAATTTGGATGTTATAGAAAAGTACCAGTAAGTTTAGTCTGCTCCATTCTGTATCATTATTGACTTGAAATTGCAACTTGTTAGCTTCATTTCATATTTACTTTAAAAAAGAACAATAAAAATCATTTAATTGCTTGTTGATAGTGATATTTCCATGACTTACTTGCTTCTGTTTACGTAGTCTTTCAGAAGGTCAATATCCGAGGTGACTTTGGAGAGAATGTCTAGTTTGTTTGGTTCCTTTTCAATGCTTCCTTCAACAGGCGAAACAAGAGGTACTAGAGGAAATTACAGTCAACTTTTAAAGTATGAAAGCTCTTATTCTATAATTATCTGTTATAGAGTTCGGTAGTTGAAGACTTCAAGATATGAACGATTTAATAATGTATGTATTGCTTTGGCATCTGGTAATAGATTTTGTTTTTAATGTTAGTATCACAAATAGTGATCATAGTCTTGACATGGCAAATGGTTGTAAACTTAATATATAGAACTATTACTTCATTTGATTTTGATTGATAATTTCTTTTGAAGGAACTCTGCGTCAACATAGCAGTGCTGCTGAAAGTTCCCATCCTTCAAAGCATAGAAGGATTGCCTCTGCTGTATCTGATATAAGTAGCACTGCTTCCCAGTGTGGTCCAACATTTCAAGGTTATACTTTATAACTATAGGTTACCTTATTAAGAAAGTCTAGAGTTGCTCTCCCAAGTCAAAGATTAATTTGAAATTTGAATATCTACTTTTAATTCGGTTGTGTACCGTGTAAGCTTCTTTTCAACATACTGCTTCAAATAGTAAACCAACCTGTCAATCTGTTAATTCATCTCTTAAGATGAAGGCTGTAGATACTATTGCAAAGGATGCTTATAGAAGTTCTGAACTAGTGTTAACAAGAACTAATCTGATACATGAAATTCATATTATGAATTTATGATTATTTTACAAACTCTAGGAGGAAAATAGTCTTCTCTGTAAATTTCTTGTTTAAACTATGGTAAATGCCATGCAGCTAAATGCTTGATGCTTTCTCTTCTTGTCATTAATGCATGAAATGCCAGTGTTTTCATACTACATTTTGCTCACTTCTTTCAATTATGTTTTCAGCTCCTTTAAAGCGCACAAGTAGCTTGTGTTTTGACGAAAAGCTCTTTGTGCACTCACTTTACAAGGTGATTTAATTACTGAAAACTTATTTTATAAGCTCATATTTGAATTGTATCTAACGACAAGTCGACAACCTTTGTTGGCAACATTTACATGAGATGAGTATAATGAATTTGTCACATGGCTATCTTCAAATAGAGTTTTTACACTAATAACAAGATCATTGTATTTTTCATTTTTTTCAGCTTTTGATTTCTATCACAGAAACTAGTTCCATCATTTTATACATCAGGGATGTTGAGAAGCTCGTTCTCCAATCACCAAGGTTATATAATTTATTACAAAAAATGATAGACAAACTGTCAGGCTCGGTGTTGATACTTGGTTCCCAGATATTAGATTCAGAAGATGATTGCAAAGAAGTTGAGGAAAGGCTCACTGCACTCTTTCCTTACAACATTGATATCAAAGCTCCTGATGATGAAACTCATCTTGGCAGTTGGAAAGGCCAACTGGAAGAGGACATGAAAGTTATTCAGTTCCAAGATAACAGAAACCACATTGCTGAAGTACTAGCAGCAAATGACATTGACTGTGATGACTTGAATTCAATCTGCCATGCAGACACTATTTTACTAAGCAATTATATTGAAGAAATTGTGGTATCTGCATTATCTTACCATTTGATGAAGATCAAGAATCCGGTATACCGAAATGGAAAGCTAGTCATATCAGCCAATAGGTAAATATCTTGTCCAATGACTGTAAGCAATTGATTACATGACAAGATTTTTTAGTTACTGATCTTGGGTGTGGACAGTTTGTCCCAAGGATTGAGTCTGTTCCAGGAAGGCAAGAATAGTGGGAATCTCAAGACTAATGAATCTAACAAGGTATGCTTGTTTGCATCTATTTATCAGCACATAAATTGCAAAAAGCTTAGGAAAAAAGAATGAAGAGTGCCTATTATTATTTATGTGTTTTCTGTAACATTAGGAAAATGCTGTAGAAGATATTGCTGGTGCAAAAACTGAAGTCAAGTGTGACAACCAAGCACCTGAAAACAAGAGTGAGGCAGAGAAATCCATCCCAGTATTAAAGAAAGATGGCGAAAATCCTACACCTGCAAAAGCAGTAAGATCAATTTTCTCAGTACCTAAGACTGTAAAATGCTTCTTACCTGCTTATCAAATCCTACTCCTGTACTATTGAAACAAGAAACAATAAATGAGTAAGATCCTTATACATACTTCCACCATAAGCTTACAAATTTGCTGGTTTCAACATGGACAGATGATACACTATTATAGTATAATCAACATTTTACCGGCCATCCAGCTGAAGCTGTGTGATCTAAATACTAAACTTAATACCTTTTACAAGACTATTTTCTTTTACTCCCCCCTTTTTGCATTATTTTATACTAATTGCTTGCTTGCAGGAAGCTCCTGACAACGAGTTTGAGAAGCGCATAAGACCAGAGGTTATCCCTGCAAATGAGATAGGGGTTACATTTGCAGATATTGGTGCATTGAATGAGACCAAAGAATCACTTCAAGAGTTAGTAATGCTTCCCCTGAGAAGGCCAGACCTCTTCAAAGGTGGGCTTCTAAAGCCATGTAGAGGTATATTGCTTTTTGGGCCTCCTGGTACTGGAAAAACAATGCTAGCAAAGGCAATTGCAAATGAAGCTGGTGCAAGTTTCATTAATGTCTCAATGTCCACCATCACATCAAAATGGTTTGGAGAAGATGAAAAGAATGTCCGAGCACTGTTCACACTAGCAGCTAAGGTTGCCCCAACAATTATCTTCGTTGACGAGGTTGACAGCATGCTTGGCCAGCGTACTAGAGTAGGAGAGCATGAGGCCATGAGGAAGATTAAAAATGAATTCATGACACACTGGGATGGCCTCTTAACTGGACCTAATGAGCAAATTTTGGTTCTTGCTGCAACCAACAGGCCATTTGACCTTGATGAAGCTATCATAAGACGGTTTGAGCGCAGGTAGGACCACACCTTTGTCTTGTTGTTTGCATGATCATGTCTTGCTTATGTTCAGCCACTACATTTTTCCATAAAAACAAAGACTGCATTTTCTTCATCATGTATGGTGAGCAGCTGTTTGACCATAATAAAAACAGAAAATATTTTCTCAAATCAAATGGCCCCTTAGTTTTCCTTTTGAAGAGGTGTCCATTCTTATTTTCTATGTAGCAGTAGCAGTAGCATATGGCTCCCTTAGAAGACAGATCTTTCTGTTTCTTTGGCCTCAACTCTTTCAACTATTTCTGCCTCACTGGCATTTAAATTGTTCACTATTTGAAGGTGTGTTTGGTTCCGTATCAGCAATCCACATTTAGTGTAAATCATGTCAAAGTCAACACAAAAACAAATATTAATTGCATTGGGATACACATCAAGTAGTGCCTAATGTGTTTTCAAACATATTATAATTGAGTTCATCAAATGTCTCTTTTGTGGATACAATAAAATCACGTGTTGACTTCAAGTGTGCAATAACAATATTCTTTGATTATGAACGCTGGCTGAATCATATACTGGCATTATCATTGGGCAATTTGCTTTTCATTTCAATTATAATTGCTCTTGTAATTTGTGCTTGACATCTCTACCATTTTATTGCTGAGCAGGATCCTGGTTGGTCTTCCATCTGCTGAGAACAGAGAAATGATCTTGAAGACTCTTCTGGCTAAAGAAAAACATGAAAACTTAGACTTCAAAGAGCTGGCAATCATGACAGAAGGATATAGTGGAAGTGACCTTAAGGTGAATGTTGGTAGTGATTTACTTCTTTTAGTTTTATTTTTTTGGTGAAAATCTGTTGAAGTTAACTTCTGTGAACAGAATTTATGCATCACTGCGGCTTATCGACCTGTTAGGGAGCTAATACAGCAGGAGAGAATGAAGGACATGGTATGTTATTAAACAACTTCTACCATATGTTAAGTTTAACATCTCAATCCAATGCAAACTTTGGTATGAACTGAAGATCTAACTAAATCTCAATTGCATCATATTTTAGGAAAAGAAGAAAAGAGAAGCAGAAAGCCAAAGCTCTGAAGATGCTTCAAACGATAAAGATAAGGAACAGCAAGAAATTATCCTGAGGCCTTTAAATATGGAAGACATGAAGCAGGCTAAGAGTCAGGTAGAGTGAACTGATTTTTTCATTCAAATGGCTATAGAGTACTTGATTTGGGCATCTATACAATACTACATAAAGTATTTAAAAGTGGATTTGTTAAAATCTAGTAATTCAAAACGGTGGTTCAATGGAACACAAGACTAGGGTCATGTGATCCATTTAAAATGTTAGCTTATGCATGTAACTAAGTATTTCATATCTGTTTAAATGCAGGTGGCTGCAAGTTTTGCTTCAGAAGGATCCGTAATGAATGAGCTGAAGCAGTGGAACGAATTGTATGGAGAAGGAGGTTCAAGGAAGAAACAGCAGCTCACTTACTTCCTTTAGATTGTGGATTTGTCACTATTCATCAGTTTTAACAAAGGAGTCCTTCACCAGAGATGTTGCATGACCAAATGTCACAGAGATCTTATGATTCCTAGAAAAGCACAAGTCCTGGCATACACATGTATTCTCTAAAGAATGTGTAGATCATCATGCATTATGCTTAGGAAAGGGTTCTCTGTTTTTGTTTGGATTTTCTACAAACAAATTAAATGGGCACTTGTATTAGGGGATTTATATTCTGTCATGCATGGTTTTGGAAGATGCAATGGCTTTGTAGGAAGTAGGAATATTTTACACCAAACCTTTTAGGTATGTTGTATTATGTCATCAGAATTTCAGACAGTAGAATCTTGTAAATTCATCTTGCACCTGTACTGCTCGTACGGTTTGTTCAACCATTTATGTCAATTGTCTTTGCATTGCATAATATGGCTAATTCATCTTTAAACTGAATATCTCGCTGAAAGCTTTGATAAAGAAAAAGGGAAATGCTGAAAGAATAGTTTACGATGATCATGGAGTTGAAATTTTACAGAGCTTAAATTATGATATGGTTAGTTACATATACAAGACTAAATATGAATAGAATTTAATTTAATTAGGCATTAGAAAAGCAAGATAAACAAATGGAAGGCAAATTGAACTCGGCAAACACAGACACAACAAAAAAATTATGCTTTGACATGTAAGAGCTACATATAAAGAAGACTAATGATCACAAATCACAATCATTGCCTGGACCGAAATTACACTTCATATTTCTCATACAACAGTGAGGCTGTCTCGACCCAAATTAATTCAGAGCTAAGAGAATAACATTAAATGGTAGGTGAAGTACATGTAATAGTGGAAAAAAATAAAGTAATGCATAAAAATCATACGTATGTAAAACAAGATAAAGATGTTTCTTTCCAATGTTATGAAGATTCATCAAATCAAGTGGGCAAGTAGCAACTTCATACAAAACAGTAAATTCATATTTAAAGATTAAATTATGAATTAGAAAAAAGAAAATAAACTGCATCAAAATCCCAATTGGTTCCTTCAAGCCCAAACCCAAAGAAGTTCAGCAACCCATTACAAAATGAAAATATACAAGAAAGAAGATCCCTTAGCCATTAACTTTTAAAGAAAATAAATGTAGAAGCCTTCCCAATTCTCTGTCTCCAAATCAAAGTGTGATTGATGCCTTCTCACCTTCAAAAGTGGCTCTTTGCTGTCCTCACATCAACAAGTTGGCACCTAGGCGCCCAGAATTCAGAAAATTTCTACCAAAAATTAAAAAATCCTTCAAAATTTGTCCCCAAAATGGAAAAAACAAAACAATAATGAAAAAGAACTGCAATCCTAACAAAATTACAAAGATTGAAAACCTAAAGAGTGGAAAATGAGATGGAAAAACTACCCCAAACTTATGCTCTATTTGACACTTAATAACTGACAAGGAGGAAAAAGATATATCAAATACAGAGAAAAAATAAAATGTGATCAGTATGTAATTATTTTGCGAAATAAAAAAAAAATTATAACTACTCAATGTTTGTTACAATTATTATTTATTAGTCTCTATGGTCCTATTTTATGAGTTTCGCTTAACTAATTCTTTGGAACTAAGTAAATTAATTTAATTAGGTATCAATATTAAATTTATTTTAAATTTATTTTTTTAATTATTCAATGCGACATTTTATAATTTTTTATTAATTTTAATTCATTTAATCTTTTTCATCATTAATATATTTATTTCTTTAATTTTTATTATTTATACATGTAAATAAACAAAATAAAATTCTTAAAATGATGTTTATTTGATATAAAATTATATTTTCAAATAGTTTAAAACATTAATATATTATACTTATTATTATTGATCTTAAATATTATCTCATAATTAAGGATATTTTTTGTAAAATAATAATTAATAAATATGACATTATAGACTTATTCTTATAATAAAGATATAAACAGCTTAAATTTAAATTTTATAAAAAGACAAAATTATATTTTTATAAATTATACAAAATGACATGATAATAAATAAAATAAAATATATTAATATTTATGGATTTCAATGTGAAACTCCAATGCATTTTTTTTGGTATACAGACCACAGATAAAAACCCCTATACGTCGTAGTGAATAATAATTAAATTCTATCAATTTTTATATACTTTTAAAGAAAATCATTATAAAAAAATAATTATCTTATGTGATTAAAAAAAATCATAAAAGATGATTTAAAAGACTCATTGAGAGAATAAAAATCAGGATTTAGATTAGAGATCTTTCCTAAAATATATGTACAATTCTCTATAAAAATATATAAATAAAAAGTTTAATAGTGTATAGTTATACTATTTAAAAATGTTAATAAAACTGTTAAATAATAATATAAAAATCAATAAACTTATCTTCTCTAATAATTTATTATTAGATACCAATACATGAGTAATGTAAAACATATTTTTCCATAATAAAAACAATTATATCTATCACCCATGACACAAAAAGATTGGGAATGTCTAAACAAAGTAAATTTAATTTGTTAGGTGCTGATAGGTCTCTACAACAAGATGCTGAAGGAGATCGAGAAGGTTCCAGAATTTGAGGGTACCGCAAGGCGGTGGAGAGCTTGGTTGCGGGCAGGTCGAGGATCTCATCCAAGAGGCTCTGTATGAACTCCAGCTCATTTCCTACTTTATCGGTATTTTCTATTCTTCCTTCCTTTTTATTTTTATTTCATTTAAATATTTTTAAACACTGTTTGTGATTTGGTGGATGGTCCTGTGTGGGTTGCGAAATTAATTAACTGGTTTCTGTAACGTAACGTCCTACTTTGTTTGTGGCTTAATTGTTTGTTTTTCTTTGTTTTAACTTGTCTCGTTTACTATCCGTTTACATGTGTAGTGGTTATTAGTAGGTGAGTTTACCTTTTGAAACCTGGAAACAGTGAAAAATTTTGAACCAGAATGGGAGAATGTAAAGGGAAATTGATTGTACGAGTCTCATTGAGATACGAATTTTGTGGGTTATTTGTCGATTTTAAATTGTGATTGCTGTTGCAGTTTTGTTGTGACCCTTGATATTGCAGAGAATTGTGGCTATATGCGACCACAATTGGAGACCAATAAACATTGACATTGTGGCCACAATTTTGGTGACGGACTGGTTTTTAGATTTTTTTTAAAACGTTGAAAGTGACCCTGTCATTTCAGACCAGCTCATCTAGGGTTACTATTGTTTTGTGTGACCTGACTGTGCTAAACCCTTCTGGACTTGTGTTATTCTTACTTTTTTAGCTTAGGATCTTGTGCTAAAACCTTTACATAGCTATACAGAGTCTCAGATACTTATTTAAGCATTACCATCCATGACTTTTTGTAGTAATTGTACCATAATTATGCAATCCTGCTCAAACATTTTAGATTTTCTGGCGTAGTTTTATATGCATAGAGATACTAAATACAAACTGAAAGTCAATTAGCTCTCCATTATTCATATTCATCACCAACATGAAATAAACAATATTGAAAAACATAGTTCTAGTTAAATCTGTCTTCGTCATGTCCTCTCCCAGGCCTATAGGAGGGGAACTAAATGATGGGGAGCACAACTCCTTTGAAGATATACTTGTGGGGAAAGCATGTAGGCTCATCCAGTTTACCCATGTCAAAACTAGAATACCATGAAAAAATGGGGTGGCCTTTCAAAGAATTCTCGATATCATTGTGATTAATCATCCATTGCATATAAGACGTCTTATTGCTTATTTTGCCTGGTCATGGTTGTATATAACTATAACTATATATAATGTTGGTCAGTCAATATTGATCTTGATGGTTCTGAATATAATTCAGTTAAGATCTTGCATGAAAGACTTAAATGTGTTTTTAGTCTTTTAAGTTTAGAGAGTTTTGATTTTGGTTCTTGTAAAAAAAGATTCTTTGTTTTACATCGTTTTAAAATTTGAGATCATTGTTTTTTTGTCTCCATCAAATAACCAAGTTTTGGTTTTGGTTCATGTAAAACATTTTTATTTTATTTCCATCTCTCCAGAATATGAAATTATTACATTTATTTTAATGGAGATAAATAACATTTATTTTAAGGATTGTGGGACCCATTTTCTGTCCGGGAAAGCAGAAAAGCCAAACAAAACCTGTACAGATCCTTTACTTTCTACCCCTGCGTTCATGGCCTTCGCAACTGCCCCCCGTGCTCATGACCTCTGTCCTCCGTGCTGTGGGACCCATTTTCTGCTTGAGGACAAAAAAAATGAGAGGTAAGAAGAGGAAGGAAGAATGAGAGATTGATTATTCTTCCTAAAAGAAGAAAATGACAAAGGAGGAAAGATGGGTTCGTCTTGGTAGACGAGTCCTTCCCGGCTGGTTGCGCAACGACTTTTACCTTCGTTTGGCATACCATTTTGTGCCTGACAAGTCAAGGCAGGGCCTGGATATACCATTTTGCCTTTGACATGTCCGTGGTGCCTTTGTCATAGGCTAGAGGACAAATCCTAGGAGGAAAAAGGAAAATACCAGAGGTATCAAAGGGTCCATGAAGGAGGGACACGTAGCTGATTCTGTTACAAACCAAAATGGTGACCTAAGGAGCGGTATGTAAAAGGCCTGAAACCGAAGAGAGAAGGGTCAAAAGTTTGGAGAATCAAAGGAGATAGAGAATTTATCTTGAGTATAATAACCTTGAGTTCCACAAATCCCAGAAAGACTCTGAAAGCAATCGCCTTAAAGAAGAAATGCAATTTGAAGGAGACTACCTGTTGACATCCTAGTGAAACTAGGAGAACCAACTCTTGTATACCAGGTTAGCTGTTGATACTTTGTAGGCACGTCCATTCATAAGTTAGTGTTTAACACTAAATAGTTTAAGAATATACTGCAAGCAACGAGTTGATTCCGAGTCGGTCTTGACCCCTTCCACCCCAATTGGGTTGAGTCGGTCTTGATCCCTTCCACCCCAATTGGCCCGAGTCGGTCTCGACCCTCCTACCATCTAACCATCCATGCCTTAAAACTACATAAATTTTAACTTCTCCATTGAAGTAGGAGATACGTAGGAGTAAGAGACAACTCTTGTCAAGTTCTTCATCCAAAAAACCCAAAAACATTCCTTACTCAACTTTTGTAAATAGCTTCTATTCTTAGAAAGGCATAAACGGTAACGAAGAAGTCACGTCTCATTTCATTTCATACATCTAGTTAGGATAACTATCTTCCGATGGGGTACTAGCGATCCCTACACATAACCGACTCCTGAACCTACATTCTAATTCTAGACTTGTCGTATCCATCCATAGGTTTCCTGGTGTTTCCACGAAAATGCCAATGGCGACTCCAACTATGCCCAGTCGGTCTTGGCATTCTAAATGGGTCGAGTTGGTGGCGACTCTAATGGTGCAAAGTCGGTCTCGGCATTCTAACTAGGTCAAGTTGGTGCCGACTCCGTATTCCTTGTTCCTTCCCTGGAAGAGACTCAAATCCCAAACATCTATTTTTCGCCGACTCCGCGTCGCAGCCTAGGTTGCGACAAGGATTTAGAAAAAATGAATTGAGATGTCACATGTTAACATGATACTATAGATGCTAGGATGGTTAAGTTGACCTTTCATTAAACACATAAACAGTTAGTGAGAGTCACATGACAGTAAAGACTAGAAACAATTATTTCATATTTTTAAGGGATGCATGTAGGCTCATCCAGTTTACCCATGTCAAAACTAGAATACCATGGAAAAATGGGGTGGCCATTCAAAGAATTCTCGATATCATTGTGATTAATCATCCATTGCATATAAGACGTCTTATTGCTTATTTTGCCTGGTCATGGTTGTATATATCTATAACTATATATAATGTTGGTCAGTCAATATTAATCTTGATGGTTCTGAATATAATTTCAGTTAAGATCTTGCACTAAAGAAAGACTTAAATATGTTTCTAGTATTTATAAGCTAAGAGAGTTTTGATTTTGGTTCCTGGAAAAAAAATGATTCTTTGTTTTACATCTTTTTAAAATTTGAGATCATTGGTTTTTGTTTCCATCAAATAACCAAATTTTGGTTTTGGTTCATGTAAAACATTTTTATTTTATTTTCATCTCTCCAAAATCTGAAATTATTACGTTTATTTTAATGTAGATAAATAACATTTATTTTAAGGATTTAGAAAAAATAAATTGAGATGTCACATG
Organism: Mucuna pruriens; assembly: GCA_025330945.1. Classification (NCBI taxonomy): domain Eukaryota; kingdom Viridiplantae; phylum Streptophyta; class Magnoliopsida; order Fabales; family Fabaceae; genus Mucuna; species Mucuna pruriens. The sequence goes on from JAENHJ010000305.1 coordinate 566,348, forward strand.
TTAACATGATTCTACATATACTAGGATGATTAAGTTGACTTTCCATTAAACACATAAGCAGTTAGGGAGAGTCACATGACAATAAAGACTAAAAACAATTATTTCATATTTTTAAGGGATGCAAACGAAATAAATTTTTTTACAAGAACCAAAATCATAGTTCACTCATTTTATAAGGACTAAAAACATATTTAAGCCCTAAAGAAATTCCTATGTTTTAATATGTGCAAACTTATGGTATGTAGCCAACCAAACTTGATGGTAGTTAGGGTGGATTGATTTGTTTTTGTAAATGCTAGTATTTCTCTTGGAGTGACAGCTTGATCTGGAAATGCTAGTGTTTCTCTTGGAGTGACAGCTTGATCTGGAACAAACAACTTATGAGTTGTAACTTTGGTGCTGTTTGTATACATGTGTATACTGTATACTTGAATGAGGATCTTACCTTGGTTAGGGTATTTTGAAATTTTCTAATCCAGGTTTACATTATGAATTTGGTAGATGTTGGCCTTTTGCTTTGATATGAATGCAGCCTTCTGCCCTAGTCTTTTGTTATTTCTTGATAATCAGTTATAACTTTGATTCTTCTATGCGAATCTAAATTTTCTTAGCAATTAGCATCTCCAAATAATCACTCATTATTTAGCAAAAATGAAGTTGCAGTTTTAAGTTTCATAATTTTTATTTTAAACCAAACTTAGAAGTAGCATCTTTTTCGAATCTTTTTGGAATAAATTTTGACAACAATGTTTTTACTCTTATACAAACTTTTGAAGTAGGAACCAAAGTAAAAACAAAGTAACATTTTTGTAAGTAAAAGCGAAAACAAAAAACAAATGCTGACTTGCTCAGAACAAGAAGTCCTTTATTTGTCTTGCATTCTGCATACATACAAATATTTAGAAAAGGCAATTGTTAAATGCCATCCATTGGAAAGGTTTTGCATTAACTGATTGGAAAGGTTTGAGCACTTATATAGTTATAGTATAATTTGTTTAATCTCTAAAAATATAGAGTAGTGGTCATCCTGCTATGTGCTATATAAAGTTTTTAGCTGCTGTACGTGATTGATAAATATTGTTTATAACGGTTAATCCAAGTATTGCCATAGGCTTCTGTGCTTTTCTGTGTAAATTGATGAGCCACCAAGAATCCAGTTTGTCTAATTTGATATCTTCCAATTACAATTTATTATGAATTATAAATGTATTGATTTTTATAATAAATATTTAAAAAGTCATATCACCAAATAATTTGTAAATAATAATATAAAATTATTTTATCATATTAGTAGATGATCATTAAACAAAAATTTTAATTTTTTTTATGCATGATTGTAGCTTATATTTTAAACATTCGTATAAGTCAAGAATTTAGTGCTGCTTTCCTAATGTTTTGTGTTGAAAATTTTAATAAAGCAACGTGGCCCCTTGTACGACTTTACTGAAACAAAATAAAGTAAGACTTAGAAAAGATTAAGGTCATCGCATTACTTAAAATAATAAATGTGTGGAAATTTGTATGAAGTGACATGACCTCCTTATACGAGGCATTGCAGTACGTAAAACGATAAATGTGGACATTTTTATGAGGTGGCATGGCCCCTTATATAACTTTGCTGTAATAAAACAAAGACTTAGAAAAGACTTAAAATATTACAGTTGCGTAATTTTGAACAGAATTATTATCTATAGTAACACTAACGTGAATAGATAAACAATACGTTGTGTGGAACAAAGTTACGCGTACATTTCATGTCCTCATTTACTTGTCCAATATTGATCTTCATGGTCCTGAATTTATTTCAGTTAAGATCTCACTCTTTTATTCAGAATGATGCACCACTTCCCAACCATGTTCCTCTCTCTAAATAATTACTTTTCAGCCATCTTACTGCTCTTTCAAACACTTGTAATGATGGTTGTATATTGTGGCTCAATCTTATACTTTGATATCTTATACTATATCTCTGTTTTGTGCATTGTAGTTCAATCTTTTACTTTTATCTTGTATTTTGAGGAGACAACTTGTTTATGCAATCATATTTTAGTTCAAACATTCATCTGTTAGTCTTTAAACATGATTCTTTCATTTGCAAGTTAAGAAAATCTTAATGCATATGCCATTTTCGTTGATGATTTCACTCAAAACTTTGAATTTATTATTTTTTTGAAAAATAAAATTTTACTGTTGTTTTCTATTACATAATGTTTCGTGTATTGTAATTTCTTTTCTTTTATTTAAATAGTATTGACATTTATACATATTTAGAAACTTGATGTGAATTGAATCTCCATGTAATTTAAGTTAAGCATCTAAGGTCAAGTTATTTTGTTGTAATTATGCTAGAATAGCGAAGATGGATTCATTCATGACAATGAGGCACAGGTCAAAATGTTTAATTTCTTATTTTTAAATACGCCCTTGCCAAACTGAAGTTTTGATTATAATAACTATGTAATTAAACTATTAATATAATACACTTATGATCATAAATTAAAGTCCTCATCCCTTAGTTCATTACCATAAATCCATAACTATTGAAACATACAACATCAAACAACTACAACAAAAGATACAAAAGTAAATACACTCCAATAAATAAAAACATATAACAAGACCTAAGGATATTCCCATTGACAGTGAACAAAGTAAAGCAACCATACTGTCCAGCTTATTCCCTATAAAAAACTTGCCTTGTCCAACTATTAACAAGCTCAAATTTGGAGACATGCAAGAGGATTGGGTCTTTTAGATGCTGAAAATTAACAAGGAAAAATGTGAGTTTCCCAAATGTGTAAAAATGAAATAAAAATTTACGAACCTGCTCTTAAATGAATAATTTTCTTACGTACAAAAATGAAAAATAAATTAATATATTTCCAAAATTTTAAGCAGTAAGAATAAAAACATGAAGTTAATAATTGATAATAATCACAATTAGTATATAAGAAAAACACTCATATAGATAATGAAAGTTATTAATATATAATGATTTTTGGTTTAATTACTTATTTCATATCTAAATTTGGGTAGTCTTTATGCTTTGGTTTAATTCTATTAAATAAAATTGTCACAAATAAGAATAGACAGTAACCATAGAATTTGTGTAGATAAATTTTATTTAATGAAATTGAGACATACTTAAGTTAAGAAATAAAAATAAAATTAAAATGTATGAATAAAGACTAACAAATTTAGTTTTTAGGTATAGAGACCAAAATATAAAATAATGTAGATATAAAACTAAATAATTAAACAATAAATTTTTTAAAAAGTATCCAACATTAATAATTTTATCACTATTTTATTTTATTATCACGAAAACTTTTCATTCAAAATTTCAAAAGGTTGTGTAGGACATGGTCTTATTGGAAAAATAAGATTAAAATAATATTTTTTATTTTTATAATATATGATTATTTTTATTTTTATCCTCAAAAGTTTTTTTTTTTAGTCACTGATGTTAGAATTAAATGAAGATGTAGTTAATAGATATTGAAAAATAGGCATGACGTTGCCTAAAATAAATTTTTGCAAAATAAGAGACCTAAATAATTTTTTTTATAATTTTATATATAGGAATAAAACAATGATATGTCAGGTACTAAAATGGTAAAAAAGCTACAAGGATGAAAATTAGCTTTTTATAGCTTTTAGAAGACATTTAAGATTGGAAAAATAACAAGATTGTCAAGATTGGCTATTATTCACCAGCCTGAACAACTTGTCCATTTAAAAAAAAAACAAATAAAAAGGCCCAAAGACAAAAGGTTAATTAATATTAAAATGGTGAAAAATAATGTGGAGGTTGAGTAAATTACATAGGATAAAAAGGAGACAGTAACCTAGCAACAATGAAAGAAGATCATGAAAAAGGAAGAAACTATATGTTTGTTGCTATGTACTTTTTATTTCTCAGTCTCAAAATAAGGGAAAACATACTATTTTAATTTATATACAATGAAAAACAAAGAAATTTTGATACTGATTCTCAACTAATATTTGATTATTTATTAATTTTATTTTAATTAATATGACAATAAATAATAAAAGGAAAGGATAAAATATTATTACCAACTAACCTTCGGTCACCTTTGGTACTTTGGCGAATTTCAGTGAGCTACCATGCCATAAATATTCTTCAATAACTTGAAATATGCATGTCGCCAAGAACGCTTCAATAAGATTGAGCCAAAACTCCCCCAAAAGCCTATCACGAATCCAAGTCCCATACTAATGTAAAACCCATCGGTGAAAAACAAAGATTCATGATTATGAAAATCATCTTCTGCTTTGTGTTTTGGCTTCTCTTCAAAACATAATTTGTCAAGTGGCTCTCCACAAAGATCAAGATTATCTTCATAACTTGTGGCATCAAAGCTCTGCAATTGTGTGCTTTTTGGAATTTCTCCAGATAAATGATTATGTGATAAATCTAACACAGCAAGTCGATCAATTTTAGCAAGGCTAGAAGGAATTGAGCCAGAAATTTGGTTTCTTGACAAATCCAAAAATTCAAGTGATGATAGCTCTCCAATATTTGAAGGAATTTTTCCTGTCAAATTGTTTCTGGATAAATTCAATGATATCAAATCAAACAAATTCTTTATTTCTTCTGGAATTTCTCCCCATAAATGATTGCTTGAAAGATCAATGCTTTTTAAAAGCAATAGCTCATTATTCATGAATAATTGCTCCACACCTTTCCACATCAAAAATAAATTCAAATAATATTCTTCACTGTAGAGTCCTGTAGAAGTAATATTGACAACAAATTGATGCCTCGAGTGAACATCTAAGGAAGTCTGTTGAGCCATTGAGGTAAAATTTTTGAAGCATTTGGGAATTTGTCCAGATAGATTGTTCAATGAAAGGTCTAATATTTGAATTCTTTGTAGATAACATATTTGTAATGGTAAACTTCCAGAAAAGTGATTCCCTTGTAAACTTAAGATTTGCAACTCTTGCAATCTACTTCCAATCCAAGTAGGGATAGGTCCTGATAATTTATTTTCTCCAGCATCTAGCATTACTAAATTTGTGCAATTGCTCAAGGAGAGTGGCATGTCACTTGTTAAGTTATTGTTTCTTAATCGCAATGCTTGAACCTCAAGTAGTGATCCCATTGAAGCAGGAATTTTTCCTGAAAAATTGTTATGACTCAAATCTAAATAAAGTAATGATTTGAAATGGCTCCAACAATCTGGAATTTGTCCAGATAACTGATTCATTGAAAGGTCTAACTGGACTACCATTGAGATTGTACCATTTGCACATAGAAATGAAAAAGAATCTGAAAATTTGTTTCTGGATAGATCAAGAATTGCAAATCCTATTAGAAATGGTGGAATAGGTCCTTCAAACTGATTTGATGCAAGAGTCAAAGAAATAGAAGCAATCTGTAACGGAAAATTACGAATTGTACCCTTGAGATTGTTAAATGAAATATTCACATTTGACATTTCTGGTATTTCCATTTTAGCCCAAAACCATTCTGGAACAAGATCCGATATACTACAATTAGAAATGTCAAGATCATTCAAGTAATTTTGTGATCGCAACCATTTGGGAAATGATGGACCTAGCGTGCAAGATCGCAATCCTATGCTGAGCAACTGAAAAGGTGGGACCCAATTTTGGGTAAATGTCAAGGTTAATAATGAGTTGTCAGATAAGTCCAAGGAGTCCAACTTTGACATATTAGCGAAATGGTAGTCTGTGAGCACACCTTTTAATAAATTTGATTGCATATCTAGTTCCTCCAGTTGAGGTGGAAATTGAATATCTTTAGGAACCTCTCCATTTAGCTTGTTACTGTAAAGATATAACTTTTTTAAAGAAGAGAATATTGAGAGGTCAGGTAGTGTGCCGTAGATTTGATTCATGCTTAGATCTAATTGCTCTAGTGAATATCTGGCACATCCAGACAAGTGATGGATTATCACTGGAAGCTCTTTATTCAAATTGTTAAAAGACAAGTCCAATGAGGCCAAAGCACATGCATTTCCATGGTTGGAAGTGATGTTTGACACCCACTGGAATATCCTTGATGACGTGAAGGTGTTCTCGGAAAGATCAAGGAGCGAAAGGGAAGTAGAAAAATTGAGTTTAGAAGGGCTGATTGAAATGATAAAATGATCGGAAAGGCTACAATGAACTAATCTTAGTTGTCTTAGCTTTGGTAGGTTGGCAACCATTTGCAGCCAGCTATGAGAAGTGTTAAGATTAGGAATGGATTCCAAGGAAAGATGGGTTAAAGAAATGAGATTAGACAGCCACTCATCTCCATCGTCAATTTTGAGAGCATTATGATATCCTCCAAGATAAAGCTCCTGTAAGTTTGAAAGGTTCCCAAGCTGAGACGGTATATTTCCTTCAAAAGCATTGTCGCTGAGATCAAGATACTGTAACTTTGACAGATTTCCGAGTTGGGACGGTATGTTTCCTTCAAAAGAATTGTCAAAGAGATAAAGATACTGCAAGTTGGAGAGATTTCCAAGTTGAGGAGGGATTGAACCCAGAAAATTCCCCCAAACACTTAAGTATTTCAAATGAGAAAGAGAGCCAAACTGACTTGGAATTTTTCCGCCAAAATGACAAAATGACAGATCAAGAGATCTCAAGTTTGTGAGAGAAGCAAGAAAGTGTGGGATTTGTGTGCCATAAAAAGAATTGAAAGAGAGATTCAAATAGTTTAATTGTTGCAACTCCATCAACGACTTGTGGATCTCTCCCCTGACACCGTGAAGGTGGAGCATTAGAATATGAGAAGTGAGGTTGCTGCAGCGGATCCCATCCCATTGGCAGCAGTCAGGAGTGGTCCAAGAGGAGAGCATGCCAGAGTGATCCACAAGGGCAGCCTTGAATTGAAGGAGTGCTTCCCTCTCTCTGGGAATGCAGCTGATAACATGATGCTGAGCACAAAGAGGATGGAAGAGCAAAGAGAGCATAAATAATAAGAATAAGAAAGGAAGTGGAGAAATGATAGACATAGTAGAAAGGGAAAGTGATGGATGAAATCTCATGAATAGAATGAGAATGAGAGTGATGAATTAGCACTACCAAATAACCCATATATATATATATAACATCATATCCCATACTCATCAAAACTATGAACTACACACAACCACGTCAACTTCGGATTCTAACAGTATAAAAAGGTAATAAGCAGTATAATAATGTATAAATATATTTTTTTTATAGGAAAAGTGTTCTGCCACTATTGTAAAACAAAGCAAACTAGAATAAAAGCTAACAAAATTATTTATCGTCATTATAAAACTACTTAACTTCAGCCACTTTTTTTTTTATTATTTATCATTTAAAATTTCATATTTATATGTACTTTTAATTAAATTTTATTAAGAATATGCACTTTCGAATGGATCACTTCCAATTCTCAATAACAAACTACTATTGATCTAAATAATAAAAAGGCAATGTGTAACACCCCCAATAACGTCCGGGCCGGATCACCACTTCAGCCTTCCCCAAACCGGGTCCCGTTCCTAACTCTTGAGTTGTTCCCACGTGACCCAAATTTTATATCCTAGTGGACTCTAGATGCCATAGTGGTGACAGGACGCGCGAATCTGGGGGGAGGAGAATAATGTCTGAGGAAAGTATGGGACTCAGATGTTATTTAATTCCCCCCAAGCTCTATATAAAGCCCAGAGATTCCAAGAAAAGGGAGGATTCGAATAGGAGGGAAAGAAAAAGGAGAAAACGAAGAAAGAAGAAAGACCAAAGGGAAGATCAGGCGCTGGACCAAGGAAAGAAAGACGTGTCCGCCATCCCAAACACCAGGTTAGTACTCTGATTCCCCCCCCCTCTTTGCATTCAACCCAGGTTGTTTTCCCCTTTTGTTGCCCCTTTCAGACCGGAATCTCGACTTTGTTCCCATAAACTGGGTCGAGTCCATATCGGCCCTAAGACCGCCAAATTTAAATGACTTAAAGAAGCCTGGGCCGAGTCCATATTGGCCCCAAGACCGCCAGCCGAAATGACTTAAACCCTAACTCTCCGAAGTCGACTCGGCTTCGGCCAAACCGGCACGAGTCGGCATGACCCCCAATACCAACCACTATGTCCACTCAGACTCGGCTACGACAGAGTCGAGACGAGACAAGCCTCCTTTCAACTCTCCTTGAACTCACTTCCTACTAGGAAGACACACCCAACTACTCCACCATCCAGCCAGAACTACGTGGACTTTGAATCCTCTAGAAAGGCGAAGACGAGCCTGAAAAGCACACCCCTATCAAGTCAAGCCTTAAAAAAAAAAAAAAAAAAACAAAAAGCCGTAATGCCTTGAACCTCCCCAGACTGAAAACACATCCCAGATGCAAACATCTCTCTCTTCCTAGATACTAACAAGCAGAACTATCAGTGATAGCATGTTGAAATCAAGGCTCTTAGCCACAGAACCAACTCCCGAGCCCCCCTCTCCGAATTTAGACCGACCTTTCCACCGTGTTTTTCAAGGCCCCCGAAACAAAACGCTAGTGGCGACTCCCACAGGGCCGATTCCATTTCGGCTTACCCAAATGGCCGACTCGGTTTCGGCTTGCCCAAATGGCCGACTCGACCCCGGCCCGTCAAAGCCGGGACGTCACGATCTAGGTTGTGACACAATGAGTTGCATAATTTTTTTTATCTTAAAATAGTAAATAGATTTTTTTATTTCCACTTATACGGTGAGAATGCAATGTTTAGTCAGAAGGGTGAAAGTTATTTTCTATCGTACTTGTAAATATTATTTTTATTTATTTTATTATTATTTTTATCTAAATTATTTTATACTTTAAAAATATTCTTAGAAATATTAAAATGTATCAAAAAACTTTTTAAGTAATCCAAAAATAACATTCTTAATTATAATATTTTTGAGATATTCATAACTTTATATTTAAATTAATTAGACAAAAAAAATTAATATATTTAATTTTTCATATTTTTTTTATAAAAATATGTTTAATTCTCTTGTATGTCAAATACGAATAAAATACAAATAACACTTTACGATAAAAATTAATAAAATTTATGAAATGAATTAAAATAATTTTTTACCTTTAAATTTACTAATATAAATTTTATGTAGTCATATATTCAAATAATTTATTTTGTCCCCGATTCGATTAGTTATAATGATATTCTAATTCTTTCTTTTGTGTTTTTCTTAGGTATTCTAAGCATGTTATATTCTTTCTTTAAATTTAATATTTTATTATGTCTCGAACAGATTTTATTTTCAAATTATTATTATTATTATTATTATTATTACAAATATAGTTTAAAAAACTTTTTTATATTATAAATATATTCTAATTAAATTTTTATATACAAAAATAGAAAATTAAAGGTTGTCTTGTCAATACTTTAAGAAGAATAATTATTCGCACAAACTTTTTAAAAAAAAATGTAACTTAACCAGAGTTATTTAGATAAAATTTTCTCTAAGTAATTTAAGAAAAAAATAAAATATATTAAGTTTTTTAAAAATTAAAATTAATTTATGTACTTTAATTTTAATATAAGTTCTTTCGTTTAAATTTTCAAAACACTAGTGTATCCAAATATTTATATTTATTTTATTTTTCTTTAAAATATTTATAAAAATATCTATCCAAATCGATTCTACATTATTTTCATTATGAAACTTTTTTGTTTACTTACTTTTTGATAGAGCTCTTTTTTATTCACACTTAATTAGCTCACAGAGTACTCCTCTTTATGAATTTTTTTAATTAAGCTAAACATTAGAACCTTTAAAAAGAAAAAAAATACCCACATAAAATTTCTTTATAACTTCAAGTGATCAAGATAAACATGAAACTCTTTACGTCTTTGGTAACGGTATGCATATGTATGTGTTCATTGTTGCTAATATTTTTAACTTTGTATGTGTAAAGGATTTTGTACATGCTGCTTTCCTAATTTTTCTGAATATCTTTATTTTGAATAAATCTGTTGGAACAAAGCAGATAATTGGAATCTTTTATAAAGTAAAATGGCCCCTTGTATAACTTTGCTGGAACAAAACAAACAAAGACTTAAAAAAGACTCAAGCCATCGCAGTACGTAAAACAGTAAATGTTGAAAAAAATTAAAGTTAGAAAAGACTTAAGTCGTGGTGGAAATTTTTAGAAATTAAAGTTGCCTGGCCCCTTATATGACTTTGCATGAGCAAAACGAAAAGACCAAGAAAATATAGTCATCCTATCAGGAAAACAATAAACAACTAAACTTGTTATTTCATACATGCATCATGTATAAAAAGTTTTATGCACCAATTATTTTTAATTTAAGTAGAATACATTATTTAATAACGTAAAATTTATCATTCAATAATAGATTGTCGTGTACAATAAAATAATTGAATTTTGTAATAATTATTGAGTTTAAATATCAATTTAGTTATTTAAATTTAAAGTATGCTTGCTTTTGTTTAAAATTAAATATATTTTTTCTTCCAAAATTTAGAAATACCTCTTATAGTTTCTCATTATTATCGTGTTTAACTTATTGATGTGATTAATGATATTTACATAGAGATGATAATAGTTATTATAATTTATACTCTAATTCGGACTTTAAAAAAAATCTTTGTATCAAATTCGTTCTCGAACTTATTGGATATCTAAATACTCAAATTTGTTACATGTTCTTATTAACTATAAAAATGTTAATTAAAATTATAATGTTAATTAAATTAAAATTTTATTAATTTTTTTAAAATATAACAGCCATAATCTTAAAACATTATAAAAATTAAAGTTTTATTAAAAAAATCTTTTACAAAACTTAATAATTAGTTATAAAATATTATAAATATTATAATAAATTTCCATAATAATAAATTTATGAATTTCAAACATGAGTGCTTATTTTCAAAATTTTGTTAAAAAAACAATACATTGGTAGAAACAGGTCAAACTACACTAAATTTAACGAGTCTTAATTTAACATACATCATAATTATTAAGTCTAAGTTTGACTTGTTTAATTATTATAGATCATTTTTAAGTCATAACCTAACTTGTTTAAAGGTCTAACCTAACCTCTTGAAAACCTATTTATGTTGCATGTTTTGATTAAGTTCTATCAATAAGCCAACAGGTCTATAAGCCTAGAGTAGCAACAAATTAGATTAATAATTTGATGAATGAAAATTAAATTCATCTACAACGAAGATGATATTGTTGTACAATGAGGGTCTAGATTATTAATTTGTCATATATATTATGTGATTTTCTATCTCTATTGTAATTCATGCTCGACTTTTTATAGAAAACAAGTATCACAAAACCTCTATGTGAAGATGCATAAGGACATGCAGATATGCATGACAACGACATCTCTTAATAAAAAAACTATAATACAATTTATAATGTGCTCGATTGTTATATGTTTTAACTGACTTTTGTTTTAATTGTAGAAATCGTAAAACTTACATATTCATACTTTATTTTCTTTCTTTTTATTATTTATCAATTAAAATTTCATATTTATATTTACTTTTGATTAATTTTTATTAATATAAATGAAATTGTTAATCATATTTTTTAATTTTTTATTCATTAATTTTTATATTTAAATTATTTATTTAAGAATAGTTAATCATTTATATTTAACAAATAACCATCATAGTAAAAATGTTCAAAATTCACAAATTTATATTTAAATTGAAAAAAAGTGTTTTAATATATTTATTCGTTTAATTTTGCTATAAAAAAATATGTTTAACTGTTATATATATAACAATTTTTAATTTAAATTTTTAAGATGTCAATCAAATATAAAATACACTCTTTAAGAATTTAAGTAACATATATAAAAATCATTAATATAATTTATGAAATTAAAATAAATTTCTATTACCTTTAAAATTACTAATATAAATTTCGTGTAGATATTTATTCAAATAAGTTCTTGTCTCCAATAGTTTGATTTGGTATTATAATCTTATAATTCTTTTTATCATTTTGTTAGGTATGTTGAAAATTTTGCGTTCTGTTTTTGTTTTTAATAATGATATGTAAGTAGACAAAGTAATTTTTATAAAATACAAACATAATTGATTTCATTGTATGCTATTTGTAACACCCAAATAACGTCCGGGGCCAGAATACCATTGCAGCCTTCCCTAAACCAGGTCCCATCCCCAACTCTTGGGTTGTTCCCACGTGACCCAAATTTTATATCCTAAGTGGACTCCAAATGACATAGTGGTGACAGGGTGCGTGAATCTGGGGGAGAGAATAATGTCTGAGGACATTATGGGGCTCGGATGTTATTTAATTCCACCCCAAGCTCTATATAAAGCCCAGAGATTCCAAAAGTAAAGGACAGAAAAATTGGAATAGAACAGAAAGAGGAAAAAGAGGAAACAAAGAAGAAAGAAAGAAAAGGAAGATCAGACGCTGGACCAAGGAAGGAAAGATGCTTCCGTCATCCAGATCACCAGGTTAGTACTCTGATCCCCCCCCTCTCTGCATTGAACCTAGGTCGTTTCCTCCCTTTTGTGCCCCTTTCAGACTGGAATCTTGACTTTGTTCCCATGCCTGGGCCGAGTCCATATCGGCCCCAAGACTGCCAGTCGAAGTGACTTAAACCCCAACCATCCAAAGTCGCCTCGGCTTCGGCCAGGCCGAAACCGAGTCGGCCAGGCCCCCAATATCAACCACTAGGTTCAATCAGACTCGGCTATGACAGAGCCAAGACGAGACAAACCTCCTTTCAACTCTCCTTGAACTTATCCCCCACTAGGAAGATACACACGATTACCCCACCCGCTAGCCAGAACTACGTGGACTTTGAATCCTCTAGAGCCGAGGTACGTAGGCCTAGGGGACATACCCCTATCAAGTCAAGCCTTAAAAAACTCAAAAAGACCCCGAACGCCTTGAACCTCCCCCGACTCGAAAATACATCCCCGATGCAAACACTGTCTCTCTTCCTAGATAGCTAGCCAAGGGTAACTATCAAGTGATAGGCATCCTAAGGGGCCCCTGCGCTCCTAGTGTGTAACCAACTCCCGAGCCCTCTCTGAATTTAGACCAGCCTTTCCACCCGGTTTTCTGGCGTCCCCGAAGCAAAACGCCAGTGGCGACTCCTACAGAGCCGATTCCGTTTCGGCTTACCTAAAAGCCGACTCGGTTTCGGCTCGCCCAAATGGCCGACTTGATTCCGGCTCGTCGAGGCCGGGACATCACGATTCAGGTCGTGACAGATGGCGACTCCACTGGGGATGATGTTTATGCTGAGAGTTGAGCCCTGATAGGCTAGTGCAAGGAAGAGACCAGATAGACAGGAGGCCAGCCTCCTTTCTTTTTTTACGTTTCCGCTCATTTTATGCATGGTTATTGTCATTCTCTTATTCTCTTGGGCATTGTCATCATAATACTGTGGGGTGCGCATGGATATGAGCGAAAAGAGATGTGGATGAGAGGGGCCTTATTCCCAGGCCTGTGAGTTAGGGAGAGAGGAATGTGTAGTGGTCTCCGTGCTTGAGATGTCTCAACACTGGGGATCGCGATAGTTCCACTTGGGGCTGACCAACCTGAGGGGGTAATCATGTTCTAGGAAATTTATCCTGTCCATGGTACCGACCCCGAGGGAAAGTCTATAGACCCAAGGGCCTGTTGGTGAGGATGATTAGAATAGATAGGAGAGAAAAGGGGGAGAGAGACAGGACGCGGCTTATCCAACCGTGTTCCTAATTGAAAACAACCAGATAGGCCAAATTGGAACCAGCTAGCAAAACCGAAATGGAATCGGCAAAAAAAAAAAAAAAGGAAAAAAAAACCTTTACCTTCACATGCATACATCTCTAAAAAAAAAAAAAATCCAAACATGCATCATGATACATTGGTCACGGAAAATTTCAGATAATGGAAACGGGACCCCCATACTGGACTAAGCAGCCACATCATGTCCGAGCCAAAGCACCAAACGTCGAAACGCTATGCTGTTGGGGTAGTTGCCTGAAGGGCTCATGGCGCAGACGTTTTGACAATCTCCACGGCAACCTCCTAAGCCTACTAGAGATAAATACTCAGCCCGCCGCACTGGAAGCATTGGCCCAGTATTACGACTCACCAATGCGATGCTTTACCTTCAAAGACTTCCAAATGGCGCCAACCTTAGAGGAATACGAGCGGCTGCTAGGATTGCCATTGACAGAATCCCCGCTCTACTTTCACCTGGCCCAACCTCCATCATGGACCACTATCGCCAGATTGCTAAGGGTGTCGGAAACAAAAATGTCCGAATGGAGAAAGAACCGTAATGGCATGGAAGGAATACCTAGGGTGTACATGGAGGAGCAGTTATCCCAATTTCAAGAGAAACAAGACTGGGATGCCATGATAGATGTACTAGGCCTACTTCTTTATGGGGTGGTATTGTTCCCTTACATGGAGAACTTCATCGACCTCGCGGCCATGGAAGCATTTTTAGCCAAAAGAAATAGAGGAGAGAACCCTACCATGGCAGTCTTGGCAAACACCTACTACACCCTCAATTTCTGTAATGGGCAAAGGAAGGAAATCCTCAGATGTTGCACCCCTCTACTTTACCTATGGCTCACCGCCCACCTCTTCCATTGCAAGACTAAGACCACCTGCCCAGTAGAGGATTACAAATGAAGCTGCGTAAATTCTATGACTAAGGAACAGTGGGTTAAAAAGCTAGGAGAAGCCACGGAAAGGACGATTCGTTGGTACCCCGCTTGGAACGAAAGACAGGAGATGATCATTAGTTGTGGGGAGTACCCCAACGTCCCCCTCCTTGGGACCCAAGGTGCTATCAATTATAATCCAGAACTGACCACCCGACAGGCTGGATATCCTATGGTGGCGAAACCCTGCCAAGAGGCTCTCATTCCCCTTTTAATGGAGAGGTCGTCGGTTCATAGGGGGGAACATCATCGGAGAATCCGGCGAGCCTGGGCCAGTATTACCAGAAAGGGGGCCACATGGCGAACCAGAAGCTGGGGCCTCTCCCAGGAGTATAGGGCATGGCTCGAACAACGAGTCCACCTAGTCGGCCTACCTTGGGGTAGCATCCAACACCAAGATCAAGGAACTCAGGCCTACGAAATACAAGAGACGCTCCAAGTCGAAGAGCTCCAAGGCACCTTGGAGCAAATGAAGACCGAGCAGAGAATGTTAAAAAGAAAATTCGAAACGGTTCTAGAAGAAGCACAACAGAAAAACGGCTAAGCCGACGAATTTAGCAAGAAGGCTCGAGCAGAGAGGGAAAGTCGCCTGAAAATAGGCCAGTGTTTAAAAGCTGCCAACCAAGAGAGGTGCTCAAGTAAAACCGAACTCACCCAGCTGGCGATTGAGAAAGAGCAACTAGAGGAGACCATGAGGGCTCTCGAGGCAAAAGATGCAGAAAGAGAAGATGAAATGCGCAGACTCCAGAAAAAAACGATCTTGCTAGAAGAAGGGGTGCGGACAGCTCAACTCTCGAAGGAGCACCTCCAAAACCAAAGACGGTCCGGTCTCCTAGCCTTGGTCGAGGCGCGAAGGAAGACCGAGGAGGCCAAATCGCAGCTTGAAGAGTTAAAACAAACTTTGGAAAGTTGGAAGAGGAGGTGCCAGGATATCGCAGACGAGGCTGAGATACAAGTACGAGCCGCTACGGCTAACACACAGTTTTGGAAGGACAGATATATTAAGCTGGCATGGCTTGCCAACCAAGCATTGATGAGCATCCCCCAAAGGCTTCGCGCAGCAGAAGGCATGATGGACCCTACCAAGACGCCAAAGGAGATCAAAGAATTCTTAGAACACTGTAGGGCCATGTATGATATGGTGAAGGAGCTATCTGCCCCACCATAAGAAAATATCTTGTCCAAATTCGCATCCCATTTGAATAAACATTATTTTGAATTTCCGTGACTCGATGTTATCATTGCATTTGCATCATGCATACGTATCCCAAAAAAAAAAAAAAAATAATAATAAAAAATGAAAAAGACATAAACTAATCGGAAAAATACACCAGGAAAAAGAAATTGACTGCGTCCTACCGATACCACACATGATCCAGAACTAAAGACATGGAGCAAGCGATCGAAGAGCTAGAGCAACTGAACACCGAGATGAGGGCAGAAATGTGGATGGAAATAGGGCAAATGAAGGAGCAAATCAATAAGATGTTCAAGATTATCTCTCGGAACGCAGCCCCAGCCCCCGCGACAGCAACTCCAGGGGTGGCCCCTAGTACAGCCACATCTGGGGAACCTACCCACCCCCCGGGATTCACGCCACCAGCGTGGAACGCTACTACGGAAAACCCACCATCCCACAAGATCAACAGGTAGGAAATACCTCAGGCCTGGGCCGAGGGCAAGGATCAGGATCCAGACCTTTCTCGGTCCCAGGAGACACAGTCTACTATCACCCCCTCCCGGAAGTAGGGCGTGTACTCGGGCCCACCGCAGAAACAATCCCCCTAGATATCAACAAGATCAATGCTCTCGAGGAACGTATGCGGGCCATCGAGGGAACCTGCAGTTATGGCATCGACGCTGCCAATTTATGTCTGGTCCCCAATATTGAGCTACCCTCCGATTTCAAGGCCCCCAAGTTCGAGAAATACAAGGGAAGTTCCTGCCTGCGTGTGCATCTGGCCATGTACTATAGGAAAATGGCCCCCTATACTCATCAAGACAAAATCCTGATGCACTGCTTCCAGGACAGTCTTACGAGGGCAGCTTTACGGTGGTATGTCGGCCTGGACAATGGGCATATAAAAACATGGAGAGACCTCGCCGACGCCTTCCTCCGGCAGTATAAATATAACGAGGATATGGCCCCGGATCGCTCCCGCTTACAAAACCTGTCCAAAACAGATACGGAAGGTTTCAAGGACTATGCACAGAGATGGCGGGAGCTAGCCGCCTAGGTTCAGCCTCCCCTCTCTGAAAGGGAAATGGCGTTGATGTTCATCGACACCCTCCCTTCTCTCTTCTACGACAAAATTGTAGGGAGCGTGGCTTCCAACTTCGCCGATCTAGTTGTCATAGGAGAACGGATAGAAGCTGGCATTAAGCGGGGGAGGTTCGCACAAGACCGTGGAAACATGAGCTTCGTCAAGAAAGTGGAGAAAAGAAGGGGGGAGACGAATGCTGTAACAACAGATCCCCTCGTCTGCCGAGCCAGGGCAAGCTCATCCTAAGCAGCACGGGAGCGGTCTCTTTACCTGGCCGAGCACCCCAGACTGAAACGGCAACTACGCCAGAGACCCAAAACCCCCGCCTGACGCGCCAAAGGAGAATCTTCACACCTGTCCCCGTGCCTTACACAACCTTGTTCCCTATCTTACTCCAGAAGGGCATGATATCAATCCTACCCCTTAAGCCGCTCGAACCCCCTTATCCTAGGTCATACGACCCCCAAGCAAGATGTGAATATCATTCGGGCACCGTAGGGCACTCCACTGAGAGGTGCTGGAGTTTCAAGCACAAGGTCCAGGATTTAATAGAAGCAGGATGGCTCAAGTTTGAAGGGGCTAGGCCCAACATCGGCACCAACCCACTCCCGACCCATGAAGGGTCAACAGTCAACACGCTGAGCCATAATGCCATTGCCCCGGATCAAGAGGTAGAGGAGGTGGCCATGGTGGGGCAACGAGGGGTTTTCCTGTTCCAACCATTGGTCATCCAGTGCAACCAGGTCCACCCCACGCCATTGACCATAACAGTTCCATCTAAGCCTGCCTACAAGGATAATCATGCTGTTCCGTGGCACTATAACCCGGTGCCCGAGGAACTCCCAGAAGAACTGGTCAAGGAACCTCCTACCGAAGAAATCACTAATATTGCAGAACCTGGGGGGATGACGCGCAGCGGGAGAATCTATACCCCTACAAACCTCAGAGGAAAGGACCCTAAGGAGAATCCAAAAGGGGCGCCTAAAGAAAACGAGGTTGAAGAGTTCCTGAAGCTCATCAGTTACAGCGAATATGAGCTGTTGGACCATCTGAACAAGACCCCGGCTCGCATCTCGCTCCTCTCCCTGCTCTTAAACTCTGAAAGCCATCGTAACCTCCTGTTGAAAGTCTTAAAAGAGGCTCACGTGACCCCGGACATTTCCACGAAAAGATTCGGGGGCATCGTCAGCAATCTCACCAGCACGGGACGACTAACCTTCTCGGATGAGGAGATCCCGGTCGAAGGAAAACGGCACAACCAGCCCCTTCACATCGCCGTCAAATGTGGGGCCTACATAATCACTAAAGTACTAATTGACAATGGGTCTTCCCTCAACGTCCTGCCAAAGACCACTCTGGACAAGTTAGGCCCCATCCATGAGCAATTGAAGGCCAGTTCTGTGGTAGTAAGGGCGTTCGACGGCTCAAGGCGGGACGTCGTGGGAGAGGTTACTCTCCCTATCTACATTGGCCCTACCCTGTTTCACATTCTCTTCCAAGTCATGGACATTCGCCCCGCATACAGCTGCCTCTTGGGAGATTCATGGCGCAGGAGCAGTACCTTCCTCTCTCCATAAAAAGGTCAAATTTATCGCAGACCAGCAGCTGGTCAGCGTAATAGGAGAACAGGAATTGGTAATCAGCATTCCCGTGCCTGATGAATACATCGAAGAGGAGGAAGAGGCCTTGGAAACCTTCTTCCAGGCGCTTGAACTTGCAGCAAGCCCGGAGGCGCCCCCGCTCGCAGCAGAAAATATGGCGTTCCGCGTTATGATCAGGGAAGGATACCAACCTGGCAAAGGGCTGGGCCCTTTCTTAGAGGGTATCCCAATTCCAGTTGAGATCCAGGAAAACAAGGGGAGAGTGGGACTCGGATACCGAGAAGGCAACCAGACAAGACCACGTCCAGTCCCGGCTACGTGGGGCCAACATTTTGTTCGGGAAAGTGTGGCGACAATAGGCGACCGGTCCGGAGGCTCATCCGAGGGGGTTGACATTTTCGAGGGACAGCTAGCTAACTGGACGGCGGAACCACTGGCAGACGAATTTCTCTTTCCAATGTAATTCCTTTGTAACTCGCCTTTCGGGGCGATTTTTGAATTAATAAAACTTAGCATGCATTTTCATCCATCTTCTCTATTTTTCTCGCTTTTTTCCCGCATCTTTCGTAGAGACTCCCTTGAAAAAAAAAGGATAATAATAAAATCACCACCAATAACGAACCTATATCCAAACAGCGATACCGCCTGCGTATGCGAGGACTCTGGTCCTATTGAGGAGCCGGTAGGGGTGGATGACGCAGAAGCTGAGGCTTTGGCTGAGGCAGAGAGGCAGATAGAACGAGAGAGGCCAAAGTTTCAACCCTGGAGGAAGGAGTTAGAAAGCGTGAACCTGGGGGATGAGGGGAACAAGAAAGAAGTGCAGATAGGAAATCAAATGTCTCAAGAATCAAGAAAAGCCCTCATAGATCTCTTGAGAGAGTTCTCAGACATATTCGCATGGTCATATCGAGATATGCCAGGTCTCGACCGTAGCATAGTGGAACATAGGCTCCCCATGCTCCCAAAAGCAATCCCTGTTCGCCAGCAGTTGCGAAGAATGAAGCCCGACGTGGCATTAAAAATCAAAGAAGAAGTAGAAAAATAGTGGGACGCAGGGTTCCTGGCCGTATCTAACTATCCCCAATGGGTGGCAAACATCGTACCGGTACCCAAAAAGGACGGGAAAGTACGCATGTGCGTCGACTATAGGGATTTAAACCGGGCCAGCCCGAAGGATAATTTTCCTTTACCCCACATTGACATGCTCATAGATAATACAGCATGTCACGCCTGTTTCTCCTTCATGGATGGCTTCTCGGGGTATAACCAAATTTTGATGGCGAAAGAAGATCAAGAGAAAACTACCTTCGTCACCTTCTAGGGAACGTTCTGTTATAAGGTAATGCCCTTCGGCCTCAAAAATGCTGGGGCAACCTACCAAAGAGCAATGGTAACCCTGTTCCACGACATGATGCATAAGGAAATCGAGGTCTATGTCGATGATATGATTGCCAAATCGAAGACTCCGGAGCAGCATCTCAGGGATCTACGAAAGTTATTCGAAAGACTTCGCAAGTATCAACTAAGACTCAATCCGACCAAATGCACCTTCGGGGTAACGTCGGGAAAATTGTTAGGCTTCGTGGTAAGCGAGAGAGGTATTGAGGTGGACCCAGATAAAGTGAAAGCTGTCAGGGAAATGCCTCCTCCCACGACGAACGCAGAGGTTCGGGGTTTCTTAGGACGGATAAATTTCATAGCCAGGTTCATCTCCCAGTTAACGGCAACATGCAACCCCATATTCAAACTCCTCCGGAAACGGCACAAGTTCGAATGGGATACAGAATGTCAAGAAGCTTTTGAAAAGATCAAGCAATACTTAGAGTGCCCGCCAGTCCTTGTCCCCGCAACCCCTGAAAAACCTCTAATCCTGTACCTCACGGTGCTCGACGAATCTATGGGCTGCATGCTAGGACAGCAAGACGAAGCTGGCAAAGAACGGGCAGTCTACTACCTCAGTAAAAGGTTCACAGATTGCGAGAGAAGATACTTGGCCATGGAACGAACTTGTTGCGCCTTAGTCTGGGCTGCTAAGAGACTCCAACCGTACATGTTGTCTCATTCAGTCCGGCTAGTAGCCAAGACTGACCCCATCAAATACATATTGGAGAAGCCTACACTAACCGGATGCATAGCTCGTTGGCAAATGGCTTTGTCTGAGTTCGACATCACTTACGTAACCCGTCATGCCATTAAAGGAGGTGCTCTAGCCGATCACCTGGCCTATCACCCATTGGCGGATCCACAGCCCCTAGCCCATGAATTCCCAAACGAACACATCATGGTAGCAGATGACGGGCCCAGACATGCAAACGAGTGGACAATGTGGTTCGATGGCGCATCTAATGTGTTGGGCAATGGGATTGGCGTAGTCCTGGTCTCTCCGGTCGACCACTACTTCCCTTTCGCCACCAACCTGGGGTTCAATTGTACAAATAACATGGCAGAATACGAGGCTTGCACCATGGGGCTCGCCATGGCCCTGGAGCATCAGGTCAAAAGACTCCGGGTCTACGGGGACTCAGCCTTGGTGATCTATCAGCTCCGTGGAGAATGGGAAACACGGGATAGCAAACTTATCCCGTACCACGACTACGTGAAGGAGATGACGGAAGCCTTTGACACCGTCACATTCCACCACGTGCCACGCGAAGAAAATCAAATGGCGGACGCCTTAGCAACCCTGTCAGCTATGGTGCGAATAAATGACGGGCGAGAGATGACCATACAGGTCCGGCAGCTCCCTCGCACGGCCTATTGCCATCACTTGGGTCTCGGAACACCCAAGATGGATTCAGAACCCTGGTACCTCGACATAAAAAGATACTTGGAAAAAGGGGAATACCCTGAGGGGGCATCAGAGAAAAGCAAGAGGACATTAAGGAGACTGGCAGCCGGCTACCTTATGAGCGGAAATGTACTATACAAAAGGAGCGCAGATATGACCCTTCTGCGATGTGTGGACCACCCTGAGGCCGAACGGATAATAGAAGAGGTCCACGAGGGAACCTTCGGCACCCATGCAAACGGTCATACTTTGCTCGCAAAATACTCCGCGTAGGGTATTATTGGACCAAGATGGAATCTGACTGTCATCAACATGTCCAGCGATGTTTGAAATGCCAGGTCCATGGCAACCGTATCAATGTTGCTCCCTCCTCCCTACACAGTTTAACCGCGCCATGGCCATTCTCCATGTGGGGCATAGACGTGATTGGACCCATCGAACCCAAGGCCTCTAACGGACACAGGTTCATACTAGTGGCCATCGATTACTTCACCAAATGGGTGGAGGCAGCATCGTATTCAGCAGTGACACGTAGCGTAGTTGTAAAATTCCTTAAAAGGGACATCATCTGCCGTTATGGTATTCCGTCCCACATCATCACAGACAACGACACCAATCTAAACAACAAGATGATGACAGAACTGTGCGAACAATTCCAAATCCGTCATCACAACTCTACTCCCTACCGTCCCCAGATGAACGGAGCGGTAGAGGCCGCCAACAAGAATATCAAGAAAATAATACGGAAAATGACGGTAACCTATAAAGATTGGCATGACATCTTACCCTATGCGCTTCATGGATATAGAACCTCTATGCGAACCTCTACCAGAGCAACCCCTTACTCCTTAGTTTATGGTACTGAAGCGGTCCTCCCAATCGAGATCGAAATACCCTCTTTAAGAATCCTGGCAGAGGCAGAATTAGAAGACACCGAGTGGATTCAGCGACGCCACGACCAGCTAAACCTGATTGAAGAAAAACGTCTCACGACCTTATGCCATGGTCAGCTCTATCAAAGCAGGGTCAAAAGTGCCTTCGACAAAAAGGTGAAACCTCGCATGTTCCGGATAGGGGACATGGTTCTAAAAAAGGTATTGCCCAATGCCCGCGATCTGAGAGGAAAATGGGCACCCAACTACGAGGGACCAAACGTGGTGAAGTACGCTTTCTCAAGAGGGGCGCTACTCTTAACCGACGCTGAAGGGCATGACCTCAAACACCCCGTCAACTCAGATTCGGTGAAGAAGTTTTTCCCTTGAAGTCTCGCCTAAGCGGCAGTGGAAAGTCGTTCACACCCAGCCGAGGCCAAAATAAGGTTAGAGGAAATCAAATACAAGGCTACCTCGCTAATCCCAGCAAACAACCATCCTTTACAGATTCGCAAAAATCATGTAAACCACACATCATCAATAAAATCTCATATTTACCCTTTCTTTCTTTCTGCACGTGCTAAGTTTCATTAATTCAACAAAAGAATCCGCGTTGTTAAGAATAGTTCGCAATCAAAGGTACCGTCTCCGTTGTAGACCCTCGATACCACAGAACCACGACGACAGCCTAACCCAGGTGGTCGGACGCAGTCAAAAATGAACCTGATAAAAAAAAAAAAAAAAAAACCTACCCAAAGTCGATTCCATTTCGGTTCGGTTAGCTTAAACTAACTGGTTAAAGGACCTTCATACTAGCTCACAACTCTCCCAAGAAACCGCACATCCCCGGTCCAAATGAATAAAATAACAGTAAAATAAATAAATAAACAAATGCAAAAGAAAGAGAAAACAAAAGAAAGATAAATAATATAGACAACAATCTCATTCCATAAATAATAAGTTCGATTTACATGATCATTGAGGAGGGGGGTCAAGTAGGGAAACAAGCTTCCCGTCCTTGATTTCTAAGGTAACTGAATAAGGACTGAGGTCAAAATCTGGCGCGAGAAGGGCTATCTGCTGAAGGGCTTTTTGGAAACCCGCCTCGTGTTGATCTACAAGAGCTCCTTCCAGACGCGCCACTCGGTTGGCTAAGCGCTGTCGTTCCTTAGCAGAAGCAACAGCCTCAGCCTCCAGAGCCGATACCCTATCCCCTGTAGCCTTCAAAGCCATCCCCATCTTGGCTTTAGTCTCTTTATCAGCAGCCACAACCGCCTATGCCCTGGCCAGATCTTTGGACAAAGCATCCGAAGACTTCTGCGCAAGCGCCAAAGCCGTCTTCAGCCTCGTCACCTCAGCATCTGATGCAGCTGTCTTGACCTTCCAGTTGGCGACTTCAGCCTCGGCCTCTACCACTTTTGTGGTCAATTGGGCAGCTTCAGCTTCGGCAGCTGCAGCCTTGCCCCCCATGGACGCTGCCTCAAACTTGCACTTGGCCAAATCGGCCCACAAGCCTTCCCTGTGAGCCCTCAACTTGGCTGCCTCAGCCGTCAAACGCTCCACCTCGGCTTGCAGATCAGCATTGGCCCTAGCCATCTTGTCAAATTCCTTCTTATTGAGGGCCTCCTTCACCAGGACCTGCTCGGCCTTCTTCACTAAGCCCTTTGTCACTTCCAAAGAGGCTAAGGACCTGAGATGGTAGGCAACCATAGTGTCAAAAACACCCTCCGTCCCCGTGGCGACCAAGAGCCTGTGATCGTATTGAGCAACTGGGCTTGGCAGGAACAGACTGTGGACATTTGCATCAGGCCCCCACAAAGACCGCACACCGGCAGGGGCCCTGAATTGAACCAACCCCCCTGGTGGCAACTCCGGACCGGCGGTAATGCTAACCCGGCCCGACTCGGCTGCGCGTTTCCCCTTTTTCTGGGCAGCCTCCTCAACAGTGGTTTCAGCAGTGGTTTCGGCCTTCCTCTTAGCGCTTCTAGTCAGCAAGGGCCTCATTTCCGCTTGAGCCGACACCACATCGTCACACGTTTCGGCCGCCGGCATCTCGGCGACAGACGGGGTCCTTGCCGTCTCGTTAGCACGGGCCGACTCTGTTTCGGTCGCTGGAGCCTCCTTCAACTCGGCCACTGAAGCTGTCTCCGTCTCGGCCATTGGAGCCGGCTCTGTTTCGGCTGCCTGCATTTCGGCCCTTGGTGCCGATGTCTCCCCTGCTGGTGGCTTCGCCGACCCCGCCAAGGTCCCAGCATTACGAGCCAATTTCACCTTTCTAATCAGGGCCAACATGTCAATCCCCTCGTCTTCAATCATCTCTGCCAAACACAAGAACACCATAGTTAGATGTTTGCACTACACCCAAATATAAAAAAAATAAAACTCACTTCTTAAGTGGGAAACATGCTTATTCCCAATGGCAATGGCCACAGTCTCCTTGCAGTTCATCCCTCGGGGCAGCTCGTCCAACAATTGGAGAGTCACTCTCTCCTCGCGAGAGATTTGGCTCTTCTGCGTTCCAGAGGCTTTCAAGGGCAGCCTCTAATACAGCGGCATAGGCTGCCCATCTGCGCTTAAGGACCCACCAGCAAGAGCCCTTATCTTCAGAAAACGATCCTTGAAGCCCTTGTAAGACGCGGTGTACGTTGTAAACAAGCTAGCACTGGGAAGAGGTGCCAGAGAAACCCAACCCACCTTCTTTCCCACTCGGATGGTATAATGGCTCAGAAATACAGGGGCGGAATGAACCATCGTCAGCGCTGCGCACACCACCTTGAACGCTTGAAGAGCTGCCCACCCATTGGGATGAAGCTGCGAAGGAGCCACTCCAACCAGCCTTAACACATCCGCTAAAAAGCGGTCCAGGGGGAAAACCACCCCCAAATCCTGGAGGACGGTTTCGTACATATACACGAAATCGCCCTCTCCCTCCTTGCATACGTGGCAGACCCGCTCCGAGGCAGAGCAATGGGTCATCGCCAGTTGAGAGGCATGGGGTCCACAGACCCAGTCCCCTTTGGCAGCCAGGGATTTCACTTCAGCAGGGGTCATCTTTGAGCCGTAGGACAAAACATCCTGTTGGACCCATTCAAAATGCTCCTCTCCAGATTGAGTAGGAGCATGGGGGCTGGACTCTGCCCTGACCGCCATGGCCACAGGCATGGTCGCGATCGCCTCAGGGCTGGAAGCTGAAGTAAAAGAGGAAGATGAAGAAGATCCAGCAGTGCCTGACATCTTGAATGTTGGGAGAAAATGACGAAGAGAAAAGTGGTGGTAAAAAAGGGAAGCTCGAGAAAGAGGAGAGTCGAGAGAGAAAGAAGGGAACTCTCGAGAAGCGGTGAATGAGAAATGAGGAAATGAGGCCCCAACGGGAAAAAAGACCCCTATTTATAGGGCTTAGAAAAACGCCACGCGCCATTAAGAGGCGCAATTCCCCAAGACGGCTCAATCAGGCCTGGAGTTAATGCGCCCCGAGAAACGGAAAGACACATTAAAGCGTCCCGAAAAACGGAAAAGACATATTAATATGCCTCGTTAATATGACTAAAAGGGCGCGTGCCGTCAGGCGCGACTACTGAGTTTCCCAAAAAAAACAAAAAAAAAAAAAAAAAAAAAAAAAAAATATATATATATATATATATATATATATATATATATATATATATATATATATATATATACACACACATATAAATTCATGTCAATTCACTTCTACGACACCAAGTCGTCTCCTTTACCAAAATTCACCTAGGCCGACACCAAGTCATCTCGGCCTGTACAAATTCACCTAGGCCGACACCAAGTCATCTCGGCCTGTACAAATTCATCTCGGCCGACACCAAGTCGTCTCGGCCTGGGTAAATTCATCGCGGCCGGCACCAAGTCATTTCGGCCTGTGCGAAATCATTTCAGACCAGCATCCATGACGTCTCGTTCTGTACAAATCCATCTCAACCAGAAGCATCATAAAATCTAGGCGCCCAAAGGAAAGTCTAGCAACCAGAAACATCATCCAACCTAGGTGCCCAAAGGAAAACCTAGCAACCAGAAGCATCATCAAATTTATGTGCCCAAGGGAAAGCCTAGCAAACAGAAACATCATCAACCTAGGCGCCCAAAGGAAAGCTTAGTAACCTCATCAAACCTAGGCGCCCAAAGGAAAGCCTGGCAATCAGAAACATTGTCAAACCTAGGCGCCAAATGGAAAGCCTAGTGATCACTCAAAACGAGTATCCCAATGGCCATCTTCAAACCGGAGCGCCCAAAGGAAAGCTCAGGGGCCAATCAAGTTGAAAAAAATTTTCAACGCCACCACAGCATCAATATTGGAAAACTTAACAGATAAAACATAGTTTACTACTCGGAGTTCAGACAAGACTCGGAGTCTTTATTCGCATTCATTATCACAAACCCAATACTGAATGCAAATAAAGAGGGGGCAACTGTAACACCCCAATAACGTCCGGGGCCAGAATACCATTGCAGCCTTCCCTAAACCAGGTCCCATCCCCAACTCTTGGGTTGTTCCCACGTGACCCAAATTTTATATCCTAAGTGGACTCCAAATGACATAGTGGTGATAGGGTGCGTGAATCTAGGGGGGGGGAGAGAATAATGTCTGAGGACATTATGGGGCTCAGATGTTATTTAATTCCACCCCAAGCTCTATATAAAGCCCAGAGATTCCAGAAGTAAAGGACGGAAAAATTGGAATAGAACAGAAAGAGGAAAAAGAGGAAACAAAGAAGAAAGAAAGAAAAGGAAGATCAGACGCTGGACCAAGGAAGGAAAGACGCTTCCGTCATC
Source organism: Mucuna pruriens (assembly GCA_025330945.1). Lineage (NCBI taxonomy): Eukaryota > Viridiplantae > Streptophyta > Magnoliopsida > Fabales > Fabaceae > Mucuna > Mucuna pruriens. Next base: position 593,365 of record JAENHJ010000305.1, read on the forward strand.
CAGATCACCAGGTTAGTACTCTGATCCCCCCCTCTCTGTATTGAACCTAGGTCGTTTCCTCCCTTTTGTGCCCCTTTCAGACTGGAATCTTGACTTTGTTCCCATGCCTGGGCCGAGTCCATATCGGCCCCAAGACTGCCAGCCGAAGTGACTTAAACCCCAACCATCCGAAGTCGCCTCGGCTTCGGCCAGGCCGAAATCGAGTCAGCCAGGCCCCCAATATCAACCACTAGGTCCAATCAGACTCGGCTATGGCAGAGCCGAGACGAGACAAACCTCCTTTCAACTCTCCTTGAACTTATCCCCTATTAGGAAGATACACACGATTACCCTACCCACCAGCCAGAACTACGTGGACTTTGAATCCTCTAAAGCCGAGGTACGTAGGCCTAGGGGGCATACCCCTATCAAGTCAAGCCTTAAAAAACCCAAAAAGACCCCGAACGCCTTGAACCTCCCCCGACTCGAAAATACATCCCCGATGCAAACACTGTCTCTCTTCCTAGATAGCTAGCCAAGGGTAACTATCAAGTGATAGGCATGCTAAGGGGCCCCTGCGCTCCTAGTGTATAACCAACTCCCGAGCCCTCTCTGAATTTAGACCAGCCTTTCCACCCAGTTTTCATGTCCCCGAAGAAAAATGTTGGCGATTTCTACATGGCCGATTCCGCTTTGGGCTACCTAAAAGCCGATTTGCCGCCAAAATGGCCGATTTGATTCCTATTGTCGAGAAGGGACGTCACGATTCAGGTCGTGACACTATTTTTACAAGGACAAGAAAAACCATTGATTTTGGAATTTACATATGATCTCTCAAGTGAAATATGATAATCGAACTTACTCAAATCACAATTAGTATGAACGAGTAGTTTCAATTTTCAATTTTAAAATTTTTAAACACTTAAATTAGATTTTAGTTTTTTTTAGTATTAAAAAGTAACTTTAAATCTAATAATTTAAAAAAAAATCTTAGCAACAACAATAATCATTTCATAAATAATGTATTTTTAAGTTCCTAATAAGTAAAAATTACATAAGTAATAGTGATAAAAACTAAATAATTTTAAAATAATAATAATAACAACAATAATATTTATTTTCATAATAATAATTTTAATATCAACATTATTAATTTAATAATAATTATTATAATAGTTTTATTAATAGTAATAATTTTAATAATAACAATATTAAAAGCCAATAATATATCGTAAGACAATTCAATTCAAATTTAAAGTAATTCGAAAAATAATAAGCATAAAAAATTTATAATTTATGAAGAAAAAAATAACGACACTTTTGAGAGATATAAAATTCATAAAATTATATAAATTTGGGACAAAATGTATAAACAAAATAAAAATAAAATTTGTAAAATTTTAAAAGTTATGAAATAAAATTTGTAATTAATATTTTTTATTTTATAAACTAATTTGATCAATTATTTTATTTTAAAAATTAAATCAATAGATAATTATAATTTTAAGTATCATTTTGATATTTTATTTATTTTAAGGAGGAAGAAATGACTATGACGTAATGATATTGAAAAAATGTCAAAAATTTACTTTAATTTATAATAAAAATCAAGGTATTAAACATAAAACCAATTCACTCATATATATATAAGGTAAATAAAATACTATATATATCATTACAATGCAAAATAATTATATTTTTATCTCTAAGTATGATTAATGTGTGAGTTTAATTTTAAAAAATAATATAATTATTTTTATTAAATAATATAGTATAAATGATGCATATTTATTAATAAATAAATAAAAAACAATAAAATATTTTAAAATATTTAATAATTATATTACTTTTTAAATTAAAAATATATATTTAATATTAGAAGAGATATAATATTAAAATATATAAATAATTTATAAATTTAAAAAGTAAATTAAATTTTGCGTATTCTAGATTAAATTTAATTAAATATTTAATAGATTACACTATTTATAAATTAGTATAATTTAATAAATTCGCACAATTTAATAAATAAGTAAATATGTATAATTTATTAGTAGGTGAGTTATACATGTTTGTTTCTTTATTTATAAATATGCACCATCTACACTATATTATTTAATAAAATATTATAATAATTATATGATTTTTAAAATTAAAATAAATAAAAATTAAATTCATTTAAAATAAAAGCACAATTATCTCATGGATATATAATATTTTATTTCTATTGTATTTATGATGTCTTAGGATTCTCGAATAGGAGACAAAAATACATTTTAACCAAAACTAAACTAAATACTAGAAAATCAGCACTACCCGATCCAACGGGTCCTATTTATTTTCAGTTTTCAATCTCTAACTTTTTAACATTTTAATTTAATGTGTTTTTTTCAATTATCAATTAAGTTTTTAACTAATTATCTCAAACACAGCAAAAATCTATGTTGACAATCAGTCAATTTAGTTGAGCATTTTGACTCAATGATTTTCAATTAAAAAAAATGCTAAAAGAACCATCCAGGGTATAGATAACCTGAAGTGATTTATTTTAATTAATAATTTTAATTTTCGAGTATTAACTATTAAATAATGTTCGATATTGAAATAAAAATATTGTATTTTTTTTGAAAAAAAAATTAAATGAGTTGCATCTTGTAGAACTTATATAGATACTTATATATTATCCATCCACAAAATCTTTATATTAATAGCAAAACTCCAACTACAATTTTTTAAAATATAAATTATATCCTTATCAATTGAATCAATTTTTATTGATAAAAAAATTATTATTCATAATGATCCTATAATTTAGAAAAGAAAACACAAGAAAATTATGCAATAACATGGGAGCAAAATTTTTACTTAAATTCGTCCACTAAACTAACTTTTATTCGTAAAAAAAATATTATTATTTAGAGTGATCTATTCATTTGGAGAAAAAACAACAAAAATGATGGAAATAACACGGAAGTAGAATTTCTGCTTAGATTCCCACTGCTCTTTCATTTTTCAATTTAATAATTAAGCAATTAAACAAAAAATAAGTTTTAATTACAAAACAACGTAGCATTCTATATGGTTATGTAGTTTTTATATGTGACGTGTCCCACCAGAAAAAGAAAAGTGAGACCATAGTGTCAGTTTAGGGGAAGACTTAGAAAAGTGTCGGTGAAGCATTCACATTTATAATTTATGACTAATATTTAAACCTAATAGTATGTCGTAATTAAGGCAATGCCGTTTAAATTATTTGAATAAATTACACATCTAAAACAGTCTTTTTTTAATTTTATAATATTTAAAGACTAAATTACATGCATTTAATATATTTAAAAATTAAATTAGAGACGATGATATCTTCTAATACTTTTTAAATAATTATCCCAATTTGGCATCATGGCCAGAATAACAGCAATGTACAAGCAGCATGGGGCAATGATATGATTGCAAATAATAAGCAACCAAAATTCTGCCTTTAAAGACGACGACGAAGACTTCAAAAAGTTTAATGAAAAACCAAAAGAAGAAAACGACTTGGAATTATCAATAAATTATTAAAAATTGATAAGTTATGAGGGAGGACTTGGAAAAGTGAGTATGTAATTCAAATCTTCTATACCGTCTCAAGGGGCATTTTGGGAATAGACTTGGAAAATAGTGTGCTGAACCGATTATATTAGTAGTATGTAATTTACATATACTATACAATTCTTTTATGTCAACTCAATATATACCTTTTTCTTTTTTCTATATTTTCTTTACTTGTAAACCACTTCTTTCACACTCAAATTCAACCTAACAAAATTATTTGTCATCACCGTAACTCCATTTATCTTTTCCACCTCTAAATTTTTATTGTTTCTATTTCATTATTATTTTATCATTTAAATTTTTATACTTGTATATAACATTTACTTCAATTTTATTACGATTAATTAAAGTGTTAATCATATTTTTATTTTTCTTTTTAACCATTATAATTTTATATTAAATTATTTTTATGTTACACTATATTTAATTTTTTATTTTTAACAAATAACAGTCATACAAAATGTTTGAGATATTCATAAACTTAAATTTGAATTAAAAAATAATCCTTTTAACATTTTTTATTAAAAAAATATTTTCTCTTACATATCAAACATATTTTTTGAATTTTAATTTTGTAATATATAAAACAATATAAAAAAACGCTTCAAGTATCTAAGTTACAATTGTAAAATATTCACTTATGTTTAAATTGAAAAAAAAAATAAGCCTTTTAATACATTTATTCTCTTAATTTTTTTGTGAAAAAAAAATGTTTAACTCTTATGTATATAACACAATTTTTTAATTTTAATCTGTTATACGTCAATACACTCTTCAAGTATTTAAGTAACATTTATAAAAATTATAAATATAATTTATGACATTCAAATAAATTTATATTACCTTTAAAATTACTAATATAAATTTCATACAAATATATATTCAAATAAGTTATTATCTTCGATAGTTTAATTTGTTACTATAATTTTATAATTTTTTATCGATAATTTTAAATTTTAGAGAAATGAAAATCAAACAAATATTTTTACAAAAATCAAAATAAAATACACTAACAAATATTAAAAAAATTATACCATGTATCATTGAATAATAGATTTACCTATACGTGAAAATGGTTGACTTATAATAGTTGTTTGCTTAAAATATATTTTTAGTTGTTTAAATTTGAAACAAATTAAAAGGTATTTTTTTATCCAAAATTTTAAAATAACTTATTTTAGTCTATTATTATGTGAATATTTTATATTATAAAACAATTTAGTCTACTTATTTTTTTTATTTAAATATCATTTTGATCCCTAAATTTAGGTTAAGTTTTCTTTTGGTTTCCAAAATTTAAAAGTAATATCCTATTCAAATGTTATGTTCATACATTTCGACCATAAGTCGTCATACTTCGGTTCCAAAATAAAATGCAAGTTAAAATTCATTTGTGGCTACGTGATGAGGAGCAAGAGAGGATGAGTGGACAAATAAAGAAAGAAAGCAACCAAAAGAAAAAGATACAAGATGAGAACACATTGTCATGTGGTAATTGTGCTCACTTAGGTCATAGAGGAAGAGGTGATATGCAAGAAATAAAAAAGGAAAAAAGAGATCGTGTGTAAGAAAAAGAGAAGAAAGTGAGAAGATAAAAATTAAGAAATGGGGTGATGGAAAGGTGACACATGTTGAAAGCGTGTAACAACCTCAAGATCAATATGATCTTTAAACAATTTATAAAACTATCTTATGTGCAGAAGGTTGATTTTTAGGAAATTTTTTAATTAATTTAATTCTAATTAAACAACTTTCTAACCATATTTTGTTTAATCTCTGCAATATTAAGATTCCAGAAACTCGTGTGGATACTTTTGTTTCAACATCATGATTTTGATTTTCTAGATATCAATAGAATCCAATCCAATTCAAATAGTAAGATTGTTTATTTTTGTAATAATTATCTTAAAATTCATATGAATACTTTTTATAGTCATTTAAACTGATTGAAAATGTAAAAGTAGACGAAGTAGTTTTTGTAAAATATAAAATTTTAACTAAAAAAATAATAAATAAATAATGGAATAAAGAAGTGTGTATAACTTTATATTTTATTATATAAAAGGTAAAGGGATTATAAATACTTGGTATTTATAATTAATTTGCTGAAGAGACTAGGATATGAGATGGGTTCAGCATTGTCTCGTGAGTGGGATATAAAGTCTGAATAATAATTATGTTGAAGCAAACACGAATAGAAATTTAATGGATACTAGTATTTATTTTGTGTATGGTATAAGATAAATTTGTATTTTAAATAATAAATAAATATTTTAAATATATAAATTATATTATAATTAATATGTAAAATAAATAATTATTTTTCAATATATAAATTATATATTTTAGATTTAAAATAAATAATTTAAATTGTAATATAAAATTATTTTTGAAGTTAAAATATGTTTTTAGTCTCTATAAAAATTTGACGGATTTACATCTCTCTAAAATTTGAAATCACTTATTTTGGTCTCTATAAAATGAAAATATTTGATTTTTGTCCTTATAAATTTTTTTTATTTGACTTTCATCTATCTAAAATTTGAAATAATTGTTTTTAGTCCCTAATTTTCATTTTAAGATAGATATATGATATTTATTTTAGAGATCTACAAATTTTTTTGAAGATGTTATAATACAATATACACTAGTATGTGTAACTTCTAATGATCACTTGACTTTCTCCTAAAGGCATAAGTAACTAATAAGTGTTACATAATAGTAAAAACTAAAAACAATTATTTAAATTTTAGAGAGATGAAAATCGATGAAATATTTTACAAGAACTAAGATCAAAATTTGTTTATTTTATGGAGACTAAAAATATATTTAAATTTATTTTTAATTACTAATATTTTTAAAATTTATTAAAATTTAATTTAAAATAAAGATACAATAAAATAATTTAAAAATGATATCCAGATAAGATCAAATATATAGATGAAATGAAAATAATAATAATTAAATATGGCTCAGAGAAAAATAAATTTGACTAGTAATAATAGTAGTGTATGACACTTACATTCAGAAAAGGAAAAAAAATATTAAGGTTGTCTAACTAACTAAGAGAGTGAAAAAAAAAATCTCGCTGTTTAAATAGGAATAGGAAGAGAATAAAAAAAAAATGATATGGGGTTAAGGGAGTTTTATGAATATCTTGGCCATGAGAATATGTTTCCAGTGAACTCCTACCTAAAAACACACCCTGCTTCTCCCACTACTAACAAGTTCAACTTCCCATCACCGTTGGAAAATTAGTGATTTCACGTGAAATTTTTGAATTAAATTTTTTTTATCCAATACCACTACATTTTCCTTTGAATTTTAAACTATTTATGTATTAAATAAACTCTAGGTATGATAAAGTTTAGACGAGGGAGAGATATATGTTTTCTTACGACAACATGGAAATTCACTAACTTCAACAAAATCTTGTAGTAAATTTCACCTATTGTCTATCAACAGGTCGATTATTATAATCAAATGTACCCAAATTACAGCTAATATGAAAGAGTGATTTTTAGTTTTAAGTTTTAAAAACTAAATTTTTTAGTTTAAAATTTTAGTTTCAATTTTTTTTTTAATTTTAAAAGTGACTGCAATTTTATAATTTTTTCTTAAAGTCGTTAAACTCTTTAAGTTTTTGGTAATGGTACTTAGCGAATGTATGGTGCACATATGTTTCAATCTCTTGGATATTTTAGAAGTTTAATGATGATGTTTGACGATTTTATCTGTCATTTAACAATAAATTATCATTAAAATAATTTTTAAGATATTTATTATATAATAAAAATTATTTTTATGCTTTCGTATATAATTTATTTTCTTATATTTTTATAACTTAAGTATATTTTTAATTCTCGTAAAATAACTGAGTTTTCTTTTGGTCTTATAATTTTTTTTACAATCATTTTCTAAATTTCAAAATTTTGTGATACATGTCATGCATTCAATAAAATGTCAAGTGTTGTTCCTATCAATATCTATGTTATCAGGTTATATTTTTAAAAATAACTATAAATCTTTAGAATAAATCTTATTTATCTATCTTAAAATTAATATTAAATTAAAAATAGTTATTTTAAATTTTGAATAGATGAAAATCAAATAAAAAATTTTACAATAACCAAAACTAAAATTCACCCATTTTATAAAGACTAAATTCAATAATTTTACATTTTAGAAAAATGGAAATCAAGCAAAATTTTTATAGAAATAAAAAAAATACTCGTTTTACTAACATTAAAGATATATTTAAGTTTATTTTTTCATTAAAGTGCATTATTTCTAATATTTTGTACTTCGTATACGTCAACGATTTTGTGCTGATTTATTAATGTTTTGTGAATATCTTCATCTTGAATAAATTTATTGGCCTTGAAAACAAAAATTGGAAAAAAAAATTACCCAAAAAACAAATTTTGGTATAGATATTTTTCCCAACATGATTTTTTGATAATCAAAACCAAAATTTTAAATTCCTAACATCTTAAATCCCTAACAATAAACGTTCGGTCGTCGTGGAAATTTTATAAAGTGGCAAGGACCCTTGTATAAAATGACTTTGTAGGAACAAAACAGAAAGACCTAGAAAATCCAGCCATTGTATAAACTTGATATTTCATATATCCTAGGCACAATTTAAAATAAAATTAAAATGCACTACTAAAAAATTATACTATGTATCATTGAATAATAGATGGTAGTATACGTGAAAATCGTTTATTTTTATAATAATTGTTTTGTTTAAAATATAATTTTAGTTCTTTGAATTTGGATTTAATCTTCCAAATTAAAAAATGACTTTTTCATAACCAAAAATTAAAAAAAAAAAATTCATTCACTACAAATTTTTTTTGATTTTCCTACTAATTTTAACTACCATTTAAATTAGTAGGTAAATCCTAACTAATTAACTATTAATTAACTAGAATCTTATTATTTTTTCTAGTTAAATTTAAGTTATATTCATTTATATTTCTTATCATACAAAATAGTTAGAAAATAATTTTAAAAATTTACTACAAATTAACTAAGATTATTTTCTTAGCTAATTTGCTACTTATTTCATGCTATCATTAATATTATAGTAATTTTGTAGTTAATTATTTTTACTAAAAATTAGATATAAAATAATTATTTATTTTAAAATTAACCACAAAATTATTTGATAGCCAGTTTTAAAATTTCTAGTAATGATTTGAGTACATTATGACATGAATATATTAAATTAGGTGAAATTTTACTCTTTTAAAATTTTTTACTTAATTACCATTTTGATTCTTTAAATTTGGCTTAAGTTTTTTTTTTTTTCAAAATTTAAAGTGATTTTTTAGTTCTTAATTAGAAACATAAAACTCATTTTGTTCCACAAAATATGATTTATGGTGGTTTCAAACTCTCCAGATTTAGATGAATGAATAATGTTTTAAAATGTGTTTTATAACAGTTTTAAACACCAAAAATCTAGTAAAAAAAATAAAAAAAATCAAAATAAAAGAAATCATTGTGATCTCCTATTCAAACATCATGTCCGTACATTTGGTCGCATTACGTGAAAAATATAGATGTTGAAATATTTGTACGGTAGCATGCATGGCCCCTTAATGACTTTTCTGGAACAAAACAAAGAAAGACTTGGAAAAAACTCGAGTCTTTGCATTACGTGAGAAAATAAATGTGAAATTTTTATGAAGTGACATCACCTTATATCACTTTGTAGGAACAAAAAACCCTACAGTCATCACATGACGTTAAACAATAAAAAATTCCAGTCATTGAATACGTAAAACATTAAATTACTAAATTTGATATTTCATCTATCGTGTATAAAAAGTTTTATGCATCAATTATTTTTTAATTTAACTAAATTGTGCTGATAATATAAAGATTTTTTACATGTAATAATAAATTGTCGCATGTCGTAAAATTATTAACTTTTATAATATTTATTTTAAAAATTATTTTAACTATTTAATAATACCAAAAAAAATCACATTAACAATTCACAATGGAAATCAAACTCAGAAATTTTCATCCCTTCCATATAAGATTTATTTGTAACATCCTAAAATTTATTTAATTATTTTTAGAAATAAATTTCATTATTATTATTATTATCAATTTTATTTTAATTAGTAGGAAATTATTTTATTAAATAATTTCATTTTGAAACTGAAATGTTGTTGTTATTATTATTATTATTATTATTAATGGTGACAGAAAATTAATTTAGTACTTAAATATTTACATTTTATTTTATTTTAATAGAGGAGTAAATGATTTTATAAACTGACAAGGTATTAATCTGAATTATTTTTATTTATTAATTTAATTAATTAAATTAATGGGGCTGATGGGCGAATTAGGATTGACCAGAGGGTCTACCCAATTGGTGTTTTGCGCGTCAGACAGCCACACCTAGAGGAGAGAGGAGAGAGAACGCAAATCTGCAAGAGAAGTTAGGGTGTTCTGATCATCCCAGAGTTGCATCAGATTATCATTGTTTTTCGCATCTAAAGTACGGGAGAGATGAATTCGACCATATGTGAATACGGAGTGTACTGGTATTGAGGGCAATCCCTAAGTCCCTCTAGGATCTAAATTCTCATATTTGTTTGGTTATTAGGTTCTAAAAAAAGAATAATACTTTAATAGGTAGAAAATATTTGTCAATGTGTTATGGGGTTTTGGTTGATTTAATTGATAATTTAATCGGTCACATTTTGTGAAAGGTGTTATAGTCTATAATCATACATGAAGTAGATATAATTATTGAAGAATGGAAATATGTGATTATTCGGTATGTATAGTTGTCTATCATGCAGTTATGAATTGTAAATGTATGTGATGTTGCCATGATTGATTAAAGAATATTAGCTATGTATTTTTATAAATGATTTATGATAATGATGACTAAATTGATATGATTTTGGTATGATTATGGACTGTGTGAATAATGTATGAATCATGAGAATGAGAATGCATTGAGCATAAACATGAGATGCATGAGAAGCTAGTGGCTATAATACGCTGGTCATATGTGGTGTTTAATAGAGGACCTGGTCAAAAGTGGTGTTTAACAAGGTGGACCAATGGTGGGAGACATCATATGCATGGGCCATAGGTGGTGTTTAACCATGCTACACGCTGGCCATAGGTAGTGCTTAACAGTTTTGTAGAATATCTTCGCACGGGCCATAGGTGATGTTTAACTGTGCGACACACCAACCATAAGTGGTGTTTAACGGTGTGGCCATGATTAGCGATAACTAAGGGAATTGAGGAGGTTCGCCCATAGTGTAGAGTTCTGAATCGAGACTCTTAGGTGTGGTGATTGGCATATGCGTTGTGTGAGCATGTGCATGTTGTGAACATGAATTGAATGTGATTGATTATAAATGTGATGGAACTTGTGATTGATATATGAGTATTTGTGAGCTGATAGTAATTGAGTACGGTAATAGGTGAGATTTGGGATATTATCTGTATTTATATATGATTGAATGCTATTTCTCACCGTACCTTCCTGTGGTTTGCTTTTAGGTAATGTTGAGAGTACTCATGGTGCCGAGTTTTGAAGGGGCATGGTCTTGCTCTGATTAGCGTGACATCGAAGCTTTGGAATTTAGAATAGTTGTTTTATGTCTTTTGTTGTTTTAAGAGCTTATTTTGAAGATGATAATGACTTTATTTTTCAATTATAATATTTAGATTTAAAATCTTCTAAAAAATTTTGTACATACTTGTTTAATGACCATGTAAATCTTTTATCCTTAATACGAATTGTGTTTCTTTGGTTTTAACTATTATCTTATTTTTTTTATTTACATTATTATTTTAATCTAAGTATTAGGAGATAAAAAGATGTCACATTATTATTTTCAATATAAGAATACATTTATTTCATCGATAACGACTGAAGATAAATTCAGTTAAAGGACACATTCATTGAATCAAGTTCCATCCCTTAACCAACTCGTATAAAGAATTAAAATTTTTAAATAGGAAAAATAAAATTAGCACCTTTTGTTTGGGTTAGACACAACTTAATCTCTTCGCACCCTGTACAAAAGTGTATTTTAACCATTAAATTTTTTAACGCATGCAAATTATAGTCTCTTTGTTAAATTTAATTTTTATTAAAATTTGAAGACTCGGTCATATAATTAAAACATGGATAATTTGTTTTCAAAATTATCCCTGTGAAAAGGAATAAATTAACATCTTAAAAATGTTAATTATTATCCAAAATTCATCAGCATATCTTGTGCTGCCTTTGCCATGTTCTTAATTAAATTTTTTTATGAAATTAAATTTGAAATTTTTTGCAGAATGTAAGTTTAGGATGTTCAAGAGACTAAAATAATTTATAATTATTTTTTATTGGGTGAAACAAGATATTAAAAACATATTTTAAATGAAAAAGGGTTTTAAATGATTTAAACAATTCAATTCATAATTTTTGAAGAAGAAAATGAAAATTTTTAACTTTTAGGTAAAAGAAAAATGATGCAATGACTTGGTAATAATAATTAAAAATTTTAAGGGACTAAATTTAAGAAAAAAATATTGAGAGAATAAAATTTCACATTAAGGAATAATTGTATAATCGAACATGAATATAATATTTAAATGTTACATAATTAAATATTTAATATTGTTGGAATTCCCTCCTTAATTGTGGTTCACAAGTCACAATGCTTGGAGGATGAACATATTGGGTTATTTTTGGGCTCCCAACTATGTGGACAAAAGCCCAATACTCTCCAGCCCGCTAGCTTATCTTTATAAGAGGAGAAGGGGTTAGATTGACAGAAACAACACAACACACATCCAAGTGAAGAAACCCTAAGAGAGTTAGAGTGTCTTTTCTGTATTCTTCTTTGAGAGAAAGAGAGATATATACAGAGAAGTTTGTATACCATCCGAGAAGGTGAGATTCATTGAGAGATCATCAGTCATTGAGAGAAATACTTTGTAATCCTACTTTTATAATGGAGATCTTTTACTAGACTAGGTCCCGTGATCTTTCCCTATAGGGTTTTCCACGTAAAAACTCTGGCATCATATCTTCTATGCTCTGTCATTATATTTCTACGCTTCTGCATAGTGCCCACTTTGTGTTCACAGAGGAGGGAATAGGCATTGCTATTTCCCAACAGTGGTATCAGAGCTATTGGTTTGAAAAATCATAGTCCTGTGAATCCCAAAATGGAAGATACATTCGCTCATGATGGAGACATGTTCAAGCTAACTGCAGATAATTATTCCTATTAGAAGCCAATGATGGAAGATCATCTATACTGCAAAGATTTGTATGAGTCAATCATAAATGATCAAAAGCCAGAAGAGAAGATTGAAAAAAATTGGGAGATTCTGAACCGTAAAGTTGTTGCTATTATTCGAAAATACATCGACAAAAGCTTGTTTGAGCATGTGTCGAATTATACCAACGCGTATGAGTTGTGGACAAAACTTGAATCTATGATTCAAAAGAAAACTCCTAGAAACAAAGCTTATCTTGTCAGACGGTTGGTGAAATTAGAATATTCTGATGACCAGAATATGATCGAGCATCTAAACACCTTCAAAGGTATTGTGAATCAATTAATGAAGGCAGATATGAAGATTGATGATGAATTACAAGCTCTTCTACTCCTTAGTTCTCTACCTGAGAGTTGGGACACATTGATTGTCACTCTCAGCAACTCAACACCAGATGGAAAGCTTAGTCTGGATACTATTACAGATAGTCTGCTGAATGAAGAATCCAGAAGGAAAGAAAGAGGAATGAGTAGTCACTCAGAAGTCAACGTTGTTGAGAATAGAGGAAGGAGTGAGCATAGAAGCAAAGGAAGCCGTAGAAAGTCACGAGGAAAATCCAAGTCTCGTCCTAGTGGCCACAAGAAACAAGAATGTAGATTCTTGAAGAGAGATCAGAAGGCTGGATCAGTCCATCCTGACGAGATTGACCCCCAAAAGAAGTTGGAAGAGAAAACCACAACAACAGTGGTATCAGACGAAGAAAACGTATTCCTTATTGGTAAAGAAAATTATCTAAATGTTGCTTTTGATGATTGCACTTGGATAGTTGATACCGGAGCATCCTTTCATGTTACCCCTCATGAAGGATTCTTCTCATCTTATAAAAAAGGAGATTTTGGAACAGTAAAGATGGGCAATCACGTCACAAGCAAGATTGTGGGAATAGGAGAAGTGACTTTGATAATAGAAAATGGAAACAAACTTGTGCTGATACGCCTAAATCTTCTTTCAATAGGCAAACTAGATGATACTGGAATGAACAACCAATTTGGTGGTGGAAAATGGAAACTTAGCCGAGGAAGCTTCATTGTTGCTCGCGGCAAGAAGGAAGGCTCCTTGTACATCATGCAAGGAAAGATATGCAAAGGGGAGACAAATGTTGCTCAAGAAGAAAGTAAGGAGTTGTGGCATAAAAGATTGGGCCACATGAGCGAGAAGGGTTTAGAGATCCTTGCGAAAGATCATTTCCAAAGCATAAAAGGACAGCCATTTGAATTATGTGAAGATTGCCTAGTTGGTAAGCAGCACAAAGTATCCTTCCATAAACTTGATAGTGGAAGAAGAAGAAAGCATATTTTGGATCTTGTACATTCAGATGTTTGTTCAACATCTGAAAGGTCCCTTGGTGGTGCTCAATATTTTGTTACCTTTATTGATGACCACTCCAGAAAGTTGTGGGTGTATCTATTAAAGAGAAAAGATGAAGTTCTTCGAGCATTCAAGGAGTTTCACGTCTCAATTGAACGAGAAACTGGTAAAAAGTTGAAATATTTGAGGAGTGATAATGGTGGAGGATATAAAGGTCCATTCGAGAACTATTGTAAGACTCAAGGGATCAGACACGAGAAAGTACCTCCCAAGACACCTCAATTGAATGGTGTAGCTGAAAGATTCAATAGAACAATTGCTGAGAAGGTCAGAAGTATGTTGTCTCATGCAATTAACTATCACCCTCAAGACCATTAAATGGAGAGATATCAGAAGAAGTATGGACCGACAAAAAGGTCTCATACCGCAACCTGAGAGTTTTTGGATGTAAGGCATATGTTCACATTCCAAAAAAAAGACCAAATTTACAAAATAATAATAAAAGGAGAACTAAAAGTATAATTTTTCTTTTTTACTATTTGCTTGTAAATTATTTTCTTTCCGTAAGTGATTTAATGATATTTATTTTGTTTCTCTTTTTATATTTATGTTAACGTATTGTAATTAAATTTGGCTGTAATATTAAATATTTAATTATGTAACATTTAAATATAATTTTTTAATATATAATTTGACTTTTATAATGATTTATTTTAAAACTTATTTTATAATAAGATTTTTAATCAAAATATAAATTTATTTTTCAATATTTTATTTTTATACAAATGAACATACTTAATATTTAAAAAATAATTATATAATTTTAATATATTATAAAAAAGTTTATTATAGTAATAATACTAAGAAACACCACTATAAATCAAACGCGTTGTAATCTTGTTTTTGAGTTTTTTTTTATTGTGTCAAGAACACATGATACGAAGTTATTAAATATATTTATTTTAATACGTTAGGTTAATTTAAGAAGAGAAAAATTAATTGACTTATAGTGTTTTTAATATAATAAATACCTTTTTCATGAAAAGAAAAGTCTACCCTAAATAATCCCTTTTGTTTGAGACTCAAACAAGGATCGTTATTAAATAATTAATTAAAATAAATTTATATTGTTGTGCACCTATGTTTCTAATAAAAGATTAATTGAACAGAAAATTCACGCTATTAGTTAGTAATATCAAACCACGTTTAACAGTGTATTGAAATGTAAGGGAAATTGCTTAAGCAGTTGTAGTTATTAGTTCTAGGTGAACAGAAGATAGTATGATTAAATAATACCAACTTCATTTCAATTAATGTATTTTTTTATCTATCCAAATTGAACATCTTATTATGATATTGATTCATTATATTCAACTAATTAAATTAGACTTTACATCTCAACTTCAAAGACTTATGAAAAGTATGGTAACTAACACAAACTTAGAATTTTTATGTTAAATGACAACTCAATTTTAATAATATCTCGTAAGAAAGATTCTAAATACTCAATTAATTGTCATATAGAAGACTTTTAAGACTTTGACAAAAAAAAAATAACTAACAAGAACTCAGAATTTTTATGCTAAATGACAACTCTATTTTGTAATATCATGTAAGAAAGATTCTAATGGAAGAAAAAACGTTTCTTTGAATTAGTCGCTAAATATGCTAAACAATACAGGTAGATAAACTTCAAATTGTTTGGGTTAATTCGATATTGATAAAACTAGAATAATTAATTACATGTTATTCCTGTCTCGTTATTTGTCCTTTTAAGTTAATATACACTTGAATTTTTTTATTAATTACAAAAAATTTGATTATAATTGAGTAAGAGTTGGAATTTAGAATTCAGAAGATAAAAAGTTCAATCATGCATCATGCATCGGAATAAATGTTGAAGGTCCTATTCAAGTGTTCTCCGTTACCCTTAATTTCCACATTCTGTCTTTGTATGCTGACAACTTCAATAATGACTCATTCTTGTGGATAGATGTTAATCAACATATATATGCATCATTATAAATAACCATATCATCATCATTAATTCCGCAGGAAGTTAAATAATAATATTATACTTCTAAAAACATCCAACTACAATCACAAATGCCCATTACGCTCTTAACACACTTTAAATCAAACGATTAAAGGTCTCCATAGATTACTAATCATTCTTAAAGGTTTTCGTAAAGTTTAAATTTAATCCGATTAATTTGTTGTTTACGCGTAGTACATATTATTAAATTTTATGAGAAATTTCTTTAGGTTTTATTTAGAAATTTAATTAAAATTGTATTCCTATCTGTAATATTTCAATAAAATTTCAAGAATTAATTAATTTTAAATTTTAAAATTACTAAAATATCCTTAATTTCATTATTAATCACTTAAGTTCAAATTTTATTCCAGAGACTTTAAAGCTTTTTAGCTTGAAAAATTATCTAACCATCATTCTCAATTATCATACCAAAATTCAAATTTATCTTTATTATTTATTTTCATATCACATACCATCATTCTCAATTATTAGAATATTTTAAAAATTAAATTAGATTATTCAACAGCATATTTTAAAAATTAGTTTTCAAAAATTTATGAAGAAAAGTGCAAAATAAAATAAAATAAAGGCGTGCAAATAAAATTCTCGATCATTGTTTATGTGCTAATTTCGTTAGTATTGATTTATCACACTTTGAGTCATTAGAATATGCCTTTGGATCTGGTTTGGAGTCATGGGTGATGCTATTTGCAACATTTTACCTTTTACACTGTGTTAAAAAATTTATAATATTTTTGACAAAATTAGTTTCTGACAGAAAGCTAATTTTTCATTGTGCATCCGAATAAGAAACGCAAGGAAAACTATTTTTTTTTGTTGTATATCTAAATAACATAATAGAAACAAGTTCAAGACTATAATATAGCTAAGTACAATTTTAACAACAATAATCAACACACAATAATACATAACGCTTTTAAGTGATTTATTCATACAAAAACTAAGGATATTCCAACAATAGGGAAGAAGTATAACCCTACCTTAGCATTGAGCTTATTTCTTACATGTAGGAAACTTACCTTGACCAAGGACTAAAATTCTCAAGGACCTGAAAATTAACAAAAGAAAGTGAGTCTTCCAAACTTAAATGAAATGAAAATATGATTGAGCTGCCCAAAATAATAAATAAATAAAATCCTATTGTCGAAATGAACAAAATTGCTCCAAGAATTTGAAATATTAAGAATAAAAATTGAATTCATATTTCGTGACAAAAACATTCGAATAGTATGATTTGATCGTTACAGTTTTTTTTTTCAAAGAGACCATCAAGTTTGAGCATCGAAGCATTTTTTATTTGTATTGTTTTGTCATAGAAACTTTTCATCCAATCTTTCGAAGGTTTCACAGGAAAAAGTCAAATTGGAATAATAAACTATTATTTACATAAGTAATAGGATCGTGCACCTCATCCCTTTTATAGTTTGTTAGTAAATCATATGATCCTAAATTAATTTGCATACTACATATACATACATTTGATGGAATGTTCTTACACAACATATCTCAAATTTATTTATGTAATTAGAAAAAAAAAAAACTAGACAATTCAATTGTGAAAATAATATTTCCCACAATGAGTAAAAAAAATAATCATTCATTATCATTTCTCAAACCAGTTAAATTAGCTTTTTACATGTATAATAAAAAACATAAAGACCGGTCTGTTTTGAAATTTTTAAAAAGAGTTAAATATAATTTTAGTATCGAAAAATAAGAAAAAAATTTTAGTTTTAATTCTTGTAAAAAAATTTAAAATTCTTATTTTTTACCCTTAATTATCAGTATGTAATACTCATTAATTGTTAATATTTTTAATGGAATGTAAAGTGATTATATGTAAAGTGATTATTCTTTGCCACAATCCCTAATATATGTGATAACATGTTAGCATCTAACACCTTTAAAATATTTTTTAAATCTTTAAGATAAATACTATTTATCTACCTTAAAATAAATGTTAAAAAATATAAAAATAATAATTTTAGATTTTAAAGGATGAAAACTGAAAAAAAATATCAAAACTAAAATTTGTTTTTTTATAAGAATAAAAATTAATAATTTAAAATTTAGAAGGACGAAAAGTTAAAAAATAATTACAAAAGTTTAAATGAAAACTTATGGATTAAAAACATATTTAATTTTTTTTAGAAACTACAGTTATTACTAAGCGGTCTGAGTCTAAACTAGATTAAAACAATGGTCTAATACTTTTCAAATAATTATCCCAATTTGACATAATGGCCAGAATAATAGCAATGTACAAGCTGCTGCGATAATGATAGGATTGCAAATAATAAGCAAAAAAGAGGACGACGACTTGTCGAAAACTAAGAAAATGATAAGATGAGGAGAAAGAGTTGAAAAGCAAAAGAAGAAAAGGACTTGGAATTATCAATAAATTATTTAAAATTGAAATGAGGGACGACTTGCAAACTCAGCTGAACCGTAAGTAATTAGGGAGGACTTTGAAAAGTGAGTATGTAATTCAAATTTTCTATGGTCTCTCAAGGGTCATTAGAAGACTTGGAATATCTCAATAA
Source organism: Mucuna pruriens (assembly GCA_025330945.1). Lineage (NCBI taxonomy): Eukaryota > Viridiplantae > Streptophyta > Magnoliopsida > Fabales > Fabaceae > Mucuna > Mucuna pruriens. The sequence goes on from JAENHJ010000305.1 coordinate 612,178, forward strand.
AATATAAATTAAAACACTCTTCAAGTATTTAAGTAACATTTATAAAAATTATAAATATAATATATGACATTAAAAATAAATTTCTTTACCTTTAAACTTACTAATATAAATTTCATGTAGATATATATATTCAGTTAAGTTTCTTCTCTCCAACCAACTGTGAAACCCTTCTAATCCGAATACTTAAATTGCCTTAATAAAATAAATAAAAATAAAATGAAGATAGGGTAATAGTTAAAACCAAAAAAAGCACAATTTGTATTAAGGATAAAAGGTTCACATGGTAATTAAAAGGTAGGCACAAAGCTTTCAAGGAGGTTTTTTATCTAAACATTATAATTGAGAAACCAAAGTCATCATCATCTTTAAAATATGTCATTCAAACATCAAGGCATAGAGCAACTATTCTAACTTCTAGAACCCCGATATCACACTAATCAGAACAAGACCCCGCCTTTTCAAAATTTGGCACCATGATTGCCCTCAACGTTACCTAAAAGAAAATAACGAGAGAAAGTACGATGAGAAATCACATTCAATCATATATAAAGGCAGATAGTTCCCCAAATCCCACCCATTACCATACTCAATTACTAACAGTTAACAGATGCTCACATATCAATAACATTTCATTCATTCAAAATCAATCACAGTTCTTTATGTTTACAAAATGCACATGATCGTACAATGCATATGCTCATCACCACACCTAAGAGTCTCGAGTCGGAACTCTACACCATGGGCGAACTTCTTCAATCCCCTTAGTTATCACTAATGACGGTCACACCGTTAAACACCCCGTATGGGCCGATGTGTCATACAGTTAAACACCACCTATGACCCGTGCAAAGACATTCTACACAACCGTTAAACACCACCTATGGTTAGGCGTGCAGCATGGTCAAACATCACTTGTGGCCCATGCATATGATTGTCCTCCATCATTAGTTTACCCTGTTAAACACCACGTCTGGCTTCTCATGCATCTCATGTTCATATTTAATGCATTCTCATCCACACTCTTATTTTCATGATTTATTTATACACCATTGCACACAAGAGCCTCAAATCATGAACAACCATAAACAACACAAGAATCAAGTAATTAGGGTAATTAATCATACAGTTTATCAACAAAATCACATTAGGACAAGACGTTAATCAGACCACAGAGTATATTGACAAATCTTTCTACCGATTAAAATATTTTTAAAACATAATAATCAAACAAATTTGAGAATTTAGATCCTAGAGGGATTTAGGGATTGCCCTCACTACTGTACACTTTCACATTCATATATGATCAAACTCATCTCCTTGTACCTTAGATGCGAAGAATAGTGATGATCTAATGCGGCTCTAGGAGGGTCTGAACACCCTATCTCCTCTTATTTGCAGGTCGGCGTTCTCTCTCCTCTAGGTATGACTGTCTGACGCATAAAACACCAATTAGGGTAAATTGATTATCCTGTCTAATATTCTAGCTGGGTCAGGTCAACCCCGACCCGCCCGTCAGTCTCTCCCTTTAATTCAATTAATTAAATTAATAAATAAAATAATTTAGATAAAGTCTCATAAGTTTATAAAATCATTAACCCTTCTATTAAAATAAAATTGATAATAATAATAATAATGTAATTAATTTATAAAAATAATTAAATAAATTTTAGGATGTTACACCAATAGTATGATTTGTTATCATAATTTTATAACTTTTTTTTTTTATCATTTTTTAAGGTATGTATGTAGATACATATAACATTTGGTATTCTATTTTTGTTGATTATATGTACGTAGCGAAGTAATTTTTGTAAAATATATACACTTGACTAAAAGAATGAAATATAGGAATAAAGAAGTGTGGATAACTTTATATTTTATTATATAAAAGTTAAAGGTAGTCGATATAAATACTTGGTATTTATAATTAATTTGCTGAAGAGACTAGGATATGAGATTGGTTCGGCATTGTCACGTGATTGGGATGTCAAGTCTGAATAATAATTATGTTGAAGCAAACACGAATAGAAATTATGGATACTGGTATTTATTTTGTGTATGGTATCTGAAAATTTTTTATGTTATATAATAAATACTATTAAAAAATTTAAATTTATTACCAAATAATTTTGTAGTTAATTTTAAAATTAATAGTTATTTTATAGTTAATTTCTAGAAAAAATAATTAGCTACAAAATTACTATAATATTATTGAGAGCATGAAATAAGTAGCAAATTAGGTAAGAAAATAATCTAAGTTAATTTGTAGTAAATTTTTAAAATTTGTAGTACTAAAAAGTATAAATGAATATAACTATAGCTAGAAAAATATTATTCTAGTTAATTAATAGTTAATTAGATAGAATTTATCTACTAATTTAAATGGTAACTAAAATTAGTAGAAAATAAAAAAAAATCTTATAATGAAATAAATATTTTTAAATATATAATTATATTATAATTAATATTTAAAATAAATAAATATTTTTAATATATAAATTATATATTTTATATTTAAAATAAATAATTTAAATTGTAATATAAAATTATTTTTAAAGATTAAATATATTTTTAGTCTTTATAAAAAAAAATTGATGGATTTTCATTCTCTAGAATTTGAAATAACTTATTAAGAGATACAAATAATCACTCCTCATTCATACCTTGTGGGCTCTTATATGACTCTCGTGGAACAAAACAAAGGAAGACTTAGAAAAACTCAAGTCATCAAACGTGGATTTTTTTTTATGAAAAAAGCAAAAGGACTTCAGTCGTCGGGGAATTTTTATGTAGTGGCGTGCAGTGGCCCCTTATATAATATGCTTTGTAGGAACAAAACAAAAAGACCTAGAAAATCCAGCCATCGCAATATGTATAACAAGAAACTTTTGATTTTTTAAAAATTAAAATGCACTATTAAAAACATTATACTATGTATCGTTGAATAATAGATGGTCGTATACGTGAAAATAGTTTGTTTTTATAATAGTTATTTTGTTTAAAATATAGTTTTAGTTTGTTTTAAATATATAATGGCTCTAACTACCAAAGAAAAACAGAAAAAGACAAAAGGAAGAAGCAGAGTTAGTTTAAAGAAAAATAGAAATCAAATAAAAAAAAAAGAGCAAGAGCCACTGCGTCTAAAGGAACAGAAATAGATGGGAGCAAGAGTCATTTGTGGGCTCTTGTATCCAATGAAAACAAAGACAAACAAAAATAAAATGGAAGAAAAAGGTGTCACTGGACTCTTAAATCCAAACAGAAAAAGAAAGCGAAAGGAAGGAGCAGATGCCCAAACAAAAATAAAAGACAAAAAGAAGGAATAGGAGCAACTTGTTGATTCAAAGGAAGGAGTAGGAGCAATTCATTAAATCAAAGGAAGGAGAAGGAGAAACTCGTTGGCTCCTCCATCCAAATAGAAAGAAAGGGAAGGAGAAACAACCACTCATTGACTTTTGCGTTCAAACAAAAACAAAAGATGAAAGGAAGGGGCATGAGCCACTCGTTGGGTCTTACATTTAAAGAAATAAAGATAGAAAATGAAATAATGGAAGAAGAGTCACTTGTTGGCTCTTACGTCCAAAGGAACAGAAATTGAAAATGAAATGAAGGAATATGAGTCATTCGTTGGCTCCTATGTCCAAAGGAAAGTAAAATAAGACAAAAGGAAGGATCATGAGTCATTTGTTGGCTCATGCATCTAATGGAAAATAGAAAGCAGACAAAAGGAAGGAATAAGAGTCACTTGTTGGCTTCTACGTCCAAACAAAAATAGAAGATGAAAAGAAGGAGTAGAAGTCATTTGTTGGATCTTGCATCAAAAAAATAGAGATGAAAACCAAAATGATGGAGCTAGAGCCATCTGTGGATACCCCATTTTGTCCGATTTTGGTGTGGGACCCTTTTTGTTTGTTCGGACTTTGGAAAATATAAAGCAGAGATACTTAAGCTAGAAAAGGAGGGACAAAAGAGAAGGAAGGGGCGTCGCAGACCAATTATTCTTTCCCCTAGGTTTGCACAGAAATGACAAGTGTTGACGCTGTGGGAAGCCCTAGGTCTGCTGCCCTATAGCTTGGTAACTACTTTTCCATCAGGTTAACCAAAGTCAAGGATGATCAATTATCACCGCATTAAATAGGAATGAGAGAAGTAAACCCCTAGGGAAGCGCCGTGGCATTAATGAGCTTAGGGAAGGAGCCACCGCATTAATGTGGGGAATCTCCTTGAAGATATTCGTAATGATGACTTGAGCATGGAGCGGCCTATAAAAGGACCCAAAAGCGAAGAAGGAATAGAAGGAACATGGAATCTAGAAAGAGGAAGGAAGGATTACTTTGAAAATCCATACTAAGGCTCAAGGGACTTGAGATAATTTAAGAGTATTTCTAGAAAAGAGAGAGAAGAATTATGTGGAGGAAGAAACAGAACCCTTCAGAGATCTCAAGTTCCATAAAGAAATACTTCCTGGATACTAGGTTGGTTGTTGAATTCTTAAACAAACATATCTAACCATTTCCCAACTTATAAGTAGACCTATCAGTGCTAAGTAGTGAGCTGATTCTGAATCTGCTTCCTTTCGAACCCAAGTTGGCTCCTTGTCGGCACATGGCGAAACCGAGATGGTCTTGATTTCTCTTCTTACTACCAAATACTTAGCCAACACCTAGTCGGCACTCGCCTAGTTGAGACAATATCGGCCCTTCCCTTCCCAGCATACGATGTAGCTGACACATAGTCAGTGCTCCGACTAGGTCGAGATGGTTTCGGCCCTTCTTCTCATTTAGTCGTCTCTATCTAGAATTATATAAACTTTGATTTCTCTATGCAATAGGAGATACGTAAGAGCAAGAGGCAACTCTTGTCAAGCTATCCATCCAAAAAACCAAAAAAAAAAACATCCCCTATCCTTTCCCTATAAATATATATCATTAGAAAAGTATAAACTATAACGTAGAAGTTACTTTATGTCATGCATCTAGTTAGGATAACTACCTTTATGGTAGACGTGGTGGGATTCTAGTAATCCCTATGCGTAACCAACTCCCAAGCCCAAACTTTGATTTCCATACCTGCCTTATCCAACCCAAAGGTTTTCTAGTATTTCCCATAAAAATGCCAATGTCAATTCCATTTTCCTTGTTCGTTCAACAAGAGGAATTTGGATTCTAGACTATTTTTTGCCAACTTCGTCACTACATAAGTTGCAACAGATGGCAACTCCACTGGGGATATTTTTTAGAGAGTCAAGCCTAGAGTTAGGTGCATGACATAAATGACTGCTTTGTAAAGCTTTTGCTTCTCATTTTTTTTTATACTTTATATATGCTTTGTGGAATTTACATGTATTGTTACTGCATGCAATAGCTTGAACATTAGGATAAACAACATGCAAATATATCTTTGTTAGATTTGCAGGGTAGGGCTAAGATGATGCATAATGCACTATAGAATGCACCTTGAGAGGGGCCTTATACTTGGGTCTGTGTAACTCAAGGAGTGAAGGATGAGCAGTGGTAGTCATTTTGGGGATTCCTCCCTACTTGGACATCACGGAAGTTCCATCAAGAACATGATCCTATTGTAAATATCCATATCTGGGATACGCTTCCTATTTATGGGGACTTTGCAACAAGGGAATTAAGTTTTGGAGGCCAAAGTGAGAAAATAGAATCATTCTCATTGAAGTGAGGAACCCTGCACACAACTAGAGTTGATAGATTTGGGTTGAACCACCGAAATAGATAACAGTTAAAAGGAAAAACCAAAGTTGTTGTCTCCAAAGGCTTGGATGAGCACAAAACATGTTACAGCTAATAGCTAACAACTAACAACAATGAAAATCAAAGGGTGGCAATAAGGTTATTTTGGTTTCTAAAGGTTTCAAGTGCTACCAAAGGGGATTTATTTATAGGTGTGAATACTTAATTTTGTCTTACCCTTTTTACTCAAAATATTCAATATAAGAAGTAAATATGTCAAATTTTAAAAAGGGAAAAATAATAAATAACAATAAGAATTCCCTAGTCCAACCCTTTTGTTGTGCGTCCAAAGGGCTTAGCCCTTTTCTGTGCATCCAAAGCAAGAGTCTAGTTCTCCCTAGCCTAACTTCCTCTATTGTGTGTCCAAAACAAAAGTCTAGTTCTCTCTAGTCCAACTCCCTCTCTTGTTAAGCAATTGGCTTGGATATTCTTTGCGACTATACTTTGCCAAGCACTTACCTTTCACCAATAATCCAGTCTATCACAAAGGAAAAGAGCAAGTGGACGATGTGTTTCTTTGAGCGGTAGTTTATGCTGTGCATTACTTTGCATTGTAGTTGAGCATCCAAAGGAGATGCATCCCTCTTCTTCTTTCCTCTCTTCACATCTACACTCCTCTCATCACGTCTATGCTTCTCTACTTTGGTCTCTGCAATTCCTACTACCAAGTCACTAGAAAACTTGTTGTCATGTTTTGTTTTCTGAAAGCTTATTACCAGTGGCCAACTTGCAAGGAAAAACAGCCAAGTTGGATTAAAAATCAATTTGTGAATACCTATAAATTGTACATGAACTAGGTTCACAGGAGAGGATTTTTAGGAGGGAGAAATTGAAAGAATTGGGAGAGAAAATTTGGAAAAAGAAAGGACGTTAGAAACTAGGAAAAGACACAAAGAGAGACAAAGAAGGTGACACGTAAAGGAATCTAAGTACAAAGGAAGTCACTTTTCATGAAGCTTTAAGTAATAAAAGAGCTTACAAAACTGTGAAAGATAGAGCCATCTAGGAGTAGCCACACGAAAGAATAAATTGGTACCACTAATCTCATGGATATAGATTTGTTTGAGCATTTGTGCATGAAAAACTTGTTATATAGTTTGTTCTGCTTTGCATAAACTATGTTTTGCTCCTTTGGATGCGTCCATACTTTTTGGGCGTTGATAGTCCCTTTGGATCCATACTCTTTGGATGTTGATAGTCCCTTTGGACATTGAGGTCTTTAGGACACCCATCTAGGAAGCCCTATGTACTTCTATTTTATTTTCTTTTGTTACAACCTTTCTTGGATGCATATGTTCTTTGGACGCTCATATAGACATTCCTCTCCATTTTGCAGACTTGTTTTGGATGTTAAGGCTCTTTGAACGTCTATTTGGGTAGTCTTTCCATTTGCATTTATTATTTACTTTGTGTTATAATCTAGCTTTGGACACACAAACTCTTCAAATGCCTATATGGACAGTCCTTTCCATTTCCATTTATTTACTTTGTTTTACAATATTGCGTTGAACGCACAAACTCTTTGGGCATCCATCTAGGCAATCCCTTCCATATCCATTTATTTGCTTAATGTTACAGTCTTGCTTTGGACGCCCGTTTGGGCAGTCCCTTCCATTTCCATTTATTTTTTTTAATGTTATAGTCTTACTTTGGATGCACTAGCTCTTTAGACACTTCTGTAGAAAATCCCCTCCATTTTCATTTACTTGCTTAGGGTTACAGCCTTTTTTTAAAGGCACAAGCCCTTTAGACATTCATTTGAGAAGTCCCTTCCATTTCTATTTATTTACTTTGTTTTGCATTCTTGTTTTGGATGCTAAGGTTCTTTTGATGCCTATATGGTCGTTCCCTTCCATTTTCATTTATTTACTTTGTGTTGTAGTCTTGCTTTAGATACACAAGCTCTTTAGATGTACATCTAAACATCTCTTCCATTTTTATTTATTTACTTTGTATTGTAGTCTTACTTTGGATGCACAAACTCTTTAGATACCCATCGGGGTCCCTTCCATTTCCATTTATTTGCTTAGTGTTACAACTTTGCTTTGGACGCATAAACTCTTTGGACGCTCATCTAAGCAGTCATCTCCATTTCATTTATTCGCTATATATTGAAGTCTTACTTTGGACACATAGGCTCTTTGGAATCCTTGGGCAATCCTTTCCATTTCCATTTATTTACTGTGTTGCAGCCTTGCTTTTGACACACAGGCTCTTTGGACACCCAAGAAGTCCCCTCCATTTCCATTTATTTTCTTTATGTTACAACCTTGCTTTGGACACATAGGTTCTTTGGATGCCCTTTTGGATAGTCCCTTCCATTTATATTTATTTGCTTAATGTTACAACCTTTGGATGCAGAGGCTCTTTGGATACTCATTTAGTTAGTCCTTTCCTTCTTCATATAGCCACCTACTTTTCCAACCTTTATTTTGGACACATAATTGTCTTTGGACATAGTCCCCTTTGGACACAATCCTTTATGGACATTGAGGTCCATTGGATACCCATCTAGGTAGTCCATTTCCATTTTGTTTATTTACTTGTTGATCCATCCCTTGCTTTAGAGGCAAAGTCCATTGAATGCTCATATGGGAGGTCCCTCTCATCCTAGTTTATGCTTGTTAGGTTCGTCCATATCCTTTGGATGGTGGGGACCTTTGGATGTCTCATTTGGACACTAGAGTCTTTTAACAACTCCTCTTTTTTTTATTAATTTATATTTTTAGTTCATTTATAACCTTTGGATGCTAGAGCCTTTGGACGATTCTTTCTCCTTTTTGTTAATTTAACTTTTTGGTTCATATCCTTTGGATGTCCCTTTTGGACACTGGAGCCTTTGGACGACTCTTGGGTCCTTTAGACGACTCTTGGATCCTTTAGATGCTCCTTTTGGACAACTCTTGGGTCCTTTAGACACACTCCAAATCAGCAAGCTCGAACCTTCTTTTTTCTAAATTGTGTTTGCTCCTAAATAATCCTAAAGTAGTAATAGAAAATGTTCAATAATAACATTCTTCAGTTAACAATAACATTCTTTAGTTAACAGAGAAAGTGATAAATTAGATGTGACATCTTATTTATTATGGAGTTGTAGGACACAAGCAACGACAACTCAATGGTTCTAAACCTCCTCTAGCATAAGAAATCAAAACTAAATAATGAATTGGTTTATAAATACACATATGTCAATTTCAGGATATATGAACTACGATAGTTCAAAAATCCCAAGAGTCTAATAAAGATAAAAACCAGATGCACAAACATTTTCTATCCTGTAAACCTGCGTAATTCTGATTTCTTTATTACACCTAAGGATACGTAGGAGTATGGGACCACTTATGTCGAGCCCAAGATACTAAAAATAATAAAACACTCCCTTTATAATGATAAAATCTAATGTGTTTTACAATAATTTATTTATTTTAAGATGGGACAAATACTTTAAAAGTCATAAATAATTTACTTAATTAATAAAAAGTAATTATTTGTAATGGACTTTGTAGGGTATTAATACTTTCCCTACACGTAATGGACTTTTGAACATAAAATATGATTCCATAGACCATTCTTTTTTCTTTAAAGGTTTTTTCAGTGTTTTCCATAATAAACATTGGTACCGACTTCATCTCTATTTCATCTATCTTTATTCCATTGCATTTCTACTTTTATTTAGAAGGATAGGGTTTTAAGGGCATTTTGGGAAAAGCAGTTTATTGCCTAGTGGGTAATGACAATAGCAATCATAAAGGATTTTAGGGATTTTTTGAGATTTTTTGGGCGACATCTATGGAGCTTCATGCAAAACTCTAGTTGGTTGAGGTTTTATCTTGAAAAATGTATCATCACACAAAAAAATGTGTCAACAGCACCAAATCAACTAAACTTTATTGAAAAGTGTTAACAACTTCTTTTTGTTAATTCTTAGTATTTTACTCAACTCGAGTAATCACTTTAAAAAATAAATCATCTTGATATACATGTTATTGATCATTCTAGCCATGATTTAAAAAAAAAAACGCACAACACTACATTTTTTTTATTTCTCTTTTTCAACAACAATTAAATTTAATTATCTTTTAAATTACTTAATCATTCAATTAAACACGTACAGAAGTATGTCGGTGATGCAAAATATTCCTCCCAATGACACCACTGTTGTCACCACTGTTGTCGTACAACTCCCTCCTGAACAAATTGATACCTTTAAATGTGATGACAGCACCCTCGCTCACAATAAAACTGTTCATGTTTCCAGAAAATGTTTCAAAGACTTTATCTACAATAGCGACTACCTCTTCCCTTTTTACCCTCCCTAAACACAATGAATGATAACATTTTTGCCTATATTTGACAAAACTAGTTATAAAACTAGCAAGTAACTAAAAAATGGTCATTGAAATTTGTTATGTTAGCTTATTAAATTATAAGTATTTTGTAAAATTATATATTGAAGCAATTGATAAATGTGAAATGATAAAAATAGACATATTTAAATGATATTTTTATATTTTTTTAATTTTATTTTTACGTTAATTAGCTCGTTGTGAATATATCTTCATCTTGAAAATTTTTATTGGCTTTGAAAACAGAAAATTGGAAAATTTTACAAAGTAACATTGCCCTTATATGACTTTGCCGGAAGAAAATAAAGAAATATTTGAAAAAAAAAAAACTCGAGTCTTCGCATTACGTGAAACAATATAAATGTTGAAATATTTGTATAGCAGCATGCATGGCCCCTTAATGACTTTGCTGGAACAAAACAAAGAAAGATTTAGAAAAAACTCGAGTCTTTGCATTACGTTAGGAAATAAATGTGAAAGTTTTTATGAAGTGACATCACCATATATGACTTCTAAGGAACAAAAAAAAAAAAAAAAACTCCAGTCATCGCATTACGTTAAACAATAAATCTGGAATGTTTTAGTGACTTTGTAGAAACAAAACAAAAAGACTTAGAAAATTCCAGTCATCGCAATATGTAAAACATTAAATTACTAAACTTGATATGTCACTCATCATGTATAAAAAGTTTTAGGCACCAATTTTTTTTAATTTAATTAAATTGTACTGATAATATAAATATTTTTTTACGTGTAATAATAAATTGTCGCATATATTAAATTTATTAATTTTTATAATATTTATTTTAAAGTTATTTTAATTATTTAATAATACAACAAAATTCAGATTAACAATGCACGATGAAAATCAAACTCAGAAATTTTCCTCCCTTCAATATAACATTTATTCATTTTCAATATATGAATACATTTATTTCAACCAATGTACTTCATTCAATTCAATTAAAGGACACATTCATCGAATCAAGTTCCATTTCTTAACCAATTCGTATAAAGAATTAAAATTTTAAAATGGGAAAAATAAGAATTAGCACTTTTGTCTTGGGTTAGACACAACTTAATCTCTACGCGCTGTACAAAAGTGTATTTTAACCATTAAATTTTTTAACGCATGCAAATTATATAACCTCTTTGTTAAATTTAATTTCTATTAAAAATTTGAAGACTCGGTCATATAATTAACACATGGATAATTTGTTTTCAAAATTATACCTGGGAAAAAGAATAAATTAACATCTTCAAAATGTTAATTAATATCCAAAATTCATCAACATATCTTGTGCTGCCTTTGCCATGTTCTTAATTAATTTTTTATGAAATTAAATTTGAATTTTTTGCAGAATGTCAGTTTTGGATGTTCAAGAGATTAAAATAATTTATAATTATATTTTATTGGGTGAAACAAGAGATTTTAATTAACAACGTGTTTTAAATGAAGAAGGGTTTTAAATGATTTAAACAATTCAATTCATAATTTTTGAAAAAGAAAATGAAAATTTGTAATTAACTTTTAGGTAAAACAAAAATGATGGAATGACTTGGTAATAATAATTAAAAATTTTAAGGGACTAAATTTAAGCAAAAAAAATATATTGAGAGAATAAAATTAATTTCAGACTAAGGACCCTATAAAAGTATAATTAAACATGAATATAATATTTAAGTGTTAAATAATTAAATATTTAATATTGCAACCAAATTAATTACAATACGTTAACATAAATATAAAAAGAGAAACAAAATAAATATCATTAAATGACTTACGGAAAGAAAATAATTTACAAACAAATATGTTAAATGAAAAATTACTTAATTAGACTTTTAGTTCTCCTTTTATTATGATTTTGTAAATTTAGTCTTTTTATTTTTTTTACGAATTTGATTTTTCAATAATTTAATGTAATTTTTTCAATTTGCATGTTAACTTAATAAACGAATCAAAATTACATAATTAAAGTAGCGAAAGATCAAATTTAAAAATAAAAGTAAAAATATCAAATTTACAAAATGAAGAAAATGAGGAGCCCAAAAGTAAAATTGGGAAAACAAAAAATAAGAGAAGGACGCTTCACAAAGTAAGAGAAAGGGGTGAATAAAACCTAAAAAAAAATTAAATTTTTTTTTGGCAAGATTTAAATAAAATTAACCGTGAAAATGAAAAAATAATTCAAGTTCTAAACCAAAACAAAATGTGTACATATAAAAATAAGCTAATTCGATGAAAGTTTTACTTAAATAGATTTTACTTGTTTGAAAAATTAATTGAAGATTATGTCTAGTGTGTTGCTTGTTATAGATGTAATTTTTATATTTGATATGACTTATTTGAATGTTAAATACTTATTTTATATTTAAGTTTTTATATAAATCTAACTTCTTTTTACTTAATTAAAAGGTTAAACGTCCAATGGAAAAATTCTATAAAAAATTAACTATATAATCTATAAAAATTAAAATCTATTACTCAAAGAATAAGATAAAGATGAAAATAGGTGGACTATATTTTATAACAGTGATGTCTAACATGTTTATATATTATTATAAGTTTTTTTTAATATATAATATGATTTTTATAATAATTTATTTAAAAACTTATTTTGTAATAAGACTTTTAAATAAAATATAAATTTATTTTTTAATATTTTATTTTTATACAAATCAACGTACTTAATATTTTAAAAATAATTATATAATTTTAATATATTATAAAAAGTTTAATATAAGAATAATACTAAGAAACAGCACTATAAATAAAATGCAAGAATGTATACTGTTGTTTTTACATGATATGAAGTTATTAAATATATCTTATTTTAATACATTAAGTTAATTTAAGAAGATAAAAATTAATTGACTTATTATATTTTTCATGTAATAAATACCTTTTTCATGAAAAAATAAGTCTATCCTAAATAATCCCTTGTTTTATTTGAGACTCAAACAGGATCGTTATTAAACGATTAATTTAAATAAATATATATTGTTGTGCCCACTGATAAAAAGTTAATTGGGCACAAAATTCATGCTATTAGTTAGTAATGTCAAACAACATTTAATAGTATATTGAAATGTTAGGGAAATTGCTACGCAGTTGTTATTACGTCTTGGTGAACACAAGGTAGCATGATTAAATAATTTCAACTTCATTTTAATTAATTTGATTTTTTTATCCATTCAAATTGAAAATTGTATTACGATATTCGTACAGTATATTCAATTAATTAAATTAGATCTTACCTCTCATTTTAAAAGACTAAAGAAAAGTATGGTAACCAACACGAGCTTGAAATTTTTATGTTAAATGACAACTCTATTTTAATAATATCCCATAAGAAAGATTCTAAATACCCAATTAATTGTCGTATAGAAGATTTTGAAGATTTTGACAAAAAAAAAAAATTAACATGAACTTAGATTTTTTTATGCTAAATGACAACCCTATTTTGATAATATCTCGTAAGAAAAATTCTAATGGAAGGAAAAACGCTTATGTGGGTAGATAATCTTCATATTGTTTAAGTTAATTCAAGATTGATAAAACTAGATTAATTAATTATACATTTATTTCTGTCTCATATTATTTATCTTTTTGAGTTAATATACACTTCTTTAAAAAAAATTATTAATTACGCAAAATTTGATTATAAATAAGTAAGATTTAGAGTTTAAAATTTAGAAGATATAAACTTAAATCATGCATCGAAATAAATCTTGAAGGTCCTATTCAAGTATTCTCCGCTACCCTTAATTTCCACATTATGACTTTGTGTGCTGACAGCTCCAATAATGACTCATTCTTGTGGATAGATGCTAATCAACATATGCATCACTATAAATAACCATATCATCATTAATTAGACAAGAAATAAAATAATAATATTATACTTCTAACTACAATCACAAATGCTCATTTAGGTCTTAAACACTTTAAATCAAACAATTAAAGGTCTCCATAGATTACTAATCATTCTTAAAACTTTTCGTAAATTTTAAATTTAATGCGATTAAATTGTTGTTTACGCGTAGTACATATTATTAAATTTTATGCGAAATTTTTTAAGATTTTATTTAGAAATTTAATAAAAAAATTGTATTCATATATGTAGTATTTCAATAAAATTTCAAGAATTAATTAATTTTAAAATATCTTTAATTTCATTATTAATCACTGAAGTTCAAATTTTATTCTAGGAACTCTTAAAGCTTTTTAGCTTGAAATATTTTATGAAAATTCAAAATTATAATTATCTTATACTAGGTAGTTTTACATAATTTTCTGAGGCTTTTAATAATGAAAAGACAAATTTTCCATTATAATAAATTAATTTGACTATAATCTTCATAATTATTTTATCTTGTGTCTGAAATTATTAATTCTTCCTTCAAATATGACTCGGCTAAGTTATTTATGATTAAATTATCTATTTCAAATGAAATTATTTTAATTAGGGGAAATTACAGTTTTACCTTAATTGACCATTTTTATTATAATTAATGCTCATCATAAATTCTTTTAACTTCAAAAATTATTTTCTCTTCAAATCAGACTTATTAAAATTCATTACAACTAAAATTAATTATTTCCTTCGTGATGTTAATTTAGTTTGAGTGAAATTACTATATATATATATATAAAGGTATTTTTAAATATTATTTTATAATAAATTATAATTAGTTGGCTAAAAGATTCAGAAATTTCATTGGTAGGGTCAAATTAAATTTTAAAGAATTTGGTACTTTAAGGATTTTTTAATTAATTAATCAACAAAATGTTAAATGATAGTGGGAAGCATTTTTGAGTCAGATCCCATTACCCATTATTTTATCGGAAAAGGAAGGTAAAAAGCTTACGCTGTTTAGAATTCAAACTTTAGGATGGTTTGATTGGTAGTCGTGATTAATTAAAAAGCATATTCTAGCTTGGACGATGGAGATGGAGTCTTTCAACGACTCTTAGGTCTTTTAAATATTATTTTTTTTGGACGCATCTTTAGTTTATGGATGGATTGGATTGGTTTTTTTAAACAATTTTTAGTATCTTTAGACGACATCTTACTCATGATCTTTTAATCTGTTTGTTGTTGTTAAGTCATTTGGATGGATAAGATCCTTTGGACACTTACTTTAAAATAAAAGTTATTAAAGTTAAAAAATATATAAACAATTTCTTTGTAACTTTTATCAAATTCAAAACAAAAATAATCACAATCTCTTCTTTTGAAATAATAAATGTGTTAAATAATAAAAATATTCATAAGAACAATCTTATTTTTTAGAGGTAAAAATAATATTTTTAAAGTTATATTAATTTTACATATTTAATTAAAAATAAATTATCCAATATAGTAAGATAGTAACACTTTCTTTACACGAAATTTACTCGAAAGTTCCAAACAACATTTTGTTTTATTCTTTAAAAAGTTTTATAATATTTTCTTATGAAAATATTAAGGAACTTTGTTTCTCTTTAAAATCTTCTTTTATTGCCCACTACCACCTCAATCACGACTATATATATATATATATATATATATAGTAAAATTCTTTGTAAATTAAAAAATAAATTTACATAATAAATTATAATTAGTTGGTTAAAAGGTTCAGAAATTGCATTGGTAGGGTAAAATTAAATTTTACATAAATGATAGTGGGAAGCGTTTTTGACTCAGATTCCATTACTCATTACTCATTGTTTAATGAGAAAAGGTCGGTATAAACTTATGGTGTTAAGAATTGAGATTTGAGGTTGGTTAGATTGCCAAAAATTTTAAGAAAAATATTTAATTAGTCAAAACTATTAAATATGATCAACGCAAAACTAACCCATCCTTATTTGTATTGATAGAGAATGAAAAATAATAATAATAGTAAATAAAAGGGGTTGACTGCCGTGAAAAGAGATTCATTATATATAATATCATGAATTAAAATTTAAATTTATATTAAAAATTATTTAAATTTAATATTTTATTATGTCTCAAACAGAATTTATTTGTGAAAAATAATAATTATTACAAATATAGTTTAAAAAATTTATACTATAAATATTTTCTAATTAAATTTGTACCTAAAAAAATAGAAAATTAAAGGTTGTCTTGTCAACATTTTAAGAAGAAGAATTATTTACACAAACTCTTTTTTTTTTTAAATAGGTAACTAATCAAGACTTTTTAAATAAACTTTTCTTTAAGTATTTTAAAAGGGAAAAATAAGAAGGTAAAACATGTTGATTTTTTAAAATTAAAATTAATTTATATAGACTTTAATTTAATAGAAGTGTTTTTGTTGAATTTTTCAAAAACAAATTAGCATGTAGGAGTTAATTTTAACTTATAAGATAAGCTTAATTCACTTTTTCTTGTTTTTCTTAAAAATATTTATAGAAAAGTGTATCTAAATCGATTATACATCATTTTCATTATGAAACTTATTTGTTTACTTTCTTTTTGGTAGCGTTTCTTTTTCATTCACATTAATTACCTCACAGAGTATTTCTCCTCTTTATGAAATTTTCTATTAAGCTAAACAATAGAATTTAAAAAAAAAATCCACATAAAATTTCTATATAACTTGAAGTGATCAAGCTAAACATGAAACTCTACGTCTTTGGTAATGGTACTCAACGCATATGTATCGTCCGTAAAAGTCTGAAATTCTTAATATTTTTCTTCATTGAAGTTCATTGTTGCTAATATTTTTAACTTCGCATGTGTCAAGGATTTTGTACATACAGCTTTCCTAATGTTTTCTGAATATCTTCATTTTATTTGTTGGATTTGAAAACAGACAATTGGGAACTTTTATAATGTAACATTGTCCCTTATATGACTTTGCTGGAACAAAGCAAAGAAGACTTAAAAAAGACTAAAGTCATCACATTAAGTAAAACAATAAATGTGGAAATTTTTATGAAGGTGGAAAAAAAAAACTTTAGAAGACTTGAGTCGTCGTGGAGATTTTTAGAAATTAAAGTGGCATGGCCCTTTGTATGACTTCGTTGTAACAAAACAAAAAGATCTAGTAAGTATAGTCATCGCCGAGTAAACTTGTTATTTCATACCTGCATCATGTATAAAAAGTTTTATGCACTAATTATTTTATTTTAAGTATAATAATTAATAATGTAAAATTTATACTATTTATATCATCCAATTATAGATTCTCGTGTACAACGAAATAGTTTAATTTTATAATAATTATTGAGCTCAAATATATTTTATTGATTCAATTTAGGTAAGTTTATTTTTATCGTTAAATTTAAAAAGTGATTGTTTTGGTTTTCAAAATTTAAAAATATTTCTTTTAGTCTTTCATCATTAACTATGATATACTTGTTATTGTGATTACTGACATCACGTAGAGATGATAATGTGTAAAGCCTAGGTAAGGTATTTTGGTGCTTGTTTTATAACCGCAATTTAAAAAAAATTATGTTATCATACTCATATTTTTGAATAGTAACTTTAATTATCTAAATACTCATATTTATATCTGTTAAACATATTTTTATTAACTATAAAAATTGATAAATAAAAATAATAATTAAAAATATAATAGTAATTAAATTAAAATTTTATTAAAAATTTGTTTATAAAACATAATCATGATCCTAAAATTACAAAAATTACAAAAATTAAATTCTATTAAAAAAACTTTTACAAAACATAACAATTACTTATAAAATATTAGAAATGTTATAATAAACTTTCACAATAACACATTTGTGAAATTTCAAGTGCCGACCTAGCCTATTTAAAGGTCTCACCTAATCTCCTGAAAACCTATTCACTTGACATGTTTTAAGTAAGGTTTATAGGTAGGCTGATAGGTCATAGTAACGAACTAGGTTACCAATTTGATGGATGAAAATTAAACTCACATACTATGAATGTAATGTTGTCTTATGATGAGGAGTCCAAGTTATGAATTTGTCGTTTGTACTATGTGATTTTTTTTTGGCTCTATTACAGTTCATACTCAACATTTCTAAAGAAATAAACACCACACAACTTCTATGTGAAAGTGGACAAAGGCACATTAAGGTTGATGACAACATCATGTCCTAGTAAAGAAATTGAATACAATGTTTACATGTGTTGGATTGTTATTTGTTTTAGCTAATCTAGGTTTTAATTAGAGAAAGTATAAAAAACACATTGAAGTACAAATGATTTCAAATGAAAACTATTTTATTAAAAAATATTATTAATAATTATATGACTTAACTATATATATATAATTTATAAAAATATAATATAAATATAAAATTATTTATATAAACATGATATAGCCCATTAGTCTTAATAGATTTTTTTAAGTTTGAAGCTAAACCTTTTTACCAAGAAAGATTGCACTTCGATACACAATAACAAGTATTTGTCAAGAACAAAACCAAACTTTTCCAAGAATTTCTTCATCCAAAGCAACTATTTGCATGCTTCTGTAATGACAATAAACTCTGCCTCAATAGTGTATAAAGAAATATACTTTTGCAAACTTAATCAAAGAGTCTGAAGTCGATTTTCTAGAATCAATATCTCTAGCCATATTTGAGTCTGAGTATCCCACCAATGTAGGCTTATCACCTCCAAAATAAAGCCTCATATAACTAGTACCATGAAGATACTTCAAGATCCATTTCAAAGCATTCCAATGCTCTCTACTTGGAATAGACACAAATCTACTAACAATACAAATAGCATGTGCAATATCTGGTCTTGTACACACCATTACATACATCAAACTACCAACTACAAATACATAAGGAACACTACTCATATTAGTCTTCTCAATTTCATTTGAAGGACTATGTGTACAACTCAATTTAAAAATGAGTAGAAAGAGGAGCTCTCACTGCTTAAGCATTTTCTATATGGAACCTCTACAACATCCTTTTAATATAATGTTCTTGTGACAACCAAAGTTTCTTTGCTTGTCTATCACGAGTGACTCTTATACCAAGAATTTGTTTAGCAGCACCTACTTCTTTCATAGTAAATAACTTGCTTAATTGCTTCTTCAACTTGTTAATTCTTAAGACACTTTTCCCAATAATAAGCATGTCATCAACATACAACAAAATAATGAAGTCATCATAAAAAATTTTCAAACAAAAACACAACGATCAAAAATAGTCTTCTTGTAACCTTGCTCACACATAACTGACTTAAACTTCTTATATCACTATCTTGCAGTCTACTTTAGACCATACAAACTCTTTATGAGCATGCACATATAGTCTTCTTTTCTACTAATCTAAAAACCATTAGGTTGCTTCATATATATCTCTTCTCCAAATCACCATAAAGGAAAGTTGTTTTTACATCCATCTACTCAACCTCCAAATCAAAAGTAGCAACTATACTTAGCAGAATTCTGATAGATAACATATTCACCACATGAGAGAAAATCTCATTGAAGTCAATACCATTTTTGTCTGCAGTCTTTCACTACTAATTTGGCTTTATATCTTGGATATGCGTAATTACTCTCTTGCTTTACCCTGTAAATCCACCTATTTTCCAAGACCTTCTTGTCATTAGGTAACTTCACCAAATCGTAAGTGTGATTATCATGCAAAGACTTTATTTCATCTTACATTGCATCCAACCACTTTTGCCTCTCTTTACTCTCCATGGCCTCCTAGTAACACTTAGGTTCTTCTCCATCTATCAAGGTCACATACTCATAAAAAATATACCTTATATGATTGTCTCTGTCTATTAGACCTCTTGAGTTGAACTAGAGGTTGTTCAGGAGCATCACCCAGATTCTCATCTTGTGACATCTCTTATTCCTTTTCAATATCATCATCAGGAGGAACATCAAAATCATCTCCAAGTTGTTGATCATCAACATAATTATGTTACTCATAATTCTGAACATTATTCTCAACAGTATCCAAATCATGTACAAGCATCCGAACTTAATCAATTTCAAATAAACTATTATCTTTCTTAGGTGTAGTCTTCTTCACCTTATCAATGTCTTTAATGGTTTGGTCTTTCATGAATTGCACATCACTTCTGACAAGTTTCTTCTCAATAGGATCATACAGCCTATAATCATACTCATCTTGACCATACCCAATGAAGATACACTACCTAGTCTTCATATCGAACTTGCATCTTTCATCCTTTGGAATATGCACAAAGGTCTTGCAATTGAAGACTCATAAATAATCGTACTTGACATCTTTGCCAAACCAAATCTTGTTTGGCACCTCAGTATTCAAAGAAACTGTAGGATTGAGATTAATAACATGCACTGTCTCACCTAAAAATGCTTAGGTAACTTTGCTTCAAAAAACATACACCTAACTCTCTCAATCAATGTCTTATTCATCCTCTCTACTAAGCCATTCAACTGAGGAATTTTAGGAGGAGTCTTTTCATGTCTGATACTATCCTTCTTGCAATATACATCAAATGGTCCACAATAATCACTATCATTGTGAGAACGAATACATTTCACATTCTTACCTTATTATCTCTCAACCAAAGCCTGAAATTATTTAAACTTCTCCAACACTTGGTCCTTTGTCTTTAAAGCATAAACCTAAAGCTTCCTAGAACAATCATCAATAAAGGTAACAAAACAAAGTGCACAAATGACTTTACCTTCAATGGACCACAAACATCAGAATATACCAATTTTAGCAACTCTAATCTATTTACTAGCTATGCAATGAGAACACTTCTCAAACTCTACATTCTCCAATCTTGGAAGCATATCCTTTTTGGCTAAACAATTCAACCATTTTTCAATAATATGACTAAGCTTTCGGTACCACAAAGATGCCTCCATATCTATGGTGTTCACACTATCTTTAGCAACCAAAGCTTTTGTCCAATCAGTTTAGAAATTTTCTCCCCTTTGGCTACAATCAAGTTACCTTTGGCTACAACCAAATTACCTTTGGTGAGTTTCCATTTTCCATAACCAAAGTGATTATCATAACTACCATCACAAAGCATATGCATAGATATTAAGTTAAAATGAAAATCTGGAGCATGTTTGACTCCTCTAAGCCATAACTGTACTCCCATGTTGGTTTGTAAGCAAACATCACCAACACCAATCACCTTGGTCATACCATCATTACCCATATTCAGAACTCCAAAATCACCTAAGGTGTAAGATGTAAAGAATTCATTCCTTGGTGTAACATGTAGTGTAACACCACTATCAATAATTCTCTTTTATATCAAACATTATTTTTCAAGTTTAATTTTGTAATATATGAATTAAGTATAAAAAGAATTTGTTCTCGGCCGAACCTAAAATTCATTTCGTATAATGATCTCGATTCAAAGTGATGGATCAGCACAAATTCTAAAACGTTGAATGAGTACACATAAAATTGTTTAACAGAAAATAATTCTCATAACTGGATTTGTTTTTGAATAGTTATGGTTCTCGTCGTGCTCAAGTCATTTTTCATAATTTCTTTAGATCCATTGTGTTTTCTTCAAATTTTATGAGATTTATTTATTTTTCATATTAAAACACATTTCGTGGGACATAATAAAAAAATGGCTTCAAATAGAGTTATATATATATATATATATATATATATATATATATATATATATATAAAAATAAATATAAATTTTAAAGTAATTATTACAAAAATAATTTTTCATACTAAATTATAGAGTGAACTATCAATTTAGTTCTTCAAATTTACCTAAAATTAATAAAATAAAAAATAGTATCTCAAATTGTATTATTATTCAATTTGGTCCTTGAAATTGTAATAAATTATAAATTAAATTAAATTAGTCCTTAAAACATAAATAAAATGTCAAAATGATCTCTATAATTATAATTATCTACCAACTTAGTCTTTAAAATTAAAATGGACAATCAATCCCTAAAATTAAAATTGAATAATAATATGTAATTTGAGGGATTATTTTATTAGTGTATTAATTTTAAGAACTAATTTAATAAATTATTACAATTTTAAAAACTAAATTAGTAAGTTAAAAGGTTCTGAAATTGCATTAGTGGGGTCAAATTAAATTTTAAAGATCTGGTACTTTAAGGATTTTGTAATTAATTAATCAACCAAATCTTAAATGATAGTGGGAAGCATTTTTGACTCAGATCCCATTCATTACCCATTATTTTATCAGAAAAGGTAGGTAAAAGCTTACAGGGTTTAGAATTCAGACTTGAGTTTGGTTAGATTGCTAGTCGTGATTAATTAAATAGCCAAAACCTTATTTGTGTTGATGGAGAAAGCAGAAAATAAAGTGGTTGACTACAGTGAAAGAGATTAATTAAGCATAATACAATGAGTTAAAGTTTAAATTTATATTAAAATATTTAAATTTAATATTCGAACATGTCTTAAATAATATTATTTCTAAAGAATAATAATAATAATATGATTTAAAAAAAATTGTTATAAATTATTCTAATTAAATTTTTGTTTAAAAAAATAGATGTTATTCGCACAAACTATTTAAAAAAATATATGTAACTTAACAAAAGTTTTATTTTTGTTGATAAATTCTTATTTTAAGAAGTTTAAGAGAGAAAATAAGAAGATAAAAATATATTGAATTTTTTAAAATTAAAAATAACATATTCGCTTTAATTTTAATAAAAATTATTTCATTTAATTCCTCACGAAGTTAAGTTAACGGATATAAGTTTATTTTAACTTATAAGATAAATTTAATTTTTTCTTCAAAAATATTTATAAAAGATTTATCCATAACGTAAGTTTGTTTAGGCATCATTTTCATTATGAAAATTTTCTGTTTATTTTAATTTTCGGTAAAGCTTCTTTTTCATTTGTCACAACCTAAATTGTGGCGCAACATAAGATGGGCCAAAATGGTCCTTGTTACTTGGCGACTGAAACGAATTTGGCCACTAAAAGTCGTCATTGACATTTTGGTTTAGGAATGCCAAAAAACCTGATGGAAAAGGCTAGTCTATGAATCAGAGTTATGGATTCGAGAGTTGATTATGTGTAGGGATTATAGGGTGTCCCAACACATCTATCACCTGATAGTTATCCTCGACTAAACGCAAAGGAGGAGAAAAGGATGCTCATGCTTAAGGGTTATTGGGCTTCCAGAGTGGTAATGATAAAGACAGAGTGTTTTTTATTTTTTGAATTTTAAGACTTGATAGGAGTGTGTCTCCTGTGCCTACGTACCTTGACTTTAGAGGAATCAAAATCCACATAGTTCTGCCTGATTATGGGTTTAGGGAAAGAAAAGCCGACTCGTGTCAGCCTAGCCCTATTGAGGCCAAAATGTTCTCAGCGTTGGGAAAGGTGGTTTTGAGAGGATGGACTCGTCACGTGGGGTCAAGATGAAGTTAGCCTTAGTGCGAAGATCATTAGTGGAGGGTGGGACTATTTCATCCAAGCAAGTGTGCCGAGATGATTTTGGCTAGTGAAGGACGAGATAGGTTCAAGGCTCATAGCAGGGATGTGTCATCTCGGCCATCGAGACGAGATGGACTCAGCCTTGGTAGTAGGGGATGTGATACTTGGTCTCGGTTTTACTCAAGAAAAGAGGTTTTTAACTTAGGGGATGTCTAGAAATGCGTGATACTAACCTGGTATTCAGAGAAGGTGAGCCTCTTCATCCTCTCGTTTAATATTTCCGCTTCTCCTTTGATCCGACCCTAGGATTCCCGCTTGGTTTCCTTCGTATGATCATCAGCTTTCTCTTCTTTCTCTAGCAGATGCTCTCTCACAATTTTCTCACTAGTCTTCGCTTTTCTCTCCTCAATTTTCAACCTAGAGCTCTTTGTCCCAAGGCCTTATATAGGCCCTGGAGTTGGCCGAATGTAACTCCCCATGATCTCATGATTCCCTCATGGTCATGGGGGTTATTTGGTTGTGGGAACCGACTCCACTCCCCATGATCCCATCCTCAACGTGAATCATGATGGGATCCATAAAAATGTATTAGAAACTTGCTCTGGAACAGTTTTGGGGTCTCACATCATTCACAGTTAATTACCACACAAACTTCTCTTTATGAAATTTTTTATAAAACTAAACATGAGAATCTTAAAACAAATTAATTGGAACTTTTATAAAGTAACATGGCCCTTATATCACTTTGCTAGAACAAAGTAAACAAAACTTAAAAGAAAAGACTCAAAGTCATCGAATTACGTAAAGCAATATATGTGGAAAGTTTGATGAAGGTGCGAAAACAAAGACATTGAGAAGACTTAAGTCGTCGTGGAAATTTTTATAAATTAAAGTGGCATGGCCCTTTATATCACTTAGTAGGAACAAAACAAAAACACCTACAAAAGATAGTCATCACAATACGTAAAATAATAAATGGCTTAATCTTGTTATTTCATACATCATGTATAAAAAGTTTTATGCGCTAATCATTTTTAATTTAATTAGAATGCACTAATAATATAAAAAAAAAATTATACATCATCCATTTATGTGTATGATAATATAATTGATTATTATAATAATTATTGGATGTAAATATTTTTGAAGTCTTTCAACTCATATTTAGATTAAATTTGTTTTTGTTTTTTAAATTAAAAAACAATTTCTTTGTCTCCAAAATTTAGAAATATTTATTTTAATCTCTTATCATTAACAATGTTACATGTGATATCTTTTACCCCTAATCATTTTAACTTTCAAAATATACATTCATTAAGGATTTCACATTACTTTTTCACAAACTATAATTTAAAAAAAAAAACATATTTTCCTATAGGTACTCTATATGGTCAATTTTTAACTAAAACAATTAGTAGGAGTCATAAAACTAAAACATTATTATAAAGGAATGTTACATATCCTATCAGAGTATTGATAATTGTAAATTTAGTCGTCATTTCTTCTATGAAAAATATTAGATTTTCCTAAATTAAAGTAGAACAGAGTTAGCCTAGGTCATTCTTCTCAAGGACACGTGGTTCTTGTATTTTCTAAGGTTCAAGATTGATAATGATTACTGACTGGGTATGTAGGATGTAGACTCTAACAAGAAAATTGTAAATGGGGGCAGTAAAGTAAATTGCAAGAAATGTAAAGTCTATCTAAGAATTGACAGAAAGGTAAAGAGTTACAAGTTATGTCTTTCTAACGTATATTTAAGATACCACATATAATGAGGTCAAGGAATGATTCAATTCCAATTTCTTAGCCATACCAATATATTCTAGCTAACTTGTTTCCTAAGGTGACCACCTAATGTTCATCCGTTACCGACTGAAGACTTATACAATCCAAGGCCTTGAGTAGGTAGGGATTAAGCTCGTGGTTAACATAGATTATCTAAGGATGATCTAGAGTATTACCTAGGTAGTTTCCAGCCAGACCCTAATCTAGACGTGATCTAGTCTTAACATGCACAAACATACAAATCAAGAGTAGATTGAATTTCTAAGAATTACAGGCATACAAGTGCCAAGAAACCTATACATTCATTGATTAGTTAGAGTACTGATACAAGAAGTGAATTTAATAGAAAGATGATGGTTAGATTCCTCCGACAATCGTCAACAGTAGTTGTAGTGTTCTACCTATAGTAGCCAGGATGCGGAGCGATAAGTTATCAAGTAATGTGTCAACGCGTCTTGATAGTCCCCTCTTAACAATCAGCCATAATACTAAACTCTTGTTCCTACGTTCACTCGAGACTGAGCGATCACCATACTAAAGCGTCATGGAACATAGAGGTATGAAGAGAAATTAGGCTTGGGCAATGGAAAATGCGTAGGCTGAGTGTAGTTGTATCCGATCGATCTCGCTAACTCATGGATGTTGACACACATCTCATTTATACATGTATTCCATAACTGTATTAACTATATTAATGGTCTTAACTGCTTGGTTTACTAGAAATAACGAATCTAACTACTTTTCTAACTTCTACGTGTTTAATTACATTCACACGTGCTTAAGTCTTTCTTTAGGTGGAGTCGGCCTTCTCGAGTCGGGATGGATCTAGTTCCAAATAAAAGTCGGCTCTTGGTTTGAGGTCGACTACGGAGTCGATCTGGAGGAGTCGGCTTTGTCTGGCTGAAATGACTTACTCGTTGACTTTGACTTCATTTCTTGGTCTTATCTTTGACTTGCGAAACAATACTTTGCCTCTTATTAGTTCATATCAGAAACTTTTAGCTAGGATTTGTATATTCCTTAATTAAACTTTGGAAATCTAAATTTTAGTTAACACCTGATCCTTAACTATTGTTTATATTCTATTTTACTCATCTTAAAGACCTAATAAGAGGTATAAACTGTGTATCATCAAGCATCAAATATAAAAATAAATGAAACTAGAAGAAGAACAACAATAAAATAAGGAGTCTAGTTCAACCTCATAGTCCTACCTATTGTCACCTACAAAGTGACATTCAGCCTAAACATAAACAATAACAAAACATACCTCACTTAAAGCTCATGGTATGATTTCAATATAAGTTTTACACACTCACACAATCCATTACAAGATATAAAATAAACAATTCACATATGCACACAAATGACAATAATAAACTCTTAGGACTACTCAATATACCATGTGGTACTAACTCTAATTTAAAAAAGTAGGCTAGGACTATGCAGCTCAACCTCTCTGTTGGTCGTCCCACATTAGCATGATGTCATTTAGTAGCAGTCAGGTACTATTCAGCTTGCATTTGACTTGAGAGATAAGTCACGACCATTGAAATTTTCATACTCATTAGCTATGAGGAGGTTTAGTGACATTACGACTCAAGTTCGTGTCTACTTTCTTACACAACTATTTCATGAAATGAGGACCATTCTTGCCTCCCACAGGCTAGTCACCTCATCTCACAACCCATCATAAATTAGTGAGTACCATTTTTACTTCACATAGACTAGGTTACTCACTAGACAAATATTCCTAGAGCCTATTCTTGCATCTCATAGACCAGGTCACCCTTTAAAGACATTTATCTTTATTATTTATTTTCATATCACATACCATCATTCTCAATTATTAGAATATTTTAAAAATTAAATTAGATTATTCAACAGCATATTTTAAAAATTAGTTTTCAAAAATTTATGAAGAAAAGTGCAAAATAAAATAAAATAAAGGCATGTAAATAAAATTGTCGATCATTGTTTATGTGCTAATTTCGTTAGTATTGATTTATCACACTTTGAGTCATTAATATATGCCTTTGGATGTGGTTTGGAGTCATGGGTGATGCTATTTGCAACATTTTACCTTTTACACCGTGTTAAAAAATTTATAATATTTTTGTAAACATATTTTTGGCAAAATTAGTTTCTGACAGAAAGCTAATTTTTCATCGTGCATCCTAATAAGAAACGCAAGGAAAACTATTTTTTTTTGTTGTATATCTAAATAAAATACTTAATAGAAACAAGTTCAAGACTATAATATAGCTAAGTAAAATTTTAACAACAATAATCAACACACATAAATACATAACACTTTTAAGTGATTTATTTATACAGAAACTAAGGATATTCCAACAATAGGGAAGAAGTATAACCCTACCTTAGCATTGAGTTATTTCTTACATGTAGGAAACTTACGTTGACCAGGGACTAAAATTCTCAAGGACCTGAAAATTAACAAAAGAAAGTGAGTCTTCCAAACTTAAATGAAATGAAAATATGATTGAGCTGCCCAAAATAATAAATAAATAAAATCCTATTGTCGAAATGAACAAAATTGCTCCAAGAATTTGAAATATTAAGAATAAAAATTGAATTCATATTTTGGTGACAAAAACATTCGAAGAGTATAATTTGGTCGTTACAGTTTTTTTTTTTCAAAGAGACCATCAAGTTTGAGCATCGAAGCATTTTTTATTTGTATTGTATTGTCATAGAAACTTTTCATCCAATCTTTCGAAGGTTTCACAGGATAAAGTCAAATTGGAATAATAAACTATTATTTACATAAGTAATAGGATCGTGCACCTCAACCCTTTTATAGTTTGTTAGTAAATCATATGATCCTAAATTAATTTGCATACTACATATACATACATTTGATGGAATGTTCTTACAACATATCTCAAATTTATTTATGTAATTAGAAAAAAAAAACTAGACAATTCAATTGTGAAAATAATATGTCCCACAATGAGTAAAAAAATTAATCATTCATTATCATTTCTCAAACCGGTTAAATTAGCTTTTTACATGTATAATAAAAAAACATAAAGGCCGGTCTGTTTTGAAATTTTTAAAAAGAGTTAAATATAATTTTAGTATCGAAAAATAAGAAAAAAAAAATTAGTTTTAATTCTTGTAAAAAAATTTAAAATTCTTATTTTTTACCCTTAATTATCAGTATGTAATACTCATTAATTGTTAATATTTTTAATGGAATGTAAATCCTAATATATGTGATAACATGTTAGCATCTAACACTTTTAAAATATTTTTAAAATCTTTAAGATAAATATTATTTATCTATCTTAAAATAAATGTTAAAAAATATAAAAATAATAATTTTAGATTTTAAAGGATGAAAACTGAAAAAAATATCAAAACTAAAATTTGTTTTTTTTTATAAGAATAAAAATTAATAATTTTAAATTTAGAAGGACGAAAAGTTAAAAAATAATTACAAAAATTTAAATGAAAACTTATGGATTATAAACATATTTAATTTTTTTTAGAAACTACAGTTATTACTAAGTAGTCTGAGTCTAAACTAGATTAAAACAATCGTCTAATACTTTTCAAATTGTAGTACCCCTAAATTGTCCATTTTTGGGCGTGTCCGATCCTTCTCCGGCCGGCCCGATTCCGGCCGAGTCCATCTCGCCCATTTCGGCCGGCCTAATTCCGACATTTGGGCCATCTCAAGACAGTCCAAAGCCGAGGGTACAAGAGTCCGTTTGACCTTGATCTTGGTTTATTTGGTCTCCCTTTCGATCGAAGTCTCACACCTCAAATGGGCAGGCGTCATGGGAGAAACCGAAAAAGAGAATAATATCCGAGAAAATCTTGGGATTTGGTTGTTACGCGGCCCTCCTGCATCTCTATATAAAGCCCAAAGGCAGAAGAGAAAAGGCATCACCAGAGAGAGAGAGAGGAGGAGACGCTGGACAAGGAAGAAGAGCGACCAACCAAGAGAGAGGCGGCGACTTCGCCAGAGAGGCGGAAGGAGGACCCCCAAGGGCCCAAGAGAAGAAAGAGCAAGCATTGGGCAAAGACAGGGAAGACACGTCCACCATCTCCAAGCACCAGGTTAATATCTTAACCCTCTTTTTATCTCAGTCTGAGTCGGGTCCCATACCACCCCTCTCAAATCCGAAGTCCTCACCTACCTGGAACGCTAACCGACATAGCCTTAAGCCAACCTTGACCCAGTCTTCTCCAAGCCGACTCGGACTCAGCCCCCCACCAGCTGGCCGAGACTGACTCGGATTCGCTCATGGCAGGTGGCCGAGCCCAAGACGAGCCCGCCTACCGATCCCCGCTACAAACCCTCATGCCGAATACGACTCGGTTCCGCGGAGCCGAGACAGACCAAGCCATCCCGTATCCCTTTAGATTCGCCTTCCATTAAAAGGAGAAACCAGTCGAACCTCCCCCAGCCAGAACTACGTGGACTTTGAATCCTCTAGAGCCGAGGTACGTAGGCCTAGGGGGCACACCCCTATCAAGTCAAACCTTAAAAAACCCAAAAAAATCCAAAATGCTAAGCACCGTCTCTCCTCCCACATGGCTAGCCTGAGGTAACTATCAAGTGATAGGCATGCTGGGGACCTCCGCGCCCCTAGCGTGTAACCAACTCCCGAGCCCACATGTCTGATTCGAGACCAGCCTTGCCAACAGGTTTCCTGGCGTTCCCTAAACCAAAACGCCGGTGGCGACTCCTACCCGGCCGACTCGGTCTCGGCCGACTCAGGCCAGCGTCACAACTTAGGTTGTGACAGATGGCGACTCCACTGGGGAATCTTGAGAGTTGAGCCTTGATAGGTTAGCGTGAGGGAGAGACCAGATGAGTCCAGCAACCCGTTTCCCCTTCTTTTGTATTTTTGCTTATTTCCTGCATGATTAATTTATTCTTTTCAATTACTGTCATTATAATAACTGTGGGGTTCACGGGGCAAAGCACATTGAGGTGTGAATGTGAGGGGCCTTATTCCCAGGCCTGTGAGTTAAGGAGAGAGGAATGTGTAGTGGTCTCCATACTAGAGGTGTCTCAGTACTGGGGATCACGATAGTTCCACTTGGGGCTGACCGACCTAAGGGAGTAATCATGTTCTGGGATATCTATCCTGTCCATGGTACTGCTCCCCAGGGAAAGTCTATAGACCCAAGAGCCTGTTAGTGAGGATGATTAGAAAAGCCCCAGAGAGAAGGGGGGAACATGGCCCATCCAACCATATGCCTGATTAAGGGATAACCCAGCAAAACCGAATTAGAGTCGGCTAGCACAAACCGAGATGGAATCGGCCAAAAAAAAAACCCCTTATACCAACCCAGCATGCATACATGCATCTCATGCACCACATAAAAAAAAAAAAAACAAAATCATGCATCATGATACATTGATCACGGAAATTTCAGATAATGGAAGTAGGATCACAATATTGGGCTAGATCACCTCGGCACGTCCAGGCTAAAGCACCGAATGTTCAGACCCTTCGCCACTGGGGCAGCTGCCTGAGAGGCCCATGGCGAAGACGCTTCGAGAAGCTTCATGGTAACCTTCTGAGCCTACTGGAGGTCGAAACTCAGCCAGCCGCATTGGAAGCCCTCGCCCAATATTACGACTCACCCATACGGTGCTTCACCTTTAAAGACTTCCAAATGGCACCAACCTTGGAGGAGTATGAGCGACTGATGGGGTTACCACTCGTCGAGTCCCCACTCTACTTCCATCAAGGCCAGCACCCCTCCTGGACCACCATTGCCAAGCTACTAAGGGTTTCAGAGACAGAAATGACTAAATGGAAAAGGAACCGCAACGGCATAGAGGGAATACCCAGGGTATACATAGAAGAAAGGTTGCTCCAATTTCAAGAGGAACAGGATTGGGATGCCATGATAGATGTATTGGGCCTGCTCCTCTATGGAGTGGTGCTGTTTCCCTACATCGAAGACTACGTAGACCTCGCAGCCATGGAGGCATTCTTGGCCAAAAAATACCGAGGGGAAAACCCCACCATGACTCTCCTAGCCAACACCTACTACACACTTAGCCATTGCAGTGGGCGGAAAACAACGAACCTTAGGTGCTGCACCCCCTTGCTGTACCTATGGCTGACCGCCCATCTCTTCCAATGCAAGACCAAGACCGCTTGCCCAGTAGAAGACTTCAAATGGAGCTGTATAAAGAAGATGACCAAAGAGCAGTGGGTAAAGCAACTAGGAGAGGCCACGGAAAGGACAATTCGTTGGTACCCCGCCTGGAACGAAAGGCGGGAAATGATCACTAGCTGTGGGGGTTACCCTAACGTTCCCCTCCTCGGGACTCAAGGAGCTATTAACTATAACCCGGAGCTAACCGCCCGACAGGCTGGATTCCCCATGATCTAGAGCCCCGTCCAAGAAGTTCTCACCCCCCTCTGGATAGAAGGTGCACAGGCCCACAGGGGTGAACACCACAGAAAAATCCGACGGGCTTAGGCCAGTGTCGTCAGACAAGGAGCAGCGTGGCGAACCAGGAGTTGTGGGACCTCACCCGAATATAGAGCCTGGCTTGAGCAGCGTGTCCACCTCGTGGGACTGCCTTGGGGAAGCATCCTACGCCAGGACCAAACAACCCAGGCTTACGAGGTACAAGAAACACTCCAAGTCGAGGCACTCCAAGGTACCCTAGAGCAAATGAAAACAGAACAGGGAACGCTGAAAAGAAAATTAGAAACAGCTCTAGAAGAGGCTCGACAGGAACGACAGCTGAGCAATGAATTTAGCAAGAAAGCTCGGGCAGAAAAGGAGGGCCGCCTAAAAATGGGTCAGTGTCTAAAAGCTGTTGATCAGGAAGCATATTCAAGTAAGGCAGAACGCGATCAACTAGTGACCGAAAAAGAACAGCTGGAAAAAGCCGTAGCTATCCTCAAGGCTAGGGAAGCCGAGAGAGAAGAAGAAACGCAGGCCCTTCGGGAAAGGACACACTTACTCGAGGAGGAACTTAAAGCGGCCCAACTATCAAAAGAACACCTACAAAATCAAAGGCGATCTGGATTGTTAGCCCTGGTCGAGGCCCGAGGAAAGATCGACGAAGCAAGGTCCCAGCTCGAGGAGGTGAAAAAGACCCTAGAAAGTTGAAAGCGGAGGTGCCAAGACATCGCGGATGAGGCCGAAATCCAAGTGCGAGCCGCTACGGCAGAGGTACCCTTCTGGAAGGATAAGTACGCCAAATTAGCATGGCTTGCCAACCAGGCATTGATGAGCATTCCCCAAAGGCTTCGCGCGGCAGAGGGCATGATGGATCCCACCAAGACGCCAAGAGAGGTCAAAGAGTTCTTAGAACACTGTAGGGCAATGTATGATATGGTGAAGGAGCTATCCGCCCCACCATAGGAAAACATCTTGTATTCTCTTCCAATAAATAATATTCTGAATTTCCGTGACTCAATGTTATCATTGCATTTGCATCATTCATTCATACAGACACACATCCCCTAAGCAAAAAAAAACAACAATAAGTAATAAAAAAAAGAAAAAAAAAAAAAACAAAAGACATAAACTAATCAAAAAAACATACACCAGGAAAAAGAGATTGACTGCGCCCCACCAATACCACACGCGATCCAAGACTAAAAACATGGAACAAGCAATGGAGGAATTGGAGTAACTGAACGCTGAGATAAGGGTAGAAATGAGAATGGAAATGGGACAGATGAAGGAACAGATCAATAAAATGTTCGAGATCATCACCCGAAATGCAGCCCCAACCCCCGCGATAGTCACCCCAGGAGCAGCTCCTAGCACCGCCACATCGGGGACACCTACGCATCCCCCGGGATTCACACCCTCGGCATGGAATGCCACTACTGAAAACCCACCAACTCCCCAAGAGCAGCCAGCAGGGAACACCTCGGGACTAGGCCGGGGACAAGGATCAGGATCCGGGCCTTTCCCAGTCCCAGGAGCCACTGTCTACTATCACCCCCTTTTGAATGCCGGTAGCACACCTGGACCTGTCCCGGAACCAACCATCCCAGGTAGCGACAAGATCAACGCACTCGAAGAGCGCATGCGAGCCATTGAAGGAACCAGTAGCCATGGCATTGACGCGGCCAACCTATGTTTGGTTCCCGACATCGCGTTACCTGCCGATTTCAAGGTTCCCAAGTTTGAAAAATACAAGGGAAGTTCCTGCCCACGCGTACATCTAGCCATGTACTGTCGAAAGATGGCCCCCTACACCCAACAAGACAAGATCCTGATGCACTGCTTTCAGGACAGTCTTTCGGGGGCAGCATTGCGGTGGTATGTTGGTCTAGACAATGGGCACATAAAGACTTGGAGAGACCTCGCGGACGCCTTCCTCCGGCAATACAAGTACAACGAGGATATGGCCCCAGACCGCTCTCGTCTGCAAAACTTGTCCAAGGCCGACGCGGAGGGTTTCAAAGATTACGCGCAGAGATGGCGGGAGTTAGCTGCCCAGGTCCAGCCGCCCCTCTCAAAAAGGGAAATGGCTTCTATGTTCATTGACACCCTTCCCTCGCCCTTCTACGACAAGGTTGTAGGAAGCGTAGCTTCCAACTTCGCCGACCTAGTCGTCATAGGCGAAAGGATAGAAGCCGGCATTAAGCGGGGAAGGTTCTCGCAAGACCGGGGAGGCGCAAGTTTCGTCAAGAAGGTAGAAAAAAGGAGGGGAGATGCAAATGCCGTAACAACGGATCCCCCACGCCCGCAAGGCCAGGGGTAAGCTCGTCTGAGCAGCACGGGGATAGTCTCTTTACCCGACCCGTCACCCCAAGCTGGGGCGGCAGCTACACAGGAGACTCAAAACCCCCGCGTCGCCCAACAAAGGAGAGTTTTCACTCCCATCCCGATGCCTTACTCTACCCCCTTCCCTCTCCTACTCCAGAAAGGCATGATAGCGGTTATGCCATTCAAACCGCTAGAGCCTCCCTACCCCCAGTCTTACGACCCCAGTGCAAAGTGCGACTACCACTCAGGAGCCGTGGGGCATTCCACTGAAAGGTGTTGGAGTTTCAAACATAAAGTCCAGGACCTGATAGAGGCAGGGTGGCTTGGGTTTGAAGGAGATAAGCCCAATATTGGCACCAATCCTCTCCCTACCCACGAAGGACAGACCATCAACGCGCTGAGTCACAACGCCGACACTCCGAGCGCAGAAGAGGAAGTAATCGCCGTTGTGGGTCGGCAAAAGATCGCCCCTTTCCAACCACTGATCATCCGGTGCGATCCGGTCTGCCCCGCACCCTTGATCATCACGGTCCCACCGAGGCCCGCTTACAAGGATAATCATGTTGTCCCATGGCACTACGACCCGGTGCCCGAGGAACCCGCTAGGGAGCAAGCCCAAGATTCCCCAGCCGAGGAGGTTACTAATATTGCGGAACCCAGGGGAATGACACGTAGCGGAAGGATCTACACCCCGGCCAACCTCGGAGGAAAAGATCCTAAGGGAAGTCCGAAAGGGGCGCCCAAAGAGAAGGAAGCCGAAGAATTCCTCAAACTCATCCGCTACAGCGAATACGAATTGTTGGATCATCTGAACAAGACCCCGGCACGCATCTCGCTCCTGTCACTACTGCTAAGTTCGGAAAACCACCGCAACCTCTTGCTGAAAATCTTGAAAGAAGCCCACGTAGCCCCGGACATCACCGCGGAAAGATTTGGGGGCATTATTGGCAGTCTCACTAGCTCAGGACGGCTGACCTTCTCGGACGAGGAGATCCCGGCCGAAGCGAGACAGCATAACCAGCCCCTTCATATTGCTGTCAAATGCAGAGCCTACATGATTACCAAAGTACTAATCGATAATGGCTCTTCCCTCAACGTCCTGCTGAAGGCCACCCTGGACAAACTAGGTACCACCCATATACAACTGAAGGCGAGCCCAGTAATAGTGAGGGCGTTCGACGGCTCGAAAAGGGACGTCATGGGAGAAATCACTCTCCCCATCTATGTTGGCCCTACCCTGTTCCACATCCTCTTCCAAGTCATGGATATTCGCCCCGCATACAGCTGCCTCCTGGGAAGGCCCTGGATCCACGGTGCAGGAGCTGTGCCCTCCTCCCTTCATCAGAAGGTTAAATTCATTGCTGACCAACAGTTGGTCAGCATAATGGGGGAACAAGAATTGATGATTAGCACCCCCACACCTGATGGATACCTCGAGGAAGAGGAGGAGGCCCTGGAAACCTCCTTCCAAGCACTCGAGATTGCTTTGTAAGCCGGAAGAGCCCCGTCGCCACGGCAGAAAAACATGGCGTTTGGCGTCATGATCAAAGAGGGTACCAACTGGCAAAGGGCTTGGTCCTCTTCTGAGGAATCCTCGCCAATTGAAATCCAGAAAATAAGGGGGGAGAGCTGGACTCGGGTACCAAGCTTAAGCAACCAGCAAGAGCACGCCCAACCCATAGACATGGGGCCAACATTTCGTTCGTGAAAATGCGCCAATGGTAGGTAGTGGGCCCAGAAGTCAGCCCGGGGGAGTCTATGCTTTCGAGGGACAACTAGCTAATTGGACGACGGAGCCACTTGCGAACGAATTTCTCTTTACAATGTAATTCCTTATGTAACTCGCCTTTCGGGGCGACCTTTGAATTAATAAAACTTAGCATGCATTTCCATCCATTTCCAGTCACTTTCTTGCCTTTTTCTTTTTTTCCTTTTCGCGTTTTTTAATTTCGCTAAAAAAAAGCGAGAGGAAACTCCCTTTAAAAACACCACCAATAACGAACATGTCCCTAAAACAGCGATACAGCCTGCGTA
This sequence comes from Mucuna pruriens, assembly GCA_025330945.1. NCBI lineage: Eukaryota > Viridiplantae > Streptophyta > Magnoliopsida > Fabales > Fabaceae > Mucuna > Mucuna pruriens. The sequence goes on from JAENHJ010000305.1 coordinate 648,216, forward strand.
TGCGAAGACCCTAGTCCTATTGAGGAACCGGTAGGAGAGGAAGACGCAGAAACTGAAGCCTTGGCCGAGGTAGAGAGGCAGATAGAACTGGAAAGACCAAAGTTTCAACCCCTAGCCAGGGAGTTAGAAAGCGTGAACCTAGGGGACGAGGGGAATAAGAAAGAAGTACGAATAGGAAGTCAGATGTCACCAGAATCGAGAAAGGCTCTCATATAACTCTTACAAGAGTTCTCAGACATATTCGCGTGGTCGTACCGAGACATGCCAGGCCTCGACCGCAGCATAGTGGAACATAGACTCCCCATGCTCCCAAAAGCGATCCCCTGCTCGCCAACAAAATGAAGAATGAAACCCGACGTGGCCTTAAAAATCAAGGAAGAAGTAGAAAAGCAAGTGGGACGCCGGGTTCCTGGCCGATCTAACTATCCCCAATGGGTGGCAAACATCGCACTGCACTAAAAAAAAGGACGGAAAAGTACGCATGTGTGTCAATTATGTGGATCTAAACCTGCCAGCCCCAAGGATAATTTTCCTTTACCCCACATTGACATGCTCGTAGACAATACGGCATGTCACGCCTGCTTCTCCTTCATGGACGGCTTCTCGGGGTATAATCAAATTCTAATGACGAAGGAAGATCAAGAGAAGACAACCTTCGTCACCTTATGGGGAACGTTTTGCTACAAGGTAATGCCATTCGGCCTCAAAAATGCCGGGGCAACCTACCAAAGAGCGATGGTGACCCTATTCCACGACATGATGCATAAGGAAATCGAGGTATATGTCGACGACATGATTGCAAAATCCAAAACTCCGGAGCAGCACATCGAAGACCTACGAAGATTATTCGGTAGACTTCGCAAGTACAGGCTAAGACTTAACCCGGCCAAATGCACCTTCGGAGTAACATCGGGAAAATTGTTGGGCTTTGTGGTAAGTGAAAGGGGTATCGAAATGGACCCAGATAAAGCAAAAGCTATCAGGGAAATGCCCCCTCCCACAACAGACTCAGAAGTCCGGGGCTTCCTGGGACGAATAAATTTCATAGCCAGATTTATTTCCCAATTAACGGCAACATGCAACCCCATATTCAAACTCCTCCAGAAACGGCATAAGTTCGAATGGGATGCAGAATGCCAAGAAGCCTTCGAGAAGATCAAGCAGTACCTGGAATGTCCACCGGTCCTCATCCCCACCGCCCCTGGAAAACCTCTGATCTTGTACCTTACGTTGCTCAACGAGTCCATGGGTTGCATGCTAGGACAGCAAGATGAGGCTGGGAAAGAACGAGCAGTCTACTACCTCAGCAAAAGGTTCACAGATTGCGAGAGAAGATACTCAACCTTAGAACGAACCTGTTGCGCTTTGGTCTGGGCTGCCAAGAGACTTCGACCATACATGTTGTCCCACTCAGTCCGGCTAGTAGCCAAGACTGACCCCATCAAATATATCCTAGAAAAGCCTGCACTTACAGGACGCATAGCACGTTGGCAAATGGCTCTATCCGAGTTCGACATCGCTTATGTGAGCCGCCACGCTGTAAAAAAGGAGCGCCTAGCAGATCACCGGCCTATCACCCACCGGCAGATCCACGCCCCGGCTCATGAATTCCCTGCACGAACACATCATGGTAACAGGGACGAGTCCCACCAAAGAACGAATGGACGATGTGGTTCGACGGGCGCCTAACGATTGGGGAATGGGATTGGCGTGGTCTTGGCCTCTCCAACCGACCACTACTTCCCTTTCGCCGCCAACCTAGGGTTCGATTGTACAAACAACATGGCAGAGTATGAAGCCTGCACCATGGGACTCGCCATGGCCCTGGAACACCAGGTCAAGAGACTCCGGGTCTACGGAGACTCGGCCTTGGTGATCTATCATCCGTGGAGAACGGGAAACGCGGGACAGCAAACTCATCCCCGCACTACACGACTACGTGAGGGAGATGACGAAGCCTTCGACACCGTCACATTCCATCACGTGCCACGCGAAGAAAATGAAATGGCAGACGCTTTGGCGACCCCCACAACCATGGTACGAGTAAATGACGGGCGGGGAGATGACCATACATGTCCCAAGAACTCCCCTCGCACAGCCTATTGCCACCACCTAGGTCTCTTGAGCACTCAAAACGGACCGATAACCCTGGTACTCGACATAAAAAGGTATTTTAGAAACCGGGAATACGGGAAGGGGCGCCAGAAAAATAGCAAAAGGACGTGAGAAGGCCGGCAGCCAGCTACCTCTTGAGCGGAAACGTGCTATATAAAAGGAGCGCAGACATGACACTTCAATGATGCGTAGATCGCCCGAGGCCGAACAGATAATAGAAGAGGTCCACGAAGGGACCGGCACCCATGCAAGCGGCCATACTCGGCTTCGCAAGATACTCCGCGCAGGGTACTACTGGACTGAGTTGGAATCAGACTGTCACCAAATGTCCAGAGGTGTTTGAAATGTCAGGTTCACGCCGACCGCATCAATGTCGCTCCTTCCTCCCTACACATCTTGGCCGCGCCATGGCCGTTTTCCATGTGGGGCATAGATGTGATCGGGCCCATCGAGCCCAAGGCTTCTAACGGGCACAGGTTCATATTAGTAGCCATCGACTACTTCACCAAATGGGTAGAGGCAGCCTCGTATTCGGCCGTAACACGTAGTGTAGTGGTCAAATTCCTCAAAAAGGACATCATTTGCCGTTACGGGATCCCATCCCACGTCATTACAGATAACGGCACCAATCTGAACAACAAGATGATGACGGAACTGTGTGAACAATTCCAGATCCGTCATCACAATTCTACTCCCTACCGCCCCCAGATGAACGGAGCAGTAGAGGCCGCTAACAAAAATATCAAGAAAATAATACGAAAAATGGCGGTAACCTACAAAGATTGGCATGAAATGTTACCCTACGCACTACACGGATATAGGACTTCTGCGCGAACCTCCACCGGAGCAACACCTTATTCCTTGGTCTATGGTACCGAAGCAGTCCTCCCAATAGAGATTGAAATACCCTCTTTAAGGGTCCTGGCCGAAGCAGAATTAAAAGACGCTGAATGGATCCAAAGGCGCCACGATCAGCTAAACCTGATCGAGGAAAAACGCCTCACGGCCCTATGCCACGGTCAACTCTATCAGAGCAGGGTTAAAAGTGCCTTTGACAAAAAAGTGAAACCTCGGATGTTCCAGACAGGGGACATGGTCCTCAAAAAGGTACTACCAAACGCCCGCAACCCAGGAGGAAAATGGGCACCCAACTATGAAGGGCCCTATGTGGTAAAGCACGCTTTCTCAAAGCGGGCGCTACTCTAATATTTGAAGGCGCGACCTCAAACACCCCGTCAACTCGGACTCAGTTAAGAAGTTCTTCCCTTGAAATCTCGCCTAAGCAGTAGTGGAAAGTCGTCTACATCCGACCGGAACCAAAATAGGATTAGGGAAACCAAGTGCGAGGCCGCCTCGTTAATCCTATCAAACAACCCATCCCGCGCAAGAATGCGCGAAACCATGTTTTCACTTTGTAAATCACGCATTATCAATAAAGCCCCGTTTCATTTTTATCTCCTTTGTCTTTTTTTTCTTTCATGCTAAGTTTTATTAATCCAACAAAAAGAATCTACATTGTTAAAGAATAATTCGCAATCAATGGTACTGTCTCCATTACGGACCCTCGTGATCATTGATGACTCAGTAACGCGGCGATATCTTGGTCGAAGTGGCCAAGCGCAGTCAAAAAAAAAAAAAAAAAAGAACCAAAGAAGCAACAACAGAAAATAATGACACTAAGTACGCATCCCCATGAAATAGAAGAAAATTCTGCATTCTAAGTTTGCCCTAAGTTGATTCCATTTCGGTTTGCCCCCACGTAGGCCGTCTCCATCTCAGCCAACCCCACGTAGGCCACCTCCATCTCAGTTTGCCCCCACGTAGGCCGTCTCCATCTCAGCCAACCCCACGTAGGCCGTCTCCATCTCAGCCAACCCCACGTAGGCCGTCCCCATCTCAGCCGGCCCCACGTAGGCCGACACCACCCCAGCCACCCACGCATAAGCTGACCCAGTCAAAACCACCTACCAACCTATACCCACTCTTCACTCTCATCCGAGTATGGAAGCCAACACACATCAAATCCATAAAACCGCCTTCCTCTTAGTCCCGAGTCACCACCCCTTAACAAATAATGGTCACCACCCATTCACTAATCCAAATTCAGAAGTCACCATCCGTTACAGGTGTTAATTCCATTAGCCCGTAACCTTTTTCAAGTGGATTAAAACCTTTCCATTAAGCCAAGTACTGAGATTATATGAGTCGAACCTATCGACTCACTACCATTTCTCATGTATATTATAACCAAACCCCAAGTCAGGACTAGTACCCCAACCCAACTAACGCCATTAATAAACAATCAACAGAAAGCAAAAAAAAAAAACAAATACATAGGGAAAGATGCCAAAAAAAATCATTTCATTAATAAATAAGTTTTTACGATTACAAGTTCAATCCAAGAGGGAAATCAATTTCCCGTCTTTAACATCCTTAGCCATATCATATGGGCTGAGGTCGAAATCAGGAGCCAACAAAGCTATCTGCCTAAGGGCTTTGTTGAAACCATCTTCATGTTGCTCCACGATGGCTCCTTCTAAGCACTCCACCCTCTCAGCAAGACTAGCATTCTCCTCCTTCAGCTTGACCACCTCCGACTCGGCCGCCTTAGCCTTAGCCTCTGCCGCCTTCAAAGCTTCCCCATTTGAAGCAAGAGCAGTCTCCACCTCCACTACCCTTGACTGAGAATCAGCAAGAGTAGACTTCAGCGAAGCTACCTCAGCAAGAGTAGACTTCAGCGATGCAAGAGCCGTCTCAATGTCGGTCGCACTCGGAACCGCCTCCTTCTCGGCCATTATAGCCGAACTTGTCTCGGCCACCTTAATCTTGGGCCTTTGCTCAGCATCCGCCGCAGCAGTCTCAGCACCAGAAGCCTTTCGGGCAGAACTCCTAGCCTCGTTCGTAAGACGGGACTTCTTAATCAACTCGGCCATATCAACCCCTTGCTTCTTTAACATACCTGCAAAACAGAAAATAGAACATCAGCACACTCGGCGCAAGGCCGACTCCGAAAACAACCAAAAAGAAAGAGACTCACTCTTTAGCCTGAGCGTAGCATTGTTTGAAGACATCCAAGAGACGATGTCTCGGCAATTCATCCCCCTCGGCAGATTGTCCAATAGTTGTAGATCAACCTTAGCCTCCAGGGGGAGTTGACTCCTAGCTAGCCCCTTAAATTTTGGGGGTTCCTGCCAGTATAGTGGTAACGGCCGAGGGTCAAGGCAGAAATGACCCGCGTCAGCCGCCTTGATCTTCACAAACCGGCTCTTGAAGCCCTTGTAGGAGGCGGTGTAGGAAGAGAAAAGACCCGAGTTGGGCAGGGGAGTCAGCGAGACCCACCCAACAGATGGGCCGACTCTGGCGGTGTAGTGACTCAGGAAGATGGGGGCAGTAGGCAAAATCCCTAATGCCAAACAGACTACCTTAAATGCCTGAATGGCCGCCCAACCGTTGGGATGCAGCTGAGAAGGGGCTATCCCCAGCATCCTCAAAACGTCCGCCTCGAAAAATTGAAAAGGGAGAACCACCCCCAAATTCGCCAACACCGTCTCGTACATGAAGACGAACGGTGCCTTCCCTTCCATGGCGGCATCGCACACGCGCTCCCGGCCCCTGCAGCGCACCATCTCCAATAGGCCGATATGGGAATCGCGAACCCATTTCCCGTCTATTGCCAGAGACTCCACTTCAGAACGGGACATCTCCGACGCGTTCTCCAGCACATCCTTATGGACCCAAGCTGGAGGACTGGCCTTGGGCCTCAAAGGCCTGGGGGTTGATGCAACCCCGCCCTCAGCAACAGCAACGGGCATGGCTTCCAAAGCCCCACCCGATGAAGACGAAGAGGAGGAAGAAGAAGAAGAAGACGAAGAAGAAGAGGATGAACGCTCAGAACTTGAAGTACCTGACATGGTGTTCGAGGAAGCAAAGATTGATGAAGGAAAAGGCAAGAAGAGCAGCGGCGAAGAAGAACAGCAGCGAAGAAGAAAGCAAAAAAAAACAGAAAGAGCAGAAGTGAGGAAAATGAACGCGCCTCCTCCCTATTAACCCCCCTCGAAACTCTGCGACCCTTGATTGCAGACGCACTCCCCTAGAACGGCACAATGATGGCGCCACTTCACCATCAATGCAGCATGAGACACGAGGAGGCGTGTCCAAAAGACGACTAGGCACGTTCCCCCCCACGCGCACCCTTTCAGTTGCCTGAGTTCAAAAAAAAAAAGGAAAAAGAAAAATAATAATAAATAAATCAAAAAATAATAATAAATGAAGAAAACAAAAATATATCAATAAATCCGGTCAAACTGACTCGACCAACGTTAAGCTGACTCGGTAGCAGTCAAATCAACTCGGCCAATGCTACGCCGACACAGACAGCAATCAATCCGACTCGGCCAAAGCCAAGCCAACTCGGACGACACCCAATTCATCTCGGCCAACGTCAAGCCGACTTGAACAACATTCAATCCATCTCGGCCAGGGTCAAGACGACTCGGCCAGCATCCCATCAAACCTAGGCGCCTAAAGGAAAGCCTAGCAAGTCATCCTTAGACACAAACAGCCCAATGACCGCCTTCAAACTTGGGCACCCAATGGAAAGCCCAATGGTCAACCAAGTCAAAGCAAGTTAGCAACACCATCAAACCTAGGCGCCAAACGGAAAGTCTAGTGATTACTCGAAAACGAGTACCCCAATGGCCATTTTCAAACTTGAGCACCTAAAGGAAAGCTCAAGGGCCAATCAAGTTAGGACAATTCAACAGCACCATCAAGGCTAGGCGCCAAGCGGAAAGCCTAATGATCACTCAAAAGCAACCATTCTGATGGCTTCTTTAAATATGGGCACCCAATGGAAAGCCCAACAGCCACTTACTCCAAAGCAGTTCACTACTCGCAGCCCAGTCCTAGGACCGCCCCGTCAGTCGGTTCCCCAAGAAGGCTCAGAGTCTTTATCCGCATTCATTATCACAAGCCCAATACTGAATGCAAATAAAGAGGGGGCAACTGTAGTACCCCTAAATTGTCCGGGCTGGATGTGTCCCAGCCCTTCTCCCGAAGCCGGCCCAATTCCTGGGCCGAGTCCATCTCGCCGCTCGAAGCCGGCCCAATTCCTGGCATTTGGGCCATCTCGGCACAGTCCAAAGCTGAGACGGGTACAAGAGTCCGCGTTTGACCCAGTCTTAGTTTGACTCAGTCTCCCCTTTGACTGAGTCTCCACACCCCAGTGGGCCCCAGGCGTCATGGGAGAAACTGAAAAGAGAGAGAATATCTGAGAAAATCTTGGGATTTGGTTGTTACGCAGCCTCTCCCAGACCCTATATAAAGCCCAGGCAGAGAAGAGAAAAAGGCATCAACAGAGAGAGAGAGAAGAGACAGAGGAGACTGACGCAGACCAAGGAAGAAGAGCGACCAACCAAGAGAGCTGACGACGACTCGCCAGAGACGGAAGGAGGACCCCAAGGGCCGGCAGAGAAGAAAGAGCAAGCATTGGGCAAAGACAGGGAAGACACGTCCACCATCTTCAAGCACCAGGTTAATATCTTAACCCTCTTTTTATCTCAGTCCGAGTTGGGTCCCATACCACCCATCTCAAACCCGAAGTCCTCACCTACCTGGAACGCTAACCGACATAGCCTTAAGCCAACCTTGACCCAGTCTTCTCCAAGCCGACTCGGACTCAGCCCCCCACCAGCTGGCCGAGACTGACTCGGATTCGCTCATGGCAGGGCCGAGCCGGCACGAGTCGGCCTGATCCCCGCTACAAACCCTCATGCCGAATACGACTTCGGTTCGCGGAGCCGAGACAGACCAAGCCATCCCGTATCCCTTTAGATTCGCCTTCCATTAAAAGGAGAAACCAGTCGAACCTCCCCCAGCCAGAACTACGTGGACTTTGAATCCTCTAGAGCCGAGGTACGTAGGCCTAGGGGGCACACCCCTATCAAGTCAAACCTTAAAAAACCCAAAAAAATCTAAAATGCTAAGCACCGTCTCTCCTCCCACATGGCTAGCCTGAGGTAACTATCAAGTGATAGGCATGCTGGGGACCTCCGCGCCCCTAGCGTGTAACCAACTCCCGAGCCCACATGTCTGATTCGAGACCAGCCTTGCCAACAGGTTTCCTGGCGTTCCCTAAACCAAAACGCCGGTGGCGACTCCTACCCGGCCGACTCGGTCTCGGCCGACTCAGGCCAGCGTCACAACTTAGGTTGTGACACAAATAATTATCCCAATTTGACATAATGGCCAGAATAATAGCAATGTACAAGCTGCTGCGATAATGATAGGATTGCAAATAATAAGCAAAAAAGAGGACGACTTGTCGAAAACTAAGAAAATGATAAGATGAGGAGAAATAGTTGAAACACCTCGTATGGGCCGGTGTGTCGTACAGTTAAACACCACCTATGACCCGTGCAAAGACATTCCACACAACCGTTAAACACCACCTATGGTTAGGCGTGCGGCATGGTCAAACATCACTTGTGGCCCATGCATATGATTGTCCCCCATAATTAGTTTTCCCTGTTAAACACCACATATGGCCAGGGTATTATAGCCACATCTGGCTTCTCATGCATCTCATGTCCATACTCAATGCATTCTTATCCACACTCTTATTTTTATGATTTATTTATACATCATTCGCACACTCCACAATCATACCCAACCATATTAATTTAACCATCATTATTATAAATCATTCATCAGAAAGCACAGGAACGCACATAAAACACCATTGAATTTCACCTAGTTTCATCATTGCACAGAAGAGCCTCAAATCATGAACAATCATAAACAACACAAGAATCAAGTAATTAGGGCAATTAATCATACAGTTTCTCAACAAAATCACATTAGGACAAGACGTTAATCAGACCAGAGAGCATATTGACAAATCTTTCTACCGATTAAAATATTTTTAAAACATAATAATCAAACAAAATTGAGAATTTAGATCCTAGAGGGATTTAGGGATTGCCCTCACTACCCGTACACTCCCGCATTCATATATGATCAAACCCATCTCCCTCATATCTTAGATGCGAAGATAGTGATGATCTAATGCGGCTCTAGGACGGTCTGAATACCCTAACTCCTCTTCGTTGCAGGTGGCGTTCTCTTCTCCTCTAGGTATGGCTGTCTGACGCGTAAAACATCAATTAGGATAAACTGATTACCCCGTCTAATATTCTAGCTAGGTCAGGTCAATCTCGACCTGCCCGTCAGCCTTCCTCGTTAATTCAATTAATTAAATAAATAAAATAATTTAGATAAAGTCTCATAAGTTTATAAAATCATTAATCCTTCTATTAAAATAAAATTGATAATAATAATAATAATGTAATTAATTTCTAAAAATAATTAAATAAATTTTAGGAGGTTACACCAAGATTTGTTATCATAATTTTATAACTTTTTTTTTATTCATTTTTTAAGGTATGTATGTAGAGATACATATAACATTTTGTATTCTGTTTTTGTTGATTATATGTACGTGGACGAAGTAATTTTTGTAAAATATAAACACTTGACTAAAAAAATGAAATATAGGAATAAAGAAGTGTGTATAACTTTATATTTTATTATATAAAAGTTAAAGGTAGTCGGTATAAATACTTGGTATTTATAATTAATTTGCTGAAGAGACTAGAATATTAGATTGGTTCGGCATTGTCACGTGAGTGGGATGTCAAGTCTGAATAATAATTATGTTGAAGCAAACCGAATAGAAATTATGGATAGTGGTATTTATTTTGTGTATGGTATCAGATTAAATTTTATGTTATATAATAAATACTATTAAAAAATTTAAATTTGCTATTAAATAATTTTGTAGTTAATTTTAAAATTAATAGTTATTTTATAGTTAATTTCTAGAAAAAATAATTAATTACAAAATTACTATAATATTATTGATAGCATGAAATAAGTAGCAAATTAGCTAAGAAAATAATCTGAGTTAATTTGTAGTACTAAAAAGTATAAATGAATATAACTATAGCTAGAAAAATAATATTCTAGTTAATTAATAGATAATTAGATATACTTATCTACTAATTTAAATGGAACTAAAATTAGTAAAAAATAAAAAAAATCTTGTAATAAAATAAATATTTTTAAATATATAATTATATCATAATTAATATTTAAAATAAATAAATATTTTTAATATATAAATTATATATTTTATATTTAAAAGAAATAATTTAAATTATAATATAAAATTATTTTTAAAGATTAAATATATTTTTAGTGTTTATAAAAAAATTGATGAATTTTCATCCTCTAGAATTTGAAATAACTTATTTCGGTTTCTATAAAATGAAAAATTTTGATTTTGTTCCTTGTAAGATATTTTTATTTAATTTTTATCTCTCAAAAATTTGAAATAACTATTTTTCGTCCATGACTTTCATTTTAAGATAGAAACATAATATTTATTTTAGGAATCTATAATTTTTTTTAAGATGTTATGATACCACATATATTAGTGTGTGTAACATGTGATAATCACTTGACTTTTTACTAAATGCATAAGAAATTAATAAGTATTACATAACAGTAAAAATAAAAAAGTAATTATTTAAATTTTAGAGAGATGAAAATCGATCAAATTTTTTTTACAAGGACTAAGATTAAAATTCACTTATCTCACAGAGATTAAAAATATATTTAAGCATATTTTTAATTACTAATATCTAAAAAAAAATTATTTAAAATTTAATTTAAAAAAAAGATACAATAAAATAATTTAAAAATGATATCCAGATAAAATCAAATATATAGATAAAATGAAAATAATAATAATTAAATATGGTTAAGAGAAAAATAAATTTGACTAGTAATAATAATAATTAAGGTTGTCTAACTAACAGTAAAAAAAAAATCCAGCTGTTTAAATAGGAATAGGAAGAGATTAAAAAAAGAAAATGATAGGTGGTTAACTGATCAGAAAACTTGTGTACTTGTATTCTCAATCACCTCACATTCGTAATCATCTGGAACACCCCAAGGATCCCACTCTGCAATCCAACATATACATAGAATAATGATCCACCTGTTCCCAAGCATGTTCCTCTCCACCGACCTCCTCCTCTCCCAACAGAATTTCACAAGACACTAGAGTTACTTACATCTCAATCAGGAAAAGATACTCCTGCTGCCAGCTCTAGTGAATTACCATCAAAACCATGATTTGCAGCCATATTAGAGCTTTGCTTTCTCAATTTGAATATATTTATCCGTCCTTTCCATTAAACTGTTTGCGTCAACTAGTTTCAGACTCCACAGTTTTTGTCGGAGAAAACTTTGGCTCCTAAATAACTTACACTATGAAATGACAAGAATTTATTGTTTCACTTTACACATATATTATGCATGAAATGACTTACGTCGCAGATCCATAATTTAGTTCTTCATTTATTTACTAATCTGGGTTACATGACCAGTTTCCTTTGTTTCAAATTGACATTACTGCATTTCCACTTTTGCCCTTAAAATCACATTGTTTAGGGAGGAGGGGTTATGGGTAAAGTTGATATTTCCGTTCCCATTTAGAATTTAAACACCCATAATAATTAGATACAGTTTTCCATGCTTCTATCTCCGTCAATATTTTTGGCATCATCTTGCGTCATAACTCTAATCTGAACTCTGAACCCTCAGCTTCCTTTGTTATTGTATAACACCCACCCTCATTTTATATTGAATGCTAAAGATGAATATTAGAAATGAGTTTTTTATTTTTTATATTTTTTAGCACTTATATAGTTATAGTATAAATTGTTTAATCTCTAAAAATATAGGGCAGTGGTCATCCTGCCATGTGCTATATAAAGTTTTTAGCTGCTATACGTGATTGATAAATATTGTTTATAACGGTTAATCCAGGTATTGCCATAGGCTTATGTGCTTTTCAGTGTAAATTAATGAGCCGTCAAGAATCGAGTTAGTCTAATTTGATATCTTCAAAACTGAGAATGAGGCTCACGTCAAAATGTTGAATATCTTGAGGCAAATATCTTCAATTCAATAACATCTTTGCCAAACCGATGTTTTGATTATGAGAACCATGCAAGTAAATATTAATATAATATGTAGTCATTTATATTTCATTACAAGCACAATGCTAAGAATCTTATTTTTGTTATGCATAAGAAAAAGAGCAGTCTTCTTCCACAAGTTCATTACCCTACTCTTATTCAAATATACAATGTCAAAAAACTATAAAAGCAAAATTACAGAAATACATATATTTCAAACAATCAAAACATACACACAAGTCCTAAGGATATATCCCAGTTGACAGTGAACAAAGTAAAGCAACCATACTTTCCACCTTATTCCCTGCAGAAAACTTGTCTTGTCCAACTATTAACATGCTCAAATATTGAAACCGTGCAAGATGATGGGGTCTTCAAGATGCTGAAAATTAACATAAGAGATGTGACTTTCCCAAATGTATAAATGAAAATCTATTTACCTGCTCCCAAATAAATAATTAATTAATTAAATGAATTGGTTGGGTATATCTTGTGTTTATATACATAATACTTTATCTTTCCAGCTTGTTGGAATATTGCTAAGTTAGATTTTTTGCGCGCTGGAAAGTTTTCATTGGAATAAAATAAAAAGATATGTCACACGTGTAACAATACATATAGCTAATTTATAATATTATGTATCTATCTCTCTCAACTATATGATTAAACATAATTATTATGTCACATTTTTTTTATTGTATAAATATTTCTCTAAAATAAAATAGCAATAAAATTATTGATGTTGGATACTTGATTGTCTTAAAAAAATTCTTCAATGATTTCCATTATTTTTATAAATGTTTTTCTTATAAACTAATTGTGGTTTTTACTTTTCATTAACTGCGTATTGTTATTCTTTCTACTTTCAAATTATTGAAATATATTAATGTTTTTTATTTTTGTAAATAGAATTCAACGGGCAAGAAAATAATTGTTGATGAAATATATTCATATCATCTCTCAAACTAACATAATAAGTTTAACAAACAAACCTTACATGACTTAAGAATCTAACTTTCTAGGAGCCATTGGCTTGATGAAACACGAAGCTAGCTAGTACTTCAGACATATAACTTTTAAAATATAGAATATACACGTACATTTACACGTAAGTAACAAAGGAATCGGTTTTTTAAAAACCTAATCTATCCAATCCAATGATAACATATTACTAGTGTGACGGCAAAAAACAACAGTATGAAAGCATAAGCCATATAAGGAAAACAACATCAACAATCAGTTGAAAATCATTGTTGTACCAAAAACCTACAATGTTTAATCCTAAACTTTCTCGTGAATTTGTCTCCATTTCAACACCCATTACATAAAAATTCAATTATTCACGGCTTTTAAAGATATCTGAGTTTGGAAAATAGCTACAAGAATAAAAAAAATAATAAGATTCTGATTCAGATTGAATATTATTGACCTGAATAACTTGCCTACTTTAAAACACAAAGATTAAAAAGCCTAAAGACGAAAATTGAAATGGTAAAAAAAAAAAAAAAATAGAATTGAGTAAATGTAAGATAAAAAAGGAAGAGTAACTTAGCAACGAGGAAAAGAAAGATTATGAAAAGGAAAGAAGCTGAGTGTGTTTGATTGTGTTTTTGTATGTTAGTTTTTAAATTTTTTTTATAAACAAAATTTTCAAAAACGAAGTTTTAGAAGGTAAAAGTAAAGGTGTAAGAAAGAACAACTTAGAGAGATGTTATTTTTCTGAATTTTGTTTGTTCATTTATGAAAACAACTTTATTGCTATGTAGTTATTATTTCAAGTCTCGAAATAATTAAAAACATACTATTTTAATTGATATACAATGACAGTAACAATATAAAGAAGTTTTATAGTAAATTTATTAATATATTTGATACAATCATTATTTGTAATTTTATTTTAATAAATATAATATGATAATAAATAATGATTATGAAAATATTGTATAATGTCATTTTTAAAACTCTTCTGGATTAACTGTTCATATCAATTAAACTCTTTTAATTTATTCTATGCCTCTTCAAAATAATTATATGTATATATAATTAATAAAATTAATTAGATTGAAAATAGTTAAAACTTGTGAAATATTAATTACCATCACAGTTCACAACTACAATATTGTATAATTTATTAAATATTTTGTTACCAATTAGTATTTTATAAACAAATTACTAAAAATCACATAATTGCAACAAAAATTACCTAAGCTGACATACGTTAAAAGCTGTTTTTATTTGAAGTTGTATGTTTATCTTTTTCAATGACAGGTTTCTTATATGATGACATACAAACTAAAGTTTATGAGAGCTATTTGTCATGTGAAAAGCAAGTATATATATGCACAATATTATTACCTATTAATCTTCGGTTACCTTGAGTAACATGATTACCTTCACATAAATGTTGTCTGATAAATTGTTCAAGAACTTAAAATAGACATACCGCCAAGACCGGTTGAGTAAGATTGAGCCAAACACCACACAAAAGCTTATAACAAATCCAAATGCCATACTTATGTAAAATTCGTCCGTGAAAAGCGAATATTCATCCACACCAACTTCTACTTTTGCTTTTGATGGTGCTCCCCCATTATTACACAATTTCACAAGTGGTGGCCCACAAATATCGAGATTATCTTCATAACTCGAGGCATTGAAACTCTGCAATTGTGTGCTCATTGGAATTTCTCCAGATAGATTATTATGTGACAAATCTAACATGGTGAGTCGATCAATTTGAGTAAGACTCGAAGGAATTGAATCCACAAGCTGGTTTCTTGACAAATCAAGAAATTCAAGGGATGTTAGCTTTCCAATATTTGAAGGAATTTTTCCTGTCAAATTGTTTCTTGATAAATTCAATGAAACCAATTCAAATAAATTCTCTATTTCTATTGGAATTTCTCCTGCAAAATGATTGCTCCAGAGATCAATGCTTTTTAAAAGTGATAACCCATTATTCTTGAACTTCTGTTCTGAACCTTTCCATGTCAAGAATGCATTCAAATCGTATGACTGGTATTGACCATATACGAATGATCTTGATAAAAGCTTGAAAACTTCTTTTGAGCCATTGAAGTAAAATTCTTTATGCATTTGGGAATTTGCCCAGATAAGTTGTTTAGGGAAAGATCCAAGAGCTGAATGCTTCTTAGATAACAAATCTCTAATGGTAAACTTCCATAGAAATGATTCCTTCCCAAACTTAAAAATTGCAAATCTTGTAATTTGCTTCCAATCCAAGTAGGGATAGGCCCTGATAATCTATTTTCTGCCATATCTAGCATTACTAGTTTTGTGCAACTCCTTAAGGACAAAGGGATCTCGTTTGTTAAGCTGTTGTTTCTCAGTAGCAATGGTTGAAGATCGAGAAGCGATCCCATGGAAGTAGGAATCTTTTCTGAAAAATTATTGTGACTTAAATCTAAGTAAGATAATGACTTGAAATGGCTCCAACAATCCGGAATTTGTCCAGATAACTGATTATTTGAAAGATCTAACTGATATAATGTTTCAACTGTACCACTAGCACAGAGAAATGAAAGAGAATCATGGAATTTATTGTTTGATAAATCAAGATATATGGAACCTCGTAGAAATGGTGGAATAGGGCCTTCAAATTGATTTGATCGAAGATTTAGGGAGTGATAAGGATTATTTAGTGAAAATTTTGGAATTATACCATAGAGATTGTTGTATGATATATCCATTGAAATCCATTCTCGCAATGCAAATTTAGCCCAAAACCACTTTGGAACCATATCTGTTATTCTAGCATTTGAAATGTCAAGAACATGAAAGTTATTCTGTGTTCGCAGCCATTTGGGAAATGCTGGACCTAGCATGCAAGATCGCAATCCTATGTAGCTCAACTGAAAAGGTGAGACCCAATTTTGGGTAAATGTCAAGGCTAATAAAGAGTTGTGAGATAAGCCTAATGAGTGTAACTTAGACATATTAGCGAAATGGTAGTCAGTGAGCACACCTTTTAAGGAATTTGATTGCATATATAGTTCTTCCAATTGAGGTGGAAATTGAATATCTTTAGGAGTCTCTCCATTTAGCTTGTTCTCATCAAGATATAACTTTTTTAAAGAAGAGAATGTTGAGAGGTTAGGTAGTGCGCCGTAGATTTGATTCATGCCTAGATTTAATTGTTCTAGTGAATATCTAGCACATCTAGACAAGTGATGGATTATCACTGGAAGCTCTTTATTCAAATTGTTAAAAGACAGGTCCAGTGAGGCCAAAGCACATGCATTTCAATGGTTGGAAGTGATGTTTGACACCCAATGGAATATCCTTGATGACGTGAAGGTGTTCCAGGAAAGATGAAGGAACGAAAGGGAAGTAGAAAAATTGAGTTTAGAAGGGCTCATTGAAAGGATAAAATGATCGGAAAGGCTACAATCAACTAAACCTAGTTGTCTTACCTTTGGTAGGTTGGCAACCATTTGCCGCCAGCTATGATAAGTGTTAAGATTAGGAATGGAGAAGAAGTAAAGATGGGTTAAAGAAATGAGATTAGACAGCCACTCATCTCCATCGTCAATTTTGAGAGCACTTTCATATCCTCCAAGATAAAGCTCCTGTAAGTTTGAAAGGTTCCCAAGCTGAGACGGTATATTTCCTTCAAAAGCATTGTCGCTGAGATCAAGATACTGTAACTTTGACAGATTTCCGAGTTGGGACGGTATGTTTCCTTCAAAAGAATCCTCGCCGAGATCAAGGTGGCGCAAGTTGGAGAGATTTCCAAGTTGAGGAGGGATTGAACCCTCCAGATATTTCCACCGAAGATTTAAGTAATTCAAATGAGAAAGAGAGCCAAACTGACTTGGAATTTTTCCGCCAAAACCACAAGATGACAGATCAAGAGATCTCATGTTTGTGAGAGAAGCAAGAAAGTGTGGGATTTGTGTGCCTCGAAAAGAATTGGAAGAGAGATTCAAATAGTTTAATTGTTGCAACTCCATCAACGACTTGGGGATCTCTCCGTGCATATAACGTTCTGGATTGAATTCATCAACATCAGCGTGAAGGTCGAGCCTTAGAATATGAGCAGTGAGGTTGCAGCAGCGGATCCCATCCCATTGGCAGCAGTCAGGAGTGGTCCAAGTGGAGAGCATGCCAGAGGGATCCCAAAGGGCAGCCTTGAATTGGAGAAGTGCATCCCTCTCTCTGGGAATGCAGCTGATAACATGATGCTGAGCACAAACAAGATGAAAGAGCAAAGAGAGCATAAATAGTAAGAATAAGAAAGGAATTGACATAGTAGAAAGGGAAAGTGATGGATGAAATCTCATGAATATTACAATGAGAATGAGAGTGATGAATTAGCTCTACCAAATAACCCATATATATATATATATACAAAACCACCACTTCGGAAGGTCAATAAGAAACTACTAACCACTTGCTTTATAATAATTATTCAAATTTGATATAGACTTATCTAAATAATAAAAATGCAATGAGTCGCATAATTTTTTTACCTTAAAATAATAAATAGATTTTTTTTATTCCTACTAACAGGGGTGGGAATGCTTAGAATACCTAAGAAAAACACAAAAGAAAGAATTAGAACATCATTATAACTAATCCAACTGGGGACTAAATAAATTATTTCAATATATGCCTACATAAAATTTATATTAGTAAATTTAAATGTAAATAAATTATTATAATCAATTTCATCAATTTAAACGTAAAGTGTTATTTATATTTGATTCATATTTGACATATAAGAGAATTAAACATATTTTTATAAAAAAATTTATGAAAAGTTAAATATATTAAATTTTTTGTCTTATTAATTTAAATATAAATTTATGAATATTTAAAACTTTTGGTTTGACTGTTGTTTGTTAAAAATAAAAAAGTTAGATACAATTTTTATGTAATCAGTTGAATGTAAAATTTAATGAATAAAAGAAATTAATATATATGCTGAAAATTTTTATTTATATTAACAAACTAATCATAAGTAAATATAAATATAAATTTTTTATTTTAAATAGTCAAGAATAAATAACAAAGAAGTGTTTGTTTTAAGGTATCATATTAAATTCTCAAGAATATTATAATAATAAAAAATGTTATTTTTTGGATTATTTAAAAAGTGTTTGAATATCTTTTAATATTTCTTACAAAATAATTTAAATAAAAAATAAATAAAAATAATGTTTACCAGTGTGACTTAAAAGCCAATATATATTGTAAGGAAATGGCATTCAAAAGTAAAGTAATTAGAAAAATAATAACCAACCATATTTTATAATTTGTGGGGAAAGAAACTACAGTTTTGGGAGAGGCCTTGGAAAAGTCTCAGCTCAAGCGTAAGTAATATGTAATTGACATCTAGTATACCGTATCTCAAGGGCATTCTATTTTAAAACAAATTTAGAAAAAGTACGTCATCATGTTCTTCATAGACATAAGAAAACATTGGAAAAAAACTAAATAGTCAATAAATTTAAACAATTCAATTCCAAATCAATACAAAAAAAAAGAAGTTAATTCACAACTTCTATACCGTTTCTTGAGGGGCATTAGAAGACTTGGAAAATTATGAGCTGAACCAATGACATGAGTAATATGTAAATGACATATACTATACAATTCTTTTATGTCAACTCAATAAATACCTTTTTCTTTTTCTATATTTTCTTTACTTGTAAATCACTTCTATAACAAAGCACACTAAAATACAAACTAACCAAATTATGTCATTACCATATAACTCGATTTATCTTTTCCACCGCAAAATTTTTATTGTTTTATTTCATCATTAATTTATCATTTAAATTTTTATATTTGTATATAACATTTAATTAAATTTTATTACGAAAAATTAAAGTGTTAATCATATTTTTATTTTTCTTTTTAATCATTATAATTTTATATTAAATTATTTTTATATGACAATAAATTTAATTTTTATTTTTAACAAGTAAAAGTCATACAAAATGTTTTAAATATTCATAAACTTAAATTTGAATTTAAAAAAGTCCTTTTAATATTTTTTTTTATTAATTTTGTTGTTAAAAAAAATTTCTCTTACATATCAAACATACTTTTGAACTTTAATTTTTTAATGTCTTTTAATTGAAATAAATAAATAAATAAATAAATAAATATATATATATATATATATATATATATATATATATATATATATATATATAATAAGCCTTTTAATACATTTATTCTCTTAATTTAATTTGTTGTAAAATAAAGTTTAACTCTTATATATATAACATAATTTTTTAATTTTAATTTGTAATATGTCAATCAAACATAAAAAAGACACTCTTCAAGTATTTAAGTAACATTTATAAAAATTATAAATATAATTTATGAAATTAAAATAAATTTCTATTACCTTTAAAATTACTAATACAAATTTCATGTAGATACATTCAAACAAGTTCTTATCTTCTATAATTTGATTTATTATTATAATTTTATAAATTTTTTTATTAATAATTTTAAATTTTAGAGGAATAAAAATCAAACAAAACTTTTACAATGATCAAAATAAAAATTTGATCATTTTATTTGTACTAAAAATATGTTTAAGTCTATTTGTTTTATTAAAGTGCATTACTGCTAATATTTTATTCTTCTTCTATGTCATGGATTTTGTACTGCTTTGGTAATGTTTTGTGAATAATTTCATCATGAATTAATTGATTGGCTTTGAAAACAGATAATTGGATTTTTTTTTTTTTGGTAAAATATGTGCGAGGTGTACTATTGAAAGAAGTGTATATTTTTTTTTTCAAAAATCATAAGTTTTAGTGTAGATATTTTTCTCAAAACTTGATTTTTTTTATATTCAATAGCAAAATTCAAGTTTCTTAACATTTATTAAGAGATACATATAATCACTCCTCATTCATACCTTGGTGGCCTCTTATATGACTCTCGTGGAACAAAACAAAGGAAGACTTAGAAAAACTCAAGTCATCAAACGTGGATTTTTTTTTATGAAGGTAGGAAAAAAGCAAAAGGACTTCAGTCGTCGTGGAATTTTTATGTAGTGGCGTGGCCCCTTATATAATATGCTTTGTAGGAACAAAACAAAAAGACCTAGAAAATCCAGCCATCGCAATATGTATAACAAGAAACTTTTGATTTTTTAAAAATTAAAATGCACTATTAAAAACATTATACTATGTATCGTTGAATAATAGATGGTCGTATACGTGAAAATAGTTTGTTTTTATAATAATTATTTAGTTTAAAATATAGTTTTAGTTTGTTTAAAATATATAATGGCTCTAACGACCAAAGAAAAACAGAAAAAGACAAAAGGAAGAAACAATAGTCATTTCAAAGAAAAATAGAAATCAAATAAGAAAAAAAAAAGCAAGAGATGGGAGCAAGAGTCATACTGAGCTCTTGTATCCAATGAAAACAAAGACAAACAAAAAATAAAATGAAGAAAAAGGTGTCACTGGACTCTTAAATTCAAACAGAAAAAGAAAGCAAAAGGAAGGAGCAGATGTCCAAACAAAAATAAAAGACAAAAAGAAGGAATAGGAGCAACTTGTTGACTCAAAGGAAGGAGTAGGAGAAACTCATTAAATCAAAGGAAGGAGAAGGAGCAACTCGTTGGCTCCTCCATCCAAATAGAAAGAAAAAGGAAGGAGAAAAAACCACTCATTGACTTTTGCGTTCAAACAAAAACAAAAGATGAAAGGAATGGGCATGAGCCACTCGTTGGGTCTTACATCTAAAGAAATAAAGATAGAAAATGAAATAATGGAAAAAGAGTCACTCGTTGGCTCTTACGTCCAAAGGAACAGAAATTGAAAATGAAATGAAGGAATAGGAGTCATTCGTTGGCTCCTATGTCCAAAGGAAAGTAAAATAAGACAAAAGGAAGGATCATGAGTCATTTGGTAGCTCATGCATCTAATGGAAAATAGAAAGCAGACAAAAGGAAGGAACAAGAGTCACTTGTTGGCTTCTACGTCCAAACAAAAATAGAAGATGAAAAGAAGGAGCAGAAGTCATTCCTTGTCGGCACATGGCGAAACCGAGATGGTCTTGGTTTCTCTTCTTACTACGAAATACTTAGCCAACACCTAGTCGGCACTTGCCTAGTCGAGATAATATCGGCCCTTCCCTTCCCAGCATACGATGTAGTCGACACATAGTCGATGCTCCAACTAGGTTGAGATGGTTTCGGCCATTTTTCTTATTTAGTCGCCTCTATCCAGAACTATATAAACTTTGATTTCTCTATGCAATAGGAGATACGTAGGAGCAAGAAGTAACTCCTGTCAAGCTATCCATCCAAAAAACCGAAAAAAAACCTCCTCTATCCTTTCCCTGTAAATATCTTTCATTAGAAAAGTATAAACTATAACGTAGAAGTCATTTTATGTCATGCATCTAGTTAGGGTAACTACCTTTATGGTAGACGTGGTGGGATTCTAGTAATCCCTATGCGTAACCGACTCCCGAGCCCAAACTTTGATTTCCAAACCTGCCTTGTCCAACCTAAAGGTTATCTAGTATTTCCCATAAAAATGTCAATGACAACTTCATTTTCCTTGTTCCTTCAATGAAGGGAATTTGGATTCTAAACTATTTTTTGCCAACTTCGTTGCTGCATAGGTTGTGATAGATGGTGACTCCACTAAGGACATTTTTTAGAAAGTCAAGCCTAGAGTTAGGTGCATGACATAAATGCTTGTAAAGCTTTTGCTTCTCATTTTTTTTATAGTTTATAGATGCTTTGATGAATTTACATGTATTGATATTGCATGTAATAGCTTGAACATTAGGATAAACAACATGTGAATATATCTTTGTCAGATTTGCAGGGTAGTGCTAAGATGATGCACAATGCACTATACAATGCACCTTGAGAGGGGCCTTATACCCGGGTCTGTGTGTAACTCAAGGAGTGAGGGATGAGTAGTGGTAGTCATTTTGGGGATTCCTCCCTACTTGGACATCACGAAAGTTCCATCAAGAACATGATCCTATTGTAAATATCCATATTCGGGATACATTTCCTATTTTGGGGACTTTGCAACAAGGGAATTAAGTTTTGGAGGCCAACGGGAGAAAATAGAATCATTCCCATTGAAGTGAGGAACCTTACACACAACTAGAGTTGATATATTTGGGTTGTACCACAGAAATAGATAACAGTTAAAAGGAAAAACCAAAGTTGTTGTCTCCAAAGGCTTGGATGAGCACAAAACATGTTACAGCTAATAGCTAACAACTAACAACAATGAAAATCAAAGGGTAGCAGTAAGGTTGTTTTGGTTTCTAAAGGTTTCAAGTGCTACCAAAGGGGATTTATTTATAGGTGTGAATACTTAATTTTGTCTTACCCCTTTTTACTCAAAATATTCAATACAAGAAGTAAATATGTCAAATTTTAAAAAGGGAAAAATAATAAATAACAATAAGAATTCCCTAGTCCAGTCCTTTTGTTGTACGTCCAAAGAGCCTAGCCCTTTTGCTGTGCATCCAAAGGAAGAGTCTAATTCTCCCTAGCCTAACTTCCTCTATTGTGTGTCCAAAACAAAAGTCTAGTTCTCTCTAGCCAACTCCCTCTCTTGCTAAGCAATTGGCTTGGATATTCTTTGTGGCTATACTTTGCCAAGCACTTACCTTTCACCAATAATCCAGTCTATCACAAAGGAAAAGAGCAAGTGGATGACGTGTTTCTTTGAGCTATAGTTTATGCTTTGCACTACTTTGCATTGTAGTTGAGCGTCCAAAGGAGATGCATCCCTCTTCTTCTTTCCTCTCTTCACATCTACACTCCTCTCATCACGTCTATGCTTCTCTACTTTGGTCTCTGCAATTCCTACTACCAAGACACTAGAAAACTTGTTGTCATGTTTTGTTTTCTGAAAAGCTTATTACTAGTGGCCAACTTGCAAGGAAAAACAGCCAAGTTGGATTAAAAAACAATTTGTGAATGCCTATAAATTGTACATGAACTAGGTTCACAGAAGAGGATTTTTAGGAGGGAGAAATTGAAAGAACTGGGAGAGAAAATTTGGAAAAAGAAAGGACGTTAGAAACTAGGAAAAGACCCAAAGAGAGACAAAGAAGGTGACATGTAAAGGAATCAAAGTACAAAGGAAGCCACTTTTCGTGAAGCTTTAAGCAATAAAAGAGCTTACAAAACTGTGAAAGATAAATTCATCTAGGAGTAGCCACACAAAAGCATAAATTTGTACCATTAATCACATGGATATAGATTTGTTTGAGCATTTGTGTATGAAAAACTTGTTATATAGTTTGTTCTGCTTTGCATAAACTATGTTTGTCTCCTTTGGATGCGTCCATACTCTTTGGGCGTTGATAGTCCCTTTGGATCCATACTCTTTGGACGTTGATAGTCCCTTTGGACATTGAGGCCTTTTGGACACCCATCTAGGCAGCCCTCTCTACTTCTATTTTATTTTCTTTTGTTACAAACTTGCTTGGACGCATAGATTCTTTGGGACGATAGGTTCTTTGGACGCTCATATAGACATTCCTCTCCATTTTGCAACCTTGTTTTGGATGTTGAGGCTCTTTGGACGTCTATTTGGGTAGTCTTTCCATTTGCATTTATTATTTACTTTGTGTTATAATCTAGCTTTGGACATACAAACTCTTCAAATGCCCATATGGACAGTCCTTTCCATTTCCATTTATTTAATTTGTTTTACAACATTGCGTTGAACACACAAACTCTTTGGGCATCCATCTAGGCAATTCCTTCCATTTCCATTTATTTGCTTAATGTTACAGTCTTGCTTTGGACACACAAGCTCTTTGGACGCCCGTTTGGGTAGTCCCTTCCATTTCCATTTATTTTTTTAATATTACAGTCTTAGTTTTGATGCACAGACTCTTTAGATACTTTTGTAGAAAATCCCCTTCATTTTCATTTACTTGCTTAGTGTTACAGCGCTCTTTTAAAGGCACAAGCCCTTTAGACACCCATTTGAGAAGTCTCTTCCATTTCCATTTATTTACTTTGTGTTGCATTCTTGCTTT
The DNA here is from genome assembly GCA_025330945.1 of Mucuna pruriens. Classification (NCBI taxonomy): domain Eukaryota; kingdom Viridiplantae; phylum Streptophyta; class Magnoliopsida; order Fabales; family Fabaceae; genus Mucuna; species Mucuna pruriens. The sequence goes on from JAENHJ010000305.1 coordinate 672,404, forward strand.
GGATGCTAAGGTTCTTTTGACGGCCATATGGTCAGTAATTTCCATTTCCATTTATTTACTTTGTGTTGTGGTCTTGCTTTAGATGCACAAGCTCTTTAGATGTACATCTAAACAATCTCTTCCATTTTCATTTATTTACTTTGTATTGTAGTCTTACTTTGGACGTACAAACTCTTTAGATACCCATTAGGGCAGTCCCTTCCATTTCCATTTATTTGCTTAGTGTTACAACTTTGCTTTGGACGCATAAACTCTTTGGATGCTCATCTAAGTAGTCATCTCCATTTCATTTATTCGCTATATATTGAATTCTTACTTTGGACACATTGGCTCTTTGGACTCCTTGGGCAATCCTTTCCATTTCCATTTATTTACTATGTTGCAGTCTTGCTTTTGACACACTGGCTCTTTGGACACCCAAGAAGTCTCATCCATTTCCATTTATTTTCTTTATGTTACAACCTTGCTTTGGACACACAGGCTCTTTGGATGCCCTTTTGGATAGTCCCTTCCATTTATATTTATTTGCTTAATATTACAACCTTTGGATGTAGAGGCTCTTTGGATACCCATTTAGGTAGTCCTTTCCATCTTCATATAGCCACCTACTTTTCCAACCTCTATTTTGGACACATAATTGTCTTTGGACATAGTCCCCTTTGGACACAATCCTTTATGGACATTGAGGTCCATTGGATACCCATCTAGGTAGTCCATTTCCATTTTGTTTATTTACTTGTTGATCCATCCCTTGCTTTAGAGGCAAAGTCCATTGGATGCCCATATGGGAGGTCCCTCTCATCCTAGTTTATGCTTGTTAGGTTCATCCATATCCTTTGGATGGTGGGGACCTTTGGATGTCTCATTTGGACACTAGAGTCTTTTAACAACTCTTTTTTTGTTAATTTATATTTTTAGTTCATTCATAGCCTTTGGATGCTAGATCCTTTGGATGACTCTTTCTCCTTTTTGTTAATTTAACTTTTGGTTCATATCCTTTGGATGCCCCTTTTGGACGTTGGAGCCTTTGAACGACTCTTGGGTCCTTTTGACATTGGGAGCCTTTGAATGTTCCCTTTGGATGATGAAGCCTTTGGAAAGCTCTTGGATCCTTTAGACATACTCCAAATCAGCAAGCTCAAACCTTCTTTTTTCTAAATTGTGTTTGCTCCTAAATAGTCCTAAAGTAGTAATAGAAAATGTTCAATAATAACATTCTTCAATTAACAAAGAAAATGATAAATTAGATGTGATATCTTATTTATCATGGAGTTGTAGGACACAAGCAATGACAACTCGATGGTTCTAAACTCTCTTCTAGCATAAGAAATCAAAACTAAATAATGAATTGGTTTATAAATACACATGCCAATTTCAGGATATATGAACTACGATAGTTCAAAAATCCCAAGAGTCTAATAAAAATAAAAACCAAATGCACAAACATTTTCTACCTGTAAACCTGCGTAACTCTGATTTCTCTATTGCACCTAAGGATTCCTAGGAGTAGGGGACCACTTATGTCAAGCCCAAAATACTAAAAATAATAAAACACTCCCTTTATAATGATAAAATCTAATGTGTTTTGCAATAATTTCTTTATTTTAAGATGGGACAAATACTTTAAAAGTCATAAATAATTTACTTAATTAATAAAAGGTAATTGTTTATAATGGACTTTGTAGGGTATTAATACCTTCCCTATACGTAATGGACTTCTAAACCTAAAATATGATTCCACAGACTATTCATTTTTCTTTAAAGGTTTTTTTCAGTATTTTCCTTAATAACATTGGTAGCGACTTCATCTCTATTTCATCTATCTTTATTCCATTCCATTTTTATTTCTATTTAGAAGGATAGGGTTTTAAGGGCATTTTGGAAAAAGCAGTTTATTGCCTGGTGGGTAATGACAATAACAATCATAAGGGATTTTAGGGATTTTTTGAGATTTTTTAGGCGACAGCTATGGAGCTTCATGGTTTTCTCCAAAACTCTAGTTGGTCAAGGATTTATCTTGAAAAATGTACCATCACATAAAAAAATGTGTCATCAATACCAGATCAACTAAACTTTATTGGAAAGTGTTCACAACTTTTTGTTAATTCTTGGTATTTTACTCAACTTGAGTAACCACTTTAAAAGAAAACTTGTCTTGATATACATGTTATTGGCCATTCTAGCCATGATTTTTTCAAAAAACACACAACACTACATTTTCTTATTTCTCTTTTTCAACAACAATTAAATTTAATAATCTTTTAAATTACTAAATCATTTAATTAAACACATACATAAGAATGTCGGTGATACAAAATATTCCTCCCAATAACACCACTAGTGTCATACAACTCCCTCTTAAACAAATTGAAACCTTTAAATGTGATGACAACACCCTCGCTCACAATAAAATTGTTCAAGTTTCCAAAAAATGCTCCAAAGACTCTATCTACAATAAGGACTACCTCTTCCCTTTTTACTATCACAAAACACTTTTGCAATAAATGATAACATTTTTGCTTATATTTGACAAAACTAGTTATAAAGCTAGCAAGTAACTAAAAAAATGGTCGCTAAAATTTGTTAGGTTAGCTTATTAAATTATAAGTATTTTGTAAAATTATATATTGAAGTAATTGATAAACGTGAAATGATAAAAATAGACATATTTATATGATATTTTTTTATATTTTAATTTTATTTTTATGTTAATTAGCTTGTTGTGAATATATCTTCATCTTGAAAATTTTTATTGGCTTTGAAAACAGAAAATTGGAAAATTTTACAAAGTAACATTGCCCTTATATGACTTTGCTGGAAGAAAATAAAGAAATACAAGAGAAAAAAAAAAACTCGAGTCTTCGCGTTACGTGAAACAATATAAATGTTGAAATATTTGTATAGCAGCATGCATGACCCCTTAATGACTTTGCTGGAACAAAACAAAGAAAGACTTAGAAAAAAACTCGAGTCTTTGCATTACGTTAGAAAATAAATGTGAATTTTTTTATGAAGTGACGTCACCATATATGACTTCGAAGGAAAAAAAAAAAAAAAACACTCCAGTCATCGCATTATGTTAAACAATAAATCTGGAATGTTTTAGTGACTTTGTAGAAACAAAACAAAAAGACTTAGAAAATTCCAGTCATCGCAATATGTAAAACATTAAATTACTAAACTTATATTTCACTCATCATGTATAAAAAGTTTTAGGCACCAATTATTTTTTTTAATTTAATTAAATTGTACTGATAATATAAATATTTTTTACGTATAATAATAAATTGTCGCATATAGTAAATTTCTTAATTTTTATTATTTATTTTAATGTTATTTTAATTATTTAATAATATAAAAAATTCAGATTAACAATGTACAATGAAAATCAAACTCAGAAATTTTCCATCCATCAATATAAGATTTATTCATTTTCAATATATGAATACATTTCTTTTAACCAATATACTTATCGATTTGGATTGAAAGTTAAAGGACACATTCATTGAACCAAGTTTCATTCCTTAACCAATTCGTATAAAGAATTGGTTAAGGAATAAACCTATATCCTAGACTCTAAAATTTATAAATTTGTTATCATGAAAGTTTATTATAACATTTGTAATATTGTAGGAGAGTGTTTTGTAAAACATATGTGAATAGGATTTTCATTTTGTGATATTTTATGATTATAATTATTATGTTTTATAAAAATAGAATAGAAATTTAATTTAATTATTGTCATATTTTTAATTAATATTTTTATTCATCAATTTTGATAGTTAATAAAAATTATAAGTAATAAATATGAATATGAATAGTTAGATAATTAATAAAAAGGATATAATATTAAAGTTATTATATTTTTTTAAAAATAAAAGTACAAAAATAGAAACTCTAATAGCTACTTGAAACCTACCCATTTTTATCCTAACTGATGGCTTCTTAAATTTGATTGTTGCATGCATTCTCTCCACCATTTTTACAATCTCACACATGACACATTTATTCTTCTGGAACTAACACTAGTGATTTAACAGTTGCAAGAATAAAAAGACAAAGAAAGAATATGAAAAAAGAAAGAAAAGAAACCATCATAAAGGATGGGGCACCTTGAACTCCTCTGGACCGCAACAATCATGGTTTGTGAACCTTAAACTCATGGAAACTCCACCCACCACCACCACTATGTCAGATCGAACCCCATGTGGTCATCGTGCCATAAATCAGAAAGCTGACTTTCAACTCCACAGCCTCATAGGCTTCTCTATGTTATCTTTGCTTTTTATTTCTGTTAGCTTCAAACATTCTCTTAAATACTATGGCCCGTCCTTGCTTTATTACTTTTTCCTTCCGTTAATCCTCACATTTGGGCCTCGTTCGAGTTTTATTGGATTCTTAATCCCTTTTTTTTTATCACAGTTTTCACTGTATTTGGGCCATTGTTTTCAACTTCTGGTTCATTACGCTCTCAGCCGGGCTTTCATTGTTGGACAATTCTATTTGCAGATCTTCTTTTTTTTTTTCTCTTTACATTCTTTCCAAAACTGTTATATTCCAATAATATCCTTTATACGTGTTTGATTTTATTATTTTGAAAATTACAATGTTGGAATTATCTGAAACTACATAAAGAAAAACCTCTCCAGAACTTATTTTTTTTTACGCTATAAGCTTATTTCTGGAACATACTTAACCAAAAATAAGTTTCTGGAACAGTACATGTTTGCGTGTTGCCATAAGTAGTATACGTAGCACTTCTGTTTGTTGTAATAATTGAAAAACAAAAAAAAAAAAGAAAATAAAACAAGTTGAATAAAGAGGCCAATTGCCTCTGAAAGCTATTGATGGGATGTATTCAATAGACTTGGGTGTTGAAGAGGCTGCACTGATAATATGCTAAAATTTTAATATTTCTATAAATTAATTTCCAAATTGTGTTCAACTTTTAATATTATAGAATTTATTTTTTAGAATACAATTCAAAAAATAATTTTTAGAATATTTTCAAAAAATTAAATTAGATTATTCAAGAACATATTTTAAAAATTAGTTTAAAAAAAATATGAAGAAAAGTGCGAAAAGAAAAAAAAGGCGCAAATAGAATTGCCGATCATTGTTTGTGTTAATTTCGTTAGCATTGATTTTATTTATCACGCTTTGGGCCATTAGTATATGCGTTTGGGTCTGGGTTGCCGTCATGGGTGGTGCTATATACAACACTATTTTTACTTTTTGCCTTGCGTTTATAATTGTTTTTTGTAAACGTATTTTTGGCAAAATTAGTTTCTGACGAAAGCTAATTTTTCATTGTGTATCCGAATAAGAAACGTAAGGAAAACTTTTTTTTTTGGTTCCATATATAAATAAAGTACTTAATAGAAACAAGTTCAAGACTATAATCTTTCTAAGTACAATTTTAACAATAATAATCAACACACATAAGTACATGACGCATTTAAGGGATTTATACATACCAAAATTAAGGATATTCCAACCAATAGGGAAGAAGTATAACCCTACCTTAGCATTAAACTTATTTCTTATATGTAGAAAACTTACCTTACCAAGGACTAACAAACTCAAATATACATTGGTGACACGAGGATGGGGAATTCTCAAGGGCCTGAAAATTAACAAAAGAAAGTGAGTCTCCCAAACTTGAATGAAATGAAAATATAGTTGAGCTGCCCAAAATAATAAATAAATAGAATCCTATTTAAGAAATGAACAAAATTGCTCCAATAATTTGAAATATTAAGAATAAAAATATTGAATTCATATTTCATGATAAAAACATTCCAACAATATAATTTGATCATTACAATTTTTTTTTCAAAGACCATCAAGTTTGAGCCTCGAAGTATTTTTCTTTTGTATTGTATTGTCATGGAAACTTTTCATCCAATCTTTCAAAGGTTTCCCAGGATAAATTAGAATAATAAACTATTATTTACATAAGTAATAGGATCGTGCACCCCAACCCTTAATAGTTTGTTAGTAAATAATATGATCCTAAATTAATTTGCATACTACATATACATGCATTTGATGGAATGTTCTTGCACAGCATATCTCAAATTTATTTATGTAATTAGAAAAAAAAAACTAGACAATTCAATTGTGAAAATAATATTTCCCACAATAAGTTAAAAAATTAATAATTCATTATCATTTCTCAAACAGGTTAAATTAGCTTTTTCAATGTATAATAAAAAAAACATAAAGGCCAGTTTGTTTTGACATTTTAAAAAATAGTTAAATATATTTTTAATACTGAAAAAGGAAAAAATGTTTTAATTCTTGTAAAAAATTTAAAATTTTTATTTTTTTTATCCTTAATTACTATAATGATACTCGTTAATTACTAATATATTTAATGGAAGGTTAAGGGATTATTCTTTGTAGCAATCCCTAATACACTTAATAACATGATAGCATCTAATACTTTAAAATATTTTTTAAATTTTTAAAATAAATGTTATTTGTTTACCTTAAAATAAATATTAAAAAAAACACAAAAATAAATAATTTTAGATTTTAAAGAATGAAAACTGAAAAAAAAGAGAGACTAAAAATAAAATTTATAATTTTAGATTTTAAAGAATGAAAACTGAAAAAAAAAAGAGAGACTAAAAATAAAATTTATAATTTTAGATTTTAAAGAATGAAAACTGAAAAAAAAAACAAGAGAGACTAAAAATAAAATTTATTCTTTTTATCAGAATCAAAATTAGTGATTTAAAATTTAGAAAGATGAAAATTGAAAAATAAATAAATAAATAAAAATTTAAATGAAAACTCATGCACTAAAAACAATATTTTTTTTTGTTTTGAAACTACAGTTATTACTGAGCAGTGTGAGTCTGAGCTACCTCTTGCACTTCAAAATTTTCATTGTCACTATGACATATATGCTATTAATTAATTCAAGAAATTGGAATAAATATTTTTATAGTAGTTCTAATAAATACAAACAATTTGAGTACCAAATTTATGAATTTAACTGTAGTCAATCAATGACCAATTACGGTGGGTATTTTGTGTTAATAATAAGAGAATAGAAACTCATTGGCCAATTATATTTAACAAAACAAGCAGTACTACAAAATCGTATTCATACTAAACATATTTCCGATATTTTCATATGAATTTGTTTTAATTTTTTTTCCCAAAAAAAAATAATGATAGTATAAGGGAAATTTTATTTGGACACTAAGTTTGTATAATCCTTTTTACAACTAAGAGAGAAAATTATTAGAAAAAATAGGTGATATAATATAACTCGCAGTATAATATATCTTGTATGAATATAAACTATAGATTATTTATGATGGAAATTAAAGCAAAAGCAAGTAAATATGGAAAGACAGATAGTATTACCAGCTAGCCTTTAAGCCACCCCTTGTATTGCATCTTTTGTTACTGTCATGAGATAAAATTGTCGATTAAGTTGTTCAATAGCCTTAAATAAGCTTGTCGCCAAGTACGATTGACCAGAATTGAGACAAAAATTCCCCAAAATCCTGTAACAAATCCAAATGCCATACTCACATAAAATTCATGCTTAACAAGAAAATTTTCATCCCCATCAGATTCAACCGTTGATTCCTGTGGTGGCTCCTCTGCATCTCACAATTTGTCAAGTGGCTTCCTACAAAGATTAGGATTATCTTCATAACTTGAGGCATCAAAACTTTGTAATTGAGTGCCAATTGGAATTTCTCCAGATAAATGATTATGTGACAAATCTAACATGGTAAGTCGGTCAATTTGAGTAAGGCTAGAAGGAATTGAACCAAATATTTGGTTTCTTGACAAATCAAGAAATTCAAGTGAGGTTAGCCTTCCAATATTTGAGGGAATTTCTCCAGTCAAATTGTTTCTTGATAAATTTAATGAGATCAGTTCAAGCAAATTCTCTATTTCTGTTGGAATTTCTTCTGACAATTGATTGCTTGAAAGATCAATGCTTTTCAAAAGCATTAGCTCATTATTCAAGAATATTTTCTCTGCACCTTTCCATGTCAAGATTGAATACAAATCATAGTAGTTCATGAACTGTCCAACAGATCTAATGCTAACAAAATACCCCTGGTGTGTATAATCTATTAAGGAAGTCTTTTGAGCCATTGAAGTAAAATTTTTGAAGCATTTGGGAATTCTTCCTGATAGATTGTTCAATCAGAGATCCAAGAGCTGGATGTCTTTTAGATAACAAAGTTGTAATGGTAAACTTCCAGAGAAGTGATTCTTTCTCAAGCTTAAGATTTGCAAATCTTGCAATATGCCCCCAATCCAAGAAGGGATAGGTCCTGATAATTTATTTTCTCCCATGTCAAGCATTACTAACTTTATGCAACTCCTCAAGGAGAAGGGGATCTCCTTTGTTAAGCTATTATTTCTCAAAAGTAATGCTTGAAGTTCAAGAATTGATCCCACTGAAGTAGGAATCATTCCTGAAAAATTGTTGTGACTCAAATCTAAATAAGCTAATGATTTGAAATGGTTCCAACAATCTGGAATTTGTCCAGATAACTGATTATTTGAAAGGTCTAGCTGGCCCAATGCCTCAACTGACCCATTAGCACATAGAAAAGAAGAAGAATCTGAAAATTTATTTTGGGATAGATCAAGAAATGCAGATCCTCTAAGAAATGGTGGAATAGGGCCTTCAAACTGATTTGATGCAAGTATTAGAAAATGAGGAGTAATCTCTAAGGGAAAATTAGGAATTGTACCTTTGAGATTGTTAAATGAAATATTCATGCTTGTCATTCCTTGGATTGCCACTTTAGCCTAAAACCATTCTGGAACAAAATCTGATATTCCACAATTAGAAATGTCAAGAGTTTCAATGTCATTTTGTGTTTGGAACCATTTAGGAAAAGTTGGACCTAACTTGCAAGATCTCAATGCTATGTAACCCAATTGAAAAGATGGGACCCAGTTTTGGCTAAACTCCAAAGTCAATGAATTGTCAGACAATTCTAACGACTTCAACTTTGACATGTTAGCAAAATGAGAGTCACTGATCACACCTCCCAAGGAGTTTGAATTCATTTCCAGAGTCTCCAGCTGAGAAGGAAATCGAATATCTTCATGAATCTTTCCATTTAACCTGTTTTCATCAAGAGATAAGGTTTTTAAAGATAGAAATATTGAGAAATCAGGTAGTGTACCATTGATTTGGTTCATGCTTAGTTCTAACTCTTGCAGTGAGGATCTAGCACATCCTGACAAGTGGTGGACTATCACTGGAAGCTCTTCATTCAAACTGTTATTGGATAGGTGCAAGGATTGCAGAGTACATGTTCTCCCAAATGATTTTGGAACTCCACCTTCCAAAGAGTTTGATTCAATTGATAGAGACTCCAACTGAGATGGCAATTTGCTACCATCAGGTATCTCTCCACTCAATTTGTTCACAGAAAGATCCAATATTTTCAAAAAGAAGAGAACATTGAAAAGTCAGGTAAGGAGCCAGTTATTTGATTATAACTTAGATACAACTCTTGCAATGAGTATCTAACACAGCCACCAGATAAATTATGAACAAGTGATGGAAGGTCTTCAGTGATATTGTTTCCATATATGTTTAAGTATTGTAAGGTGCATATATTCATGAAGGACTCCAACACCCCACCATTGAGTCTATTAGAGGAGAGATCAAGCCGTTCAAGAGAATGCATCATCATGCCAAAACGATTTGATGCAGGAGCATCCAAGAGATTGTTACCACATAGGTCAAGCTCAACAAGATTATTGGAACTGATATTTGACACCAATTGGAATATGATGGATGATGAAAAGGTGTTCCAAGAGAGGTTAAAGACAGAAAGGGAAGTAGAAGAATTGAACTTTGAAGGGTTCAATGAATGGATAAAATAATCAGAGAGGCTACAATCTGACAAACTTAGTTCTCTCAGTTTTGGTAACTTACCAATGATTTGCAGCCAGCTATGAGAATTGTTAAGATTAGATATCAAACTTAAGTCAAGATGGGTCAAAGAAGTGAGATTAGATAGCCAAAGACCTCCACCATCAATTTTGAGAGCCCCACCATATCCAAGATACAATTTTTGCAAGCTTGACAAGTTCCCTAGTTGAGAAGGAATATTTCCTTCTAAAGAATTTCCCGAGATCTAGATGTTGCAACATGGAGAGATTTCCAAGTTGGTAAGGGATTGAACCCTCTAAGAAATTCCCACCAAGATTTAAGTAATTCAAATGTGAAAGAGACCCAAATTGACTTGGAATTCCTCCACCAAAACCAGAATTTGACAAATCAAGGTACCTCAAATTTCTTAGTGAACCAATGAAATATGGTACACGACTACCTTGAAATTGATTCCAACTGAGGTTCAAAACCTCTAAGTGTTGCAACTCCATTAGTGATTTGCTGATTTTGCCACTGATAAAAAGCTCATCCATAGTAAACCAATCACCATGAAGGTCAAGCATTAGTATATGGCCAGTTAAGTTGCTACAGACAATACCTTTCCATTGGCAACAATCAGCACTGGTCAAAGATGAGAGCATGTCATATTTATCAACAAGGCCAACCTTTAAGTGGAGGAGTGCCTCCCTCTCCCTTTGCATGCATCCGACCCCTTTTGCACCAACAAAGTCTGCCTGAAATAGCAAACACATAAAAATTAAGGCTGGAATTATTTTCAAACAAATTGGCATCACTGTTGTTGGGATTGTGGTCATGACAAGTGATGAAATCTACAAACTATTAAGCTGCAATGGCAAGGAATAACATGTCCAATAGCCATATATATAATATTCTCTAAGGATTAAAAAAAAAGAAAAGATTTAGAAAATTTCTTGTCAAAAATAAAGAAGACTTGGAAAGGTAAGCAGTCAAAACTTGTTCTCATTTTTCAATTCTCCATCTTTTATAGATATTTGAATTTTATTACCCTTCTTTTAATTTTAAATATTTACATTTTTCTTTTGATATTCAATATACTAAGTTTTAATTAATAGTAGTGTAAGTGAAATCATCGTGAATAACTATGAATAAACTTCTCAATAATAATATAGATCATAAATATTAGTATAATTTTATTTGAGCTAGATAGAATCATTATAAATAATAACTTAATATTTAATATAGTTATATTTTTTTTACGTCTTTTAATTTAACCCATAACTAATTTTGAAACATTAGAAGATAAAAAACAAAACTTCAAAATACTCCTTTTGTCGATTTTAACTTTACCCAAATCTTTATTTTTCTTAAACTCTCATTTTGTAGTAACGGTTTAAAGCTTATTAACAACAATGATTAAAAATTTAGTAAGAGAAAAAGAACATTTCTAGAGAATTTGTTTACATTTAAAGTATGTGAACGGGAGGCAAAATTTAGATTGAATTTAATGATAAAGATCTCGTTTGATACAGATTTTTCATAAAAAAATATTTTTTAAAATCATCATTTTTATAGTTTTTTATATGTTCATTTCAGCTTTTCAAAAAATAAAATAAAAATCATAAATCTTATTAAAAGCTGAGGTTATTTTTGAAGAGTTTCCAATAAAAATCAGTTGATCTTTTTGAAAAAAATTATAATTATTAACAAACATAAAATAATTTTTTTATTCTAATAACTTTTTTTTATCTACCTAACTATCCCTCACCTTCGGTGTCCACATATACTGTTCACTTGGGGAAGTCAGGTTTTGGAAACCCAACTTCTCAATTAGGAAAATAAAAAAATATTTACCTTGACAAGTTGGATTCTCAAAATCTGATTCATACATCACAAAATATTTTTTTTTAAATCTTAAAAAATATAATACTAAATTATTTTACATGAGATTTTATTTAATCTGTAACGTAAATAACTGTGTCTATATATATACATATAAAGTTACTGTCAATTGGGTCGTAACATAACAATGTTCAAATGATAAATTTCACTGTGATGCTGAAAGTATTAAGGTTATTGATCAAACCGATAAGCTCTCTAGATAATAATATTAACACAATTTTATGAAAAATGACAAATTTATTTAATATTGCGACGCGTAAGATTTACTTCAGAGACTTAGTACGTAGACATGTATCAGTAAAATTTACTTAATTACATGACTTTGAATGGAACGATAAATAAAAGGACCAGGAATTAATATGCTTCTCTATGTTTCTTCATAAATTTGAAAATGATAGATTAACGTATCTAATCAAAATGTTTCGATATTAAGTATCCCTCCTTTTTATTTTCAAAATTCAAAGTTGAATTCGTCATCCGAACTAACCTTTGGTTGAATGCCTAATAACAATTTATATAAAACTGTTATATATATATATATATAATAATTCTTTTATAATTCTCTTATCATGGTTTGTTTTGTTACAAGATATATAACATTATTTTACATCATTTTTTGGTGTGTAATCCTGGAAATCAAACATTTCTTTTAATCATTTGTGACTAAATAATTGCATAAAACTGTATTACATGTATATATAACTCTTTTAATTCTCTTATCGTTATTTGTTTCATTACAACATATATAACGTTGTTTTACATAATTTTTTGTGCATAAATGTGGAAAAAATTAAAAAAAAATACTGAAAAATAAAAAAGAAACTTATATGAATCTAGTCAAAATTGGAAAATTATGAAATCGTTCTACCTTCTAAGTATTAAAACGGATATAGAAGTACGAAAAGAAAAGATGGAACATGGACCCCACTTAAAAACAACGTTATGTTATAATTAAATTTGAGTATTAACACTGGTATCAAACACTATAATTTTAACTACTGCCACCAAACAAATGAATTTCAAATAAATTTTCAACTATATCCAACTAAAGTTTTTAGCAAATAATACTACGAGCAACAGGGAGATTTTGTGCACTAATCACTTGACAAATTTGTTACCTATTTTGAGTGAAAATTTTGAAGTTTGAAAATGCTAATAAATAGCACGATTTTCTTCTTCCTTAAAGTCGAAATTACACAACAACTACGGCAGAATAATTCAAGTCTATGTTATTGTTCTTTATTTAATGTTTTTTCCACTTAATATTTAACCAATTACATATATATCAATAGAAAACTTCAGTGACTTAGGAGAATACTTGGAAAAGACTTCAGTCAATCTGTCACATAAATAGTTTATGGTATGGTTGAGAAAGAATATTAATAGTACTTCTTCCTTAAAAATATATTTATATCACAAATTAAATTTATAAATTATTTATTATAAAATAATTATAGTTATATAAAATAAATATTTAATACAGATTAAAATACTAGTTAAAACTAAAAATTAATATATTAATACAATATATATATGTAAAATTTAGCTTGAAATAATGATATTTTATCAATAATAGACAATAATATTTAACTAAATTGAAGAAAAAATATAATATATCTTTTGAAAATGTTATAATAAAACATAATATTTTAATAAAATTATGAATTTTTTTATATGATATATTTTACTTTAACTAAGCTTATATATGAAATTGTTCTAGGTCTGTAAAATATGAGGAACAATCCTGTAACTATTCAATGTAGCATTCTTAAAAGATAGAAAGGTGTGCGAAGAGAAAAGATGATTATCATCTCTACAATTTTTTTTTCTTTTTACCTTTCTTTTTAATGTATTTATTTAGGTTTATAGTATAATTTGCTGTAAAATTTGAATTTCTAATCTAGTTTCAATTCTTGTTTGACTCGTTGAAATTTGTATTGTTTTATTACTTTAATTCTTGTCGAGACTTTATCATCCTTGGTATGTTATTAATCAATTAATTAAATGTCAAGCATAATAATTTGATAGGTTGATAAAATAATTAAATTTAAGAAAATTACTTGATTAAACTTTTTCGGACTTTTGATTAGATTGGTTGATGTGATTAATCCACCTCTTCCTGGTTCATGGTTCATGCTTACTTTGATTTAAGTTTATGCCTAACAATTAAAAACTTAAATCAGAGGAAAGATTATTAATAATGAAAGATAAAAACTGTTAATAAAAACTAAAGGTAAAATTACGAGTAATTTAAAGGATTCACTTAGAATTTTGGAAGCAAATACAGGTGAGGTTATAACTCTTGTTATTTTACATTCGTACTGTATTAAAGTAAAGTAGAACAAAAAAAAAATAAAAAAGTAGCTTAATGGAGCAACTTGTTACTGTTTCAATCGCTCTCCAATGCCTCTAGAAATTATACCTAAGATGCTAATATGAAAGAGAAAAATAAAAAAAGTGGAAGAGGAACACTCATCTTCCCCCATTCCGTTAACTCAACACTAACGCGATTAATAATATTGTATACAAGTGACCATCTTGAGTGACATGACATCCATTACTTCTACGTGGTAAGTCAGTTTTCTTTCTTCCCTAAAACAAATTTTAAGATTAATTTTACATTTCATCAAATGCAATTTTTTTATTTTAATTCTTATAAAATATTATATTTTAAATTTTAATAAATATATTAATTCATGTTAAACAAAAGAAATATAATATTTATAATTTAATAATGTTATTCGTAAGAATAAACCTGAGTTATGATTGATTTTTTTTTATTTAATTCAAAATTTTGTTATGATCATTTATCATAACATGATTCTTTACCATAACTTAATCCCTGTCCGATTAAGATTTAATTTTGCTAATGTCACTTTTGTTCTACATTTTAAGATTTTTCTTTAGGTGAATTTTAGTCTCATATTTTATTGTAAAAAATTATTTTTATCATTTATCTCGTAAAAGATTTATTTTAATTTTTAACTTTTAAATTAGAGTTAATATTGTTACTTTAAAAAAATAATAAATTTTTAATTTATAAATATAATTTTAAACTATTTTTTAAATGATTCAGTATATTAAACTTGTCTAATTAAATTGGTGAACATCAAATCATTTCTGTACAAAGCCATAAAAAGTCAGACTTAGTGTTCTCAATTATGTTTATCGTATTTTACCTTCAAACCAATATTTTTTTTAAAACAAATATTATTTATACAGTAATTCATAATTGTAAAAAAAGGAAAAAGAAATATATTATATAATAAATAATAATAAATACAAAAAATGTATAAATTAGTCTAAAAATTATTATATTTATATTATTGTTTTTTAAATTAGATCGAGACCGGTGATTGAACCAATTAAAAAAAAACAGTTATTCAAGTTAATTTTATCTTCAAACTGGTGAATTTTGCAACTTTGGAACTAATGAAAAACAAATTTCCTACGTCTCTTCAAAATCTTGCATCGTAATAATATAACAGTGATGTTTAGTAATATTAATTTTACAATTTAATAATTATTTAATTAATAAAAAATAATGTAATTATGTAGCATGCGCTTCACGTTGATGTTGCAAAATTAAATTAGCCATTAGTGATTTAGAGTTAACCACAGACTAATTGTCTTGATAGAAAAATAAAAAGGATGAGACAAAAGTGTTTCAAAAATTTATAAGAAATTAAAATCAGAACTTATTGTGTTTTGAAGGATAAAAAATATATTTTAACCTAATTTTAAAAAAATATTTTTTTACCTTGTTTTCAGTAATTATGATACATACTTCAACATTTTATTTTTCTAATATGTATGAATATACTTAAATTAATAATAAAAAAATATGAAATTTGAAATATACTTTAATTAATAACAATATTATCTTATATATATACAAACCTTTTGAGATTTTTATTTGTTCTTTTTCATAAGATTTCTTTCAAATTGTACTAAAAATATTTAGTGGCGGTTTTTTCAGGAAGTTTCAACAAATCGTCAAAAAATGCTACATTTTCTGGGATATATATTAATCACCACAAAAAAGTACATGAACTTGCAGATAGCATATGATATAATTCTAATTTTTAATTTGAATAAAAACTTCATACAAACTATGACTCTTGTTTGTTCCACAATCTTAATTAAGAAATCATTCCTCCTCTGTCCTCTAAATGCCACCTTTTCCGTCGCAACTTATATCCTCTCCATCCATGCCAGACTCTTTCACCGCCTTCATCGACGTCACCAGTAGCCATTGATAACCGAGCCTTCATCCTCATATTTGTCTTCAAACTCTCCAAATGCGACACTACGCATACGTCGTCCGTGTTCTAATCCTCTACTTCACACTCCTTTATTCGTTTTCTATTTTCATTGTGTTCTACTCTTACTTTATCACCTCTTGTGTTCTACTTTCATTGCGTAATTCTCTCATGCACGTTCATCTAATTCCCTAAGTTTAACTTTGAACGATTTCAACGGATCACTAGTTTGTAATGTACTAACCATTTGCAATGAGGTGCTTAATTAATATCTTATTTTCTCTTTTTTTTTTCAAGTATCGATTCTGTTTTAATCATTATGACTAATGTGATTATAGGTTTCTATTTGTTTCATATTCACTCATTCAAGTATCTTTTCATTTTTATTTTTTGTGTATTTTATTTTTAAATTTAACCTATTTTTAGGTAAGGACATTGCTAGTTCAAGAAAACTTGATTAATAATCTTTGTTTGTTAAACCATAGAGGTCTTATAAAACTGATAAAATTTTTGTTAAACTCATAGTCTTCAAACTCAACTATATTTAAAAAATAATGTATCCTAATAATTTTAAAAAAATAATATAGACTATTAACAAATTTAATATTACATACTAAATTAACCAAAACTTTTTCATTTTTTTGAATTAATAAAAAATTCTTATATTCAAAAACAAGAATAATAATAAATTATTATATGTTAATTTTTAATTGCCACACATGTAGGCACGTTCTTTTTTTCTCACATTACAATATTTTCTTTCAGACATAATTTTGTTCAAGATACAAAGTATTAAATGTATACAGATCTCCTAAATAGAATTTAAACATTAATTCATCATTTTACAAAAGACTAATTTATTCTACTACACTCAATCAATCAAGTGTCAACACTGGCATTGAGGATTCCAAAGATATTTGACCTCAACCAATAGTTTATTGGCAGTTTTGTGGGGGAATTGTCATAGCTTTGGACTTTGTTTGGTTAAATAATTTTCATAAAATTTAAATATAATTAATCAAATTCGTTGTTTGCAGTCCATGAGTGTCATGAACAACATCCTTTATTTCATACTGTTCAGGTGATCCAGTTGTGGAGAATTCGTTATTTTACTGTTTACATTTCTCATGCCTTCATATGAGAGAATCTATATTTTTAACATTCACCTGAGACATATCATCTTAACACTGATAATTTTCAATAACTTAATTAGCTCATTCTTTATTATTAACTCCTATTCAGTATCTTTACACTGAATCACACTGTTCTAAGCTTAATTATTTATTCTCTCACTCTAATTCTATAGTGCATATATATTAGCATGAAAATCAGAGTGTTAGTGCTCTTTCCATGCTTCCACTAAGCTATTCAAAGCCATGATGGAAGATCCACCTTCTGCCATTGCTTCTGAGGCACCGATTTTCATTTTAAAAATCCTCTCTCTAATCTCTTTTCCTCTGTCCGAGTCCATGAGCTCCTTAACCCGGTCCCCCAACTCGGTCGAACTCACTAATCCATCTGATCTATTTTCATGATTATGATGTTGTATGAGATTTTGGATTGTGTTAGGTTATGATTGATTAATCTCAATCTAATCAAGGTTAGATAATTGATTAATCACCTAAAATCAACAAATTATGTACTTGAATCTATGCTAATCAGGGAATGCGATTGTGAGCTTAATCTGAATGGATGAATTTTTAGATGATTATCTAATGAATCTTAGGTTGGTTGATATGAACTTGATTCTTTATTAGAACCGTGATAACAAATATCATGATTGAATCCTTGAATTAATGTTACATATAATTTTGTTTTCAAGTCAAAAGAACTCGAGTTTTATTGACAAGTGCTGCATTTGTTCATTTAAATCATCTTCACTTTTTCAAGCACACCAGGAACCTCTCACCAGCAAGCAAGGCTATTTTGCTATCTGGTCCTGCATGTATACTATGCAAGAATTTAACAATGTCCTGGAGAAATCTTTCTTAATTTCAAGTTGGTTTGACTAATACTATTTACTTCTAGATTTTGAAGAACTTTACCAGCAAATGCTTGCCAGAGCTTTAGCACATTACTTTGAATCAAAGTTGCTGTTGTTAGATATTACTGACTTCTCTGTGAAGGTAATTTTTCATGGCTTCTTATTTTATTTGCTTTAACTGGTCATGTGCATATTTTCTTACATTTTATGTTTTCCTTGTACAGTTGCAGAACAAATTTGGATGTTATAGAAAAGTACCAGTAAGTTTAGTCTGCTCCATTCTGTCTCATTCTTGACATGAAATTGCAACTTGTTAGCTTCATTTCATATTTACTTTAAAAAAGAACAATAAAAATCATTTAATTGCTTGTTTATAGTGATATTTCCATGACTTACTTGCTTCTGTTTACGTAGTCTTTCAGAAGGTCAATATCTGAGGTGACTTTGGAGAGAATGTCTAGTTTGTTTGGTTCCTTTTCAATGCTTCCTTCAACAGGCGAAACAAGAGGTACTAGAGGAAATTACAGTCAACTTTTAAAGTATGAAAGTTCTTATTCTATAATTATCTGTTATAGAGTTTGGTAGTTGAAGACTTCAAGATATGAACGATTTAATAATGTATATATTGCTCTGGCATCTGGTAAAAGGTTTTGTTTTTAATGTTAGTATCACAGATAGTGATCATAGTCTTGACATTGCAAATGGTTGTGAAAACTCCATATTATCTGATATAAGTAGCACTGCTTCCCAGTGTGATCCAACATTTCAAGGTTATACTTTAGAACTATAGGTTACCTTATTAAGCAAGTCTGGAGTTGCTCACGCAAGTCAAAGATTAATTTGAAATTTGAATATCTACTTTTAATTCAGTTGTGTACCGTGTAAGCTTCTTTTCAACATACTGCTTCAAATAGTAAACCAACCTGTCAATCTGTTAATTCATCTGTTAAGATGAAGGGTGTAGATACTATTGCAAAGGATGCTTATAGAAGTTCTGAACTAGTGTTAACAAGAACTAATCTGATACATGAAATTCATATTATGAATTTATGATTATTTTACAAACTCTAGGTGGAAAATAGTCTTCTCTGTAAATTTCTTGTTTAAACTATGGTAAATGTCATGCAGCTAAATGCTTGATGCTTTGTCTTCTTGTCATTAATGCATGAAATGTCAGTGTTCTCATCCTACATTTTGCTCACTTCTTTGAATTATGTTTTCAGCTCCTTTAAAGCGCATGAGTAGCTTGTGTTTTGACGAAAAGCTCTTTGTGCAGTCACTTTACAAGGTGATTTAATTACTGAAAACTTATTTATAAGCTCATATTTGAATTGTATCTAACGACAAGTCGACAACCTTTGTTGGCAACATTTACATGAGATGAGTATAATGAATTTGTCACATGGCTATCTTCAAATAGAGTTTTTACACTAATAACAAGATCATTGTATTTTTCATTTTTTGCAGCTTTCGATTTCTATCACAGAAACTAGTTCCATCATTTTATACATCAGGGATGTTGAGAAGCTCGTTCTCCAATCACCAAGGTTATATAATTTATTACAAAAAATGATAGACAAACTGTCAGGCTCGGTGTTGATACTTGGTTCCCAGATATTAGATTCAGAAGATGATTGCAAAGAAGTTGAGGAAAGGCTCACTGCGCTATTTCCTTACAACATTGATAACAAAGCTCCTGATGATGAAACTCATCTTGGCAGTTGGAAAGGCCAACTGGAAGAGGACATGAAAGTTAGTCAGTTCCAAGATAACAGAAACCACATTGCTGAAGTACTAGCAGCAAATGACATTGACTGTGATGACTTGAATTCAATCTGCCATGCAGACACTATTTTACTAAGCAATTATATTGAACAAATTGTGGTATCTGCATTATCTTACCATTTGATGAAGATCAAGAATCCGGTATACCGAAATGGAAAGTTAGTCATATCAGCCAATAGGTAAATATCTTGTTCAATGACTGTGTAAGCAATTGATTACATGACAAGATTTTCTAGTTACTGATCTTGGGTGTGGACAGTTTGTCCCATGGATTGAGTCTGTTCCAGGAAGGCAAGAATAGTGGGAATCTCAAGACTAATGAATCTAACAAGGTATGCTTGTTTGCATCTATTTATCAGCATATAAATTGCAAAAAGCTAAGGAAAAAAGAATGATGAAGAGTGCCTATTATTATTTATGTGTTTTCTGTAACATTAGGAAAATGCTGTAGAAGATATTGCTGGTGCAAAAACTGAAGTCAAATGTGACAACCAAGCACCTGAAAACAAGAGTGAGGCAGAGAAATCCATCCCAGCAATAAAGAAAGATGGCGAAAATCCTAAACCTGCAAAAGCAGTAAGATCAATTTTCTCAGCACCTAAGACTGTAAAATGCTTCTTACCTGCTTATCAAATCCTACCCCTGTACTATGGAAACAAGAAACAATAAATGAGTAAGATCCTTAAACATACTTCCATCATCAGCTTACAAATTTGCTGGTTTCAACATGGATAGCTGATACACTATTATAGTATAATCAACATTTTACTAGCCATCCAGCTGAAGCTGTGTAATCTAAATACTAAACTTACAAGACTATTTTCTTTTACTCCCCCCCTTTTTGCATTATTTTATACCAATTTCTTGCTTGCAGGAAGCTCCTGACAACGAGTTTGAGAAGCGCATAAGACCAGAGGTTATCCCTGCAAATGAGATAGGGGTTACATTTGCAGATATTGGTGCATTGAATGAGACCAAAGAATCACTTCAAGAGTTGGTAATGCTTCCCCTGAGAAGGCCAGACCTCTTCAAAGGTGGGCTTCTAAAGCCATGTAGAGGTATATTGCTTTTTGGGCCTCCTGCTACTTGAAAAACAATGCTAGCAAAGGCAATTGCAAATGAAGCTGGTGCAAGTTTCATTAATGTCTCAATGTCCACCATCACATCAAAATGGTTTGGAGAAGATGAAAAGAATGTCCGAGCACTGTTCACACTAGCAGCTAAGGTTGCCCCAACAATTATCTTCGTTGACGAGGTTGATAGCATGCTTGGCCAGCGTACTAGAGTAGGAGAGCATGAGGCCATGAGAAAGATTAAAAACGAATTCATGACACACTGGGATGGCCTCTTAACTGGACCTAAAATGAGCAAATTTTGGTTCTTGCTGCAACCAACAGGCCATTTGACCTTGATGAAGCTATCATAAGACGGTTTGAGCGCAGGTAGGACCACACCTTTGTCTTGTTGTTTGCATGATCATGTGTTGCTTATGTTCAGCCACAACATTTTTCCATAAAAACAAAGGCTGCATTTTCTTCATCATGTATGGTGAGCAGCTGTTTGACCATAATAAAAACAGAAAATATTTTCTCAAATCAAATGGCCCCTTAGTTTTCCTTTTGAAGAGGTGTCAATTCTTATTTTCTATGTAGCAGTAGCATATGGCTCCCTTAGAAGACAAATCTTTCTGTTTCTTTGGCCTCAACTCTTTCAACTATTTCTGCCTCACTGGCATTTAAATTGTTCACTATTTGAAGGTGTGTTTGGTTCCGTATCAGCAATCCACATTTAGTGTAAATCATGTCAAAGTCAACACAAAAACAAATATTAATTGCATTGGGATACACATCAAGTAGTGCCTAATGTGTTTTCAAACATATTATAATTGAGTTCATCAAATGTCTCTTTTGTGGATACAATAAAATCACGTGTTGACTTCAAGTGTGCAATAACAATATTCTTTGATTATGAACGCTGGCTGAATCATATACTGGCATTATCATTGGGCAATTTGCTTTTCATTTCAATTATAATTGCTCTTGTAATTTGTGCTTGACATCTCTACCATTTTATTGCTGAGCAGGATCCTGGTTGGTCTTCCATCTGAGAGAAATGATCTTGAAGACTCTTCTGGCTAAAGAAAAACATGAAAAATTAGACTTCAAAGAGCTGGCAATCATGACAGAAGGATATAGTGGAAGTGACCTTAAGGTGAATGTTGGTAGTGATTTACTTCTTTTAGTTTTATTTTTTTGGTGAAAATCTGTTGAAGTTAACTTCTGTGAACAGAATTTATGCATCACTGCGGCTTATCGACCTATTAGGGAGCTAATACAGCAGGAGAGAATGAAGGACATGGTATGTTATTAAACAACTTCTACCATGTTAAGTTTAACATCTCAATCCAATGCAAACTTCGGTATGAACTGAAGATCTAACTAAATCTCAAATGCATCATATTTTAGGAAAAGAAGAAAAGAGAAGCAGAAAGCCAAAGCTCTGAAGATGCTTCAAACGATAAAGATAAGGAACAGCAAGAAATTATCCTGAGGCCTTTAAATATGGAAGACATGAAGCAGGCTAAGAGTCAGGTAGGGTGAACTGATTTTTTCATTCAAATGGCTATAGAGTACTTGATTTGGGCATCTATACAATATACTACATAAAGTATTTAAAAGTGGATTTGTTAAAATCTAGTAATTCAAAACGGTGGTTCAATGGAACACAAGACTAGGGTCATGTGATCCATTTAAAATGTTAGCTTATGCGTGTAACTAAGTATTTCATATCTGTTTAAATGCAGGTGGCTGCAAGTTTTGCTTCAGAACGATCCATAATGAATGAGCTGAAGCAGTGGAACGAATTGTATGGAGAAGGAGGTTCAAGGAAGAAACAGCAGCTCACTTACTTTCTTTAGATTGTGGATTTGTCACTATTCATCAGTTTTAACAAAGGAAGGAGTCCTTCACCAGAGATGTTGCATGACCAAATGTCACAGAGATCTTATGATTCCTAGAAAAGCACAAGTCCTGGCATACACATGTATTCTCTAAAGAATGTGTAGATCATCGTGCATTATGCTTAGGAAAGGGTTCTCTGTTTTTGTTTGGATTTTCTACAAACAAATTAAATGGGCACTTGTATTAGGGGATTTATATTCTGTCATGCATGGTTTTGGAAGATGCAATGGCTTTGTAGGGAGTAGGAATATTTTACACCAAACCTTTTAGGTATGTTGTATTATGTCATCAGAATTTTCAGACAGTAGAATCTTGTAAATTCATCTTGCACCTGTACTGCTCGTACGGTTTGTTCAACCATTTATGTCAATTGTCTTTGCATTGCATAATATGGCTAATTCATCTTTAAACTGAATATCTCGCTGAAAGCTTTGATAAAGAAAAAGGGAAATGCTGAAAGAATAGTTCACGATGATCATGGAGTTGAAGTTTTACAGAGCTTAAATTATGATATGGTTAGTTACATATACAAGACTAAATATGAATAGAATTTAATTTAATTAGGCATGAGAAAAGCAAGATAAACAAATGGAAGGCAAATTGAACTTGGCAAACACAGACACAACAAAAAAAACAACAAAAAAAACAACAAAAAAAATTATGCTTTGACATGTAAGAGCTACATATAAAGAAGACTAATGATCAGAAATCACAATCATTGCCTCGACCCAGATTACACTTCATATTTCTCATACAACAGTGAGGCTGTCTCGACCCAAATTAATTCAGAGCTAAGACAATAACATTAAATGGTAGGTGAAGTACATGTAACAATGGAACAAAATAAAGTAATGCATAAAAATCATACGTATGTAAAACAAGATAAGGATGTTTCTTTCCAATGTTATGAAGATTCATCAAATCAAGTGGGCAAGTAGCAAATTCATACAAAACAGTAAAATCATATTTAAAGATTAAATTATTAATTAAAAAAAGGAAAATAAATTGCATCAAAATCCCAATTGGTTCCTTCAAGCCCAAACCCAAAGAAGTTCAGCAACCCATTACAAAATGAAAATATACAAGAAAGAAGATCCCTTAGCCACAACTTTTAAAGAAAATAAATGTAGAAGCCTTCCCAATTCTTTGTCTCCAAATCAAAGTGTGATTGATGCCTTCTCTGACCTTCAAAAGTGGCTCTTTGCTGTCCTCACATCAACAAGTTGGCACCTAGGCGCCCAGAATTCAGAAATTTTCTACCAAAAATTAAAAAATCCTTCAAAATTTGTCCCCCAAAATAGAAATAACAAAACAATAATGAAAAAGAACTGCAATCCTAACAAAATTACAAAGATTGAAAACCTAAAGAGAGGAAAATGAGATGGAAAAACTACCCCAAACTTATGCTCTATTTGACACTTAATAACTGACAAGGAGGAAAAAGATATATCAAATACAGAGAAAAAATAAAATGTGATGAGTATGTAATTATTTTGCGAACTTAAAAAAAAATATAACTACTCAATGTTTGTTACAATTATTATTTATTAGTCTCTATGGTCTTATTTTATGAGTTTCGCTTAACTAATTCTTTGGAACTAAGTAAATTAATTTATTTAGGTATCAACATTAAATTTATTATTTTTTAAAATTATTCAATGAGACATTTTATAATTTTTTATTAATTTTAATTCATTTAATCTTTTTCATCATTAATATATTTATTTCTTTAATTTTTATTATTTATACATGTAAATAAACAAAATAAAGTTCTTAAAATGATGTTTATTTGAGATAAAATTATATTTTCAAATAGTTTAAGACATTAATTATACTTATTATTATTGATCTTAAATATTATTTCATAATTAAGGATATTTTTTTTAAAATAATAATTAATAAATATGACATTATAGACTTATTCTTATAATAAAGATATAAACAGCTTAAATTTAAATTTTATAAAAAGACAAAATTATACAAAATGACATGATAATAAATAAAATAAAATATATTAATATTAATGGATATCAATGTGAAACTCCAATGCATTTTTTTGGCATACAGACCCCAGGTAAAAACCCCAATACGCCGTAGTGAATAATAATTAAATTCTATCAATTTTTATATACTTTTAAAGAAAATCATTATAAAAAAATAATTATCTTATGTGATTAAAAAAAATCATAAAAGAGGATTTAAAAGGCTCATTGAGAGAATAAAAATCAGGATTTAGATTAGAGATCTTTCCTAAAATATATGTACAATTCTCTATAAAAATATATAAATAAAAAGTTTAATAGTGTATAGTTAGTGTAAAACTTTTTACATATACTATTTAAAAATGTTAATAAAACTGTTAAATAATAATATGAAAACCAATAAACTTATCTTCTCTACTAATTTATTATTAGATACCAATACATAGTAATGTAAAACATATTTTTCCATAATAAAAACAATTATATCAATCACCCATGACACAAAAGATTGGGAATGTCTAAACAAAGTAAATTGAATTTGTTAGGTGCTGATAGGTCTCTACAACAAGATGCTGAAGGAGATCGAGAAGGTTCCATAATATGAGGGTATAGCGGGCACGTCGAGATCTCATCCAAGAGGCTCTTGATGAACTCCATCTCATTTCCTACTTTATCCGTATTTTCTATCCTTCCTTCCTTTTTATTTTTATTTCCATTTAAATATTTTTAAACACTGTTTGTGATTTGGTGGATGGTCCTGTGTGGGTTGCGAAATTAATTAACTGGTTTCTGTAACGTAACGTCCTACTTTGTTTGTTGCTTCATTGTTTGTTTTTCTTTGTTTTAACTTGTCTCGTTTACTATCCGTTTACATGTGTAGTGGTTATTAGTAGGCGAGTTTACTTTTTGAAACCTGGAAACAGTGAAATATTTTGAACCAGAATGGGAGAATGTAAAGGGAAATTGATTGTACGCGTCTCATCGAGATACGAATTTTGTGGGTTATTTGTAGATTTTAAATTGTGATTGCTGTTGCAGTTTTGTTGTGACCCTTGATATTGAAGAGAATTGTGGCTATATGCGACCGCAATTGGAGACCAATAAACATTGACATTGTGGCCATAATTGTGGTGACGGACTGGTTTTTAGATTTTTTTTTAAAACGTTGAAAGTGACCCTGGCATTTCAGACCAGCTCATCTAGGGTTACTATTGTTTTGTGTGACCTGACTGTGCTAAACCCTTCTGGACTTGTGTTATTCTTACATTTTTAGCTTAGGATCTTTTGTTAAAACCTTTACGTAGCTATACGGAGTCTCAGCTACTTATTTAAGCATTACCATCCATGACTTTTTGTAGTAATTGTACCATATTTATGCAATCCTGCTCAAACATTTTAGATTTTCTGGCGTAGTTTTATATGCATAGAGATACTAAATACAAACTGAAAGTCAATTAGCTCTCCATTATTCATATTCATCACCAACATGAAATAAACAATATTGAAAAACATAGTTCTAGTTAAATTTTAAATCTGTCTTCGTCATGTCCTCTCCCAGGCCTATAGGAGGAGAACTAAATGAATATAATGTTGGTCAGTCAATATTGATCTTGATGGTTCTGAATATAATTCAGTTAAGATCTTGCATGAAAGACTTAAATATGTTTTTAATCTTTTAAGTTAAGAGAGTTTTGATTTTGGTTCTTGTAAAAAAAGATTCTTTGTTTTACATCGTTTTAAAATTTGAGATCATTGTTTTTTTGTCTCCATCAAATAACCAAGATTTGGTTTTGGTTCATGTAAAACATTTTTATTTTATTTCCATCTCTCCAAAATATGAAATTATTACATTTATTTTAATGGAGATAAATAACATTTATTTTAAGGATTGTGGGACCCATTTTCTGTCTGGGAAAGCAGAAAAGCCAAACAAAACCTGTACAGATCCTTTACTTTCTACCCCTGTGTTCACAGCCTTCGCAACTGCCTCCCGTGCTCATGACCTCTGTCCTTCGTGCTGTGGCACCCATTTTCTTCTTGAGGACAACAAAAATGAGAGGTAAGAAGAGGAAGGAAGAATGAGAGATTGATTATTCTTCCTAAAAGAAGAAAATGACAAAGGAGGAAAAATGGGTTCGTCCTGGTAGACGAGTTCTTCGCGGCTGGTTGTGCAGTGACTTGTACCTTCGTCTGGCATACCATTTTGTGCCTGACAAGTCAAGGCAGGGCCTGTATATACCATTTTGCCTTTGACATGTCCGTGGTACCTTTATCATAGGCTAAAGGACAAATCCTAGGAGGAAAAAGGAAAATACAAGAGGTATCAAAGGGTCCATGAAGGAGATACACGTGGTTGTTTCTGTTGCAAACCAGAATGGTGACCTAAGGAGTAGTATATAAAAGGCCTGAAAACGAAGAGAGAAGGGTCAAAAGTTTGGAGAATCAAAGGAGATAGAGAATTTATCTTGAGTATAATGACCTTGAGTTCCATAAATCCCAGAAAGACTCTGAAAGCAATCACCTTAAAGAAGAAACACAATTTGAAGGAGACTACCTATTGACATCCTAGTGAAACTAGGAGAACCAACTCTTGTATACCAGGTTAGCTGTTGATACTTTGTAGGCACGTCCATTTATAAGTTAGTGTTTAACACCAAATAGTTTAAGAATATACTACAAGCAGCGGGTTGATTTCGAGTCGGTCTAGACCCCTTCCACCCCAATTGGGTTGAGTCGGTCTTGACCCTTTCCACCCCAACTGGGCCGAGTTGGTCTCGGCCCTCCTACCATCTAACCATCCATGCCTTAAAACTACATAAATTTTAACTTCTCTATTGCAGTAGGAGATACGTAGGAGTAAGAGGCAACTCTTGTCAAGTTCTTCATCCAAAAAACCCAAAAACATTCCTTACTCAAATTTTGTAAATAGCTTTTATTCTTAGAAAGGCATAAACTGTAATGAAGAAGTCACATTTCATTTCATTTCATATATCTAGTTAGGATAACTATCTTCCGATAGACATAATGGGGTACCAGCAATCCCTACATGTAACTGACTCCTGAACCTACATTCTAATTCTAGACTTGTCTTATCCATCCATAGGTTTCCTATTGTTTCCACGAAAATGCCGATGATGACTCCAACTATGCCGAGTCGGTCTTGGCATTCTAAATGGGCCGAGTTGGTGGCGACTCTAATGGTGCAGAGTCGGTGTCGACATTCTAACTGGGTCAAGTTGGTGCCAACTCTGTATTCCTTGTTCCTTCCCTGGAAGAGACTCAAATCCCAAACATCTATTTTTTGCCGACTCTGCATCGCAGCCTAGGTTGCGACAAGGATTTAGAAAAAATGAATTAAGATGTCACATGTTAACATGATATTATAGATGCTTGAATGGTTAAGTTGACCTTTCATTAAACACATAAACAGTTAGTGAGAGTCACATGACAATAAAGACTAGAAACAATTATTTCATATTTTTAAGGGATGCATGTAGGCTCATCCAGTTTACCCATGTCAAAACTAGAATACCATGGAAAAATGGGGTGGTCATTCAAAGAATTCTCGATATCATTGTGATTAATCATCCATTGCATATAAGACGTCTTATTGCTTATTTTGCCTGGTCATGGTTGTATATATCTATAACTATATATAATGTTGGTCACTCAATATTAATCTTGATGGTTCTGAATATAATTTCAGTTAAGATCTTGCACTAAAGAAAGACTTAAATATGTTTCTAGTCTTTATAAACTAAGAGAGTTTTGATTTTGGTTCTTGTAAAAAATATTCTTTGTTTTACATCTTTTTAAAATTTGAGATCATTGGTTTTTGTCTCCATCAAATAACCACATTTTAGTTTTGGTTCATGTAAAACATTTTTATTTTATTTTCATTTCTCCAAAATCTGAAATTATTATGTTTATTTTAATGTATATAAATAACATTTATTTTAAGGATTTAGAAAAATTAAATTGAGATGTCGCATGTTAACATGATTCTACAAATACTAGGATGATTAAGTTGACTTTCCATTAAACACATAAGCAGTTAGTGAGAGTCACATGACAGTAAAGACTAAAAACAATTATTTCATATTTTTAAGGGATGCAAACGAAATTTTTTTTACAAGAACCAAAATCATAGTTCACTCGTTTTATAAGGACTAAAAACATATTTAAGCCCTAAAGAAATTCCCATGTTTTAATATGTGCAAACTTATGGTATGTAGCCAACCAAACTTGATGGTAGTTAGGGTGGATTGATTTGTTTTTGTAAATGCTAGTGTTTCTCTTGGAGTGACAGCTTGATCTAGAAATGCTAGTGTTTCTCTTGGAGGACAGCTTGATCTGGAACAAACAACTTATGAGTTGTAACTTTGGTGCTGTTTGTATACATGTGTATACTGTATACTTGAATGAGGATCTTACCTTGGTTAGGGTATTTTGAAATTTTCTAATCCAGGTTTACATTATGAATTTGGTAGATGTTGCCCTTTTGCTTTGTTATGAATGCAGCCTTGTGCCCAAGTCTGTTGTTATTTCTTGATAATCAGTTATAACTTTGATTCTTCTATGCGAATCTAAATTTTCTTAGCAATTAGCATCTCCAAATAATCACTCATTATTTAGCAAAACTGAATTTGCAGTTTTAAGTTTCATAATTTTTATTTTAAACCAAACATAGAAGTAGCATCTTTTTCGAATCTTTTTGGAATAAATTTTGACAACATTGTTTTTACTCTTATACAAACTTTTGAAGTAGGAACCAAAGTAAAAACAAAGTAACATTTTTGTAAGTAAAAGCGAAAACAAAAAACAAATGCTGACTTGCTCAGAACAAGAAGTCCTTTATTTGTCTTGCATTCTGCATACATACAAATATTTAGAAAAGGCAATTGTTAAATGCCATCCATTGGAAAGGTTTTGCATTAACTGATTGGATAGGTTTGAGCACTTATATAGTTATAGTATAATTTGTTTAATCTCTAAAAATATAGAGTAGTGGTCATCCTGCTATGTGGTATATAAAGTTTTTAGCTGCTATACGTGATTGATAAATATTGTTTATAACGGTTAATCCAAGTATTGCCATAGGCTCCTGTGCTTTTCAGTGTAAATTGATGAGCCACCAAGAATCCAGTTTGTCTAATTTGATATCTTCAAAACTGAGAATGAGGCTCACGTCAAAATGTTGAATATCTTGAGGCAAATATCTTTAATTGAATAACATCTTTGCCAAACCGATGTTTTGATTATGAGAACCATGCAAGTAAATATTAATATAATATGTAGTAATTTATATTTCATTATATAACTTGCCTACTTGCCTACTTTAAAAAACACAAAGATTAAAAAGCCTAAAGACAAAATACAAATAGTGAAAGAAAGTTGAGTAAATTAGAGAGGAAAAAAGAGAGAGAGCAACTTAGCAATGAGGAAAAGAAAGATTATGAAAAGAAAAGAAACTGAGTGTGTTGGATTTAGAAAACTGCGGTTTTTAATTTTCTTTTATAAAACAATTTTCAAAAACTAAGTTTTAGAAGGTAAAAGTAAAGGTGTAAGTAAGAGCAAGCACAAACTAGAAAAATCGAAACAACTTAGAGAAATGTTATGCATTTTTTATTTTAAAAGCTAAAAAATATTAGTTTTGAAATTTTTATAAGGTGGCATGGCCCCTTACAGCTGCGTAATTTTGAACAGAATTATTATCTATAGTAACAGTAACGTGAATAGATAAACAATACGTTGTGTGGAACAAAGCTATTACGTGTACATTTTATGTCCTCATTTACTTGTCCAATATTGATCTTCATGGTCCTGAATTTATTTCAGTTAAGATCTCACACTTTTATTCAGAATGATGCACCACTTCCCAACCATGTTCATCTCCCTAAATAATTACTTTTCAGCCATCTTACTGCTCTTTTAAACACTTGTAATGATGGTTGTATTGTGCATTGTGGTTCAATCTTTTATACTTTGATATCTTATACTTTATCTCTGTTTTTTGCATTGTAGCTCAATCTTTTACTTTATCTTGTATTTTGAGGAGACAACTTGTTTATGCAATCATATTTTGGATTCTTCTCCAAATTTGAGTTTTCTCCATTCAAGTTAAGAAAATCTTAATGCATATGCCATTTTCATTGATGATTTCACTCAAAACTGTGAATTTATTATTTTTTTGAAAAATAAAATTTTACTATTGTTTTCTATTACATATTGTTTCGTGTATTGTAATTTCTTTTCTTTTATTTAAATAGTATTGACATTTATACATATTTTGAAACTTGAAGTGAATTGAATCTCCATGTAATTTAAGTTAAGCATCTAAGGTCAAGTTATTTTGTTGTAATTATGCTAGAATAGCGAAGATGGATTCATTCATGACAATGAGACACAGGTCAAAGTTATTTTGTTGTAATTATGCTAGAATAGCGAAGATGGATTCATTCATCACAATGAGGCACAGGTCAAAATGTTTAATTTCTTATTTTTAAATACGTCTTTGCCAAACTGAAGTTTTGATTATGATGACTATGTAATTAAATTATTAATATAATACACTTGTGATCATAAAAAAAAGTCCTCTTCCCTTAGTTCATTACCATAAACCCATAACTATTGAAACATACAACATCAAACAACTACAACCAAAGTTACAAAAGTAAATACACTCCAATCAATAAAAACATATTGCAAGACCTAAGGATATCCCATTGACAGTGAACAAAGTAAAGCAACCATACTGTCCAGCTTATTCCCTATAGAAAACTTGCCTTGTCCAACTATTAACAAGCTCAAATTTGGAGACATGCAAGAGGATTGGGTCTTTTAAATGCTGAAAATTAACAAGGAAAAATGTGAGTTTCCCAAATGTGTAAAAGTGAAATAAAAATCTAAGAACCTGCTCTTAAATGAATAATTTTCTTACGTACAAAAATGAAAAATAAATTAATATATTTCCAGAATTTGGAGCAGTAAGAATAAAAACATGAAGTTAATAATTGATAAAATCACAATTAGTATATAAGAAAAACACTCATATGGACAATGAAAGTTATTAATATATAATGATTTTAGTTTAATTACTTATTTGATATCTAAATTTACATAGTCTTTGTACTTTTATCTCTGCACCTTAAAAATTAGACATTTTAATTAGTTGCTTATTTTATTTTATTTTTTATCTTTTCGTTAAGTGTGTCTTAATTCTTTTAGATAAAATTATCACAAAATAAGAATAGATAGTAACCATCACCAGAATTTTTGTAGATAAATTTTATTTAATGAAATTAAGACATTCTTAACTTAAGAAATAAAAACAAATTTTAAAGTATATGTATAAAGACTAAAAAATTTAGTTTTTAAGTATAGAGACCAAAATATAAAAATAATGTAGATATATAACTAAATAATTAAACAATAATTTTTTTAAAAGTATCCAACATTAATAATTTAATCGCTATTTTATTTTATTATCACGAAAAATTTTCATTCAAAATTTCAAAAGGTTGTGTAGGACATGGACTTATTGGAAAATAAGATTAAAATAATATTTTGATTCTTATAATATATGATTATTTTTATTTTTATTCTCTCAATTTTGTTTTTTGTTTTTTTAGTCACTGGTGTTAGAATTAAATGAAGATGTAGTTAATAGATATTGAAAAATAGGCATGGCGTTGCCTAAAATAATTTTTTTTTTGCAAAATAAGAGACCTAAATAATATTTTTTTTATAATTTTATATATAGGAATAAAAACAATATGTCAGATACTAAAATGGTAAAAAAGCTACGAGGATGAAAAATAGCTTTTTATAGCTTTTAAAAGACATTTAAGATTGGAAAAATAACAAGATTGTCAAGATTGGCTATTATTCACCAGCCTGAACAACTTGTCCGTTTAAAAAAAAACAAATAAAAAGGCCCAAAGACAAAAGGTTAATTAATATTAAAATGGTGAAAAATAATGTGGGGTTGAGTAAATTACATAGGATAAAAAGGAGACAGTAACCTAGCAACAATGTAAGAAGACCATGAAAAGGAAGAAACTATATGTTTGTTGCTATGTACTTTTTATTTCTCAGTCTCAAAATAAGGGAAAACATATTATTTTAATTTATATACAATGAAAACAAAGCAATTTTGATACTGATTCTCAACTAATATTTGATTATTTATTAATTTTATTTTAATTAATATGACAATAAATAAAAACATGAAAATAATATATAATGCCAGGGTACAAACTCTTTTAGATTAACCGTTCATGTAAATTAAATTCTTATAATTTATTCTACGCCTCTTCAAAATAATTATATGGTTATATAACTAACACAAATAGTTATATAAATAATAGTTAGAAGTGAAATCTACCGTCACAACTAATATTACTCTGTCATTTGTTATTTTGCAATTTAAAAATAAGAAAAAAATATATTTTAATTGAAATGAATATTTGGTATTTATAACTTAGTTATAAAAATTATTATTTTAATTTATATACATTACCATATAAAAAAAATTACACTGATACTAATTAACTAATATTTGATTATTTGTTAATTTTATTTTAATTAATGAGAAATTAAAATGACATAGTAAATAATGACCTATGAAAATAATATATGACGCCTCTTTTAGATTAACCGTTCATATCAGTTAAACTCTGATAATTTATTCTATGCCTCTTCAAAACAATTATATGGTTATATATATAATTAACAAAATTAATTATATTAAAAACAGTTAAAAATATGAAATCTTACCGTCACAACTAATACTACTCTGTCATTTGTTAATTAAAATTTTCGGTATTTCATAAACAATTTACTAAAAAGACCACATAGTTACAATAAAAGTTAGTATATGTTTTATATATATATATAAAATTTGACAGCAATGTGTTGTTTCTTATTGCACATAGACTAAAATTGACCACTGCTATTTATTGTGAAAAGCAAAAGCAAGTTCATATGGAAAGGATAAAATACTAACTAACCTTCGGTCACCTTTGGTACTTTGGCGAATTTCAGTGAGCTACCATGCCATAAATATTGTTCAATAACTTGAAATATGCATGTCGCCAAGAACGCTTCAATAAGATTGAGCCAAAACTCCCCCAAAAGCCTATCACGAATCCAAGTCCCATACTGATGTAAAATCCATCAGTGAAAAACAGAGATTCATGATTAAGAAAATCATCTTCTGGATTGTGTTCTGGCTTCTCTTCAAAACATAATTTGTCAAGTGGCTCTCCACAAAGATCAAGATTATCTTCATAACAAGTGGCATCAAAGCTCTGCAATTGTGTGCTTTTTGGAATTTCTCCAGATAAATGATTATGTGATAAATCTAACACAGCAAGCCAATCAATTTTAGCAAGGCTAGAAGGAATTGAGCCAGAAATTTGGTTTCTTGACAAATCCAAAAATTCAAGTGATGATAGCTCTCCAATATTTACAGGAATTTTTCCTGTCAAATTATTTCTGGATAAATTCAATGAAATCAAATCAAACAAATTATTTATTTCTTGTGGAATTTCTCCACATAAATAATTGCTTGAAAGATCAATGCTTTTTAAAAGCAATAGCTCATTATTCATGAATAATTGCTCCACACCTTTCCACATCAAAAATAAATTCAAATAATATTCTTCACTGTAGAATCCTCCAGAAGTAATACTGACCATAAATTCATGCCTCGAATGAACATCTAAGGAAGTCTTTTGAGCCATTGAGGTAAAATTTTTGAAGCATTTGGGAATTTGTCCAGATAGATTGTTCAATGAAAGGTCTAATATTTGAATTCTTTGTAGATAACATATTTGTAATGGTAAACTTCCAGAAAAGTGATTCCCTTGTAAACTTAAGAATTGCAACTCTTGCAATCTACTTCCAATCCAAGGAGGGATAGGTCCTGATAATTTATTTTCTCCAGCATCTAGCATTACTAAATTTGTGCAATTGCTCAAGGAGAGTGGCATGTCACTTGTTAAGTTATTGTTTCTTAATCGCAATGCTTGAACCTCAAGTAGTGATCCCATTGAAGCAGGAATTTTTCCTGAAAAATTGTTATGACTCAAATCTAAATAAAGTAATGATTTGAAATGGCTCCAACAATCTGGAATTTGTCCAGATAACTGATTCATTGAAAGGTCTAACTGGACTACCTTTGAGATTGTACCATTAGCACATATAAATGAGGAAGAATCTGAAAATTTGTTTGTGGATAGATCAAGAATTGCAAATCCTCTTAGAAATGGTGGAATAGGTCCTTCAAACTGATTTGATGCAAGAGTCAAAGAAATAGAAGCAATTTGTAACGGAAAATTACGAATTGTACCCTTGAGATTGTTAAATGAAATATTCACATTTGGCATTCCTGGTATTTCCATTTTAGCCCAAAACCATTCTGGAACATGATCCGATATACTACAATTAGAAATGTCAAGATCATTGAAGTAATTTTGTGATCGCAACCATTTGGGAAATGATGAACCTAGCATGCAAGATCGCAATCCCATGTAACTCAACTGAAAAGGTGGGACCCAATTTTGCGTAAATGTCAAGGCTAACAATGGGTTGTCTGATAACTCCAAGAGGCCCAACTTAGACATATTAGCAAAATGGTAGTCAGTGAGCACACCTTTTAAGGAACTTGATTGCATATCTAGTTTCTCCAATTGAGGTGGAAATTGAATATCTTTAGGAACCTCTCCATTTAGCTTGTTCCTGTAAAGATATAACCCTTTTAAAGAAGAGAATATTGAGAGGTCAGGTAGTGTGCCGTAGATTTGATTCCTGCTTAGATCTAATTGCTCTAGTGAATATCTGGCACATCCAGACAAGTGATGGATTATCATTGAAAACTCTTCACTCAAGCTATTATTAGACATGTCCAAATAGCGCAAAGCACACGCCTCCCCAAATGATTTTGGAATTCCACCTTTTATATTGTTTGATTGGATTGACAGTGACTCCAACTGAGATGGCAATTTGTTACCTTCTGGTATGTTACCATTTAATTGATTTTCTGAAAGATCCAATGTTTTCAAGGCTGAAAATATTGAAAAATCAGGCAACGTACCGTTGAATCTGTTGTAGGAGAGGTCAAGGTGCCCGAGCGAATTCATGACCCGGCCATAATGATTTGATGTTAAATCCTCCAATTGGTTACCTCTAAGGTTGAGCTCAACAAGGTTGGAAGTGATGTTTGACACCCACTGGAATATCCTTGATGACGTGAAGGTGTTCCCAGAAAGATCAAGGAGCGAAAGGGAAGTAGAAAAATTGAGTTTAGAAGGGCTGATTGAAAGGATAAAATGATCGGAAAGGCTACAATCAAATAAACTTAGTTGTCTTAGCTTTGGTAGGTTGGCAACCATTTGCAGCCAGCTATGATAAGTGTTAAGATTAGGAATGAATTCCAAGGAAAGATGGGTTAAAGAAATGAGATTAGACAGCCACTCATCTCTATCGTCAATTTTGAGAGCACTTCCATATCCTCCAAGATAAAGCTCCTGTAAGTTTGAAAGGTTCCCAAGCTGAGACGGTATATTTCCTTCAAAACCATTGTACCTGAGATCAAGATACTGTAACTTTGACAGATTTCCGAGTTGGGACGGTATGTTTCCTTCAAAATAATTGCCTAAGAGATCAAGATGCTGCAAGTTGGAGAAATTTCCAAGTTGAGGAGGGATTGAACCATTCAGAGAATTCCCGCTAAGATAAAGATACTGCAAGTTGGAGAGATTTCCAAGTTGAGGAGGGATTGAACCATTCAGAGAATTCCCGCTAAGATAAAGATACTGCAAGTTGGAGAGATTTCCCAGTTGAGGAGGGATTGAACCCTCCAGATTATTGCCCCAAAGATTTAAGTAATTCAAATGAGAAAGAGAGCCAAACTGACTTGGAATATTTCCGCCAAAACGACAATATGACAGATCAAGAGATCTCAAGTTTGTGAGAGAAGCAAGAAAGTGTGGGATTTGTGTGCCTTTAAAAGAATTGAAAGAGAGATTCAAATAGTTTAATTGTTGCAACTCCATCAACGACTTGTGGATCCCTCCGCTGACACCGTGAAGGTGGAGCATTAGAATATGAGAAGTGAGGTTGCTGCAGCGGATCCCATCCCATTGGCAGCAGTCAGGAGTGGTCCAAGAGGAGAGCATGCCATAGGGATCCCAAAGGGCAGCCTTGAATTGAAGGAGTGCATCCCTCTCTCTGGGAATGCAGCTGATAACATGATGCTGACCACAAACAAGATGAAAGAGCAAAGAGAGCATAAATAATAAGAATAACAAAGGAATTGACATAGTAGAAAGGGAAAGTGATGGATGAAATCTCATGAATATTAGAATGAGAATGAGACTGATGAATTAGCACTACCAAATAACCCATATATATATATATATAACATCATATCTCATACTCATCAAAACTATAAACAACACACAACCCCCCACAACTTCGGGATGGATATTTTTTTAAAAGAATAAATGTGCGAAACAACAACCAATCATAGTAGAAGTATAAAAAGTAATAAGCAGTATAGTTTTTTTATAGGAAAAGTGTTCTGCCCACTATTCAACTTCTCCTGAGCGATTTCCTTTCTTTCTTTTTTCTTATTTATCATTTAAATTTTTATATTTATATGTACTTTTAATTAAATTTTATTAATGTAAATGAAATTGTTAATCTTATTTTTTATTCATTAGTTTTAATTTAAATTATTTATTTAAGAATATTTTTAATGTTTTATATTTAGCAAATAACCATCATACCGAAAAGGTTCAATATTCACGTACTTATAGTTTAATTGAAAAGAAATAAGCCTTTTAATATATTTATTCTGTTAATTTTTTTTGTAAAAAATATGTTTGACTCTTTTATATATATAACATAATTCTTAATTTTAATTATTAATACGTCAATAAAATAGAAAAACATTCTTCAAGTATTTAAGTAACATTTATAAAATCATTAATATAATTTATGAAATTAAAATAAATTTCTATTACCTTTTAAAATTACTAATAGAAATTTCATGTACACAGATTATAAGCATAACTAACCGAAAACTAAAAAACTGGTAGCTGAAAATATTATTAAATTAGCTTATTATATTATAAGTAATCGGTAAAATCATATATCAAAATAATTAATAAATATAAAATAAAATAAATAAATATATTTATATAATATTTTTTAAAGATATTTATTTATTTCATTAATAAAAATATATTTTGACTATTTTTAGTTTTAGATTTTTATTTTAAACTCTTATAATTTATATTTATAAATCAATCATTTTAAGCATAATTTTTAATTTTTTTATATTGTACATTCTATTATTAATCTTGTACTATATTTTAAAATATTTTCAATCAATTTAAAATAATCTAAAAATAATATATCTAAATTGATATTATATTTTATTATGGTAATTAATATAATAGTTAAAATAAATAATATAATAAAAAATATAAAAAATCTAATGAAAAACCAAAAGAAGAAAACGACTTTGAATTATCAAAAAATTATTTAAAATTGATACGAGGGAGGGAGGACTTGCAAAGTGAGCTGAACCATAAGTTAGTAGGGAGGATTTGGAAAAGTGAGTATGTAATTGATATGTTCTATGCCGTCTCTTTAGGGGCATTAGAATACTTGCAAAATAGTGAGCTCAACCAAATTTAGATGAATGAATAATGTTTTAAAATGTGTTTTATAACAGTTTTAAACACCAAAAATCTAGTAAAAAAATAAATAAAAATAAAAATAAAAGATATCATTGTGATCTCCTATTCAAACATCATGTCCGTACATTTGGTCGAATTACGTGAAAAATATAGATGTTGAAATATTTGTACGGTAGCATGCATGGCCCCTTAATGACTTTGTTGGAACAAAACAAAGAAAGACTTAGAAAAAACTCGAGTCTTTGCATTACGTTAGAAAATAAATGTGGAATTTTTTATGAAGTGACATTGCCTTATATCACTTTGTAGGAACAAAAAAACCCTCCAGTCGTCACATTACGTTAAACAATAAAAAATTCCAGTCATTGAATACCTAAAACATTAAATTACTAAATTTGATATTTCATCTATCGTGTATAAAAAGTTTTATGCATCACTTATTTTTTAATTTAACAAAATTGTTCTGATAATATAAAGATTT
Source organism: Mucuna pruriens (assembly GCA_025330945.1). Taxonomy (NCBI): domain Eukaryota; kingdom Viridiplantae; phylum Streptophyta; class Magnoliopsida; order Fabales; family Fabaceae; genus Mucuna; species Mucuna pruriens. The sequence continues at coordinate 711,352 of JAENHJ010000305.1, forward strand.
TTTTACATGTAATAATAAATTGTCGCATGTAGTAAAATTATTAACTTTTATAATATTTATTTTAAAAATTATATTTAAAATTATTTTAACTATTTAATAATACCAAAAAAATCACATTAACAATTCACAATGAAAATCAAATTCAGAAATTTTTATCCCTTCCATATAAGATTTATTTATAACATCCTAAAATTTATTTAATTATTTTTAGAAATACATTTTATTATTATTATTATCAATTTTATTTTAATTATTAATTACTGTAGGAAATTATTTTATTAAATAATTACACTTTGAAATTGTATTATTATTATTATTATTATTATTATTATTATTATTATTATTATTATTATTAATGATAGAAAATTAATTTAGTACCTAATTATTTACATTTTTTATTTTAATAGAGGAGTTAATGACTTTATAAACTGATGAGGCATTGATATAAATTATTTTCATTTATTAATTTAATTAACGGAAGCTGACGGGAGGGTCAGGATTGATCCGAGGGTCTACCCAATTGATATTTTGTGCATTGGTACAAGAGAGATGAGTTCGACCATATGTGAATGCGAGAGTGTATGGATAGTGAGGGCAATCTTTAAATCCCTCTAGGATCTAAATTCTCATATTTGTTTAGTTATTAGGTTCTAAAAAAAGAATAATACTTTAATAGGTAGAAAATATTCGTCAATATGTTATGTGGTTTTGGTTGATTTAATTGATTTAATTGATAATTTAATTGATTGCATTTTGTGAAAGGTGTTATAGTCTATAATCATATATGAAGTAGATATAATTATTAAAGTATGGAAATATATGATTATTCGGTATGTATAGTTGTCTATCATGCAGTTATGAATTGTAAATGTATGTGATGTTGTTATGATTGATTAAATAATATTAGCTATGTGTTCTTATAAATGATTTATGATAATGATGGCTAAATTGATATGATTTTGGTATGATTATGGACTGTGTAAATAATGTATGAATCACGAGAATGAGAATACATTGAGCATAGACATGAGATGCATGAGATGTATGAGAAGCCAGACGTGGTTATAATACTTTGGTCATATGTGGTGTTTAACAGGGGACCTGGTCAAAAGTGTTTAACAAGGTGGACCAATGGTGAGAGACATTCATATGCATGTGTCATAGGTGGTGTTTAACCATGCTACACGCTGACCATATGTGGCGTTTAATAGTTATGTAGAATGTCTTCACACGGGCCATAGGTGATGTTTAACTATGCAACACACCGACCATAAGTGGTGTTTAACAGTGTGGCCATGATTAGCAATAACAAAGGGAATTGAGGAGGTTCGCCCATGGTGTGGAGTTTTGAATCGAGATTCTTAAGTGTAGTAATTGTCATATGCGTTGTGTGAGCATGTGCATGTTGTGAACATGAATTGAATGTGATTGATTATAAACGTGAGTGATTGATATATGAATATTTGTGAGTTGTTAATAATTCAGTACAATAATGAGTGAGATTTAGGATACTATCTTGTTCTGATTAGTGTAACATCGAGATTTTGAAATTTAGAATAATTGTTTTATGTTTTTTTGTTGTTTTATGAGATTATTTTGAAGATAATAATGACTTTATTTTTCAATTATAATATTTAGATTTAAAATCTTCTCAAAAACTTTTTACATACTTATTTACTAGGGGATAGAAATATATGACATTATTATTTTCAATATATAAATACATTTATTTCATTCATATGGGCCGAAGATCAATTCAGTTAGAGGACACATTCATTGAATCAAGTTCCATCCCTTAACCAACTCATATGAAGAATTAAAATTTTTAAATGGGAAAAATAAAATTAGCACCTTTTATTTTGGGTCAGATACAACTTAATCTCTTGTCACGCTATACAAAAGTGTATTTTAACCATTAAATTTTTTAACGCATGCAAATTATATAGTCTCTTTGTTAAATTTAATTTTTATTAAAATTTGAAGACTCGGTCATATAATTAACACATGGATAATTTGTTTTCAAAATTATCCCTGGGAAAAAGAATAAATTAACATCTTCAAAATGTTAATTATTATCCAAAATTCATCAGCATATCTTGAGCTGCCTTTGCCATGTTCTTAATTAATTTTTTTTTATGAAATTAAATTTGAAAATTTTTGCAGAATGTAAGTTTAGGATGTTCAAGAGATTAAAATGATTTATAATTATTTTTTATTGGGTGAAACAAGAGATTTTAATTAACAACATGTTTTAAATGAAAAAGGGTTTTAAATGATTTAAACAATTCAATTCATAATTTTTGAAGAAGAAAATGAAAATTTGTAACTTTTAGGTAAAAGAAAAATGATGCAATGACTTGGTAATAATAATTAAAAATTTTAAGGGACTAAATTTAAGAAAAAATATTGAGAATAAAATTTCACATTAAGGACTAATAGTATAATCAAACATGAATATAATATTTAAATGTTACATAATTAAATATTTAATATTACAGCCAAATTTAATTACAATACGTTAACATAAATATAAAAAGAGAAAAAAATATCATTAAATCACTAACGGAAAGAAAATAATTTACAAGCAAATAGTAAAAAGAAAAATTATACTTTTAGTTCTCCTTTTATTATTATTTTGTAAATTTGGTCTTTTTTTATACACATTTGATTTTTCAATAATTTAATTATGTAATTTTTTCAATTTTTTAACTTGATGTCAAATTAATAAATGAATCAAAATTGCAAATTACAATAGCGAGAGATCAAGTTTAAAAACAAAAAATTAAAATATCAAATTTACAAAATGAAAATAATGAGGAGCTCAAAAGTAAAATTGGAAAAACAAAAAATAAGAGGACACTGCACAAAGCAAGAGAAAGGAGTCAATAAAACCTAAAAAAAGTATATATTTTTTTTGCCAAGATTTAAAAAATAATTAACTGTGAAAATGCAAGAATAATTCAATTTCTGAACCAAAACAAAGTGTGTACATGTAGAAATAAGTTAGGTCAATAAATTAATGTGGCACCCCTAAAATGTCTGGGCCGGAATGACGACCCAGCCCTTCTCCCGAAGCCGGCCCAATTCCTGGCATTTGGGCCATCTCGGCACAGTCCAAAGCTGAGACGGGTACAAGAGTCCACGTTTGACCCAATCTCAGTTTGACTAAGTCTCCACTTTGACTGAGTCTCCACACCCCAGTGGGCCCCAGGCGTCATGGGAGAAACTGAAAGGAGAGAGAATAATATCTGAGAAAATCTTGGGATTTGGTTGTTACGCAGCCTCTCCCAGACCCTATATAAAGCCCAGGCAGAGAAGAGAAAAAGACATCAACAGAGAGAAAGAAGAGGCAGAGGAGACTGGCAGAGACCAAGGAAGAAGAAGCAACCTACCAAGAGAGTTGACGACGACGCGCCAGAGACGGAAGGAGGATCCCAAGGGCCAGCAGAGAAGAAAGATCAAGCACTGGGCAAAGACAGGGAAGACACGTCCACCATCTCCAAGCACCAGGTTAGTATCTTAATCCTCTTCATATTTCAGTCCAAGTCATCCCTGCCATCAACCTCCAACTCAAACCCTCACCCGCTTGGGCCGAGTCCCTCTCACCGTCAAGAAGCACCTGCCGACGTAGCCTTAAGCAGACTCCGACCCGGCCTTCTCCAAGCCGACTCGGCCTCAGTCATGCCTGATGGCCGAGGCCGACTCGGACCCACCCACAGCAAGCCAAGCCGACACGGTTTCGGCCTGACCCCATCCTGAACCATTATGCCTAATCCGACTCGGATCCGACAGAGCCGAGACGGGATGAACCAAGCCATACCTCCCTAAAATCACCTCCCACTAAAAGGAGAAACCATCTAAATTTCCCCCAGCCAGAACTACGTGGACTTTGAATCCTCTAGAGCCGAGGTACATAGGCCTAGGGGGCACACCCCTATCAAGTCAAACCTAAAAAACCCAAAAAATCCGAAATGCCAAACACTGTCCCTCCTCCCACATAGCTAACCTGAGAGGTAACTATCAAGTGATAGACATACTGGGGGCCTCCGCGCCCCTAGCGTGTAACCAGCTCCCGAACCCACGTATCTGATTCGAGACCAGCCTTGCCGAAAGGTTTCCTGGCGTTCCCTAAACCAAAACACCGGTGGCGACTCCTACCCGGCCGACTCGGTCTCGGCCGACTCAGGCCAGTGTCACATTTTAGGTTGTGACAGATGGCGACTCCACTGGGGACTCTGAGAGTTGAACCTTGATAGGTTAGCGTGAGGGAGAGACCAGATGAGTCCAGCAACCCGCTTCCCCTTCTTTTGTATTTTTGCTTATTTCCTGCATGATTATTTTATTCTTTTCAATTACTGTCATCATAATAACTGTGGGGTTCACGGGGCAAGGCACATTGAGGTGTGAATGTGAGGGGCCTTATTCCCAGGCCTGTGAGTTAAGGAGAGAGGAATGTGTATTGGTCTCCATACTAGAGGCGTCTCAGTACTGGGGATCACGATAGTTCCACTTGGGGCTGACCGTCCTAGGGGGTAATCATGTTCTGGGATATCTATCCTGTCCGTGGTACCGCTCCCCAGGGAAGGTCTATAGACCCAAGAGCCTGTTGGTGAGAATGATTAGAAAAGCCCCACAGAGAAGGGGGGAACATAGCCTATCCAACTATATGCCTGATTAAGGGACATCCAAGCAAAACCGAATTGGAATCGGCTAGTACAAACCGAGATGGAATCGGCCAAAAAAAACCCCTTTATACCAACCCAGCATGCATACATGCATCTCATGCACCACATAAACTAAAAAAAAAAAAGCATGCATCATGATACATTGATCACGGAAATTTCAGATAATGGAAGTAAGATCGCAATATTGGGCTAGATCACCTCGGCACGTCCAGGCTAAAGCACCGAATGTTCAGACCCTTCGCCACTGGGGCAACTGCTTGAGAGGCCCATGGCGAAGATGCTTCGAGAAGCTTCATGGCAACCTTCTGAGCCTACTGGAAGTTGAAACTCAGCCAGCCGCATTGGAAGCCCTCGCCCAATATTACGACTCACCCATACGATGTTTCACTTTTAAAGACTTCCAAATGGCACAAACCTTGGAGGAGTATGAGCGACTGACGGGATTACCACTCGTCGAATCCCCACTCTACTTCCATCAAGGCCAGCGCCCATCTTGGACCACCATTGCCAAGCTACTAAGGGTGTCAGAGACAGAAATGACTAAATGGAAAAGGAACCGCAACGGCATAGAGGGAATACCCAGGGTATACATAGAAGAAAGGTTGCTCCAATTTCAAGAAGAACAGGATTGGGATGCCATGATAGATGTATTGGGCTTGCTCCTCTATGGAGTGGTGCTGTTTCCCTACATCGAAGACTACGTAGACCTCGCAGCCATGGAAGCATTCCTGGCCAAAAAAGACCGAGGGGAAAACCCCACCATGGCTCTCCTAGTCAACACCTACTACACACTTAGCTATTGCAGTGGGCGGAAAACAGCGAACCTTAGATGCTGCACCCCCTTGCTGTACCTCTGGCTGACCGCCCATCTCTTCCAATGCAAGACCAAGACTGTTTGCCCAATGGAAGACTTCAAATGGAGCTGCATAAAGAAAATGACCAAAGAGCAGTGGGTAAGACAACTAGGAGAGGCCACCGAAAGAACAATTCGCTGGTACCCCGCCTGGAACGAAAGGCAGGAAATGATCACTAGCTGTGGGGATTATCCCAATGTTCCCCTCCTCGGGACCCTTGGGGCTATCAATTATAACCCAGAGCTGACCGCCCGACAAGCCGAGTTCCCCATAGTCTCGACCCCCGTCCAGGAAGTTCTCACCCCCCTATGGATAGAAGACACACAGGCCCATAGGGGCGAACACCACAGAAAAATCCGAAGGGCTTGGGCCAGTGTCGTCAGACAAGGAGCAACGTGGCGAACCAGAAGTTGTGGAACCTCATCCGAATATAGAGCCTGGCTTGAGCAGCGTGTCCACCTCGTGGGACTGCCTTGGGGAAGCATCCTACGCCAGGACCAAACAACCCAGGCTTACGAGGTACAAGAAACACTCCAAGTCGAGGCACTCCAAGGTACCCTAGAGCAAATGAAAACAGAATAGGGAACGCTGAAAAGAAAATTAGAAACAGCTCTAGAAGAGGCCCGACAGGAACGACAGCTGAGCAATGAATTTAGCAAGAAAGCTCGGGCTGAAAAGGAGGGCCGCCTAAAAATGGGCCAGTGTCTAAAAGCTGTTGATCAGGAAGCATATTCAAGTAAGGCAGAACGCGATCAACTAGTGACCGAAAAAGAACAGCTGGAAAAAGCCGTAGCTATCCTCAAGGCTAGGGAAGCCGAGAGAGAAGAAGAAACGCAGGCCCTTCGGGAAAGGACACACTTACTCGAAGAGGAACTTAAAGCGGCCCAACTATCAAAAGAACACCTACAAAATCAAAGGCGATCTGGATTGTTAGCCTTGGTCGAGGCCCGAGGAAAGATCGACGAAGCAAGGTCCCAGCTCGAGGAGGTGAAAAAGACCCTAGAAAGTTGGAAGCGGAGGTGCCAAGACATCGCGGATGAGGCCGAAATCCAAGTGCGAGCCGCTACAGCAGAGGTACCCTTCTGGAAGGATAAGTACGCCAAATTAGCATGGCTTGCCAACCAGGCACTGATGAGCATTCCCCAAAGGCTTCGCGCGGCAGAGGGCATGATGGATCCCACCAAGACGCCAAGAGAGGTCAAAGAGTTCTTAGAACACTGTAGGGAAATGTATGATATGGTGAAGGAGCTATCCGCCCCACCATAGGAAAACATCTTGTATTCTCTTCCAATAAATAATATTCTGAATTTTCGTGACTCAATGTTATCATTGCATTTGTATCATTCATTCATACAGACACACATCCCCTAAGCAAAAAAAAAACAACAATAAGTAATAAAAAAAAAAAGAAAAAAAAACAAAAGACATAAACTAATCAAAAAAAACATACACCAGGAAAAAGAGATTAACTGCGCCCCACCGGTACCACACGCGATCCAAGACTAAAGATATGGAACAAGCCATGGAGGAATTGGAACAACTGAACGCCGAGATAAGGGCGGAAATGAGACTGGAAATGGGGCAGATGAAGGAGCAAATTAATAAGATGTTCGAAATCATCACTCGAAATGCAGCCCCAAGCCCCCCGGTAGTCACCCCAGGGGCGGCCCCTAGCACCGCCACATCAGGGACACCCACGCATCCCCCGGGATTCACTCCCCCGGCATGGAATGCCACTACAGAAAACCCACCAGCTCCCCAAGAGCAGCCGGCAGGAAACACCTCGGGACTAGGTCAGGGGCAAGGATCAGGACCCGGGCCTTTCCCAGTCCCAAGAGCCACTGCCTACTATCACCCCCTTTCGAATGCCGGTCGCCTACTCGGGCTCATCCCGGAACCAACCATCCCAGGTAGCGACAAGATCAATGCCCTCGAAGAGCGCATGCGAGCCATTGAAGGAACCAGTAGCCATGGCATTGACACTGCCAACCTATGTTTGGTTCCCAATATCGAGTTACCTGCCGATTTCAAGGTTCCCAAGTTTGAAAAATACAAGGAAAGTTCTTGCCCACGCGTACATCTAGCCATGTACTGCCGAAAGATGGCCCCCTACACCCAACAAGACAAGATCCTGATGCACTGCTTTCAGGACAGCCTTTCGGGGGCAGCATTGCGGTGGTACGTTGGTCTAGACAACGGGCGCATAAAGACTTGGAGATACCTCGCGGACGCCTTCCTACGGCAATACAAGTACAATGAGGATATGGCCCCAGACCGCTCTCGCCTGCAAAACTTATCCAAGGCCGACGCAGAAGGCTTCAAAGATTACGCGCAGAGATGGCGGGAGTTAGCTGCCCAGGTTCAGCCGCCCCTCTCAGAAAGGGAAATGGCTTCTATGTTCATTGACACCCTTCCCTCGCCCTTCTACGACAAGGTTGTAGGAAGCGTAGCTTCCAACTTCGCCGACCTAGTCGTCATAAAGGCGTAAAGGATAGAAGCCGCATTAATTGCTTGGGAAGGTTCTCGCAAGACCGGGGAGGCGCAAGTTTCGTCAAGAAGGTAGAAAAAAGGAGGGGAGATGCAAATGTCGTAACAACGGATCCCCCACGCCCGCAAGGCCAGAGTAAGCTCGTCCTGAGCAGCACGGGGATAGTCTCTTTACCCGACCACCGTCAACCCCAAGGCAAAGCCTACACAGAGGCCCAAAACCCCGTGTGGCCCGACAAAGGAGAGTCTTCACTCCCATCCCGATGCCTTACTCTACCCTCTTCCTCTACTACTCCAGAAAGGCATGATAGCGGTTATGCCATTCAAACCGCTAGAGCCTCCCTACCCCCGGTCTTACGACCCCAGTGCAAAGTGCGACTACCACTCAGGAGCCGTGGGGCATTCCACTGAAAGGTGTTGAAGTTTCAAACATAAAGTCCAGGACCTGATAGAGGCAGGGTGGCTTGGGTTTGAAGGAGATAAGCCCAATATTGGCACCAATCCTCTCCCTACCCACGAAGGACAGACCATCAACGCGCTGAGTCATAACGCCAACACTCCGAGCGCAGAAAAGGAAGTAATCGCCGTTGTGGGTCGACAAAAGACCGCCCCTTTCCAACCACTGATCATCCGGTGCGATCCGGTCCGCCCCGCACCCTTGATCATCACGGTCCCACCGAGGCCCGCTTACAAGGATAATCATGCTGTCCCATGGCACTACGACCCGGTGCCCGAGGAACCCGCTAGAGAGAAAGCCCAAGATTCCCCAGCCGAGGAGGTTACTAATATTGCGGAACCCAGGGGAACGACACGTAGCGGAAGGATCTACACCCCGGCCAACCTCGGAGGAAAAGATCCTAAGGGAAGTCCGAAAGGGGCGCCCAAAGAGAAGGAAGCCGAAGAATTCCTCAAACTCATCCGCTACAGCGAGTACGAACTGTTGGACCATCTGAACAAAACCCCGGCACGTATCTCGCTTCTGTCACTGCTGCTGAGTTCGGAAAACCACCGCAACCTCTTGCTGAAAATCTTGAAAGAAGCCCACGTAGCCCCGGACATCACCGCGGAAAGATTCGGGGGCATTATTGGCAGTCTCACTAGTTCGGGACGGCTGACCTTCTCAGACGAGGAGATCCCGGCCGAAGGGAGACAGCATAACCAACCCCTCCATATTTTTGTCAAATGCGGGACCTACATGATTACCAGAGTGCTAATCGACAATGGATCTTCCCTCAACGTCCTGCCAAAGGCCACCCTAGACAAGCTGGGTTCTACCCATATGCAACTGAAGGTGAGCCCAGTAATAGTGAGGGACGTCATGGGAGAAATCACTCTCCCCATCTATGTTGGCCCTACCCTGTTCCACATCCTCTTCCAAGTCATGGATATTCGCCCCGCATACAGCTGCCTCCTGGGAAGGCCCTGGATCCACAGTGCAGGAGCTGTGCCCTCCTCCCTTCATCAGAAGGTTAAATTCATTGCTGACCAACAGTTGATCAGCATAATCGGGGAACAAGAATTGATGATTAGCACCCCCACACCTGATGGATACCTCGAGGAAGAGGAGGAGGCCCTGGAAACCTCCTTCCAAGCACTCGAGATTGCTGTAAGCCCGGAAGAGCCCCCGTCTACAGCAGAAAACATGGCGTTTCGCGTCATGATCAAAGAGGGGTACCAACCTGGCAAAGGGCTCGGTCCTCTTCTAGAGGGAATCCCCGCGCCAATTGAAATCCAGGAAAATAAGGGGAGAGCTGGACTCGGGTACCAAGCCGGCAGGCAACCAGGCAAGAGCACGCCCAACCCGGGCAACATGGGGCCAACATTTCGTTCGTGAAAATGCGGCAATGGTAGGTAGTGGGCCCAAAAGTCAGCCTGGGGGAGTTTACGTTTTCGAGGGACAGCTAGCTAATTGGACGACGGAGCCACTTGCGGACGAATTTCTCTTTACAATGTAATTCCTTTTGTAACTCGCCTTTCGGGGCGACTTTCGAATTAATAAAACTTAGCATGCATTCCCATCCATTTCCAGTCACTTTTTTTTGCCTTTTTCTTTCTCTTCCTTTTCGCGTTTTTTTTCATTTTCGCAAAAAAAAGCGGGAGGAAACTCCCTTTAAAAACACCACCAATAACGAACCTGTCCCTAAACAGCAATACAGCCTGCGTATGCGAGGACCCTAGTCCTATTGAAGAACCGGTAGGAGAGGAAGACGCAGAAACTGAAGCCTTGGCCGAGCTAGAAAGGCAGATAGAACTGGAAAGACCAAAGTTTCAACCCCTAGCCAGGGAGTTAGAAAGCGTGAACCTAGGGGACGAGAGGAATAAGAAAGAAGTGCGAATAGGAAGCCATATGTCACCAGAATCGAGAAAGGCTCTCATAGAACTCTTACAAGAGTTCTCAGACATATTTGCATGGTCGTACCGAGATATGCCAGGCCTCGACCATAGCATAGTGGAACATAGACTCCCCATGCTCCCAAAAGCAACCCCCGTTCGCCAACAGTTGCGAAGAATGAAACACGACGTGGCCTTAAAAATCAAGGAAGAAGTAGAAAAGCAGTGGGACGCCGGGTTCCTGGCCGTATCTAACTATCCCCAATGGGTGGCAAACATCGTACCCGTACCCAAAAAGGACGGAAAAGTACGCATGTGTGTCGACTATAGGGATCTAAACCGGGCCAGCCCCAAGGATAATTTTCCTTTACCCCACATTGACATGCTCGTAGACAATACGGCATGTCACGCCTGCTTCTCCTTCATGGACGGCTTCTCGGGGTATAATCAAATTCTAATGGCGAAGGAAGATCAAGAGAAGACGACCTTCGTCACCTTATGGGGAACGTTTTGCTACAAGGTAATGCCATTCAGCCTCAAAAATGCCGGGGCGACCTACCAAAGAGCAATGGTGACCCTGTTCCACGACATGATGCACAGGGAAATCGAGGTATATGTCGACGACATGATTGCAAAATCAAAAATCCAGAGCAGCACATCGAAGACCTACGAAGATTATTCGGTAGACTTCGCAAGTACAAGCTAAGACTTAACTCGGCCAAATGCACCTTCGGAGTAACGTCGGGAAAATTGTTGGGCTTTGTGGTAAGTGAAAGGGGTATCGAAATGGACCCAGATAAGGCGAAGGCTGTCAGGGAAATGCCCCCTCCCACAACAGACTCGGAAGTCCGGGGCTTCCTGGGACGAATAAATTTCATAGCCAGGTTCATTTCCCAATTAATGGCAACATGCAACCCCATATTCAAACTCCTCCGGAAACGACATAAGTTCGAATGGGATGCAGAATGTCAAGAAGCCTTTGAGAAGATAAAGCAGTACTTGGAATGTCCTCCGATCCTCATCCCCGCCGCCCCTGGAAAACCTCTGATCCTGTACCTTACGGTGCTCGACGAATCCATGGGTTGCATGCTAGGACAGCAAGATGAGGCGGGGAAAGAACGAGCAGTCTACTACCTCAGCAAAAGGTTCACAAATTGCGAGAAAAGGTACTCGGCCCTGGAACGAACCTGCTGCGCTTTGGTTTGGGCTGCCAAGAGGCTTGACCATACATGTTGTCCCACTCAGTCCGGCTAGTAGCCAAGACTGACCCCATCAAATATATCCTGGAAAAGCCTGCACTTACAGGACGCATAGCACGTTGGCAAATGGCTCTATCCGAGTTCGACATCGCTTATGTGAGCCGTCACGCTGTAAAAGGGAGCGCCCTAGCAGATCACCTGGCCTATCACCCACTGGCAGAGCCACAACCCCTGGCTCACGAATTCCCAGACGAACACATCATGGCAACAGGAGACGAGTCCCGACCGAAGAACGAATGGACAATGTGGTTCGACGGGGCTTCTAACGTGTTGGGAAATGGGATTGGCGTGGTCTTGGCCTCTCCAACCGACCATTACTTCCCTTTCGCCGCCAACCTGGGGTTCGATTGTACAAACAACATGGCAGAGTACGAAGCTTGCACCATGGGACTCGCCATGGCCTTGGAACACCAGGTCAAGAGACTCCGGGTCTACGGAGACTCGGCTTTGGTGATCTATCAGCTCCGTGGAGAATGGGAAACACGGGACAGCAAACTCATCCCGTACCACGACTACGTAAGGGAAATGACAGAAGCCTTCGACACCATCACATTCCACCATGTGCCATGCGAAGAAAATCAAATGGCAGATGCCTTGGCGACCCTGTCAGCCATGGTACGAGTAAATGACGGGTGGGAGATGACCATACATGTCCGGCAACTCCCTCGCACAGCCTATTGCCACCACACGGGTCTTGAGCACCCAAAACGGACCCAGTAACCCTGGTACCTGACATAAAAGGTACTTGGAAAAAGGGGAATACCCTAAGGGGCATCGTAAAATAGCAAAAGGACGTTGAGAAGGCCGGGCACCGGCTACCTCTTGAGTTTTAAACGTGCTATACAAAAGGAACGCATAGACATGACACTTCTGCGATAGCGAGCGTAGACGCCCCGAGGCGAACAGATAATAGAAGAGGTCCACGAAGGGACCTTCGGCACTCCATGCAAGTGGGCCATACCTGGCTCGCAAGATACTCCGCGCAGGGTATTACTGGACTAAGTTGGAATCAGATTGTCACCAACATGTCCAAAGGTGTGTAAAATGTCAGGTTCACGCTGACCGTATCAACGTCGCTCCCTCCTCCCTACACAGCCTGGCCGCACCATGGCCATTCTCTATGTGGGGCATAGATGTGATCGGGCCCATCGAGCCCAAGGCTTCTAACGGGCACAGGTTCATATTAGTGGCCATCGACTACTTCACCAAATGGGTAGAGGCAGCGTCGTATTCGGCTGTAACACGTAGCGTAGTGGTCAAATTCCTCAAAAAGGACATCATTTGCCGTTACGGGATCCCATCCCACATCATTACAGATAACGGCACCAATCTGAACAACAAGATGATGACGGAACTGTGCGAACAATTCCAGATCCGTCATCACAATTCTACTCCCTACCGCCCCCACATGAACGGAGCAGTAGAGGCTGCCAATAAAAATATCAAGAAAATAATACGGAAAATGGCGGTAACCTACAAAGATTGGCATGAAATGCTACCCTATGCACTACACGGATATAGGACCTCTGTGCGAACCTCCACCGGAGCAACACCTTATTCCCTGGTCTATGGTACTGAAGCAGTCCTCCCAATAGAGATTGAAATACCCTCCTTAAGGGTTCTGGCCGAAGCAGAATTAGAAGACGCTGAATGGGTCCAAAGGCGGCACGATCAGCTAAACCTGATCGAGAAAAAACGCCTCAAGGCCCTATGCCACAGCCAGCTCTATCAGAGCAGGGTTAAAAGTGCTTTCGACAAAAAAGTGAAACCTCGAACGTTCCAAACAGGGGACATGGTCCTCAAAAAGGTGCTACCAAATGCCCGCAACCCGAGAGGAAAATGGGCACCCAACTATGAAGGGCCATATGTGGTAAAGCACGCTTTCTCAGGTGGAGCGCTACTCCTAACTGACGCTGAAGGGCGCGACCTCAAACACCCCGTCAACTCGGACTCGGTCAAGAAATTCTTCCCTTGAAATCTCACCTAAGCAGCAGTGGAAAGTCGCCTACATCCAACCGGAACCAAAATAGGATTAGGGAAACCAAATGCGAGGCTGCCTCGTTGATCCTATCAAACAACCTATCCCGCACAAGAATGCGCAAAACCATGTTTTCACTCTGTAAATCACGCATTATCAATAAAGCCCCGTTTCATTCTTATCTCCTTTGTCTTTTTTACATGCTAAGTCTTATTAATTCAACGAAAAGAATCTACATTGTTAAAGAATAATTCGCAATCAAAGGTACCGTCTCCGTTACGGACCCTCAAGATCATTGATGGCTCAATAGCGCGGCGATACCCTGGTCGAGGTGGCCAAACGCAGTCAAAAAATATAATAATAAAAAATAGAAACAAAAAAAACAACAACAACAGAAAATAATAACACTAAGTGTGCTTTCTTAGGAAATAGGAGAAATTCTGCATTCTAAGTTTGCCCTAGGATGATTCCATCTCGGTTTGGCCAAGTCAATTAATTAGGTATCCACCTACCCAGCCAGCACCACGTAGGCCGCCTCCATCTCAGACATCCCAACGTAGGTCGTCTCCTACTTAGCCAGCAGCACGTAGGCCGCCCCCATCTCAGCCATCCACACGTAGGCCGCCTCCATCTCAGCCAACCCCACGTAGGCTGTCTCAATCTCGGCCAGCCCCACGTAGGTCGTCTCCATCCAAGCCGGCCCCATGTAGGCCGACGCCACCCCAGCAACCCACGCATAAGCTGACCCAGTCAAAACCACCTGCCAACCTATACCAACTCTTCACTCTCATCCGAATGTGAAAGTCAACACACATCAAATCCAGAAACCGCCTTTCTCTTAGTCCCAAGTCACCATCCCTTAACAAATAATGGTCACCACCCACTCACTAATCCAAATTCAGAGGTCACCATCCCTTACAGATGTTAATTCCATTAGTCCATAACTTTTGTTAAATTGATTAAAACCTTTCCATTAAGCCGAGTACCGAGATTATATGAGCCAAACCTATCGACTCACTACCATCTCCCATGTATATTATGACCAAACCCCAAGTCAAGACCAGTACCCCAATCCAATTAACACCAACAGAAAGCAAAATAAAAAAAACACAAAAAAAAAACAAATACACAGGGAAAGATGCCAAAAATAAAAAATCATTTCATTGATAAATAAGCTTTTACAATTACAAGTTTAATCCAAGAGGGAAATCAATTTCCCGTCTTTAACATCCTTAGCCATATCATATGGGCTGAGGTCGAAATCAGGGGCCAACAAAGCTATCTTCCTAAGGGCTTTGTTGAAACCATCTTCATGCTGCTCTACGATGGCTCCTTCCAAGCACTCCACCCTCTCGGCAAGACTAGCCTTCTCCTCCTTCAGCTTGGCTGCCTCCGCCTCTGCCACCTTCAAAGCTTCCCCATTCGAAGCAAGAGAAGCCTCCACCTCCACTACCCTTGACTGAGAATCAGCAAGTGTAGACTTCAGCGAAGCTACTTCAGCCTCTGATGAGGAGACCCTTGTCTTCAGTTCAGCTTGAGAAGCAGCAAGTTGAGCTTTCAAACCTTCAATTTCAGCATAGGCCTTCTGATTAGCCTCGTTCATTTTCTCGACCTCAGCCAACGATGCGGCCTTGGCCCTATGAGCCTGCTCCAACTCTTTCTTTGAAACGGCCTCCTTGGCCACTATTTGTTCAGCCTTCCGCAGCATGCCTCTCCAAACCTCCACAGAGGCCATGGAACGAGCCATATAGGCAGTCACCATATCAGCTACACCATCCACTCCAGCTGAGACTAGCAATCCACGATCATGAGGGGATAAGCGGCTAACAGGAAGCAAGCCACGCATGTCAAACCCGGGCCCCCACATGGAACCAACAAAAGGGGGGGCCACATAGCAAGGCAAGCCTCCAAGAGGCATGCCAGGCCCCGCCGTCACCACCACCCTGCCTTGAGATTGCGAAGACACGGGTGGAGAAGAAGGAGCAGCAGCAGCCATCCCCTTCTTAGTGGCTGCCTCCTCAGCCGAGATAGAGTCGGCCTTTCGCTTCGCCGCCTCCTTGTCCTGGGCCGCCTGCTTCTCGGCCATTTGAGCTACCGAATCATTCTCGGCCAACCTGGTGACCAGCCTTCTTTCGGAAGTGGCCGCGGCAGTCCCGGCTCGGCCAGAACTCCTAGCGTCATTGACAAGGCGGGCCTTCTTTATTAACTGGGCCATATCGACTCCCTGCTTCTTTAACATGCCTGCAAAACAAAAAAAAAACAGAACATCAGCACACTCGGCGCTAGGCCGACTCCAAAAACGCCAAAAAGAAAGGACTCACTCTTCAGACGCAAGGTAGCGTTGCTTGAGGACATCCAAGAGACGATGTCTCTAAGAGCTCATCCCCTAAGCAGATTGTCTAACAGTTGCAGATCAACCTTAGCCTCTGGGGAGTTGACTCGCCAATCAACTTTAAACTTTGGAGGCTCTTGCCAAGACAAAGGGCAATGGGGCCGAGGGTCAAGACAAAGTGACCCACCTCACCCGCCTTGATCTTCACAAACCGGCTCTTGAAAGCCTTTGTAGGAGGCGGTGTAGAAGCGAAGAAAGGCCGAGTTAGGAGAGGAGCCAGAGACCCACCCAACAGATGGGCCGACTGGCGGTGTAGTGACTCAAGAAGATTCGGGGGGTGGGAAAAACCCCTAACGCCAAACGTACCACCTTAAAGGCGTGAATACTGCCCAATCGTTGGGACGCACGAGTTGAGAAGGGGCTATCCCCAAAGATCCGCAAGACATCCGCTTCAAAGAATTCGGAAGGGAGTACCACCCTTAACCGCCAACACCGCCTCGCATATAGACGAACGGTGCCTCTTCCTGGGCGGCCGCACACACGCTCCGCCCCTACAAGCACCATCTCCAGCAAGCCCACGTGAGAATCATGGACCCACTTCCCATCCAGCGCCAGAGACTCCACCTTAGAGCGAGACATCTCCGACGCATTCTCCAGCACATCCTTATGGACCCACGCTGGAGGACCCACCTGGGGCCCCGAAGGCATAGGGGTTGATGTAACCCCTCCCCCAGCAACAGCTACGGGCATGACTTCCAAAGCCTCACCCGAAGAAGACGAAGAAGATGAAGAGGAAGAAGAAGAAGCACCTGACATGGTAGGAATAGAAGAAGGTCCGGTTGAGTATCTGGAAAACGAAAGCGCAGGAGCAATAAAGAAACGAGGAAAAGAAGAACAGCATCAGAGGAAACAAAAGAAGCAAAACGAGGAAGAAAGAACAGAGGAGGCGCGAATAATGGAAAAGGGAGAAATGAGCGCGCCTCCCCTATTAACCCCCCTCGAAACTCTGCGTCCCTTGATTGCAGACGCACTCCCCTAGAACGGCGCAATGATGGCGCCACCTTGCCATCAATACTGCACAAGACACGAGGAGGCGTGTCCAAAAGGCGATTAGGCACGTTCCCCCACGCGCACCCTTTCAGTTGCCTAAGTTAAAAAAAAATAAGAAAAAAAAATGAAAAAAAATTATAAATAAATAAATAAATAAAAAATAATAATTTCAGTCAAACCCATCTCGGCCAATGTCAGGCCGACTCAGATAGCATTCAATTCGTCTCGGCCAACGTCAGGCCGACTCATATAGCATTCAATTCGTCTCGGCCAACGTCAAGCCGACTCAGATAGCATTCAATCCATCCCGCCAACGCCGCCGACTAGGCCAAAGATTCCATCAAACCTAGGCGCCTAAAGGAAAGCCTAGCAAGTCATCCTCAGACACAAACAACCCGATGACCGCCTTCAAACCTGGGCACCCAATGGAAAGCCCAATGGTCAACCAAGTCAAAGTAAGTTAGCAACACCATCAAACCTAGGCGCCAAACGGAAAGTCTAGTGATCACTTGAAAAATACCCCAATGGCCATTTTCAAACCTAAGCACCTAAAGGAAAGCTCAAAGGCCAATCAAATTAGGACAATTCAACAGCACCATCAAACCTAGGCCCCAAGCGGAAAGCCTAGTAATCACTGGAGAGCCACCATTCTGATGGCTTCTCCAAATGTGGGCACCCAATGGAAAGCCCAACAGCCACTTACTCCAGAGTAGCTCACTACTCAGTCCAGGGACCACCCCGTCAGTCGGTCCCCAGAAAGACTCAGAGTCTTTATTCGCATTCATTATCACAAACCCAATACTGAATGCAAATAAAGAGGGGGCAACTGTGGCACCCTTAAAATGTCCGGGCCGGAATGACGACCCAGCCCTTCTCCCGAAGCCGGCCCAATTCTTGGGCCGAGTCCATCTCGCCGCCTTTAAGCCGGCCCAATTCCTGGCATTTGGGCCATCTCGGCACAGTCCAAAGCTAAGACGGGTACAAGAGTCCACGTTTGACCCAGTCTCAGTTTGACTAAGTCTCCACTTTGACTGAGTCTCCACACCCCAGTGGGCCCCAGGCGTCATGGGAGAAACTGAAAGGAGAGAGAATAATATCTGAGAAAATCTTGGGATTTGGTTGTTACGCAGCCTCTCCCAGACCCTATATAAAGCCCAGGCAGAGAAGAGAAAAAGACATCAATAGAGAGAAAGAAGAGGCAGAGGAGACTGGCAGAGACCAAGGAAGAAGAAGCAACCTAAGAGAGTCGACGACGACGCCAGTATTTTGGCTGAGGATCCTAAGGGCCTTCTGGGCAGAGAAGAAAGATCAAATCGGGCAAAGACGGGGGAAGACACGCCCACCATCTCCAAGCACTGTGTTAGTATCTTAATCCTCTTCATATTTCAGTCCAAGTCATCCCTGCCATCAACCTCCAACTCAAACCTCACGCTTGGGCCGAGTCCCTCCTCACCGCAAGAAGCACCCCGACGTAGCCTTGCGCGCATTTCGACCCCGGCTTTCTCCAAGCCGACTTCGGGCCATGCCTCGATGGCCGAGGCCGACTCGGACCCACCCACAAAGAAGCTGCCGACACGGTTTCGGCCTGACCCCATCCTGAACCATTATGCCTAATCCGACTCGGATCCGACAGAGCCGAGACGGGATGAACCAAGCCATACCTCCCTAAAATCACCTCCCACTAAAAGGAGAAACCATCTAAATTTCCCCCAGCCAGAACTACGTGGACTTTGAATCCTCTAGAAGAGGATAAGACGTAGGCTGGGGGCACACCCCTATCAAGTCAAACCTAAAAACCCAAAAATCCAAATGCCAAACACCTCCCTCCCTCCTCCCACATAGCTAACTCCCGAGAGGTAACTATCAAGTTGATAGACATCTTTGGGGCCTCCGCCCCTAGCGTGTAACCGCCTCCCGAACCCACGTATCCGATTCGAGACCTTGCCAAAGGTTTCCCGGCGTCCCTTAAACAAAACGCCGGGTGGCGACTCCTACTCGGCCGACTGGCGGTCTACGATGACTTAAGGCCAAATACATTTTAGGTTGTGACAATTAAATAGGTTTTATTTTTTACAAAAATTAATTTAAGGTTCAAGTCTAATTTTATTGTTTGTCATATGTGTAATTTTTAATGTTTGATATGATTTATTTGAAAGCTTCACTTAATCTATTAACTATTTAAATATTTATTTTAAATTAAAGTTTTTATATAAATCTAACTTCTTTTTACTTAGTTAAAAGGTTAATATACACTTGAATGAATTGTTTTATTAATTACACAAAATTTGATTATAATTAAGTAAGAGTTGGAATTTAGAATTCAGAAGATATAAAGTTCAATAATGAATGAAGGTCCTATTCAAGTGTTCTCCGTTACCCTTAATTTCCACAGTGTTCTCCGTTACCCTTAATTTCCACATTCTGTCTTTGTATACTGACAACTTCAATAATGACTCATTCTTGTGGATAGATGCTAATCAACATATATATGCATCATTATAAATAACCATATCATCATCATTAATTCCGCAGGAAGTTAAATAATAATATTATACTTCTAAAACATCCAACTATAATCACAAATCTCCATTAAGCTCTTAACACACTTTAAATCAAACAATTAAAGGTCTCCATAGATTACTAATCATTCTTAAAACTTTTCGTAAATTTAAATTTTATCCGATTAAATTGTTGTTTACGCGTAGTACATATTATTGAATTTTATCAGAAATTTCTTAAGTTTTTATTTAGAAATTTAATTAAAATTGTTTTCCTATCTGTAATATTTGAATAAAATTTCAAGAATTAATTAATTTTAATTTTCAAAATTACTAAAATATCCTTAATTTCATTATTAACCACTTAAGTTCAAATTTTATTCCAGGGACTTTAAAGCTTTTTAGCTTGAAATATTTTATGAAAATTCAAAATTATAATTATCTTATGCTAGGTGGTTTTATATAATTTTCTGAGGCTTTTAATATGAAAAGACACTTTTTCCATTATAATAAATTAATTTGACTATAATTTTCATAATTACTCTATCTTGTGTCTGAAATTAATTCTTCCTTCAAATATGATTCGGCTAAGTTATTTATGATTAAATTATCCATTTCAAATGAAATTATTTTAATTAGGGGAAATTGCAGTTTTACCTTAATTAACCATTTTTTATTATAATATTCATCATAAAATTCTTTTAACTTCAAAAATTATTTTCTCTTCAAATCTGACTTATTATAATTCATTACAACTAAAATTAATTATTTCCTTCATAATGTTAATTTAGTTTGAGTGAAATTAATATATATATATATATTTACCATTTAAATGCATGCATTCACTCATTATTCTACTTATAATTTCTGTCATTTGTTTTTACCTTATTAAATCTCTACTACTCTATATTAACTCTCCGTAATGCATTATATTCTTCTGTTATTAAATTTTCTCATTCACGTATGTTAAATTTAAATCCCCTAATGAAATTCTTAACTTACTACAAGTTAAACTATTTGTTTTTAAAAGAAACACTATATATATACACAAAAATTATTTAGTAACATCTATATATATTTCACTTATTTATGATGGATATGAAATTAGATTTTTTTTAATTTAGATTATTCTTTTTATTTTATAATTATAATTAATTAATGTAATATCTTTTAATAGATTTTAAAGAATAATTACTGACAATTTAAAAATTCATAAATTTATTATCATAGGAATTTATTATAATATTTGTAATATTTTATGATAAATTGTTATGTTTAGTAAAAGATACATGAATAGAATTTTCATTTTATGATATTTTATGATTATAATTATTATGTTTTATAATTTTTTTAAAATTTTAATTTAATTATTATCATATTTTTAGTTAATATTTTTATTCATCAGTTTTTATTGTTAAGTGCAAGTAATAAATAAGAATATCAGCAGGTAAATAATAAATAAAAAGGAAACAATATTAAAGTTACTCTCAGAATTATTTTTAATACAAGTACGAAAATAGAGACTGTAATCCCTACCCATTTTTATCCTTACTGGATGGAATGATGAGTTAAATATGATTGTTGTATGCATTCTCTCTACCATTTTTACAATCTCAATTATTCTTGTGGAAGCAAAACTAGTGATTTAACAGTTGCAAGAATAAAAAGACAAAGAAAGAATATGAAAAAAGAAAGAAAAGAAAGCATAATAAAGGATGAGGCAGCTTGAACTCCTCTGGTCATGGAAACTCCACCCACCATAAAAATAAAAAGTTGAATAAAAAGGCAATTAATTGCCTCTGAATGTTATTGATGGGATGTGTTCAACAGACTTACGTGTTGAAGACGCTGCACTGATAATATGCTAAAATTTTAATATTTCTATAAACTAATTTCCAAACTGTGTTCAACTTTTGATATTATATAATTTATTTTTTAGAATACATTTAATACATTTCAAAAAATAATTTTTAGAATATTTTAAAACTAAATTAGATTATTCAACAGCATATTTTAAAAATTAGTTTTCAAAAAATTATGAAGAAAAGTGCAAAATAAAATAAAATAAAGGGTGCAAATTAAATTGTCGATCATTGTTTATGCGCTAATTTCGTTAGTATTGATTTATCACACTTTTGAGTCATTAGTATATGCCTTTGGATCTGGATTGGAGTCATGGATGATGCTATTTGCAACATTTTACCTTTTTTACACTTTGTTAAAAAATTTATAATATTTTTGTAAACATATTTTTGGCAAAATTAGTTTCTGACAGAAAGCTAATTTTTCATTGTGCATCCGAATAAGAAACGTATGGAAAACTGTTTTTTTTTTTGTTGTATATCTAAATAAAATACTTACTTGAAACAAGTTCAAGACTATAATATATCTAAGTACAATTTTAACGACAATAATCAACACACATAAATACATAACGCTTTTAAGTCATTTATACATACAAAAACTAAAGAATATTCCAACAATAGGGAAGAAGTATAACCTTACCTTAGCATTAAGCTTATTTCTTACATGCAGGAAACTTACCTTGACCAAGGACTAAATTTCTCAAGGACCTGAAAATTAACTAAAGAAAGTGAATCTTCCAAACTTAAATGAAATGAAAATATGATTGAGCTGCCTAAAATAATAAATAAATAAAATCCTATTGCCGAAATGAACAAAATTGCTCGAAGAATTTGAAATATTATGAATAAAAATATTGAATTCATATTTCATGACAAAAACATTCGAATAGTATAATTTGATCGTTACAGTTTTTTTTTTTTTTCCAAAATACCATCAAGTTTGAGCATCGAAACATTTTTTATTTGTATTGTATTGTCATGGAAACTTTTCATCCAATCTTTCGAAGGTTTCAATAGATAAAGTCAAATTAGAATAACAAACTATTATTTACATAAGTAATAGGATCGTGCACCTCATCCCTTTTATAGTTTGTTAGTAAATCATATGGTCTTAACTTAATTTGCATACTACATATACATACATTTGATGGAATGTTCTCACACAACATATCTCAAATTTATTTATGTAATTAGAAAAAAAAACTACACAATTCAATTGTGAAAATAATATTTCCAACAATGAGTAAAAAAAGTAATCATTCATTATCATTTGTCAAACCTGTTAAATTAGCTTTTTACATGTATAATAAAAAACATAAAGGTCGGTCTGTTTTGAAATATTTAAAAAGAGTTAAATATAATTTTAGTATCGGAAAAAAAAAGAAAAAATTCTTATTTTTATCCTTAATTATCTGTATGTAATATTCATTAATGATTAATATTTTTAATAAAATCTCAAGTGATTATTCTTTGTCGCAATCTTTAATATATGTGATATATGTTATCATCTAACACCTCTAAAATATTTTTAAAATTTTTAAGATAAAATATTATATGTCTATTTTAAAATAAATGTTAAAAATATAAAAATAATAATTTTAGATTTTAAAGGATAAAAACTGAAAAAAATATATCAAAACTAAAATTTACTTTTTTTTATGAGAAGAAAAATTAGTAATTTAAAATTTAGAAGGACGAAGGTTAAAAAATAATTACAAAAATTTAAATAAAAACTTATGAATAAAAAAACATATTTAATTTTTTTAGAAACTACAGTTATTACTAAGCAGTCTGAGTCTAAGCTAGATTAAAACTATCTTCTAATACTTTTTAAATAATTATCCCAATTTGGCATGATGGCCAGAATAATAGCAATGTACAAGCTGCTGCAATAATGATAGGATTGCAAATAATAAGCAAAAAAGAGGACGACGACTTGTTGAAAACTAAGAAAATGATAAGATGGGGAGGAATTAGACTTGAAAAGCAAAAGAAGAAAATGACTTTGAATTATCAATAAATTATTTAAAATTGAAATGAGGGACGACTTTGAAAAGTGAGTATGTAATTCACATATTCTATGACGTCAAGGACCATTAGAAGACTTACAAAATTGTGAGCTCAACCAATGATATCAGTAATTACATATTACTATACAATTCTTTTATGTCAACTCAATAAATACCTTTCTTTTTCTATATTTTTTTTACTTGTAAATCACTTCCATCATTTATAACAAAGCTCACTAAAATACAAACTAACCAAATTATTTGTTTTTAAAAAGATATTTTCTCTTACATATTAAATATATTTTTTGAATTTTAATTTTTTAATATATAAATCGAATATTAAAAAAAACGCCTCAAAGTATCTGAGTTACAATTGTAAGAGATTTCTACGGGTACGTTGGTCATCGGACACATCTTATTATTTAAGTGATTGTCGCAAATCGGGCCCACATAGGACGGAAAAAATATTAGAAAAATAAAGAAGTCCTCACTAATATATTTTTTTTAGAAAAAATGTTGAAACTTTTTTTAAAAAGAAAATGATCTTTAAGAATATATTTTAAGTTTGAAAGTGGATTATATATTTAAGGTATTAATACCAACGTCCATTAAAAAATTATTTTTAATTAATTAAGTAAATTATTTATATTTTTCTTAAAATTATGATGATAATTTTTATTTAGTTATTTTTATGAAGAAAAATATTAATATTATTATTATGAAAAATGAAAGGTTAATATATTATTTTAGTTTTTAGCTCGACGGAAATGATTTTCTACTTGTCTCTTACGTAATTTTAGATACAAAAGAGAATTAGAATTACGTAAATTTTTTTGGAAAAAATATTTATTTATTGATATTTTTAAGGTTATTATTTATTTATAATTAAGATTTATGAACATGAAATTAGAACTTTATTTTTTTTATATTTAAATAAAATATAATTTAGTATTTTCTTATTTTGTAACAATTTAATTTGTTTTAAATTTTATTTTAGAAAAAATATAAATTAATTAATTTATTATAAATTATTTTCTTGATAAATTATAAAATTTGATTTTAACTTATAAAATATTTTATTTAAAAAATGTTTTAATCCTACAAAACTATCACAATTTGTATTTAAGAAAAATAAAAATTAATGTCACATCTAAATTATCCTTTTTTAAAAATTAAAAAATCTAAATAATTACAACTAATACCTGTTTTTATTTTTAAAATATAAAATCATAAATCATTTATGATTTAAAAATAATATAAATATTTATAATAAGTATATATAAGCAAGAAAGAAAGACAAATAAATCTATATTATATAATTATACATAGAAGATTATAATTAAAAATTACTATTAAATATTAACATAATTATTAAAAAAGTTTTGTAATTTTTTAATTTAATTCAATTTATTCATGTGGTTGTATGATTTTTTTTTCTTTTCATTCTCTTATATAAATATTTATCTCATTTATTTATATATATATATATATATATATATATATATATATATATATATATATATATATATATATATATATATAAAATTTTAAAAAAATTTGTATAAATGATTATTTTGGTAATTTTCTTTTTAAATTAGAAAAATAAAATTAAGAATAAGTTGAACAAGCATAACCTACTTAAATAATCAAAACTAAACCATTTTTATTTGTATTAACAAATAAATAAATAAAAAGGGTTCACTAGAGTGAAAAGAGATTAATTATTTGTAATATGATTAATTAAAGTCAAAATTAATATTAAAAATATTTAAATTTAATATTTTATTACGTCTCAAACAGAATTTATTTTCAAAATATTATTATTATTACAAATATAGTTTAAAAAACTTTTTATATTATAAATATATTCTAATTAAATTTTTATCTAAAAAGATAGAAAATTAAATGTTGTCTTGTCAATACTTTAAGAAGAATAATTATTCGCACAATTTTTTTTTTTAAAAAAATATGTAACTTAACCAGATTTTTTTAAATAATTTCTTTAAGTATTTTAAGGAAAAAAATAAAAAATAAAATATATTGAATTTTTAAATTAAAATTAATTCATGTACTCTAATTTTTATATAAAGTTCTTACGTTTAAATTTTCAAAACACTGGTATACATAAATAAATTTTTAATTACTTATAAGATAAATTATTTTTATTTTTATTTTTTTGTTAAAAATATTTATAAAAAGTCTATCCAAATAGATTCTACATTATTTTCATTATGAAACTTGATTGTTTACTTTCTTTTTGGTAGAGCTGTTTTTATTCACACTTAATTAGCTAACAGAGTACTCCTCTTTATGAAATTTTTGTATTAAGCTAAACATTAGAAGCTTTAAAAAGAAAAAGACACTCACATAATATTTCTGTATAACTTGAAGTGATAAAGATAAACATGAAACTCTTTACGTCTTTGGTAATGATACTAAAAGCATATGTATCGTCCGTAATAGTCTGAAAATGTTAAATATTTTTATTCATTAAAGTTCATTGTTGCTAATATTTTTAACTTGGTATGTATGTGTGAAGGATTTTGTACATGCTGCTTTCCTAATGTTTTCTGAATTTCTTCATTTTTAATAAATCTGTTGGATTTGAAAACAGATAATTGGAATCTTTTATAGAGTAAAATGGCCCCTTTGCAGGAACAAAGCTAACAAATACTTAAAAAGACAAGTCATCGCATTACGTAAAGCAATAAATTCATGTGGAAATTTTTATCAAAGTGGAAAAGAAAAAACTTAGAAAAGTCTTTAAGTCGTCGTGGAAATTAAAATGTCATGGCCCATTATATGACTTTCCAGGAACAAAACAAAAAACCAATTAAATATAGTTATCTCAATAAATGACTAAACTTGTTATTTCATACATGCATTATGTATCAAAAGTTTTATGCACCCATTATTTTTAATTTAAGTATAATACATTGTTAATATTGTAAAATTTATCATTCAATTGTCGTGTACAATAAAATAATTTAATTTTATAATAATTATTGAGCTTAAATATTATTTTAATTATTCAAATTTAAAGTATGTTTGCTTTTGTTTTAAAATTAAATAGATTTTTTTCTTCCAAAATTTAGAAATGCCTCTTATAGTTTCTCATTGTTATTGGTGTTTAACTTGTTGATGATGTGATTAATAACATCTACACATATATGACAATAGGTATTAAAATTCATATTTTCGTACTTGCATTTTATAAAAAATCTTTCTAATTAGATTTATTTTCTTTCTCGTTGGATACCTAAATACTTATATATATGTTATTTATTTTTTATTTAAATAAGTTCTTTCCTTCAATAATTTGATTTGTTATCATTCTATTTTTGTTTTTAATAATGATATGTAAGACGGAGTAATTTTTATAAAATATAAACATAATTAATTTCATTAATGTATGTTTTTTTTAACTTCGTGAGCTTTGAATATTTCATGTACTAAGAGATACGTTAGAGTAAGAGGTAAATCTTGTCAAGTTCAAAAAATAAAAACAATACATCCTTCCTTTCCCCAATAATAAATCTAATTCTATTTTCGTTGAAGGATAAAAATTACAATTTATAGATCATAATGATTTCACACATCTAATTAACGGTAACTATCATGGGATATACAACGTATAGTACTAACACATTCCCTATATATAATCGATTCTTGAACCTCAAATTTGTTTTTCTAGACTTGCCTTATCCTTTTAAAGGTTTTTTGATGTTTTCTTTATAAACATTGGTTGTGACTCATTTACAATTCATTTTTATTTCTTTGAAAGGAGATTGAATTTCTATTTTTCTTTATTTGTTTTGTCGTATCTGTCACGATCCCGCGTGTAACATATATACTTTATTTAAAGTCTCAATTATGTTCGTTAATGTGTTAAATACTTATATTTACTATTTGAATACTTGAGATTAAAAACTTCTTAAAAGTGTAAATTGTTCATCACATTAGTTCTTTTATCAAATTAGGTCCTTGAATTTGTTATAACAAGATATTCAAAGTACAACTCATTACTATTGCAACAAGCCATATGTAATGTTTGTATCATTTTTTACTTGATACAAAGATTTGTTCACCCTTTCTCAATCAAAATCTAGAAGATATTCTTTATTTTGTGATATACTTGGTATTCTTTGTATAAATTAACAAGAATGAAATTGTTAACGTAATTTATATGCACTTCTTTCCAAACACATCTCACCATCCTTGTATTATAGTGACATATGTTCATTCCTTTCAAAATTTTCTCTATGAAGCAAAACAAAAATAATTTCAAACAACATTTTGTCAAGATAAATTATACTAAAATAGAGATACTCATAACATTAAAACATATTAGAAATAAAAAAAAAAAGTCAAAACCAAAACAATCATAACAAGGTAATGTATTGAAAAAAACAAAAATGAAAGACAAAATACCATAGATACACCCATAAGAATTATATTTAATGCAAGACGATTACCCCTAGTGGTCAAAGGTTGATAGAGGGACTAACATAATATACAATTTACATTTTTAGGGAATTCTTTTTTAATTTTATAATATTCAAATACTAAATTGTAAATACTTCACATATTCATAGAACTAATTGAAGGTTTGTTGGTAGTTAATATTTAGGAATTAAATTACAAGCATTTAATATATTAAGAGACTTAATTGAGAGTTTAAAAAAGACATATGATTCTTATTTATTAGACTATTAATTTAGTTTCTGTTTATATAGAAATATCCTTAATTATATGACATTTCATATTATTATATAATATACCACATCGATAAATTTGTTACATTTAATCAAAAAACTACTTTTATGAATAGATTACACATATAAGAATATTTTTTAAACTTTATAATATTTAAAAATTAAATTACAAACGGTTTTACGTATTAAAAAACTCAAAAATTAAATTAAGGGTTTACTAAAAAAATTTCTAACATTATAGATTAAAACCACGATGATATCTTCTAATACTTTTAAAATAATTTATCCAACTTGACATCATGGGGCCAGAATAACGATGCACAAGCAGCAGGCGATAATGATATGATTGCAAATAATAAGATGAGGAGGAAGACTTAGAAAAGCAAAAGAAGAAAAGGACTTTGAATTATCAATGAATTATTTAAAATTGAAATGAAGGACCACTTGCTAACTCAGCTGAACCGTAAGTAATTAGGGACGAATTGGAAAAGTTTAAGTATGTAATTCACATATTCTATATATGCCGTTTCTCAAGGGCCATTAGAAAGTGTGAGGTCAAGCGTTAGTTTTGGGAGAATACTTGCAAAATTGTGAGCTCAACCAATCATATGAGAATTATGTAATTCACATATACTACACTGTACTTCAACAACTATTTTATGTGAACTCATACATTTAATTTTTTATTTTTAACAAATAACAGTCATACAAAATATTTTAGATATTCGTAAACTTATATTTGAAATAAAAAGTAGTCCTTTTAATATATTTTTTTATTAATTTTATTGTTAAAATAATATTTTTCTTACATATTAAACATATTTTTTAAATTTTAATTTTGTAATAAGCCTTTTAATTGAAAATATATATATAATAATCCTTTTAATACATTTATTATTAATTTTGTTGTAAAAAAAGTTTATCTCTTATATATATAACATAACTTTTTAATTTTAATTTGTAATATGTCAATCAAATATAAAATAAAACACTCTTCAAGTATTTAAGTAACATTTATAAAAACTATAAATATAATATGACATTAAAAATAAATTTCTATTACCTTTAAAATTACTAATATAAATTTCATGTATATATATATATATTCAAATAAGTTCTTCTCTCCAATAGTTTGATTTGTTATTATAATTTTATAACTTTTTAATTATTTTTTAAGGTATGTATGTAGATACATATAACATTTTGTATTCTGTTTTTGTTGATTATATGTATGTAGACGAAGTAATTTTTGTAAAATATAAACACTTAACTAAAAGTTAAAGGTATAACTTTATATGTGTGTATAACTTTATATTTTATTATATAAAAGTTAAAGGTAGTTGGTATAAATGCTTGGTATTTATAATTAATTGCTGAAGAGACTAGGATATGAGATTGGTTCAGCATTGTTACGTGAGTGGGATGTCAAGTCTGAATAATAATTATGTTGAAGCAAACACGAATAGAAATTTTATGGATACTAGTATTTATTTTGTATATAAGATAAATTTTTGTTATATAATAAATAAATATTTTTAAATATATAAATTATATTATAATTAAGATTTAAAATAAATAATTATTTTTATATATAAATTATATATTTTATATTTAAAATAAATAATTTAAATTATAATATAAAATTATTTTTAAATCTTAAATATATTTTTAGTCTTTATAAAAAAAATTGATGGATTTTCATCTTTCAAATTTGAAATAACTTATTTTGGTCTCTATAAAATGAAAAATTTTAGTTTTTGTTTTTGTAAGATATTTTTATTTGATTTTTATCTCTCTAAAATTTGAAATAACTATTTTTATCCTTAATTTTTATTTTAAAATAGATACATAAAATTTATTTTAGGAATCTATAATTTTTTTAAGATGTTATGATACCACATATACTAATGTGTGTAGCATGTGATAATCATTTGAATTTTCACCGAATGCATAAGTAATTAATAAGTATCACATAATAGTAAAAATAACAAATAATTATTTAAATTTTAGGGGATGAAAACCGATCAATTTTTTTTATAAGGATTAAGATTAAAATTCACTTATCTTAGAGAGATTAAAAATATATTTAAGCATATTTTTAATTACTAATATTTTAAAAATTATTAAAATTTAATTTAAAATAAAGATACAATAAAATAATTTTAAAATAATATCCAGATAAGATTAAATATATAGATAAAATGAAAATAATAATAATTAAATATGATTAAGAGAAAAATAAATTTGACTAGTAATAATAATAATTAAGGTTGTCTAACTAACAGAGTGAGAAAAAAAAATCTCGCTGTTTAAATAGGAATAAGAAGAGATTAAAAAAAAATATATACGTGGTTAAGGGACTTTTAAGAATATCTTTCTATTGAACTCCTACCTAAAAAACACACCCTCCTTGTTTCTACCATAACTAACAAGTTCTACTACCATAATTACTCAATCACTCAAACGCATGCATAATAATGGCAGTGTTGTAAAATGTTCCTCCCAGCACACCACTTTTATTGTACAACTCCCTCCCTTAACAAATTGATGCCTTTAAATATAACGAAAACAACCTTACAACAAAATTGTTTAAGTTTCCATGAAATGTTCCAAAGATTCTATCTACAATAACAACTCCCTCTTTCTTTTTTACCCTTACAAAATTCTTTTGCAATGAATGATAACACGTTTTTCCTCCATTTGATAAAAACTAGTTATAAAGCTAATTGGTGGTTAAAAATTGGTAGTTAAAAGTTGTTAGGCTAGTTTATTAAATTATAAGTATTTTGTAAAATTAAGGTTGAAATAATTGAGAAATGTGAAATGATAAAAATAGACATATTTAAATAATATTTTTTTATATATTTTAATTTTATTTTTCTGTTAATTAGCTTGTTGCGAATATATCTTCCACTTGTAAAAGTTTATTGGCTTTGAAAACAGAAAACTGGAATTTTTTACAACGTAACATGGCCTTATATATGACGTTGCAGGAAGAAAATAAAGAAAGACTTAGAAAAAAAAAAACTCGAGTCGTCGCATTACGTGAAACAATGAAATGTTGAAATATTTGTATAGCAGCATGCATGGCCCCTTAATGACTTTGTTGGAACAAAACAAAGAAAGACTTAGAAAAAACTCGAGTCTTTGCATTACGTTAGAAAATAAATGTGGAAATTTTTATGAAGTGACATTGCCTTATATCACTTTGTAGGAACAAAAAAAAAAAAAAACTCCAGTCATCCCATTACGTTAAACAATAAATCTGGAATGTTTTATAAAGTGACTTTGTAGAAACAAAACAAAAAGACTTAGAAAATTCCAGTCATTGCAATACGTAAATCATTAAATTACTAAACTTAATATTTCATCCATCATGTATAAAAAGTTTTATGCACCAATTATTTTTTAATTTAATTAAATTGTACTGATAATATAAAGATTTTTTACATGTAATAATAAATTGTCACATCTAGTAAAATTATTAACTTTTATAATATCTATTTTAAAAATTATATTTAAAATTGTTTTAATTATTTAATAATACAAAAAATAATTCACATTAACAATGCACAATGAAAGTCAAACTCAGAAATTTTCCTCCTTTCAATATAAGATTTATTCATTTTCAATATATGAATACATTTATTTCAACCAATGTACCTCACATTTGGACTGAAGATCAATTCAGTTAAAGGACACATTCATTGAATCAAGTTACATTCCTTAACCAACTTGTATAAGGAATTAAAATTTTTTAATGGGAAAAATAAAAATTAGCACCCTTTGTTTTGGGTTAGACACAACTTAATCTCTACGCGCGCTGTACAAAAGTGTATTTTAACCATTAAATTTTTTAACGTATGCAAATTATATAGTCTCTTTGTTAAATTTAATTTCTATTAAAATTTGAAGACTCGGTCATATAATTAACACTTGGATAATTTGTTTTCAAAAATTATCCCTGGGAAAAAGAATAAATTAACATCTTCAAAATGTTAATTATTATCCAAAATTCATCAGCATATCTTGTGCTGCCTTTTTCATGTTCTTAATTAAATTCGTTTATGAAATTAAAATTGAAATTTTTTGCAGAATGTAAGTTTAGGATGTTCAAGAGATTCAACGTGTTTTAATTGAAAAAGGGTTTAAATGATTTAAACAATTCAATTCATAATTTTTTAAGAAGAAAATGAAAATTTGTGACTTTTAGGTAAAATAAAAATGATGGAATGACTTGGTAACAATAATTAAAAATTTTAAGGGACTAAATTTAAACAAAAAAAAATACTGAGAGAATAAAATTTCACAATAAAGACTAAAAATATAATTAACCATGAATATAATATTTAAATATTACATAATTAAATAATTTAATTACAATACTTTAACATAAATATAAAAAGAGAAATAAAATAAATATCGTTAAATCACTTATGGAAAGAAAATAATTTACAAACAAATATGTAAAAAAAAATTACTTAATTGCACTTTTAGTTCTCTTCATATTGGTAGATTTTTGTCTTTTTTATTTTTATTTTTTATAAATTTGATTTTTTAATAATTTAATTATGTAATTTTTGTCAATTTGTTAACTTGATGTCAAATTAGTAAACGAATCCAAAATTACATGATCAAAATAGCGAGAGATCAAGTTTAAAAATAAAAAATTAAAATATTAAATTTACAAAATGAAGACAAAGAGGAGCTCAAAAGTAAAATTGGGAAGACAAAAAAATAAGAGAAGAACGCCGCACAAAGTAAGAGATAGGGAGTGAATAAAACGTAAAAAAAAGTTTAAAATTATTGTTTGGCAAGATTTAAAAAAAAAAAAATTAACTGTGAAAATGCAAAAATAGTTCAACTTTTAAACCAAAACAAAGTGTGTACATGTAGAAATAAACTAGGTGGATCAAAGTTTTACTTAAATAGATTTTACTTGTTTAAAAAATTAATTTAAGGTTCAAGTCTAGTTTGTTGTCTGTCATTGGTGAAATTTTTATGTTTGATATGATTTATTTAGAAGCTTTGACTTAATCTATTAACTATTTAAATATTTATTTTACGTTAGATTTTTTATATAAATTTAACATCTTTTTACCTAGTTAAAAGGTTAATAGGCTAATGGAAAAATTCTATGAAAAAATAACTATATAATCTATAAAAATTAAAATCTGTTACTTAAGATAAATGTGAAAATAGGTGGACTATATTTTATAAAAAAATTAATATATAATTTGATTTTTATAATAATTTATTTCAAAACCAATTTTGTAATAAGATTTTTAAACAAAACATAAATTTATTTTTCAATATTTTATTTTTATACAAGTCAACATACTTAATATTTTAAAAAATAATTATATAATTTTGATATATTATAAAAAGTTTAATATAGTAATAATACTAAGAAACACCACTATAAATCACATGCAAAAATGTGTACTCTTGTTTTTGAGGGTTTTAATTGTGTCAAGAACACATGATACGAAGTTATTAAATATATTTATTTTAATACATTAAGTTAATTTAAGAAGATAAAAATTAATTGACTTATTGTGTTTTTCGTATAATAAATACCTTTTTCATGAAAAAAAGTGTACCCTAAATAATCCCTTGTTTTGTTTGAGACTCAGACAAGGATCGTTATTAAATAATTAATTTAAATAGATCTATATTGTTGTGCACCTATACTTTAAAAAAAAAAGGTTAATTTGGGCACAAAATTCACGCTATTATTAGTTAGTAATATCAAACCACGTTTAATAGTAAATTAAAATGTCAGAGAAATTGCTAAGCAGTTATTGTTACTTCTAGGTGAATACAAGGCAGTTTGATTAAATAATGACAATTACATTTCAATTAATTTGATGTATTTTTTTATATCCATCCTGGTGCTACATAGATCTTATTTCTCAACTTCAAAAACTTATGAAAAATATGGTAACTAACACCAACTTGGAATTTTTATGTTAAATGAGAACTCTCTTTTAGTAATATTCGTAAAAAAAAAATTTAAATACTCAATTAATTGTCGTACAGAAGACTTCAAAGACTTTGACAAGAAAAATAACTAACATGAACTTAGATTTTTTATGCTAAATGACAACTTTATTTTGAATATATCTTGTAAGAAAGATTCTAATGGAAGGAAAAATGCTTCTTTGAATTAGTCGCTGAGTATGTTAAACAATATTGCGGGTAGGTAAACTTGAAGTTGTTTAGGTTAATTCGATATTAACAAAACTAGATTAATTAATTACATGTTATTTCTATTTCTATTTTATTTGTTTTTTTTAAATTAATATATATACACTTCTTTAAAAAATTATTCATCACACTTATTGCTATGTCAGAATCGCCACATCAAAAAACACAAACACAATGTGGTCATCGTGCCATAAATCAGAAAGCTGACTTTCAACTCCACAGCCTCATAGGCTTCTCTATGTTATCTTTGCTTTTTATTTCTGTTAGCTTCAAACATTCTCTTAAATACTATGGCCCGTCCTTGCTTTATTACTTTTTCCTTCCTTTAATCCTCATATTTGACCCTCCTTCCAGTTTTATTGCCCATTGTTTTCAACTTCTTGTTCATTAAGCTATCATCTGGCCTTTCATTGTTGGACAATTCTATTTGCAGATCCTCTTTTTTTCTCTTTACATTCTTTCAAACTCTTATATTCCAATAATATCCTTTATACGTGTTTGATTTTATTATTTATTTTGAAAATTACATTGTGGGAACTATCTGAAACTACAAAAAAAAAAAACTCTCCAGAACTTAATTTTTTTTTACGCTATAAGCTTATTTCTGGAGCATACTTAACCAAAAATAAATTTCTGGAACAGTACATGTTTGCGTTGTCATAAGTAGTAGTACTTTCTGTTTGTTGTAATAATTAAAAAACAAAAAGAAAAGAAAACACGGTTGAATAGAGAGGCCAATTGCCTCTGAAAGCTAGACTTGCGTGTTGAAGAGGCTGCACTGATAATATGCTAAAATTTTAATATTTCTATAAATTAATTTCCAATCTGTGTTCAACATTTAATATTATAGAATTTATTTTTAAGAATACAATTCAAAAAATAATTTTTAGAATATTTTTAAAAATTAAATTAGATTATTCAAGAACATATTTTAAAAATTAGTTTTCAAAAAAATATGAAGAAAAGTGCGAAAAGAAAAAAAGGCGCAAATAGAATTGCCAATTAATTTCGTTAGCATTGATTATATTTATCACCCTTTGGGCCATTAGTATATGCGTTTGGGTCTGGGTTGGCGTCATGGCTGATGCTATATGCAACACCATTTTTACTTTTTGCATTGCGTTAAAAAAATTTATAATTTTTTTGTAAATGTATTTTTCGCAAAATTAGTTTCTGACGAAAGCTAATTTTTCATTGTGTATCCGAATAAGAAACGTAAGGAAAACTATTCTTTTTGTTCCATATCTAAATAAAATACTTAATAGAAACAAGTTCAAGACTATAATCTATCTAAGTACAATTTTAACAATAATAATCAACACACATAAGTACATGACGCTTTTAAGCGATTTATTCATACCAAAACTAAGGATATTCCAATCAATAGGGAAGAAGTATAATCCTACCTTAGCATTAAGCTTATTTCTTATATGTAGAAAACTTACCTTGATCAAGGACTAACAAACTCAAATATATAGTGGTTACACGAAGATGGGGAATTCTCAAGGGCCTGAAAATTAACAAAAGAAAGTGAGTCTCCCAAACTTGAATGAAATGAAAATATGGTTGAGCTGCCCAAAATAATAAATAAATAGAATCCTATTTAAGAAATGAACAAAATTGCTCCAACAATTTCAAATGTTAAGAATAAAAATATTGAATTCATATTTTATGACCAAAACATTCGAATAGTATAATTTGATTATTCCAGTTTTTTTTTTCAAAGACCATCAAGGTTTTTCAGGATAAAGTCAAATTGGAATAATATACTATTATCTACATAAGTAATAGGATGATGCACCTCAACCTCTTTATAGTTTGTTAGTAAATAATATGATCCTAAATTAATTTGCATACTACATATACATGCATTTGATGGAATGTTCTTGCACAGCATATCTCAAATTTATTTATGTAATTAGAAAAAAAAAAACCTAGAGAATACAATTGTGAAAATAATATTTCCCACCATAAGTAAAAAAAATTAATAATTCATTATCATTTCTCAAACAGGTTAAATTAGCCTTTTGCATGTATAATAAAAAAAAACATAAAAGCCGGTCTGTTTTGAAATTTTTAAAAAGAGTTAAATATATTTTTAGTATTGAAAAATGAAAAAAATGTTTTAATTCTTGTAAAAATTTTAAAATTCTTATATTTTTATCCTTAATTACTATAATGATACTTGTTAATTGCTAATATCTTTAATGGAGGTTATGGAATTATTCTTTGTAGCAATCACTAATACACGTGATATATCTCTAAAATATTTTTAAAATCTTTAAAATAAATGTTTTTTTTCTATCTTAAAATAAATGTTAAAAAATTAAAAATAATAATTTTAAATTTTAAAGGATGAAAATTGGAAAAAAAGACTAAAATTAATATTTGTTCTTTTTATAAGAATCAAAATTAATGATTTAAAATTTAGAAGGATGAAAATTGAAAAATAAATAAATAAATAAATAAAATTTAAATGAAAACTCATGCACTAAAAACAATTTTTTTTTTGAAACTACAGTTGTTACTAAGCAGTCTGAGTCTGAGCTACCTCTTGCACTTCAAAAATTTCATTGTCACTATGACATATATGCTATTAATTAATTCAAGAAATTGGAATAAATATTTTTATAGTATTTCTATTAAATACAAACAATTTGAGTACCAAATTTATGAATTTAACAGCAGTCAATCAATGACCAATTAGGATGGGTATTTTGTGTTAATAATAAGAGAATAGAAACTCATTGGCCAATTAGATTTAACAAAACAAGCAGTACTACAAAATCGTATTCATACTAAAACATATTTCCCATATTTTGATATGAATTTGTTTTAAAAAACATAATGATAGTATAAGGTAAATTTTATTTGGACAATAAGTTTGTATAATCCTTTTTTCCAACTAAGAGAGAAAATTATTAGAAAAAATAGGTGATATAATAGAGAGAAGAATATAACGGAAAATGTATTTAAAAATAATATAACTGGCAGTATAATATATCTTGTATGAATATAAACTATAGATTGTAATCTCTATTTATGATGGAAATTAAAGCAAAAGCAAGTAAATATGGAAAGACAGATAGTATTACCAGCTAGTCAATAAATATTGCATCTTTTGCTACTGTCCATAAATATTGTCCATTAAGTTGTTCAATAGCCTTAAATAAGCTTGTCGCCAAGTTGGATTGACCAAAATTGAGACAAAAATTCCCCAAAATCCTGTAACAAATCCAAATGCCATACTCACATTAAATGCATGCTTAACAAGAAAATTTTCATCCCCATCAGATTGAACCATTTGTTCCTGTGGTGACTCCTCTGCAACACACAATTTGTCAAGTGGCTTCCCACAAAGATTGGGATTATCTTCATAACTTGAGGCATCAAAACTTTGTAATTAAGTGCCAATTGGAATTTCTCCAGATAAATGATTATGTGACAAATCTAACATGGTAAGTTGGTCAATTTGAGTAAGGCTAGAAGGAATTGAACCAAATATTTGGTTTCTTGACAAATCAAGAAATTCAAGTGAGGTTAGCCTTCCAATATTTGAGGGAATTTCTCCAGTCAAATTGTTTCTTGATAAATTTAATGAGATCAGTTCAAGCAAATTCTCTATTTCTGTTGGAATTTCTTCTGACAATTGATTGCTTGAAAGGTCAATGCTTTTCAAAAGCATTAGCTCATTATTCAAGAATATTTGCTCTGCACCTTTCCATGTCAAGATTGAATACAAATCATAGTAGTTCATGAACTGTCCAACAGATCTAATGCTAACAAAATACCCCTGGTGTGTATAATCTATTAAGGAAGTCTTTTGAGCCATTGAAGTAAAATTTTTGAAGCATTTGGGAATTCTTCCTGATAGATTGTTCAATGAGAGATCCAAGAGCTGGATGTCTTTTAGATAACAAAGTTGTAATGGTAAACTTCCAGAGAAGTGATTCTTTCTCAAGCTTAAGATTTGTAAATCTTGCAATATGCCCCCAATCCAAGAAGGGATAGGTCCTGATAATCTATTTTCTCCCATGTCAAGCATTACTAACTTTATGCAACTCCTCAAGGAGAAGGGGATCTCCTTTGTTAAGCTATTATTTCTCAATAGTAATGCTTGAAGTTCAAGAAGTGATCCCACTGAAGTAGGAATCATTCCTGAAAAATTGTTGTGACTCAAATCTAAATAAGCTAATGATTTGAAATGGTTCCAACAATCTGGAATTTGTCCAGATAACTGATTATTTGAAAGGTCTAGCTGGCCTAATGCCTCAACTGACCCATTAGCACATAGAAAAGAAGAAGAATCTGAAAATTTATTTTGGGATAGATCAAGAAATGCAGATCCTCTAAGAAATGGTGGAATAGGGCCTTCAAACTGATTTGATGCAAGTATTAGAAAATGAGGAGTAATCTCTAAGGGAAAATTAGGAATTGTACCTTTGAGATTGTTAAATGAAATATTCATGCTTGTCATTCCTTGTATTGCCACTTTAGCCCAAAACCATTCTGGAACAAAATCTGATATTCCACAATTAGAAATGTCAAGAGTTTCAATGTCATTTTGTGTTTGGAACCATTTAGGAAAAGTTGGACCTAACTTGCAAGATCTCAATGCTATGTAACCCAATTGAAAAGATGGAACCCAGTTTTGGCTAAACTCCAAAGTCAATGAATTGTCAGACAATTCTAACAACTTCAACTTTGACATGTTAGCAAAATGAGAGTCACTGATCACACCTCCAAAGGAGTTTGAATTCATTTCCAGAGTCTCCAGCTGAGAAGGAAATCGAATATCTTCATGAATCTTTCCATTTAACCTGTTTTCATCAAGAGATAAGGTTTTTAAAGATGGAAATATTGAGAAATCAGGTAGTGTACCATTGATTTGGTTCATGCTTAGTTCTAACTCTTGCAGTGAGGATCTAGCACATCCTGACAAGTGGTGGACTATCACTGGAAGCTCTTCATTCAAACTGTTATTGGATAGGTGCAAGGATTGCAGAGTACATGTTCTCCCAAATGATTTTGGAACTCCACCTTCCAAAGAGTTTGATTCAATTGATAGAGACTCCAACTGAGATGGCAATTTGCTACCATCAGGTATCTCTCCACTCAATTTGTTCACAGAAAGATCCAATATTTTCAAAGAAGAGAACATTGAAAAGTCAGGTAAGGAGCCAGTTATTTGATTATAACTTAGATACAACTCTTGCAATGAGTATCTAACACAGCCACCAGATAAATTATGAACAAGTGATGGAAGGTCTTCAGTGATATTGTTTCCATATATGTTTAAGTATTGTAAGGTGCATATATTCATGAAGGACTCCAACACCCCACCATTGAGTCTATTAGAGGAGAGATCAAGCCGTTCAAGAGAATGCATCATCATGCCAAAACGATTTGATGCAGGAGCATCCAAGAGATTGTTACCACATAGGTCAAGCTCAACAAGATTATTGGAACTGATATTTGACACCAATTGGAATATGATGGATGATGAAAAGGTGTTCCAAGAGAGGTTAAAGACAGAAAGGGAAGTAGAAGAATTGAACTTTGAAGGGTTCAATGAATGGATAAAATAATCAGAAAGGCTACAATCTGACAAAATTAGTTCTCTCAGTTTTGGTAACTTACCAATGATTTGCAGCCAGCCATGAGAATTGTTAAGATTAGATATCAAACTTACGTCAAGATAAAGAAGTGAGACTAGATAAACAAAGACCTCCACCATCAATTTTGAGAGCCCCACCATATCCAAGATAAACTTTTTGCAAGCTTGACAAGTTCCCTAGTTGAGAAGGAATATTTCCTTCTAAAGAATTGCCCCTGAGATCTAGATATTGCAACATGGAGAGATTTTCAAGTTGGTAAGGGATTGAACCTTCCAGGAAATTCCCACCAAGATTTAAGTAATTCAAATGTGAAAGAGACCCAAATTGACTTGGAATTCCTCCACCAAAACCAGAATTTGACAAATCAAGGTACCTCAAATTTCTTAGTGAACCAATGAAATATGGTACATGACTACCTTGAAATTGATTCCAACTGAGGTTCAAAACCTCTAAGTGTTGCAACTCCATTAGTGATTTGCTGATTTTGCCACTGATAAAAAACTCATCCATAGTAAACAATCACCATGAAGGTGAAGCATTAGTATATGGCCAGTTAAGTTGCTGCAGACAATACCTTTCCATTGGCAACAATCAGCACTGGTCCAAGATGAGAGCATATCATATTTATCAACAAGGCCAACACTTTAAGTGGAGGAGTGCCTCCCTCTCCCTTTGCATGCATCTGACCCCTTTTGATTAAACTCTTTTCGACTTTTGATTAAATTGGTTGATGTGATTAATCCACCTGTTCCTGTTCATGGTTCATGCTTACTTTGATTTAAGTTTATGCCTAACAATTAAAAATTAACTTAAATCAGAGGAAAGATTATTAATAATGAAAGATAAAAACTGTTAATAAAAACTAAAGGTAAAATTACGAGTAATTTAAAGGATTCACTTAGAATTTTGGAAGCAAATACAGGTGAGGTTATAACTCTTGTTATTTTACATTCGTACTGTATTAAAGTAAAGTAGAACAAAAAAAATAAAAGTTGCTTAATGGAGCAACTTGTTACTGTTTCAATCGCTCTCCAATGCCTCTAGAAATTATACCTAAGATGCTAATTTGAAAGAGAAAAAAAAAAAAGTGGAAGAGGAACACTCATCTTCCCCCATTCCGTTAACTCAACACTAACGCGATTAATAATATTGTATACAAGTGACCATCTTGAGTGACATGACATCCATTACTTCTACGTGGTAAGTCAGTTTTCTTTCTTCCCTAAAATAAATTTAAAGATTAATTTTACATTTCATCAAATTCAATTTTTTATTTTAATTCTTATAAAATATTATATTTTAAATTTTAATAAATATATTAATTAATATTAAACAAAAGAAATATAATATTTATAATTTAATAATGTTATTCGTAAGAATAAACCTGAGTTATGATTGATTTTTTTTACTTAATTCAAAATTTTGTTATGATCATTTATCATAACATGATTCTTTATCATAACTTAATCCCAATCCGATTAATATTTAATTTTGCTAATGTCACTTTTCTTCTATATTTTAAGATTTTTCTTTATGTGAATTTATTCTCATATTTTATTGTAAAAAAATATTTTTATCATTTATCTCGTAAAAGATTTATTTTAATTTTTAACTTTTAAATTAGAGTTAATATTTTTATTTTAAAAAAATAATAAATTTTTAATTCACAAATATAATTTTAAACTATTTTTAAATGATTCAGTATATTAAACTTGTCTTATTAAATAGGTGAACATCAAATCATTTCTGCACAAAGCCATAAAAAGTCAGACTTAGTGTCCCAATTTATGTTTATCGTATTTTATCTTCAAACCAATTTTTTTTAAAACAAATATTATTTATACAATAATTCATAATTCTAAAAAAAAAAGAAAAAGAAATATATTATATAATGAATAATAATAAATACAAAAAATGTATAAATTAGTCTAAAAATTATTATATTTATATTATTGTTTTTTAAATTAGATCGAGAACGGTGATTGAACCAATTAAAAAAAAAGTTATTCAAGTTAATTTTATTTTCAAACTGGTGAATTTTGCAACTTTGCAACTAATGAAAAACAAATTTCCTACGTCTCTTCAAAATCTTGCAACTTTAAATGATTCAGTATATTAAACTTGTCTAATTAAATTGGTGAACATCAAATCATTTCTGTACAAAGCCATAAAAAGTCAGACTTAGTGTTCTCAATTATGTTTATCGTATTTTACCTTCAAACCAATATTTTTTTAAAACAAATATTATTTATACAATAATTCATAATTGTAAATAAAAGGAAAAAGAAATATATTATATAATGAATAATAATAAATACAAAAAATGTACGTATGAATTAGTCTAAAAATTATTATATTTATATTATTGTTTTTTAAATTAGATCGAGAACGGTGATTGAACCAATTAAAACAAAACAGTTATTCAAGTTAATTTTATCTTCAAACGGGTGAAACAAATTTCCTACGTCTCTTCAAAATCTTGCATCGTAATAATAT
This sequence comes from Mucuna pruriens, assembly GCA_025330945.1. NCBI lineage: Eukaryota > Viridiplantae > Streptophyta > Magnoliopsida > Fabales > Fabaceae > Mucuna > Mucuna pruriens. Next base: position 753,739 of record JAENHJ010000305.1, read on the forward strand.
AACAGTGATGTTTAGTAATATTAATTTTACAATTTAATAATTATTTAATTAATAAAAATAATGTAATTATGTAGCATGCGCTTCACGTTGATGTTGCAAAATTAAATTAGCCATTAGTGATTTAGAGTTAACCACAGACTAATTGTCTTGATAGAAAAATAAAAAGGATGAGACAAAAGTGTTTCAAAAATTTATATGAAACTAAAATCAGAACTTATTCTGTTTTGATGGATAAAAAATATATTTTAACCTAATTTAAAAAAAAAATATTTTTTTACCTTGTTTTCAATAAATTATAATGCATACTTCAACATTTTATTTTTCTAATTTGTATGAATATACTTAAATTAATAATAAAAATATGAAATTTGAAATATACTTTAACTAATAACAATATTATCTTTATGCACTATATATATATATATAAACTTTTTGAATTTTCATTTGTTCTTTTTATAAGATTTCTTTCAAATTGTACTAAAAAATATTTAGTGGCGGTGTTTTCTGGCAGTTAGAACAAACCGTTAAAAAATGATAAATTTTCTGGGATATATATTAATCACTGCAAAAAATTACATGAACCTGCAATGCATATAGAAAATGATATAATTCTAATTTTTAATTATTTTCTTCTAATTTGAATAAAAGCTTGAAACACACTCTCACTCTTGTTTGTTCAAGAATCTTAAGTCATCATTCCTCGTCTGTCCTCTAAATGGCACCGTTTCCATGGCAACTTACATCCTCTCCATCCATTGCAACTCTCCCATGCCAGACTCTTTCACCGCCTAGCCATTGCATTGAAATCCTAACCTTAATCCTTACATTCTTCTTCAAACTCTCTGAATGCGACACTACGCCTACGTTTTTCTCCATGTTCTAATCCTCTACTTCACACTCCTTATTCGTTTTCTATTTTCATTGTGTTCTACTCTTACTTTATCACCTCTTTCGTTCTACTTTCATTGTGTCATTCTCTCATGCATGTTCATCTAATTCGTTAAGTTTTAACGAGTTTAATTCTGAACAATTTTAACGAATTACTAGTTTGTAATGCTCAAATCATTTGCAATCAGGTGCTCAGTTAATGTCTTGTTTTCTCTTTTTTTTTTTTTTTTTGCAAGGATCGATTCTGTTTTAATCATTATGACTAATGTAATTATAGGTTTCTATTTGTCTCATGTTCACTCATTTAAGTATCTTTTTTTTTTATTATTTATGTATTTTGTTTTTAAATTTGAGCTATTTTTCGGTAACGATATTGCTAGTTCAAGAAAACTTGATTAATAATCTTTGTTTGTTAAACCATAGATGAGTGACCGTTATAAACCTGATAAAATTTTGTTAAACTCATAGTCTTCAAACTCAACTACATTTAAAAAACAATGTATCCTAATAATTTTTAAAAAATAATATAAAGTATTAATAAATTTAATATCATATACTAAATTAACAAAAAAATTTTAATTTTTTTGAATTAATAAAAAATTCTTATATTCAAAAACAAGAATAATAATAAATTATTATATGTTAATTTTTAATTGCCACACACGTAGCCACATTTTTTTCTCACATTACAATATTTTCTTTCAGACATAATTTTGTTCAAAATACAAAGTATTATATGAATGCAGATCTCCTAAATAGAATTTAAACATCAATTCATCATTTTACAAAAGACTAATTTATTCTACTATGTACACTCAATCAACCAACCTCCACCTAGGCATACACAAAGCATTTTAATTTCAATTAAATTTTCAACTATCACTCGTAAACACTATAATTTCAACTACTACCACCAAACAAATAAATTTCAAATAAATTTTCCACTACCACACAATCACACTAAACATTTTTATTTCAATTAATTCAATTACCAATTAATATTTAGTTAATTATCCCAAAGACTACATACAACTAAGTTTTTAGCAAATAATACTACAAGCAACAGGAAGATTTTGTGCACTAATCACTTGACAAATTTGTTACGCATTTTGAGTGAAAAATTTTAAGTTTGAAAATGCTAATAAATAGCACGATTTTCTTCTCAAAGTAAAAAATTACACAACAACTACGGCAGAATAGTTCCAATCTTTGTTCCCATTGTTCTTTATTTAATGTTTTTTCTACTTAATATTTAACCAATTACATATCAATAGAAAACTTCAGTGACTTAAGAGAACACTTGAAAAAGACTTCAGTTGTCACATAAGTAGTGTATGATATGATTGAGAATGAATATTAATAATTCCTGCTTAAAAATAAATTTATATCACAATTTAAATTTATAAATTATTTATTATAAATAATTATAATTATATATTATATTTTTTTGCAATGAATATGACTTTCTGTTTATTTTGATAACACACATTGGGAATCATTATCCTAGACGACACAAGAAGTTTTTAAAATTGATAACCATCACTCGAGTCTTATATTTAAGTACCAACTTATATATTTGTTAATAGTATGTGATAGGGTAAATTTATCCTTAACCATATTTAAAACACCAGTTATGAATTCAAAATCCTTCAAAAATTTTGTTAAATCAAAGATACAAGCGACCCTCACTAGCTACAGCTTCCACAGCGCCAATTTTGATCTTAAAAATTCTCAGTCGAATGACTTTTCCCTTGTCCGATTGGGTCCCATAAACTTCCCAGGTGAACTTCTGTACTGTTTTCATCTATCTGTGTGACTATTAAATTAAGTTACATGTGTCAACACTGCCATTCAGGATTCCAAAGATATTTGACCTCAACCAATAGTTTATTGGCAGTTTTGTGGGCGAATTGTCATAGCTTTGGACTTTGTTTGGTTAAAGAATTTTCATAAAATTTAAATATAATTAATCAAATTCGTTATTTGCAGTCCATGAGTGTCAGGAACAACATCCTTTATTTCATACTGTTCAGGTGATCCAGCTGTGCAGAATTCGTGATTTGACTGTTTACATTTCTCATGCATTCATGAGAGAATCTATATTTTTAACATTCACTTGAGACATCATCTTAACAATGATAATTTTCAATAACTTAATTATCTCATTCTTTATTGATAACTCCTATTCAGTATCTTTACACTGAATCATACTGTTCTAAGCTTAATTATTTATTCTCTCACTCTAATTCTATAGTGCATATATATTAGCATGAAAATCAGTGTTAGTGCTCCCTCCATGCTTCCACTAAGCTATTCAAAGCCATGATGGAAGATCCACCTTCTGCCATTGCTTCTGAGGCGTCGATTTTCATTTTAAAAATCCTCTCTCTAATCTCTTTTCCTCTGTCCGAGTCCATGAGCTCCTTAACCCGGTCCCCCAACTCGGTCGAACTCACTAATCCATCCGATCTATTTTCATGATTATGATGTTGTATGAGATTTTGGATTATGTTAGGTTATGATTGATTAATCTCAATCTAATCAAGGTTAGATAGTTGATTGATCACCTAAAATTAATAAATTATGTACTTGAATCTATGTTAATTACGAAATGCGATTGTAATCTTAATCTATATGGATGGATTTTTAGATGATTATCCAATGAATCTTAATTTGATATGAACTTGATTCTTTATTAGAACCGTGATAACAAACTACATGATTGAATCCTTGAATTAATGTTACATATAATTCTGTTTTCAAGTTAAAAGAACTTGAGTTTTGTTGACAAGTGCTACATTTGTTCATTTAAAACATCTTCACTTTTCCAAGCACACCAGGAACATCTCACCAGCAAGCAAGGCTATTTTGCTATCTGGTCCTCCAGGTATACTATGCAAGAATTTAACATTGTCCTGCAGAAAACTTTCTTAATTTCTAGTTGGTTTGACTAATTCTAGATTTTGAAGAACTTTACCAGCAAATGCTTGCCAGAGCTTTAGCACATTACTTTGAATCAAAGTTGCTGTTGTTAGATATTACTGACTTCTCTGTGAAGGTAATTTTTCATGGCTTCTTATTTTATTTGCTTTAACTGGTCTTGTGCATATTTTCTTACATTTTATGTTTTCCTTGTACAGTTGCAGAACAAATTTGGATGTTATAGAAAGTACCAGTAAGTTTAGTCTGCTCCATTCTGTATCATTCTTGCATGAAATTGCAACTTGTTAGCTTCATTTCATATTTACTTTAAAAAAGAACAATAAAAATCAGTTAATTGCTTGTTTATAGTGATATTTCCATGACTTGCTTCTGTTTACGTAGTCTTTCAGAAGGTCAATATCCGAGGTGACTTTGGAGAGAATGTCTAGTTTGTTTGGTTCCTTTTCAATGCTTCCTTCAACAGGCAAAACAAGAGGTACTAGACGAAATTACAGTCAACTTTTAAAGTATGAAAGTTCTTATTCTATAATTATCTGTTATAGAGTTTGGTAGTTGAAGACTTCAAGATATGAACGATTTAATAATGTATATATTGCTCTGGCATCTGGTAAAAGGTTTTGTTTTTAATGTTAGTATCACAGATAGTGATCATAGTGTTGACATTGCAAATGGTTGTGAAGACTCCATATTATCTGATATAAGTAGCACTGCTTCCAGTGTGGTCCAACATTTCAAGGTTATACTTTAGAACTATAGGTTACCTTATTAAGCAAGTCTGGAGTTGCTCACGCAAGTCAAAGATTAATTTGAAATTTGAATATCTACTTTTAATTCGGTTGTGTACCGTGTAAGCTTCTTTTCAACATACTGCTTCAAATAGTCAACCAACCTGTCAATCTGTTAATTCATCTCTTAAGACGAAGGCTGAAGATACTATTGCAAAGGATGCTTAAAGAAGTTCTGAACTAGTGTTAACAAGAACTAATCTGATACATGAAATTCATATTATGAATTTATGATTATTTTACAAAATCTAGGAGGAAAATAGTCTTCTATGTAAATTTCTTGTTTAAACTATGGTAAATGCCATGCAGCTAAATGCTTGATGCTTTGTCTTCTTGTCATTAATGCATTAAATGTCAGTGTTCTCATCCTACATTTTGCTCACTTCTTTGAATTATGTTTTCAGCTCCTTTAAAGCGCACAAGTAGCTTGTGTTTTGACGAAAAGCTCTTTGTGCAGTCACTTTACAAGGTGATTTAATTACTGAAAACTTATTTTATAAGCTCATATTTGAATTGTATCTAACGACAAGTCGACAACCTTTGTTGGCAACATTTACATGAGATGAGTATAATGAATTTGTCACATGGCTATCTTCAAATAGAGTTTTTACACTAATAACAAGATCATTGTATTTTTCATTTTTTGCAGCTTTCGATTTCTATCACAGAAACTAGTTCCATCATTTTATACATCAGGGATGTTGAGAAGCTCGTTCTCCAATCACCAAGGTTATATAATTTATTACAAAAAATGATAGACAAACTGTCAGGCTCGGTGTTGATACTTGGTTCCCAGATATTAGATTCAGAAGATGATTGCAAAGAAGTTGAGGAAAGGCTCACTGCGCTATTTCCTTACAACATTGATATCAAAGCTCCTGATGATGAAACTCATCTTGGCAGTTGGAAAGGCCAACTGGAAGAGGACATGAAAGTTATTCAGTTCCAAGATAACAGAAACCACATTGCTGAAGTACTAGCAGCAAATGACATTGACTGTGATGACTTGAATTCAATCTTCCATGCAGACACTATTTTACTAAGCAATTATATTGAAGAAATTGTGGTATCTGCATTATCTTACCATTTGATGAAGATCAAGAATCCGGTATACCGAAATGGAAAGTTAGTCATATCCGCCAATAGGTAAATATCTTGTTCAATGACTGTGTAAGCAATTGATTACATGACAAGATTTTCTAGTTACTGATCTTGGGTGTGGACAGTTTGTCCCAAGGATTGAGTCTGTTCCATGAAGGCAAGAATAGTGGGAATCTCAAGACTAATGAATCTAACAAGGTATGCTTGTTTGCATCTATTTATCAGCACATAAATTGCAAAAAGCTTAGGAAAAAAGAATGATGAAGAGTGCCTATTATTATTTATGTGTTTTCTGTAACATTAGGAAAATGCTGTAGAAGATATTGCTGGTGCAAAAACTGAAGTCAAGTGTGACAACCAAGCACCTGAAAACAAGAGTGAGGCAGAGAAATCCATCCCAGTAATAAAGAAAGATGGCGAAAATCCTACACCTGCAAAAGCAGTAAGATCAATTTTCTCAGCACCTAAGACTGTAAAATGCTTCTTACCTGCTTATCAAATCCTACCCTTGTACTATGGAAACAAGAAACAATAAATGAGTAAGATCCTTATACAATACTTCCATCATCAGCTTACAAATTTTCTGGTTTCAACATGGACAGCTGATACACTATTATAGTATAATCAACATTTTACCAGCCATCCAGCTGAAGCTGTGTGATCTAAATACTAAACTTATTACCTTTTACAAGACTATTTTCTTTTAATCCCACCCCCTTTTGCATTATTTTATACCAATTCCTTGCTTGCAGGAAGCTCCTGACAACAAGTTTGAGAAGCGCATAAGACCAGAGGTTATCCCTGCAAATGAGATAGGGGTTACATTTGCAGATATTGGTGCATTGAATGAGACCAAAGAATCACTTCAAGAGTTGGTAATGCTTCCCCTGAGAAGGCCAGACCTCTTCAAAGGTGGGCTTCTAAAGCCATGTAGAGGTATATTGCTTTTTGGGCCTCCTGGTACTGGAAAAACAATGCTAGCAAAGGCAATTTCTAATGAAGCTGGTGCAAGTTTCATTAATGTCTCAATGTCTACCATCACATCACAATGGTTTGGAGAAGATGAAAAGAATGTCCGAGCACTGTTCACACTAGCAGTTAAGGTTGCCCCAACAATTATCTTTGTTGACGAGGTTGACAGCATGCTTGGACAGCATGCTATATTAGGAGAGCATGAGGCCATGAGGAAGATTAAAAATGAATTCATGACACACTGGGACGGCCTCTTAACTGGACCTAATGAGCAAATTTTGGTTCTTGCTGCAACCAACAGGCCATTTGACCTTGATGAAGCTATCATAAGACGGTTTGAGCGCAGGTAGGACCACACCTTTGTCTTGTTGTTTGCATGATCATGTCTTGCTTATGTTCAGCCACAACATTTTGCCATAAAAACAAAGACTGCATTTTCTTCATCATGTATGGTGAGCAGCTGTTTGACCATAATAAAAACAGAAAATATTTTCTCAAACCAAATGGCCCCTTAGTTTTCCTTTTGAAGAGGTGTCCATTCTTATTTTCTATGTAGCAGTAGCATATGGCTCCCTTAGAAGACAGATCTTTCTGTTTCTTTTGCCCCAGCTCTTTCAACTATTTCTGCCTCACTGGAATTTAAATTGTTCACTATTTGAAGGTGTGTTTGGTTCCCTATCCGCAATCCACATTTATTGTAAATCATGTCAAAGTCAAAACAAAAACATATATTAATTGCATTAGGATACACATCAAGTGGTGCCTAATGTGTTTTCAAACATATTATAACTCTATGAGTCTATCAAATGTCTTTTGTGGATACAATAAAATCAAGTGTTGACTTCAAGTGTGCAATAACAATATTCTTTGATTATGAACCCTGGCAGAATCATCTACTGGCATTATCATTAGGCAATTTGCTTTTCAGTTCAATTATAATTGCTCTTGTAATTTGTGCTTGACATCTCTACCATTTTATCGCTGAGCAGGATCCTGGTTGGTCTTCCATCTGCTGAGAACAGAGAAATGATCTTGAAGACTCTTCTGGCTAAAGAAAAACATGAAAACTTAGACTTCAAAGAGCTGGCAATCATGACAGAAGGATGTAGTGGAAGTGATCTTAAGGTGAATGTTGGTAGTGATTTACTTCTTTTAGTTTTATTTTTTTGGTGAAAATCTGTTGAAGTTAACTTCTGTGAACAGAATTTATGCATCACTGCGGCTTATCAACCTGTTAGGGAGCTAATACAGCAGAAGAGAATGAAGGACATGGTATGTTATTAAACAACTTCTACCATGTTAAGTTTAACATCTCAATCCAATGCAAACTTTGGTATGAACTGAAGATCTAACTAAATCTCAATTGCATCATATTTTAGGAAAAGAAGAAAAGAGAAGCAGAAAGCCAAAGCTCTGAAGATGCTTCAAACAATACAGATAAGGAACAGCAAGAAATTACCCTGAGGCCTTTAAATATGGAAGACATGAAGCAGGCTAAGAGTCAGGTAGGGAGAACTGAAATTTTTTCATTCAAATGGCTATAGAGTACTTGATTTGGGCATCTATACAATACTACATAAAGTATTTAAAAGTGGATTTGTTAAAATCTAGTAATTCAAAACGGTGGTTCAATGGAAAACAAGACTAGGGTCATGTGATCCATTTAAAATGTTAACTTATGCATGTAACTAAGTATTTCATATCTGTCTAAATGTAGGTAGCTGCAAGTTTTGCTTCAGAAGGATCCGTAATGAATGAGCTGAAGCAGTGGAATGAATTGTATGGAGAAGGAGGTTCAAGGAAGAAACAGCAGCTCACTTACTTCCTTTAGATTGTGGATTTGTCACCATTCATCAGTTTTAACAAAGGAAGGAGTCCTTCACCAGAGCATGACCAAATGTCAGAGAGATCTTATGGTTCCTAGAAAAGCACAAGTCCTGGCATACACGTGTATTCTCTAAAGAATGTGTAGATCATCATGCATTATGCTTAGGAAAGGGTTCTCTGTTTTTGTTTGGATTTTCTACAAACAAATTAAATGAGCACTTGTATTCTGTCATGCATGGTTTTGGAAGATGCAATGGCTTTGTAGGAAGTAGGAATATTTTACACCAAACCTTTTAGGTATGTTGTATTATGTCATCAGAATTTTCAGACAGTAGAATCTTGTAAATTCATCTTGCACCTGTACTGCTCGTACGGTTTGTTCAACCATTTATGTCAATTGTCTTTGCATTGCATAATATGGCTAATTCATCTTTAAACTGAATATCTCGCTGAAAGCTTTGATAAAGAAAAAGGGAAATGGTGAAAGAATAGTTTACGATGATCATGGAGTTGAAATTTTACAGAGCTTAAATTATGATATGGTTAGTTACATATACAAGACTAAATATGAATAGAATTTAATTTAATTTAATTAGGCATGAGAAAAGCAAGATAAACAAATGGAAGGCAAATTGAACTTGGCAAACACAGACACAATAAAAAAAATTATGCTTTGACATGTAAGAGCTACATATAAAGAAGACTAATGATCACAAATCACAATCATTGCCTGGACCGAAATTACACTTCATATTTCTCATACAACAGTGAGGCTGTCTCGACCCAAATTAATTCAGAGCTAAGAGAATAACATTAAATGGTAGGTGAAGTACATGTAACAATGGAAAAAAATTATGTAATGCATAAAAATCATACGTAAGTAAAACAAGATAAGGATGTTTCTTTTCAATGTTACGAAGATTCATCAAATCACGTGGGCAAGTGGCAACTTCATACAAAACGGTAAATTCATATTTAAAGATTAAATTATGAATTATAAAAAAGAAAATAAATTGCATCAAAATCCCAATTGGTTCCTTCAAGCCCAAACCCAAAGAAGCTCAGCAACCCATTACAAAATGAAAATATACAAGTAAGAAGATCCCTTAGCCATTAACTTTTAAAGAAAATAAATGTAGAAGCATTCCCAATTCTCTGTCTCCTAATCAAAGTGTGATTGATGCCTTCTCACCTTCAAAAGTGGCTCTTTGCTGTCCTCACATCAACAAGTTGGCACCTAGGCGCCCAGAAATCAGAAATTTTCTACCAAAAATTAAAAAATCCTTCAAAATTTGTCCCCAAAATAGAAATAACAAAACAATAATGAAAAAGAACTGCAATCCTAACAAAATTACAAAGATTGAAAACCTAAAGAGAGGAAAATGAGATGGAAAAACTACCCCAAACTTATGCTCTATTTGACACTTAATAACTGACAAGGAGGAAAAAGATATATCAAATACAGAGAAAAAATAAAATGTGATCAGTATGTAACTATTTTGCGAACTAAAAAAAAATTATAACTACTCAATGTTTGTTACAATTATTATTTATTAGTCTCTATGGTCCTATTTTATGAGTTTCGCTTAACTAATTCTTTGGAACTAAGTAAATTAATTTATTTAGGTATCAATATTAAATTTATTTATTTTTTAAAATTATTCAATGAGACATTTTATAATTTTTTTATTAATTTTAATTCATTTAATCTTTTTCATCATTAATATATTTATTTCTGTAATTTTTATTATTTATACATGTAAATAAACAAAATAAAATTCTTGATGTTTATTTGAGATAAAATTATATTTTCAAATAGTTTAAGACATTAATGTATTATACTTATTATTATTGATCTTAAATATTATCTCATAATTAAGGATATTTTTTTAAAATAATAATTAATAAATATGATATTATAGACTTATTCTTATAATAAAGATATAAACAGCTTAAATTTAAATTTTATAAAAAGACAAAATTATATTTTTATAAATTATACAAAATGACATGATAATAAATAAAATAAAATATATTAATATTAATGGATATCAATGTGAAACTCCAATGCATTTTTTTGGTATACAGACCACAGGTAAAATAATAATTAAATTCTATCAATTTTTATATACTTTTAAAGAAAATCATTATAAAAATATAATTATCTTATGTGATTAAAAAAAATTCATAAAAGATGATTTAAAAGACTCATTGAGAGAATAAAAATCAGGATTTAGATTAGAGATCTTTCCTAAAATATATGTACAATTCTCTATAAAAATATATAAATAAAAAGTTTAATAGTGTATAGGTAGTGTAAAACTTTTTACATATACTATTTAAAAATGTTAATAAAACTGTTAAATAATAATATAAAAATCAATAAACTTATCTTCTCTACTAATTTATTATTAGATACCAATACATGAGTAATGTAAAACATATTTTTCCATAATAAAAACAATTATATCTATCACCCATGACACAAAAAGATTGGGAATGTCTAAACAAAGTAAATTTAATTTGTTAGGTGCTGATAGGTCTCTACAACAAGATGCTGAAGGAGATCGAGAAGGTTCCATAATATGAGGGTATAGCGGGCACGTCCAGATCTCATCCAAGAGGCTCTTGATGAACTCCATCTCATTTCCTACTTTATCCGTATTTTCTATCCTTCCTTCCTTTTTCTTTTTATTTCCATTTAAATATTTTTAAACACTGTCTGTGATTTGGTGGATGGTCCTGTGTGGGTTGCGAAATTAATTAACTGGTTTCTGTAACGTAACGTCCTACTTTGTTTGTTGCTTCATTGTTTGTTTTTCTTTGTTTTAACTTGTCTTGTGCAGTGGTTACTTGTAGGTTCGTTTACTTTTTGAAACCTGGAAATTGTGAAAACTTTTGAACCAAAGTGCGAGCAGGTAAAGGGAAATTGATTGTACGAGTCTCATTGGGATACAACTTTTATGGGTTATTTGTAGATTTTAAATTGTGATTGCTGTTGCAGTTTTGTTGTGACCCTTGATATTGCATAAAATTGTGGCTATATGCGACCGCAATTGGAGACCAATAAACATTGACATTGTGGCCATAATTGTGGTGACGGACTGGTTTTTAGATTATTTTTTAAAACGTTGAAAGTGACCCTGGCATTTCAGACCAGCTCATCTAGGGTTACTATTGTTTTGTGTGACCTGACTGTGCTAAACCCTTCTGGACTTGTGTTATTCTTACATTTTTAGCTTAGGATCTTTTGTTAAAACCTTTACGTAGCTATACAGAGTCTCAGATACTTATTTAAGCATTACCATCCATGACTTTTTGTAGTAATTATACCATATTTATGCAATCCTGCTCAAACATTCTAGATTTTCTGGCATAGTTTTATATGCACGATTATTCATATTCATCACCAACATGAAATAAACAATGTTGAAAAACATAGTTCTAGTTAAATCTGTCTACGTCATGTCCTCTCCCAGGCCTATAGGAGGAGAACTAAATGAAGGGGAGCACAACTCCTTTGAAGATATACTTGTGGGGAAAGCATGTAGGCTCATCCAGTTTACCCATGTCAAAACTAGAATACCATGAAAAAATGGGGTGGCCATTCAAAGAATTCTCGATATCATTGTGATTAATCATCCATTGCATATAAGACGTCTTATTGCTTATTTTGCCTGGTCATGGTTGGATATATCTATAACTATATATAATGTTGGTCAGGCAATATTAATCTTGATGGTTCTGAATATAATTCAGTTAAGATCTTACACTAAAGAAAGACTTAAATATGTTTTTAGTCTTTATAAGCTAAGAGAGTTTTAATTTTGGTTCCTGTAAAAAATGATTCTTTATTTTACATCTTTTTAAAATTTGAGATCATTGTTTTTTGTCTCCATCAAATAACCAAATTTTGGTTTTGATTCATGTAAAATATTTTTATTTTATTTTCATCTCTCCAAAATCTGAAATTATTACGTTTATCTTAATGTAGATAAATAACATTTATTTTAAGGATTTAGAAAAAATAAATTGAGATGTCACATGTTAACATGATACTACAGATACTAGGATGATTAAGTTGACTTTCCATTAAACACATAAGTAGTTAGTGAGAGTCACATGACAGTACAGACTAAAAACAATTATTTCATATTTTTAAGGGATGCAAACGAAATAAATTTTTTTACAAGAACCAAAATCATAGTTCACTCATTTTATAAGGACTAAAAACATATTTAAGCCCTAAAGAAATTCTTATGTTTTATAATGTGCAAACTTATGGTATGTAGCCAATCAAACTTGATGGTAGTTAGGCTGGATTGATTTGTTTTTGTAAATGCTAGTGTTTCTCTTGGAATGACAGCTTGATCTGGAACAAACAACTTATGAGTTGTAACTTTGGTGCTGTTTGTATACATGTGTATACTGTATACTTGAATGAGGATCTTACCTTGGTTAGGGTATTTTGAAATTTTCTAATCCAGGTTTACATTATGAATTTGGTAGATGTTGGCCTTTTGCTTTGTTATGAATGCAGCCTTCTGCCCAAGTCTTCTGTTATTTCTTGATAATCAGTTATAACTTTGATTCTTCTATGCGAATCTAAATTTTCTTAGCAATTAGCATCTCCAAATTTTTGTTGTATGATAATCACTCATTATTTAGCAAAAATGAAGTTGCAGTTTTAAGTTTCATAATTTTTATTTTAAACCAAACATAGAAGTAGCATCTTTTTCGAATCTTTTTGGAATAAATTTTGACAACATTGTTTTTACTCTTATACAAACTTTTGAAGTAGGAACCAAAGTAAAAACAAAGTAACATTTTTGTAAGTAAAAGCGAAAACAAAAAACAAATGCTGACTTGCTCAGAACAAGAAGTCCTTTATTTGTCTTGCATTCTGCATACATACAAATATTTAGAAAAGGCAATTGTTAAATGCCATCCATTGGAAAGGTTTTGCATTAACTGATTGGAAGGTTTGAGCACTTATATAGTTATAGTATAATTTGTTTAATCTCTAAAAATATAGAGTAGTGGTCATCCTGCCATGTGGTATATAAAGTTTTTAGCTGCTATACGTGATTGATAAATATTGTTTATAACGGTTAATCCAATTATTGCCATAGGCTTCTGTGCTTTTCAGTGTAAATTGATGAGCCACCAAGAATCCAGTTTGTCTAATTTGATATCTTCAAAACTGAGAATGAGGCTCACTTCAAAATGTTGAATATCTTGAGGCAAATATCTTTAATTCAATAACATCTTTGCCAAACCGATGTTTTGATTATGAGAACCATGCAAGTAAATATTAATATAATATGTAGTCATTTATATTTCATTACAAGCACAATGCTGAGAATTTTTTGTTGTTATTCTTATGCTTAGGAAAAAGAGCAGTCTTCTTCAACAAGTTGACGACCCTACTCTTATTCAAATATACAACATCAAACAACTATAAAAGCAAAGTTACAGAAATACATGTATTTCAAGCAATCAAAACATACGCACAAGACCTAAGGATATATCCCTTTTGATACTGAACAAAGTAAAGCAATCATACTTTCCAGCTTATTCCCTGCAGAAAACTTGCCCTGTCCAACTATTAACATGCTCAAATATTGAAGTCGGGGTCTTCAAGATGCTGAAAATTAACAAAAGAAATGTGACTTTCTCAAATGTATAAATGAAAATCTATTGACCTGCTCCGAAATAAATAAATAATTAATTAAATGAATTGGTTGGGTGTATCTAGTGTTTATATACATAATATTTTATCTTTCCAGCTTGTTGGGATATTGCTAAGGTAGATATTATTGCCTGTTGGAAAGTTTTCATTGTAATAAAATGCAGAGCCATATTACACATATAACAAATTTTATAATATTCTGTGTCTATCTCTCTCAATTATATCATTAAACATAATTATTATACAACATACTTTTTTTATTGTATAAATATTTTTCTAAAATAAAATAGCAATATTTTAGGATTTTTTTTCATATAAACTAACTGTAGTTTTTTTTGTCATTAACTTCTTATAGTTATTCTTTCTGCTTCAAATTATTGAAATATATTAATGTTTATTTTCTTTTTTTAAATAGAATTCAACTGGCAAGAAATCATGATCTTGAATTAATTAGCATACCATACTTAATATATTAAATTACTATCTTGTGCAAAATATCTCATGTCATTTACATAACAATTCAACGAAGCAGCTTAACCATTCTATTGCAAAAATCGTATTTTTAGGGGTATGTTCTAACATCAATAAATATATGCATATCATCTTTCAAACTAACTTATTAAGCTTAACAAACCTTACATAATTTAAGAATATAACTTTCTAGGAGCCATTGGCTTGATGAAATATGAGGCTTGCTAGTACTTGAGACATGTTGCTTTTAAAATATAGCATATACACGTAATAACAAGGACTCGGTTTTTTAAAATCCCAATGTATCCAATACAATGATAAAATAGTATTAGTGTGGCCCCAACATGAATATTATTAGCCGGTATGCCTAAAGACAAAATAAAAATGGTGAAAGAAAACGTAAAAGTTGAGTAAATTAGGGAGGACAAAAAAGAAAGAGCAACATAGCAATGAGGAAAAGAAAGATTATGAAAAGGAAAGAATCTGAGTGTGTTGGATTTAGAAAACTGTGGTTTTTAATTTTCTTTTATAAAACAAATTTCAAAAACTAAGTTTTAGAAGGTAAAAGTAAAGGTGTAAGTAAGAGCAAGCACGAGTAATAGAAAATTGAAAATAGAAAAATCGAAACAACTTGGAGAGATGTTATGCATTTTTTATTTTAAAAACTAAAAAATATTAGTTTTGAAAACAGTCTTCAAAAATCATTTTTATGAAATGTTTTTTGTTTGTTTTAGAAGCAGATTTTTTTTTAAAACAAATTAAACAACTTCATTGCTGTGTAGTTGTTATTTCATGTCTCGAAATAAGTAAAAACATACTATTTTAATTGATATACAATCACAGTAACTATATAAAGAAGTTTTATAGTAAAAAATCACTAATATATTTGATTCAATCATTATTTGTAATTTTATTTTAATAAATAATAATATGATAATACATAATGGTTATGAAAATATTGTATATATAATGTCATTTTAAAAGCTCTTGAGAATTAACTGTTCATATCAAGTAAACTCTTTTAATTTATTCCATGCCTCTTCAAAATAATTATATGGAGATATAATTAATAAAATTAATTATATTGGAAATAGTTAAAAGTTGTGAAATATTAATTACCATCACAGTTCAAAACTACAATATTGTATAATTTATTAAATATTTTGTTACCAATTAGTATTTTATAAACAAATTACTAAAGATCACATAATTGCAACAAAAATTAGGTAAGTTGAACTTATATTAATAGCTATTTAAAGTTATATGTTTATCTTTTTCTATGACAGGTTTATTATATGATGACATATAAACTAAAGATTATGACAGTTATTTATCATGTGAAAAGCAAAAGCAAGTATATATATATAAAAAATATTATTACCTGTTAATCTTCAGGTACCTTGAGTACTTTAGCTAACACGGCTACCTTCACATAAATGTTGTCTGATAAATTGTTCAAGAACTTGAAATAGGCATACCGCCAAGAACGGTTGAGTAAGATTGAGCCAAACACCACCCAAAAGCTTATCACAAATCCAATTGCCATACTTATGTAAAATTCATCTGTGAAAAGCGAATATTCATCCTCACCAACTTCTTCTTTTGCTTTTGATGGTGGTCCCCCATTAATACACAATTTCACAAGTGGTGGCCCACAAAGATCGAGATTATCTTCATAACTCGAGGCATCGAAACTCTGCAATTGTGTGCTCGTTGGAATTTCTCCAGATAGATTATTATGTGATAAATCTAACATGGTGAGTCGATCAATTTGAGTAAGACTCCAAGGAATTGAATCCACAAGTTGGTTTCTTGACAAATCAAGAAATTCAAGGGATATTAGCTTTCCAATCTTTGAAGGAATTTTTCCTGTCAAATTGTTTCTTGATAAATTCAATGAAACCAATCCAAATAACTCCTCTATTTCTACTGGAATTTCTTCACAAAAGTGATTGCTTGAGAGGTCGATGCTTTTTAAAAGTGATAACCCCTTATTCTTGAACTTTTGTTCTGAACCTTTCCACATCAAGAATGCTTTCAAATCGTATGACTGCTGGCCAGAATAACGA
Organism: Mucuna pruriens; assembly: GCA_025330945.1. Lineage (NCBI taxonomy): Eukaryota > Viridiplantae > Streptophyta > Magnoliopsida > Fabales > Fabaceae > Mucuna > Mucuna pruriens. Next base: position 770,487 of record JAENHJ010000305.1, read on the forward strand.
CTGGTATCTAACAAATACCAATGATATTCATAATCTCTGGAAGACGTCTTTTGAGCCATTGAAGTAAAACTTTTGATGCATTTAGGAATTAGCCCAGATAAGTTGTTTTGGGAAAGATCCAAGAGCTGAATGCTTCTTAGATGACAAATCTCTAATGGTAAACTTCCATAGAAATGATTCCTTCCCAAACTTAAAAATTGCAAATCTTGTAATTTGCTCCCAATCCAAGTAGGGATAGGCCCTGATAATCTATTTTCTGCCATATCTAGCATTACTAGTTTTGTGCAACTCCTTAAGGACAAAGGGATCTCGTTTGTTAAGCTATTGTTTCTCAATATCAATGCTTGAAGATCGAGAAGCGATCCCATGGAAGTAGGAATCTTTTCTGAAAAATTATTGTGACTTAAATCTAAGTAAGATAATGACTTGAAATGGCTCCAACAATCCGGAATTTGTCCGGATAACTGATTATTTGAAAGATCTAACTGGTATAATGTTTCAACTGTACCACTAGCACATAAAAATGAAAGAGAATCATTGAATTTATTGTTTGATAAATCAAGAAGAATGGAACCTCGTAGAAATGGTGGAATAGGGCCTTCAAATTGATTTGATCCAAGATCTACGTATAAATAAGGATTATTTAGTGGAAAATTTGGAATTATACCATAGAGATTGTTTAATGATATATTCATTGAAACCCATTCTCGCAATGCTAATTTAGCCCAAAACCACTTTGGAACCATATCTGTTATTCCAGCATTTGAAATGTCAAGATCATCAAAGTTATTTTGTGTTTGCAGCCATCTGGGAAATGATGGACCTACCATGCAAGATCGCAATAATATGTTGCTCAACTGAAAAGGTGGGACCCAATTTTGGGTAAATGTCAAGGCTAATAATGAGTTATTCGATAACTCCAAGTAGTGCAACTTAGACATATTAGCGAAATGGTAGTCAGTAAGCACACCTTTTAAGGAACTTGAATGCATATGTAGTTCTTCCAATTGAGGTGGAAATTGAATATCTTTAGGAATCTCTACACTTAGCTTGTTCCCATAAAGATATAACACTTTTAAAGAAGAGAATGTTGAGAGGTCAGGTAGTGTGCCGTAGATTTGATTCATGCTTAGATCTAATTGCTCTAGTGAATATCTAGCACATCCAGACAAGTGATGGATTATCATTGAAAACTCTTCACTCAAGTTATTATTAGACATGTACAAATAGCGCAAAGCACATGCCTTCCCAGATGATTTTGGAAATCCACCTTTTATATTGTTTGATTGGATTGACAAAGACTTCAACTGAGATGGCAATTTGCTACCTTCTGGTATGTTACCATTTAATTGGTTTTTTGAAAGATCCAATGTTTTCAAGGCTGAAAATATTGAAAGGTCAGGCAACGTACCATTGATTTTATTTCCTCCCAAGTTCAATTCTCGGAGTGAGTATCTAGCACACCCAGATAAGTGATGGATTATCTCTCGAAGTTCATTACTCAAATTGTTATTAGATAGATCCAATGAGGCCAAAGCGCATGCATTTCCAAATGATATTGGAATTCCACCTTCTAAAGAGTTTGATTGGATTGACAGTGATTCCAACTGAGATGGCAAGTTGTTACCTTTTGCTATGTTACCATTTAATTGATTTTCTGAAAGATCCAATGTTTTCAAGGCTGAAAATATTGAAAAATCAGGCAACGTACCGTTGAATCTGTTGTTGGAGAGGTCAAGGTGCTCGAGCGAATTCATGACCCGGCCATAATGATTTGATGTTAAATCCTCCAACTGGTTACCTCTAAGGTTGAGCTCAACAAGGTTGGAAGTGATGTTTGACACCCACTGGAATATCCTTGATGACGTGAAGGTGTTCTCGGAAAGATGAAGGAGCGAAAGGGAAGTAGAAAAATTGAGTTTAGAAGGGCTCATTGAAAGGATAAAATGATCGGAAAGGCTACATTCAACTACACTTAGTTGTCTTAGCTTTGGTAGGTTGGCAACCATTTGCAGCCAGCTATGATAAGTGTTAAGATTAGAAATGGAGAAGAAGTAAAGATGGGTTAAAGAAATGAGATTAGACAGCCACTCATCTCCATCGTCAATTTTGAGAGCACTTTCATATCCTTCTTCAAGATATCGTCCAAGATAAAGCTCCTGTAAGTTTGAAAGGTTCCCAAGCTGAGACGGTATATTTCCTTCAAAAGCATTGAACCTGAGATCAAGATACTGTAACTTTGAGAGATTTCCGAGTTGGGACGGTATGTTTCCTTCAAAAGAATTGTCAAAGAGATGAAGATACTGCAAGTTGGAGAGATTTCCAAGTTGAGGAGGGATTGAACCCTCCAGATAATTCCTGCTAAGATCAAGATACTGCAAGTTGGAGAGATTTCCAAGTTGAGGAGGGATTGAACCCTCCAGATAATTCCTGCTAAGATCAAGATACTGCAAGTTGGAGAGATTTCCAAGTTGAGGAGGGATTGAACCCTCCAGATAATTCCTGCTAAGATCAAGATACTGCAAGTTGGAGAGAATTCCCAGTTGAGGAGGGATTGAACCCTCCAGAGAATTCCACCGAAGATTTAAGTAATTCAAATGAGAAAGAGAGCCAAACTGACTTGGAATATTTCCACCAAACTCACAAGATGACAGATCAAGAGATCTCAAGTTTGTGAGAGAAGCAAGAAAGTCTGGGATTTGTGTGCCTCAAAAAGAATTGGAAGAGAGATTCAAATAGTTTAATTGTTGCAACTCCATCAACGACTTGGGGATCTCTCCGTGCATATAACGTTCTGGATTGAATTCATCAACATCAGCGTGAAGGTCGAGCCTTAGAATATGAGAAGTGAGGTTGCTGCAGCGGATCCCATCCCATTGGCAGCAGTCAGGAGTGGTCCAAGAAGAGAGCATGCCAGAGGGATCCCAAAGGGCAGCCTTGAATTGAAGAAGTGCATCCCTCTCTCTGGGAATGCAGTTGATAACATGATGGTCAGCACAAAGAAGATGAAAGAGCAAAGAGAGGATAAATAATAAGAATAAGAAAGGAAGTGGAGAAATGATAGACATAGTAGAAAGGGAAAGTGATGGATGAAATCTCATGAATATAAGAATGAGAATGAGAGTGATGTATTAGCACTATCAAATAACCCATATATATATATATATAACATCGTATCCCATACTCATCAAAACTTCGGATTGATTTTTATTTTTTAAAGAGAATAAATGTGCGAAACTGTATAAAAAAAGTAATAAGCAGCATAATAATGTATAAATATTTTTTTATAGGAAAAGTGTTCTGCCACTATTCTAAAACAAAGCAGACTAAAATAAAAGCTGACAAAATTATTTTTCGTCATTATAAAACTATTTAACTTCTGTCACTTTTCTTTCTTTTTTATTATTTATCATTTGAAATTCATATGTATATGTATTTTTAATTAAATTTTATTAATATAAATGTAATTGTTAATCTTATTTATTATTTTTTATTCATTCGTTTTTATATTTAATTTATTTATTCAAGAATATATTTAATCTTTTATATTTAACAAATAACCATCATACCTGAAAAGAAATAAGCCTTTTAATATTTTATTTTTTTAATTTTGTTGTAAAAAATATGTTTAACTTTTATATATATAAAATAATTTTTTAATTTTAATATGTCAATAAAATAAAAAAACACTCTTCAAGTATTTAAGTAAATTTTATAAAAATTATTAATATAATTTATGAAATTAAAATAAAAGTTTATTACCTTTGAAATTACTAATATAAATTTCATGAACATATAAACTAATTAAAAACGGCAAAACTTGTTGGTAGCTTAAGTTAGTGAAGTTAACTTATTACATTATTATAAAATTATAGATCCAAGTAATTGATAAATGCAAAATGAAATAAATGAATATTTTATATAATATTTTTTTTAAATATTAATTTATTTTATTGATAAAAAAATATTTTAATTATTTTTAATTTTAGATTTTTATTTTAAACTCTTATAATTTATATTTATAGATCAATTATTTTAAGCACATTTTTTATTTTATTTTTTTCATATTTTGTATTCTATTATTAGTTTTGTATTACATCTTAAATTATTTTCAATCAATTTAAAATAAACTAAAAATAACATACACTTAACTAAATGTTATGGTTTTATTATGTTAATTAGTGTAATGGTTAAAATAAATATGATTTTATTATGCTAATTAGTGTAATGGTTAAAATAAATAGTATAATAAAAATTATTTAAAAATAATATAAATCTATCACCTATTATCAATATTATAATATTAAACTAATAAAATAAATATTGTAAATAATATAATAATTAAATAAACAATATAATATATAAAATATAATAACAAAAATAAAATAAAACGTTTATTATTTATCAATATATATATATATATGTTGACGGACAATGATAACATAAAAATAAATATTGTAATTATGAAATTAAACAATGTAATAAAATTAATTAGAATTTATTTAAAACTAAAAGATTACGAAAAATAAAATATAATAAATATTTTCTGGATAAAAGAAAAATAAATATAAAAATTAAAAATTTAGAAACTAACATTTAAAAAAATACTATTTAAAATAATGCTCAAAAAACATTATAAATTACTAAAAAAATTACAAAGTATTTAAAAAATTATTAACCATACACTATTAATAAGGTAAAACATGAAAGAAAGCTAATAAAGTTAAAAATTAATTTGAATGAATTTTTATTCATATCCCTATTCAAATAAGTTCTTGTCTCCAATAGTTTGATTTGTTATCATAGTCTTATAATTCTTTTTATCATTATTCTAGGTATGCTTAACATTTTGCGTTTTTCTTATGATATGTAACTAGACAAAGTAATTTGTATAAAATATAAACACAACTAAAATTATAAAAATAAAAATATTAGAATCAAAGAATAGTATAACTTTATTTTGTGTATTATATAAGATAAGTATTTATTTTATATAATAAATATTTTTTAAATATATAAATTATATTATAATTAAAATTTAAAATAAATAAATATATTCATTTTAAAATAAATAATTTTAATTATGACATAAAATTATTTTAACTATTAATAATTTTCTTTAAAAATTAGTATAGTTGAAGATAAAAGAGAATAGTTTGGAAATAATATAAGGTTAATAAGATAAAAAAATTAATATTTAAATATGATTAAGAGGGAATTATTTTTACTAATTATAAGAATTGTGTGCAAAAAATATATTCAAAAGATAAAAGAAAATTTATAATTATCTAATTAATATAATGAAAAAAAAACAAAATTATTATTGTCCAAATTATATATTTTTATTTATTATATAGAAATAAATCTAAAAAAAATTAATGTGGTTAAGGGACTTCTATGATATCTTGAACACAAGAATATCTTAACCATTACAATAAAACATATGCAATATACAATATTTGTATAATTTTCTATTTGATATAAATATTTATTCTTTCATTTCTCATGCGCAAGTTAGAATATATGTTCTATTGTGTAATATATTTAATATTTTTTTATAGATTAACATGAATAAAATCTTTCATTTAATTTATTATACACTTCTATTTAAACATACAGCTCACCAATATTGTAATCTAGCGACACATGTTTATTCCTTTTAAAAATATTCTACGAAGCAAAACAAAAATGAAGAGATGGTATATTAACAAACCACGCCAGTAAATTTATTATCTTTGACAGAGATTATATAATAAAGAGATTAATTTGATGAATACAGTACATATTTAATTTAAACTTTATAATTTTCAAATACTAAATTGTAAATGCTTAACCTATTTAAAAATTAAATTAGAGATTTACTCTAAATTGTTTTTTTAACATTATAGATTAAAACTATCTTCTAATACTTTTGAAATAATTTATCCAATTTGGCATCATGGGGCCAGAATAACAGCAATGTACAAGTAGTAGGCAATAATGATAAGATTGCAAATAATAAGCAAAAAAGAGGACTGACGACTTGTTGAAAACTAAGAAAATGATAAGATGTGGAGGAAGAAGACTTGAAAAGCAAAAGAAGACTTGAAAATCAAAAGAAGACTTGAAAAGCAAAACAAGAAAATGACTTTGAATTATCAATTAATTATTTAAAATTGAAATTAGGGACGACTTGCTAACTCAACTGAATAACGAGGGACCACTTTGAAAAGTGAGTATGTAATTCACATTCTCTCAAGAAGACTTTGAATATCTCAATCAAATATAAATTAAAACACTCTTCAAGTATTTAAATAAAATTTATAAAAAATTATAAATATAATATATGACATTAAAAATAAATTTATATTACCTTTAAAATTACTAATATAAATTTCATGTAAATATATATATTCAAATAAGTTCTTGTCTCCAATAGTTTGATTTGCTATTATAATTTTATAATTTTATCATTTTTTATCATTTTTTAAATACATATAACATTTTCTATTATGTTTTTGTTGATTATATGTATGTAGACGAAGTAATTTTTGTAAAATATAAATACTTAACTAAAAAAATTAAATATTGAAATAAAGAAGTGTGTATAACTTTATATTTTATTATATATAAAGTTAAAGGTAGTTGGTATAAATACTTGGTATTTATAATTAATTTGCTGACTAAGATATGACATTGGTTCAGCAGTGTCATGTGAGTGGGATGTCAAGTTTGAATAATAATTATGTTTAAGCAAACACGAATAGAAATTTTATGGATACTAGTATTTATTTTGTGTATGGTGCAAGATAAAATTTTATGTTATATAATAAATAAATATTTTAAATATATAAATTATATTATAATTAATATTTAAAATAAATAATTATTTTTTAATATATAAATATATATTTTATATTTAAAATAAATAATTTAAATTATAATATAAATTTATTTTTAAAGCTTAAATATGTTTTTAGTCTTTATAAAAATTTTGATATATTTTTATCCCTTTAAAATTTGAGATAACTTATTTTGTTCTCTATAAAATGAGAAATTTTGATTTTTGTCTTTGTAAGATATTTTTATTTAATTTTTATCTCTCTAAAATTTAAAATAACTATTTTTTATCTCTAATTTTCATTTTAAGATAGATACATAATATTTATTTTAGGAATTTATAATTTTTTTAAGGTATTATGATACCACATGTACGAGTGTATATAACATGTGATAATTACTTAATTTTTCACTAAATGCATAAGTAATTAATAAGTATCACATGATAGTTAAAACATCAAACAATTATTTAAATTTGAGAGATGAAAGTAAATCAATTTTTTTTATAAAAACTAAAATTAAAATTCACTTATCTTAGAAAGATTAAAAACATATTTTTAATTACTAATATTTTAAAAAAATTATTAAAATTTAATTTAAAATAAAGATACAATAAAATAAAAATAAATTTTACTAGTAATAATAATAATTAAGGTTGTCTAACTAACGGAGTGAAAATAAAAAATCTCGATATTGAAATAGGAATAGGAATAGATTAAAAAATATATGATACGTGGTTAAGGGACTTTTATGAATATCTTGACCATAAGATTATCTTTCTATTGAACTCCTACCTAAAAAACATACCCTCCTTGCTTCTACCACAACTAACAACTACTTCCATCATCGTCCCAAAATTAGTAATTTCACCTGAAATTTTTGAATTAAAATTTTTTATCCAAATAGCACTAAATTTTCATTTGAATTTTAAACTATTTATATATAAAATAAACTCTAAGTATAATAAAGTTTAGATTTTTAGGGATATATATATGAGAATCTAGTAACAAATGTACTTTATAACAATTTTAAAGATAAAAAATCTAGAATAAAAGAAATTTTTGTGATTTCCTATTCAAACATCATATTCGTACATTTCAATACAAGTCACTATACTTCCGTTCAAATAAAATGCAAGCTAAAGTCCATTTGTGGTGACATAATGAAAAGCAAGAGTGTGGGGGAGAAAGAAATGATGAATGGAAAAATCATAAAAGTGAGCAAGAGAGAAAGCAACTAAGAGAAAAAATACAAGATAAGTGTCGTAATTGGGACTTTGACGAAGACAGCGAAAAAAAAAAAACTTAATAGAATCGTTACTGATATTTTTAAGGAAAATATAAGAAAATTTTAAAAAAAGATAAAGTAGGTATTTGAAAACAAATTTAAGATTCAATAGTCAATTAATGTAAGAAAAGGATTAACATCTTACGAAGTCCATCTTAACACGATCACCTTAATTAAATATGTGAAACAAATATGAATTTAGAATTGTTAATTTCTTCCTTTGAAAATATAATTGGATTTGTCATTTGGAAAGGAAAGATATATTTTTTATATTGTGAACTTGATAAGAGTTGTCTCTTAGTCCTACATATCTCCTTGTATAATGGAGAATTCAAAGCTCATGTATCTTTTTGGTTCACACCCTTTGGATGCCCCATTTGAACACTGGAGCCTTTGGATGGCTCTTGGGTCTTCAACAAGTTCAAACCTTCTTTTTTAAAATATTCAATAATAACATTCTTCAATTATCAGAGGAAGTGATAAATTAGATATGACATCTTATTTACCATGTAGTTGTGAGACACAAGCAATGACAACTCGCTGACTCTAAACTTTCCTCTAGCATAAGAAATCAAAACTAAATATAATGGATTGATTTATAAATATACATATGCCAATTTTAGGATATATGAACTATGACCGTTCAAAAATCTCAAAAGTCTAATCAAAATCAAAATTGAATGCACAAACATTTTCTATTCCACATAACTACGTGACTAATTTCTTCATTACATCTAGGGATACGTAGAAATAAGAGACCATTCTTGTTGAGCCTAAAATAGTAAAAATAATAAACACTCCCTTTATAATGATAAAATCTAATGTTTTTGCAATAATTTATTTATTTCAAGGTGAGATAAATATTTTAAAAGTCATAAATAATTTACTTAATTAATTAAAGGTAACCGTTTGTAACAGACATTGTAGGGTACTAATATCTTTCCTATACATAATAGACTCGTGAACCCAAAATCTTATTTTATAGACCATTCTTTTTTCTTTTAAGGTTTTTTCAATGTTTTCTGTAATAAACATTAGTAGCGATCTCATCTCTATTCCATTCCATTCCATTCCATTTTATTTTAATTTTTTTGTCATCCATTCATGACGCTAGTTATGACAATATAGAGGGTGGAATTTTAAGGACATTTTGGAAAAAGCAATTTATTGCCTAGTGGGTAATGGTAGTAGCAATCATAAGGGGTTTTAGGATTTTTTTTGTTGAGGTTTTTGGGGCTACGAAGCTTTAGAGTTTTCTCCAAAATTCTAGTTGGTTGATGAAAAATATGTCGTTGCATCCAAATATGTGTTAACAATACCAAATCATCTAAACTTTATTGGAAAACACTCGCGTTCTTTTTGTTAACTATTGGTATTTTACTCCATTCAAATAATCACTTTAAAAAAAATCATCTTGATATACGTGTTATTGATCATTTTAACCATATATTTTTTAAAGAACGCACAACACTATATTTTCTTATTTCTCTTTTTCAACAACGATCAACTTTAATTATTTTTTTTAATTATTCAATCACTCAATTAACCGCATGTATAATAATGTCAGTGTTACAAAATGTTTCTCCCAAAGACACCATTTTTATTGTACAATTCCCTCCCTTAACAAATTGATGCCTTTAAATATAATGACATCACCCTTACTCACAACAAAATTGTCCGAGTTTCCATAAAATGCTCCACAGACTATCTACAATAACAACGGCCTCTTCCTTTTTTATCCTTACAAAACACTTTTCCAATAAACTTTTGCAAAGTAACATGGCCCTTATATATGACTTTGCAGGAAGAAAATAAAGAAAGACAAGAAAAAAAAAAGAAAAAAACTCGAGTCGTCGCATTACGTGAAACAATATAAATATTGAAATATTTGTACAGCAGCATGGATGACTCCTTAATGACTTTGCTGGAATAAAACAAAGAAAGACGTAGAAAAAAACTCCAGTCTTTGCATTACGTTAGAAAATAGATGTGGAAATTTGTATAAAGTGACATGACCTTATATGACTTTGTAGGAAAAAAAAACTCCAATCATCCCATTACGTTAAACAATAAATATGGAATGTTTTATAAAGTGTTAGAAAATTCCAGTCATTGCAATACGTAAAACATTAAATTACTAAACTTGATATTTCATCCATCATGTATACAAAGTTTTATGCACCAATTACTTTTTTATTTAATTAAATTGTATTGATAATATAAAGATTTTTTACATGTAATAATAAATTGTCGCATATAGTAAAATTATTAACTTTTATAATATCTATTTTAAATATTATAATTAAAATTATTTTAATTATTTAATAATACAAAAAAATTCACATTAACAATGCACAATGAAAATCAAACTCATAAATTTTCCTTCCTTCAATATAAGATTTATTCATTTTCAATATATGAATTTATTTCAACCAATTTACTTCATCGATTTGGACTGAAGATCAATTCAGATTGAATCAACTTCCATTCCTTAACCAATTCGTATAAAGAATTAAAATTTTAAGATGGGAAAAATAAAAATTAGCACCTTTTGTTTTGGGTTAGACACAACTTAATCTCTACGCGCGCTGTACAAAAGTGTATTTTAACCATTAAAATTTTTAACGTATGCAAATTATATAGTCTCTGTTAAATTTAATTTCTATTAAAAGTTGAAGACTCGGTCATATAATTAACACATGGATAATTTTTTTTCAAAATTATCCCTAGGAAAAAGACATAAATTAACATCTTAAAAATGTTAATTAATATATCCAAAATTCATCAACATATCTTGTGCTGCCTTTGCCATGTTCTTAATTAATATTTTATAAAATTAAATTTGAATTTTTTTGCAGAATGTAAGTTTTGGGATGTTCAAGAGATTAAAATAATTTATAATTATATTTTATTGGGTGAAACAAGAGATTTTAATTAACAACGTGTTTTAAATGAAGAAGGGTTTTAAATACTTTAAACAATTGAATTCATAATTTTTGAAAAAGAAAATGAAAATTTGTAACTTTTAGGTAAAACAAAAATGATGGAATGACTTGGTAATAATAATTAAAAATTTTAAGGGACTAAAGTTAAGCAATATATATATAGAGAGAGAATAAAATTTCACATTAAGAACTCTAAAAGTATAATTAAACATGAATATAATATTTAACTGTTAAATAATTAAATATTTAGAATTACAACCAAATTAATTACAATACGTTAACATAATATAAAAAGAAAAACAAAATAAATATCATTAAATGACTTACGGAAAGAAAATAATTTACAAGAAAATATGTAAAAAGAAAAATTACTTAATTAGACTTTTAGTTCTCCTTTTATTATTATTTTGTAAATTTAGTCTTTTAATTTTTTTACGAATTTGATTTTTCAATAATTTAATGTAATTTTTGTCAATTTGTTAACTTGATGTGAAATTAATAAACGAATCAAAATTACATAATTAAAGTAGCGAAAGATCAAGTTTAAAAATAAAAAATATAAATATCAAATTTACAAAATGAAGATAATGAGAAGCCCAAAAGTAAAATTGGGAAAACAAAAAATAAGAGAAGGACGCTGCACAAAGAGAAAGGGGTGAATAAAACCTAAAAAAAATTTAAATTTTTTTTTGGCAAGATTTAAATGAAATTAACTGTGAAAATGCAAAAATAATTCAACTTCTAAACCAAAACAAAATGTGTACATATAGAAATAAGCTAAGTCGATGAAAGTTTTACTTAAATAGGTTTTACTTGTTTGAAAAATTAATTGAAGACTAAGTCTAGTATGTTGATTGTTATAGGTGTAATTTTTATATTTGATATGAATTATTTGAATGTTAAATACTTATTTTATATTCAAGTTTTTATATAAATCTAACTTCTTTTTACTTAATTAAAAGGTTAAACGGTTAATGGAAAAATTCTATGAAAAACTAATTATATAATCTATAAAAATTAAAATCTATTATTCAAAGCATAAGATAAAGATGAAAATAGGGGGACTATATTTTATAACAGTGATGTCTAACATGTTTATATATTGTAAGTTTTTTAATATATAATTTGATTTTTATAATAATTTATTTAAAAAATTACTTTGTAATAACTTTTAATCAAAATATAAATTTATTTTTCAATATTTTATTTTTATACAAGTCAACATACTTAATATTTTAAAAAATAATTATATAATTTTAATATATTATAAAAAGTTTAATATAAGAATAATACTAAGAAACAGTACTATAAATCAAATGCAAGAATGTGTACTGTTGTTTTTGAGGTTTTTTATCGTGTCAAGAACACATGATATGAAGTTATTAAATATATCTTATTTTAATACATTAAGTTAATTTAAGAAGATAAAAATTAATTGACTTATTGTGTTTTTAATATAATAAATACCTTTTTCATGAAAAAATAAGTCTACCCTAAATAATTCCTTGTTTTATTTGAGATTCAAACAAGATCGTTATTAACGATTAATTTAAATAAATATATATTGCTCTGCACCTATGTATTTGATAAAAGGTTAATTGGGCACAAAATTCATGCTATTGGTTAGTAATATCAAACAATGTTTAATAGTATATATTGAAATGTCAAGAAAATTGCTAAGCAGTTGTTTTTATTACTTCTTGGGTGAACACAAGATAGCATGATTAAATAAATTCAACTTTATTTTAATTAATTTTATTTTTTTATCCATCCAAATTGAAAATTGTATTACGATATTCGTACCGTCTATTCAATTAATTAAATTATGTTTTACTTCTCATTTTCAAAGACTAAAAGAAAAGTATGGTAATTAACACGAGCTTGCTTGAAATTTTTATGTTAAATGACAACTCTATTTTAATAATATCCTATAAAAAAAATTCTAAATACTCAATTAATTGTCGTATAGAAAGACTTCGAAGACTTTGACAAGAAAAATAACTAACATGACCTTAGATTTTCTCTGCTAAATGACAACTCTATTTTGATAATATCCCGTAAGAAAAATTCTAATAGAAGAAAAAACGCTTCTTCGAATTAGTCGTTGAATATGTTAAATAACGTGGGTAGATAAATTTCATCTTGTTTAGGTTAATTCAAGATTGATAAAACTAGATTAATTAGTTATACATTTATTTCTATCTCATATTATTGTCTTTTTCAGTTAATATACACTTCTTTCAAAAAATTATTAATTACCCAAAATTTGATTATAAATAAGTAAAATTTAAAATTTAGAGTTCAGAAGATATAAACTTAAATCATGCATCCAAATAAATGTTCAAGGTCTTGTTCAAGTATTCTCCGCTACCCTTAATTTCCACATTATGTCAATGACTCATTCTTGTGCATAGATAGTAATCAACATATGCATCATTATAAATAATCATATCATCATCATTAATTAGGCACGAAATAAAATAATAATATTATACTTCTAACTACAATCACAAATGCCTATTTAGGTCTTAAACATTTTAAATCAAATAATTAAAGTTCTCGATAGATTACTAATTATTCTTAAAAGTTTTCGTAAATTTTAAATTTAATGCAATTAAATTGTTGTTTACGCGTAGTATATATTATTAAATTTTATGAGAAATTTCTTAAGATTTTATTTAGAAATTTAATAAAAAAATTGTTTTCTATCTGTAATATTTCAATAAAATTTCAAGAATTAATTAATTTTAAAATATCCTTAATTTCATTATTAATCACTTAAGTTCAAAATTTTTTCCAGGACTCTTAAAGCTTTTTAGCTTGAAATATTTTATAAAAATTCAAAATTATAATTATCTTATACTAGGTTGTTTTACATAATTTTCTGAGGCTTTTAATAATGAAAAGACAATTTTTCCATTATAACAAATTAATTTGACTATAATCTTCATAATTACTTTATCTTGTGTCTGACATTAATTCTTCCTTCAAATGTGACTCGGCTAAGTTATTTATGATTAAATTATCTATTTCAAATGAAATTATTTTAATTAGGGAAATTACAATTTTACCTTAATTAACCATTTTTTTTATTATTATACTCATCATAAAATTCTTTTAACTTCAAAAATTATTTTCTCTTCAAATATGACTTATTAAAATTCATTACAACTAAAATTAACTATTTCCTTCATAATGTTAATTTAGTTTGAGTGAAATTACTTTATATATATATATATATATATATATATATATATATATATATATATATATATATTTACCCTTTAAATGCATGCATTCACTCTTTATTCTATTTATAATTTCTGTCATTTGTTTTGACCTTATTAAATCTCTACTACTCTAAACTAACTCTCCGTAATGCTTATTATATTCTTCTGTTATTACATTTTCTCATTCATGTATGTTACATTTAAATACCTTAATGAAATGTCTTAACTTACTATTTGTTTTTAAAAGAAACATTTTATATATATATACACAAAAAATTATCCGTAGCAGCTATATATATTTTATGTTTATTTATAATGATGGATATGAAATTAGATTTTTTTAATTTGAATTATTTTTTTACTTTATAATTATAACTAATTAATGTAATATGTTTTTAATAAAATTTGAAAAATAACTACTTACAATTTGAAAATTCATAAATTTATTATCGTTGAAATTTATTATAACATTTATAATATTTTATTTAAATTTTTATGTTTTTATAAAAGATTCATGAATAGAATTTTCATTTTATGATGTTTTATGATTATAATTATTATATTTTATAAAATATTTTAATAAAATTTTAATTTAATTATTATCATATTTTTATTCATCAATTTTCATAACTAAGTACAAGTAATAAATATGAATAACAACATGTAAATAATAAATAAAAAGGAAACAATAATTTTAATACAAGTACGAAAATAGAAACTGTAATCGATCCCTACCCATTTTTATCTTCACTGGATGGAATGATGAGTTAAATATGATTGTTGTATGCATTCTCTCTACCATTTTTACAATCTCAATTATTCTTGTGGAAGCAATACTAGTGATTTAACAGTTGCAAGAATAAAAAGACAAAGAAAGAATAAGAAAAAGAAATTGAAAAGAAAGAAAGAAAGAAAGAAAGCATAATAAAGGATGAGGCACGTCACCTTGAACTCCACAGCCACTCCTCAACCAACAGAGCGCTTTTCTATGTTATCTTTTCTTTTTTATTTGTTTCTGAATGTTCAAACATTATGTTTAATACTAAGGCCCGTTATTCCTCATAATTGGGCCTCCTTCGAGTTTTATTGGATTTTTATTCTTTTTTTATCACAGCTTTCACTCATATTGGGCCATTGTTGTTTGACTTATCGGCTGGGCTATAATTGTTGGATAATTCATTGAATGGAATGATAAATAAAAGGACAGGAATAAACATGCTTCTCTACATTTGTTCATGTACGCTTCATCACCTATAATTTTCAAATTGAAAGTATAATATATCTAATCAAAATGTTTCCATATTTACTATCCCTCCTTTTTATTTTTAATATTCAAACTTTAATTTGTCATCCCAACTACTGAGTCTCGTTGACTGCTTAATAACAATTTGTAATTAAATAATATATATAACTCTTTTATAATTCTCTTCTCCTTGTTTGTTTTATTACAATATATGTATATATATATATATATATATATATATATATATATATATATAACATTTATTTTACATTTTTTTCTTAAATGTGGAAAATATTAAAAAATACTGAAAAATCAAAAAGGAAATTTCTATGAATAGTCAAGATTGGAAAATCATGACATAGTTCTACCTTCCAAGTATTAAAACAGATATAAAAGTAAGTATGGAACATTGACACCACTTAAAAACAACGTTATGTTATAATTAAATTTGAGTATTAACATTTTTTTAAGGGAAATTTTCACGCTCCACACTTTCCCAATTAACAATTTTTTATCTTTTTATTTTTCTTGATATTTTTTGTACATTACGAGAACAGGATTGAATTTTTAAAATGTAAATTATTGTTATAATGAATATTCTATTATATTCAAATTAAATCCTATTTTATTTTATATTATAGAAATTATTATTTTTCAAATCAAATTAATTAATATTAGCTATTTTTATTGTGAATATATTATTATTTTCAAATTTAAATTAAACGTCTTTATTTTTAGCAATACAATTATCTTCAGATTTTAAATTAAACTAAATATGATTCTTATATTTTCATAATAATTTTATTTATTGAAAAATATAATAAAATTTTAATTTATATAATTAAATAATTATATATAAAAATATTTTCTCCATTCATACATAGGAGTTAAAATGGTAGTTGTTATCATAAATAAATCTCAAAAATTAATCATACAATCTCAAGGTTTACCATAAAACATTTAAGAAATGGTATAAAAATAAATGATTATGTGAAGAAAAAAAATAAACAAACATGTTTTGAATGCTAAAATATCAATTAACATGAGATCTAATTAAGGAGTAATTTTTAGAAAATAATGGATTAACAAATGGGGTTGGATTCAATGAAGGAACTATCCTCTCACAACACGTTGAAACCAAATTTGAGTTTTTGCTAAAAAAAAATTTGATCATAATTAGTATTTTTCTATTTGTCCAAATCGAATACACTACCTGTTCAACTAAGTAAAGTAAATCACACCAATAATAATTAGTGTATCACCATACATTGAATATGATTGTTTCAAAGAAAGAAAAATACATGTGTGAAACTAAAAGAAGAAAAATATAATTTTTTTATTATCTTAAAACTTCTATTATTCATCTATTAAATACATAAATTTTGTCAAATAACTATATTCTTTTTTTTTTCCTGATCCTATATTCTCTATATTATTTTTTGTTTATCAATTTTCATTGATATACCTTAGGAGAAGTATTTTTTTTTTTCATTTGATACGAGCAATATAATAAATTGTTTATCAAACATAGTGTTCTACTCTCATTATGTCACACCTTGTGTTCTACTCTCATTACGTCATTATCTCGTGTATGTTCTCCTAAACCTAGAATCATTAGTTTGTAATGTCCTAACCATTTACAATGAGTGGCTTAGTTGATGTCTTGTTTTCTCATTTTTGTTGCAAGTACCGATTCTGTTTAATCATTGTGACTAATGTGATGATAGATTTCTATTTATCTCAAATTCACTCATTTAAATATCTTTTAATTTTCATTTTTTGTGTATTTTATTTTTAAAATTTAAGCTATTTTTTTAACGATATTGCTAGTTCAAGAAAACTTGATTGATCATCTTTGTTTGTTAAACCATAGTTGAGTGATTTCTTATTAACTTGGTAATGTTTGGTTGAACTCATACATTTAAAAAATAATGTATCCTAATAATTTTATAAAAAAAATAATATAAATTATTAACAAATTTAATATCACATACTAAATTAATCATTTTTTTAATAATAATTAATAATTATATGTTTATTTAATTTTTAATTGCCACACACGTAGGCACACATTTTTTTTTCTCAGATTACAATATTTTCTTTCAGACATAATTTTGTTCAAAATACAAAGTACTAAATGTATACAGCTCTCCTAAATAGAATTTAAACATTAATTCATCATTTTTACAAAGGACTAATTTATTCTACTACAATCAATCAACCTTCACCTAGGCATACACAAAGCATTTTAATTTCAATTAATTTTTCAACTATCACTCGTAAACACTATAATTTCATCTACTACCACCAAACAAATGAATTTCAAATAAATTTTCAACTCCCACACAATCACACTAAACATTTTTATTTCAATTAATTCAATTACTAATTAATATTTAGGTAATTATCCCAAAGAATACATACAATTAAGCTTTTAGCAAATAATAGTACGAGCAACAGGAAGATTTTGTGCACTAATCACTTGACAAATTTGTTACGCATTTTGAGTGAAAAATTTTTAAGTTTGAAAGTGCTAATAAATAGCACAATTTTCTTCTTAAAGTAAAAAATTACACAACAATTATGCTGAATCACTACAAGAATTTTTTGATTTTACTACTAATTTTACCTACCATTTAAATTAGTAGCTAAATCCTAATTAATTAACTATTAATTAATTAGAACATTATTTTTCTAGCTAAATTAAAATTATATTCATTTATACTTCTTATTACTACAAATTAGCTAGGAAATAATTACAAATTTTAAAAAATTTACTACAAATTAACTAAAATTATTTACCTAGCTAATTCGCTACTTATTCCATGCTACCTATCACAACCATTTTTGTGACGATAGCAAAAGGTTTTGGGAATGTTGGAGGATAGGCCGAGATCAACTCGGCCCGAGAAGGGGAGTCGCCACCAGTGTTTTAGGAACACTGGAAAATCAAGGATGAATAAGGCTAGGTTGCGAACAGTTGGGTCCGGAAGTTGGTTACGTGTCGGGGGCAGGGGTGCCTCCAACACATCTGCCATTCGGCAGTTACCTAAAGTCGAGCTAGGGTGATAAGATTGGTATACTTAAAGATTGGAGAGCCGTACACAAATTATGTGCTAAAGATAAATGATGTATAAACAAGCAGTTAAAATGATCATACAATCAAATGGACATTTCTATCTAATAAGTCTAATCCTAAGGGAAAGTCTGGGGTTTTTGGGTTGACGGACTCGCAAAGGGTGTGTCCCCTCTGCTTACGTACCTCGAAGAGCGAGGATTCAGAGCCCATGTAGTTCTAGGTGGGTTCCTAGGCTGGGGTAAGTCAATGGCCCGAGATGAACTCAGCCAAGACCATGGGAAAGGAAGGGAAAGTTGAAGGTTAGGGCCGAGACGTACTCGGCCCCAGTTGGTACATAGGGAGATTAGATGAAGCCGAGATCGAGACGAACTCGGCCTCAGAGGTGTAGGGGAGGGCCGAGACGGACTCGACCCCAGGTGAGAGGAGAACAGAGCAAGCCAATTTGAGTCCTAGTCTACTTAGATATATTTCTAGTTCATCTATAAAGAGTAGAAGATAAGGTTACTTGGTCGTAGCCGTGTCGTCTTCCTGTCCCTTCTCCGAAGTAGTTCGTAAGGTTCCGATATTGATTTGTCCTAGTTCTCCAGTACTCCTCTCTCTGGGTGAAAAAGTTCGACCCTCACTCCTTCGGAGTGAGTTCTTATATAGGCTGTGGGATGGGCTTGGACCCCTCTCCTTATGCGAGAATATTTTATTATATTTTATATTTGAATTTTGAATATCTAACAAGTTTATCCCCTGATTCTTGGGATGAGAGAATATTTTATTTTATATTTGAATTTTGAATATCTAACAGGTTTATCCCAAATTTTTCTTGGGATAAGAGAATATTTTATTATATTTTATATTTGAATTTTAAATATCTAACAGGTTTATCTCCTGATTATTGGGATGAGAAAATATTTTATTATATTTTATATTTGAATTTTTTGAATATCTAACAGGTTTATCCCCTGATTCCTGGGATGAGTATCTTCCCTCACCGCTAAGAATCTCTAGGGTCTATATCTGGTAGTGGCGACAGCTGTTATAACTGTTAGACGTGGTCAAATGGGCCACGTGGCAGCTAGACGACTCGATCTCGGCCCAATTAGAAGTTGACTCTAGGCAAGACCGAGGTTTGACTGGTCAAATCGAGACCGATTCGGTCTCGGCCAGGGGTGTTAATGGGCTCTAAAATTGGGCCGGACATTTTTGAGGTGCTACACTACCATTCAATATTATAGTAATTTTGTAACTAATTATTTTTACTAAAAATTAGCTACAAAATAACTATTAATTTTAAAATTAACCACAAAATTATTTTTGTAAGAAATTTTAAATTTTCTAGTAACGAATAGTTCCAATCTTTATTCCCATTGCTATTTATTTAATGTTTTTTCTACTTAATATTTAACCAATTACCTATCAATAGAAAACTTCATATTTAACCAATTACATATCAATAGAAAACTTCAGTGATTTAGGAGAACACTTGAAAAAGACTTCAGTTATCCTGTCACATAAATAATGTATGATATGATTGAGAATGAATATTAATAGTTTCCAGCTTAAAAATAAATTTATATCATAATTTAAATTTATAAATTATTTATTATAAATAGTTATAATTATATAAATTAATATTTAATACTTATGCTAAAATACTAGTTAAAATTAAAAAATAATATATTAATATAAAATATACATGTAAAATTTAATTCGAAACAATAATATTTTACAAATAATAGATAATAATATGTAATTAAGTTTAAAAATATATAATACATCTTTAGAAAATTTTTAAATTATGTTATTTATTTAATATAATAAAAAAAATTAATAAAATTATGTGTTTATTTTTTATATAATATATTTTATTTTAATAAATCTTTTATATAAAATGATTGTATTTATCGTTTCATTCTAAGTTTAAAAAATGTCATGACCAATCTTGTATCTACTCAATGTAACATTCTTAAAAGATAGAGAGGTGTATGAAGAGAAAAGATGATGATTCTTGTTTTAATAGTTTTTTTTTACCTTTCCTTTTATGTAAATATAGAATTATGGTATAATTTGTAATTATAAATTTTGAGTTTCTAATCTAATTTTAATTCTTGTTTAACTTGTTTAATTTTATATTGGTTTATTACATTATACTCAATTAATTAAACAATAAATACAATATAATTATTTGATAGATTAATAAAACAATTAAATTTAAAAAAAATATATTATTAAACATTTTTAATTTCATTAAATTGATTGATGTGATTAATCCACCTCTGTGTGTTTCATGCTTACTTTGATTTAAGTTTCTACCTAACAATTAGAAACTTATATTAAAAAAAGATTATTAATAATCAATAATAAAAACTGTTAATAAAAACTAGAGGTAATAAAATCACGACCAATGGGTAATTTAAAGGATTCATATAAAATTAGAATTTGGGAAGTAAAAATACTGGTGAAGTTATAACTCTTGTTTTTTTACATGCAATTTTTTTTTTTTTTTGCATTGAATGTGACTTTCTGTTTATTTTGATAACTTACATTGCGAATTATTACCCTAGACGACACAAGAAGTTTTTAAAATTGAAAACCATCACTAGAGTCTTATATTTAAGTACCAACCTATGTATTTGTTAATAGTGTGTGATAGGGTAAGTACCAACACCGAGTTCCACACGCAGCCTGTGGGGCCCAGTCCCTCACCACCATTCCTTTCTCTTTCCATTCGTCCTCTCCAAAAACCCTTCCAGCAACAACTCGTCCAAACTCGGCGGTTCCTCCGAGTCACCCTCTTTTAACTCGCTCCTCACAACCCACAAAAACCTTTGCTCGCTCTTCTCCAACCCAACAGACATCTCTCTCAACGGCGTCCTGGAGAACCTTCCCATGCTTCCCATGCTCAAAACCCAACGTTCAAAAACTCAACCATTATAAAGGCTAATGATATAAAAAATTTTCTATTTTTTTAAATCTTTCATGCATGTCAAATTATCAAAATCTTTAATAAAATACATGAATCCATGAATATTATTTGATAAACGTAACGTAATCTTTAAAGATGATTTGCGATTTTCTTTTACTTCATCACTTCAATTCTTCATGAAAATTTAATTTTTATGAAAAGAACATAAAATATATATTAATTTGGTACATTGAAATCATGTATAATCATCTTAATATATTAGTTTATATAGAATTTTTATTACTATCTAATGAGAGGTATTCTTTAAGTTCATGTCATCTTATTTTAAAAAGTTTATTTAATTACTTAAATTAAATTATTTAATATTATAATTATTAAAATAAAAAATAATTGATATAATTATATTAAAAATATAATATTTAAATAATTAATAAATAATTATAAATTTTTATCGATTAGACTAAGTACTGTCTGCACCCCAAGGCCGAGTGTAGAACTATGGAGTCCTTTGAGGATCATGATCATTTAAGCAAAGTCTTTTTTATTTTAATTTTTTCTGTTTCCTCGTGCAAAGGAGTTGTTAGGAGATTGATGCAAGAGAAGAGTATTTCTTACCGTACTTATGGCTGAGTAGGTTGCGTAAGTGTGTTGGATTATATGGCGGCTATTTTATTTTTAACTAAATGCCATAAGGATCGAGAAATGTAAAATTCGATGCACGTCTGCGCTTCTAGAAGATTGAATATACAATCCCATGTGGCGTCGTAACCTTATATGTCACCATCTGTCTGTTTGAACGTACATGTTTGGATTTTAATATGAGGAATTTTATGGTATCTTCTAAAATACAAGGAATTTATTTTTTTATGATAGACCATCGTGCTCGAAATGAACATATCATTAGGAGTTGATTCAAGGATTTAGTTTTACTTCGATTAACGGTGTGTAGTCTCCCTCGATCACATATTTAGGCTGGTATGTTGTAGGCTGGACAAAATGTAAACTAACCTATAACTTGGAACTGGGTTTGCAAATTGTTTTTATTTTATTTTTTAAATAAAAATATAATGATAAAAATAAAATTAACACTTAAATTCTCTCGTATATTATTCAATTCCTTCCTTACTAAGTCCACCCATATTTTCACCATTCCATAATATTTGACATTTACGGTTCATGAATTAAGAAATATAATTAATATTTTATATTTTATAAAAATTATTATTCTATTTTTTACTATACTATTTATCTTTTTTATTCATTATATTTTCAAATTTAATTTTTTTATATCTTTTCACTTCTTACTAAATAGTCAATGATATAATAAAAAATTGTAATATTTTATTAATATTGTAAAATAACAATTAAAATGAGACAATTTTTTTGTTAAAATGTGAAACAAAATAAAATCGAAAAAATATTTTTTACCATATATTTTTTATTAATAATTAAAATTTATTAAAAATTATAACATTATAAGTGAGTTTTGTTAAATAGAAAATAAGAGTTATAAAACGATAAATTTTATTTTATTTTTCATGCAAACTTATATGTACATCACAAAATCAAATCAAACATAATTTCACTTTTAAGACTTAATTAAATTATCCATCATTTTCGGAACGATTTTAACTGTGAAACGATATTATGAATTGCTTATAAATGTAATATTGGTATTGCTTTAATATTCTATATATATTAATTTAACAGCGAACAGAGGTAGAAGACATGTTGCTCAAGGTTTTCTGGTGACGATCGCCCACATGATTGACCACTTTCAGAAATGAAAAAAATCAGAAAAGTTAAAATTAAAAAATATTTTTGATTTTTTAAATTTAAAAATAGCTCATTTTAATCTCATTGTTAATAGTATTATATTTGTTCCAACCTGACATCATAGTATATTACATGAATTAAAAAATAAATATTTTTAATTCTTAAAATTTGTACTAATTTTCTTTTTCTCTTAAATTTAAAATTAATTCTTTTACTTTCTCAAATTTAAAAGTGATTCTTTTAATTTCTCAAATTTAAAAATAATTTTTTACCCTTTTGTTTTCAAACTAGCTTATTTTAATCTTTAAGAATTAATGGTGGAAGATCTTTGTGGGAGATCCTAGAGGTGATAAGGGGGGCCATAAAAGGCCTCAGCTCGAAGGGAAAAGGATCAAAAATTTTATCACAAGAGTTCCAAGAGAGAATGAGAGAGAAAGCGACTAGTGAGAAATAGAAAGTAGAAAGGAGTCTTCAAAACTGAGGAAGACGTTGAGAGGAGAAGGAAAGCAAAGACACATTCACTCTTCAATAGACAACACCTTGATACCAGATGAAAATCATTAGACTTTCTCAATGTGCATACCTCCTTAGTAATATCCAACTCCTAGGCAAACATTTTCCCTAAATTAAATAGTTTAAGAATATATACTACAATCTATGAGATAATTTCGAATCAGCCCAGCCTTAAACCAGGAACCAGGATCGACCTAGAGTCGGTACTCTTTGGACTAACTTGGATACATTCCTCACTATTAGATTACCCATATTCATCGAGTCTCACTCAACACATTAACTCAGTCGATATATAGTTGACACCTCACTTGGACTGAGTCGATCTCGACCTTTCCTATCATCTACCTCTTTAAGTCTCGGTCAAAACTACGTAAACTTTGACTATGTAAGAGTAAGAGACAACTCTTGTTATGTTCAACCAAAAACAAAAAAAAAAACATCTCTCGTCCCTTCCCTGTAAATATCCATTATGTCATGAAAGGTACAAATTATAACGTGAGAGTCATCCACTATTTCATAAATCTAGTATGGGTAACTGTCTTAAGACAAACTAATGGGATGCTAATATCATCCATGTGCGTAACCGACTCCTGAACTCATACTCTGGTTCTCAGAACAGTCTTGCCCAACCCAAGGTTTCTTGGCATTTATCTTAAAATGTCGGTGGCGACTCCAGTTTTTAAGTTCCTTTCCCCAAAAGGAACTCAAATTCCAAACTTCTTAACTCTCCTCGACGTAGTCGTGGCCTAGGCTGCGGCACTTAATATCCTTCGTCAACCTCCTTTTGTCATTAGGAGGAACATCTCCAACATGTATTGTCTCTTCTTCCTCTATTCTCATACTTATTCTCTTTCATATTTTCTTTCCTTCACTCTCTCTTCTTCCCCTTCTCTTTCTCATTCTTTTCCTCTTTCTCATTTTTTTCCTCTTTCTCTATAACCTAGGTGGCTGTTGTCACTACCACAATAGTGTGACCTATCTCATTTTCTCTCTACCATTCTTGCTTTCTCTCCTTCTCTTACTCCTCTTCATGCCATCAGGGATAAGTTTTTGGCTTGCATTTTATTTTAGGATAAGGTATAGAGATTTATAGTTTGAATGTGCAAAAATGATGTTTGAATAAAATATTACAATATATTTTATTCTTATTTTTTATTTTTTATTGTATTTTAGGATTTAAAATCATCATGAAATAAATTTTAAAATTTTAATTATAAATTTAAATCTTGTGAGGTTTAAAACGTCGTATTTTTAAATTGCAAAAAAAAAAAATATGTGAGCAAATTTTTTAACGGCATCAATTTTAAGGACCAAAATGAATTAATTATATTCAAATTAAAAAATTATTTTTAAATTTGAGGAAAAAAAAAAGTTGACCTAAATTTAATGGTCTACTTTAAGCATTTTGGTTTTAATCCACAAAGTACATGGTGGTATAGATGTTATTAAAAAGTCAATAACAAGTCTAACGCCATTGGTAACGATGCACTAAAAATAATTACTTTTAGATTTTAAAAATAAAAATATCACTTTTTAATTTAAAAAATTAAAAGCAAATATATCTTATATTTAAAGGATAAAAACATATTTAAAGTATTATGAAAATTGAAATGATTTTTTTAAAATATTTTCTAATTTAAACGAAACGGGCAGATCGAGATATTAAATTTGCCCGATTTTGTTAATATATTTTACTTTATATTTACCCATTATTTTAAATTAAAATCTAAACAAATTATTTTAAATTAAAATACCAAATATAAAACAATACGTGAAATTCAATTTAAGTTCTTATTATTTGCATAAAAATTTGTCAATAAAGTTCTACATGTTTTTATATAAATATATAAATAATGAAAATAAAATTTTATTATTAATTTCAATAAAAAAATTATTCCCAAATTATTAATAACGAATATATAAAATTCAAACTTAACTTATCTACATAATTAAATTTAATTTAAATTTTTATTTAATTAATTATACAAACTTAATCCAGCATTTAAATGCAAAAGCGATAGTTGACATGCCTCCTTTCGCTGGTTATGCGTCTAATAGTATTATAGCATCTGCTTTAGTCATTATTCCTTCTTTATTCCTTAAATAGTGATCTGATGGGGATTAGGATCCTTTGAACTGCAAATCATCTCAACCATTAAAAATATATAAATTTATAAAAAAAATAAAACTTGTAAATATACATTTTATAGCCATATGATTGAACTGCAGATGGTACAGTTAGAACTTGAGCTGCAGAGGATATTATCTGACATTGTAGGGATTCTTATCGTTATGATTACTATTCACTCAATTATTTCAGTTCAAGATGTTGTAACCAATTACACGAAACATCTGATATTGTTGGGATAAGTTCTTTTTTTATAGCCATAAGTTTTTGTTTTTTTTTTCTCCAAGTTCAAGATGGTCTAATCAATGATGCAAGACTTTACATATGAGGATAAGTTTTTTTGAATCCCTTCCTTTTAGTTATCACTGCCGACAGATGCGTCCGCAGTATGCTTCTGTGCATTAGTCTCTTTTGCGTGGGTTTTGGGCCTTTTTACAATAAAAACAAATCCATTCAATTATTTCGGTTTGCACTATTTTTGCTACTTATTGCGTGTTTGCATAATGATTTTGATTAGTTTATCTTCTGTTTAATTATTTATTTAATTTATATACTTTACCTACACTTAGTTCTTGTATAAATTTTTTGTTTTTACACTTGTGTTTTAGTTGAGGTTTAGGTCGTACCATTAATTATATATGTTGCCCACGTACTGGATTGAGGTAGAAGTAAATATTATGGAGTTATTAAAAAAAATTTAAAGTTATCTAACTTTAAAATAATTTATAAGAACATATGATAAATATATAATGTTCACAAGTTTCCTCTGTTAATAAATAGTTTTAATTCTTAAATCAATGTTAAAAAAAAACACTAGTAATATCATTAAACTACAAATACAATTATTTATAACCTAGTAATAATAGATTATAAAAAGAAAAATTATTAAAAAAATAAATTATACTCATATTTCTTTAAAAAGAGAAAATAAATATAATATTTTTACAGTAAAAACTATAAAAAAAAATATTTATTTTAAAAATAATTTTACTACATTTACAATAAATACAATTCATTATTTTATCAAATAAAAAAAATACTTAAATATATTAGATCTACTGTCAAACTTTCAAATTAGAACTACTTTATATAAAATATAATGAAAAGAATAACTTATAATGAGTATTTACAATTTTTTAATATTATATATTAAAACTTTAAAAGTAAAATCAAGAGGCCAATGCCCCCTAAGATGCATGTACATCTATCCCGGCCACATAGTAATGATGACAAATGACAATAACATTGTAATAATGAGGTGGCTAAAAACTAATTATTTAGTCTATATACTTGATATTACGTACTTCAGAAATTAGTATATATGATGTTATTACTATATGAATGAGTCTTCGTACGAAAATATGTATATTTTAATTTCTATATTACTTTTACATAATACAAGATGGTTCTCGTTGTTATGTTTTTTTCTTCGATTAATTTGAGATATATATATTTGAATGAGTACATTTTTAGTTTAATTTCTCAAATATTATTTTTTAAAACAATTTTTATAATAATAAAATTATTTAAATGACCCTTAAAATATTAAAATTTATCTATTTAGTCTATCTGTTAATATATTTTACACGTTGAGAGAGATTAATTCAAAATATTTCTCAATGAAAAAATTTGTGTAAAATGATTTTGTAGTATTTTATCCATTATATTATACTTTTCATATTTTTTTAATATATTATTTTCTATTAATTAAAATTCATATAAGTTTTATTAATTTAAATATTAAATAATATTCACGAAATAAAAAATAAAACTTGCATATTTAATAATATCCACACAAAATTTCACCCCAAAAAAATGTGTCAAAAAATATTAAAAAATATGTTAATAACATTTTCCATTTTAAAATATTATTTTTCAAAATAAATTGTTGTATATCATATACATACACCCTTTGTCCGTATACAATTGTGTAATAATTTTTGGGGGTCACTACAATTGTGTAATATGTTTCTTAAATAATTACATACAAATTTAAGTGTTAAATAATTTATTATATATTAAAAACATGATGTATAATTATTGGTAGTCTTAATTTTACACTTTAGGAAAAGGAGGGAAGAGAAAAACAAGAAAAATTTATAGTTATACAATATAATAGTTATTATGCAAAGGAGAGGAAAAGAAGAGAACAGACATAACAAGATCATTAATGATTCAGAAGGAAGAAATATATAAAAACTATTGTAACTATTAGACAAGGAATCCGTGTCAACTTCAAATCAACTCTGTTTCCAAAAGTTAGCCAATGTATCCAAAGCGACACGTGAAGATCCACCACGATCTCTGGCTTCTGCAGCATTTATTTTCATCTTGAAAATCCTCTGTCTAATGTCTTTCCCTTTGTCCGATTCCATGAGCTCCCAAACTCGGTCTCCCAACTCAGTCGAACTCACGAACCCATCTTTGTTCTCCTTCACCGCCAAAGCCACCTTCATTTCCTTCACTATAACCACTCTGTTCATCTTCTGTTCCGCGTACAACGGCCACGCCAACATGGGCACTCCTTCACAAACAGCCTCCAACACCGAGTTCCACCCGCAGTGAGTCACGAACCCGCCCACCGAGTCGTGACTCAGAATCTCACCCTGTGGGGCCCAGTTCCTCACAACCAACCCCTTCTCCTTGGTTCTCTCCAGAAACCCTTCTGGTAGCAACTCGTCCAGACTCAGGTCCTCCGAGTCAGACTCGCTCCTCACAACCCATAAAAACCTTTGCTCGCTCTTCTCCAACCCAATAGCTATCTCCTTTAACTGACTCTTCGAGAACCTTCCCATGCTTCCAAAACACAACAACACGACGCTTTGACTCGGTTGCGAGTCGAGCCAACTCAGACACCCTTTGTCTTCTTCTCCATACGGAGCGGAAATGACGGGTCCGATGCAGAACAAGGGTGGTATGGCCCCATCTTCGGTTAACGCTCTGATGGCTTTTTCCTCAACGGCTTCAAAGGTGTTTACGATAATTCCCACACTACCCCTCATGGTTTCCCCTATATGAAGGAAAATATGGTAACTGTCACTGGAAGGGTCTTTGGATTCGTTTGGAAGATCGTCGGTGGAAAATGTCGCAAACCCCGGGATTTGAATTTGGAAGGGGTGGTCTTTGAAGGGTTTTCCAGCAGCGGTTTGGTGAATGGTTGGGAAAAGAAGCAAGACGGCGAGAGTGGAGGCGCCGGAAGTGTAGAAGAAGTAAGTGGGGATGTTGAGGTTTCCGGTGAGTATTTTGGGGTCGTTGAAGTTCATGAAGTCCATGACGATGGCTTTGAGGTTTGAGGTTTTGGCGAGGGAATGGAGTGCAACGGCGACGTTTTGGGTGCTGTGGCGGGAGAGTTCGAGGGAGAGTAAGTGAGGTGGGAAGGAGGGAAAGGAGAGGGGAGTTGAGCGAGGGGGATGTGGTGGAAGGTGATGGAAGGTGTGGTGGCGGTGACGGCGGCAATGTATTGGGCGTTGGAGTCGCAGGCGAAGGTGGTGGCAGTGGTGGGGGGTGGGGTGAGGATGAGGATAGTGATGGAGAGGGAAGGGTGGTGGGTTAGTATGAGCTTGCCTAGTTCCACCATGGAGATTAAGTGTCCCCTCCCAACATTAGGGTATAGAACTATGGTGTCTTTCATGTTGGAGTAGATTATGAGTTTTTCAGATCCACTACAATGGAATTCTACGCTATATGCTAGCTCTATTTATAGATAGGGAGCCACCACACTGTTATTAGTGGAGAATTGGTTACACCATAAATCTAGTACACAATAATTTCTCATGATTAGTGTCTATTGTTTTACTCTCATTATTTTCATAAAAAAATGATGGGTTTCTTTATAGTATATATATTCTATTAGAGAGTTATTGGCTGTTTTAATGTTTATATATATATAGATAATAAAAAAAAGGAATTAATTATATTTAATTATAGTAAATAATGTTTTTAAACCACATATTAAAGATTTAAATAATGTCTTTATTGATTAAGTTTGGAGTATTTCATATTAAAGAATAAAATGAATTAGAATAGAATAAAATAAAATGAATAAATATATAAAAAAAACTGACAAAATTAGGTGTTTATGATAAGAAATTTAACTCTTTTGTATTTTATTTTATTTTTCAAAAATTTAAACAAATAGACTAAATGTTTTAAATTTCATTTTATTCAGAATAAAATTTTATTTAGAAAAAACTTATGTAAAAAAAATAAAAATGTTTAAAAAAATAGTTATAAATTTTCATAGTAAGTTAAACTTACCATGCAAATGCTTATTTAAATATATGTTAGTTTAAAAAAATATATTCATTACTATTTGGAATGTGCTATAAATATTTGTTCACCCTAAGTATAATAGTAATGTTATGAATAAAAAAAGCATGAGATGATAGAATATCTAATAATATATGGCTCCTACTGAGTATTTGCTCCTGGTAAGTATAATAGTAATGTAATACATATAATTGTGAATAAAAATAAGTATGAAATAATAATGAAGTAAAAATCTCTATATATTATTTATTAAACAATAAAACATTTCAAATTTTATTTTTAAACTCAACTTAATATTTTTTTCACACAATTCAACTAGAAAAATAAAATTGTAATATTTGAATTTTAGAATGCTTTTTAAATTTTACATTAATAAAAGCATTAAATTGATTAATTGACATTAAGTTCAACGTTTTTTTTATGTTAAGTCTATTTTACTTAGAATATAAATATATATATGAATCCATTATTTTACTGGTATTTTAAACTGGGCAAATTCTTTCTTGACCCCTAAAATGGAGTTGAAAGTTTTAACCCACTTTATTTAGTAAGTTGGCAGATTCATTGTTTATTAAAAAATTAAAAATCCAAACACATGCATACAAAATATATATTTATATAATTTTTAATAAAATTTAAAGGTAAATAAAAAATAATGAAATACTACACCACTGGTATTTAAAATAGATTAACACCTTATTGTAGATGAACATGAAGCTAAAAAATAGATAGGAAATGATAAGATTGATAGAACGGTTTCCCAAATTATTTTCATGCGTTGCATCTCATCGTATCAATTCTTCCCTTACTCAATCCTATTTATGTATGGTGTTAAAAATAAAAAGAAAATTTTAATCAATATAGTGTTAAAAAAAATTTCTAATAGGTTGACTTCCTCCTACTCACTTTTTATGTTTTCTACACAAGTTAAAATACATGGATAGGTTAAGGTTTTAGATAATATTCTTTTATAAATACTTATAAAAAAAAATTAAATGTTGGACCCATATTCCATCTGGAAGGTAGAAGTGGCTAAAATAACTCGTACACTCAGTGCCTCTACATTCATGGCCTTCACTTGTTATTTTGTGCTCACGACCTTCACTTGTTGCTCTATGCTCACGACCTTCATTTGTTGCTTTGCGCTCATGACCTTCACTTGCTACTCACTCACTGCCTCTACACTCACGGCTTTCACTTGTTGTTCTATGCTTACAGCCTTCACTTGTTGCTCTGCGCTCATGGCCTTCACTTGTTACTCTGTGCTCATTGCTTATGCACGACCTTTGTTTTCTACTCTGCGCTCATGATCTTCAATTTTTGCTCCACGCTCATGGCCTCCATCCCTCATTTTGTAGTGTCCATTTTCTGCTCGAAGACAACAAAAAGGAGGCACAAGACAAAGCACGATCGTAAAGGAGAAGCAAGAAGAGGAAGGAGGAATGACAGATTGATTATTCTTCCTAAAGGAAGAAAATGACAAAGGAGATTGGTACGTCCTGGTAGCTGAGCCCTCCCGGCTAGTTGCACAATGATCAGTACCTCCGTCTAGCATGTCATTTTGCGCCTGACAAGTCAAGGAGGCAAAGCCTGGACATACCATTTCGCCCCTAACGTGTCTTTGAGCTAAAGGACAAAGCCTAGGAGGAAAAAGGGAGAATGACAGAGGTATCAGAGGGTCCATAAAGGAAGAACATGCAATTGAATGATGACCTTAGGAGCGATCTATAAAAGACCCAAAAATGAAGAGAGAAAGGATCAAAAGTTTGGAGAATCAAAGGAGATAGAGAGCTTATCTTGAATGTGATAACCTAGAGTGTGAGAAATCCCAGAGATCCCAGAGAGAACTTGCGAGCAATCGTTCCTAAAGGAGACGCAAATCGAAGGGAACCATCTGTCAACATCGTAGAGAGATTAAGGGAATCGATTCCTAGATACGAGGTTAGTTACTGATACTCAATAGACACGCTCACTCATAAGTTAACATAGAATAGCTTAATATACTACAAACTATGGTTTGCTTCCAAATGAGCCTTATACCCAGGAAGCCAGAGTTGATTGAGAGTTGACACTCTTTGTTATGACTTGACAGCCTCTCCCGCCCTTGATACACTAAGTGTCATTCGGTGTGTGAACTAGCTGACACATAGTCGGCATCCAACTAGGCTGTGTCGGTCTCGGTCCCTCCCTTTTATTGTCTAAAAACCATAAGTTATATTCACTCTAAGCCAATACACTTCCTCATTTAGCCTAGCAAGACACTACATTCTATGAGCCGATTTTAGACCAGCCCCTATGTAGCCGAAACCGAGATTGGCTAGGAGTCGACACTCTTCGCTCTAACTCTAACATCACACACTTGAGCCACATACTCACTAACACCGAGTCGACACTCTGACTCGGCTAAGATCGTCTTGGCCCCAGCATCTAATCCCAAGCCTCCCAGTCCACTTTTTTCTAACTCTTTGGACGTCAAAGGATAGTTCATCCCTTTCCACTTTTGAAATACAAACATAGCCCCACCAACACATAGTTGACACTTCGACTGGCTGAGTCAGCCTCGACCCTTTTCCATTTCAACTGGCTGAGTTGGTCTCGCCCCTCCTACTCTCTAACCATCCATGCCTCAAGAACTATGTAAACTTTGACTTCTCCATTACAGTAGGAGATACGTATGAGCAAGAGACAACTCTTGTCAAGTTCTTCATCCAAAAAAAAAACCAAAAGCATCCTTTGTTCATCCCTTGTAAATATTTCATTATTAGAAAGGTGTAAACCATAATGTAAGAGTCATTTTTTGTCATGTATCTAGTTAGAGTAATTATCTTTAGATAGACATGTTGAGATAATAGATGATCCCTACACGTAACCGACTCCCGAGCCCATATTCTAATTCCAGACTTATCTTATTCATCCATAGGTTTCCTGACGTTTTCCACAAAAATGCCAGTGACGACTCCAACTGCACGAAGTCGATCTCAACACTCTAAACGGGTTTACTCGAATTCGACTCTAGCTGTGTTAAGTCGGTCTCGACACTCTACTGTGTCGAGTTGGTCTCGACACTCTACTGTGTCGAATTGGTCTTGATACTCTATTGTGTCGAGTTTATGCTGACTCTTCATTTCTATTCCTTTCCCAGAAGGAACTCAGATCCCATTCTCAATAATATCTATTTTCACCAACTCCGCGTTGCAGCCTAAATTGTGACACTAAAAAAAAAAAAATATATATATATATATATATATATATATATATATATATATATATATATATATATATATATATATATATAATTTTTTCTTTTAAATACTTGTATAATTTTTTCCAAACAAAGTCTAAATAACGATAAGTAATTCAATTAAACTCATTTTATTATAGCCTATCAATTCCCTAATCTTCCCTAAAAAAAAATCCCCTAATCAAATACAAGTAAATAGTGATTGATGGTACTACTAGTCACATCATAGGAAACTTGACTATAAATCTAACAAAGATATATACAGAATTAAAAAAAAACTGTATACAAAAATGGAGACTCGCAAGAAAAAGAATACTGCGTGACATTAAAGGTTCCATGATTAGGTCCAAAACTAAAATAAGAAAACAATCTTTGTAGGATTTAAGTTTGAAAATTAAGGAAAGTTTAATGCAAAGTGAATCAAAGACCGCACCAAAATGAGCCATTTTATTGCAAGTTGATGAAGAATGAAACTCATCTTGAAGAACACAAATAAAGTCTAAAATCATTGTCATGTAATTTGAGTTAAGTAGTTAATTAAGATCAATTTATATGTATTTTTGCATAATAATTTTGTAGCTAGTAGGTGGCAGAAAAAAAAATAAGAAAGTCAGTTGTAGCGGTTGTGATTTTATCTTGGAGGAGTTATAGCTGTTGCAATTTTATTGTGAAGTGTTATAATAGTTGAGATTTTATACCAATTCAAATACTAATGAGTTTTATAAATAAGCTCTTCTAAGCAAACAAAATGCAGAATTTTGAATTTAATAAAATTGTGTTTTCTCTTTGTGAGAATTTTTCTTTTGTTCTTAGGATTAGAATTTTTTATAGTGTTGGTTCTACCGGCAGATTGCAATTAGAGTCACGCTTTGATAACTTTAATTATACCAACCGGTCATGATTAGGATCAAGTTTCCCTTTCACCTATTTTCAAGACAATCCTATAAGATCCTTTCATATAATTTATTTAATAATAATTTTCAACCTATCGAACTAACGGTGAAGGTTAAAATTAAGTTATCCTTTAAAAAGTTATTAAACAGTATAATAATAAATGTAATTTATATCTGTATAAAAGTTATCTCTTTATATGTATGTGTATTCAGGTGTGCTAACATTTACGAATCTCTTTATATATAATATATACGTATGTATGCCTAACATGTAAAAACTTATTAGGAAGTACTTTTCCGGAAAAGAAAAATGAGCTCTACTACTTTTATTACCATTTTCGATATCACATTCAAATTATGGTCATATATAATTTCTTTTTATGATTATAACTTTTGGAAAGAAAGTAATTTCTCAATAAATATTCTAGCTACATATTTACAAAGATAATGTACATACTTAAATACTTTTAAGTTTGATTTATTCCATTTTAATTAAGGAAGGACCCACAATCAACTGAATGGAATCAGAGTAGCTGTCTCTACAAAAAAAAATATCTTAAATAATATATGTATAATTATATATTATCTTCATAATTCGAAATGTAAAAAAAAAACTAATTTGAACCGGTTAGAATTATTAAGAATAATAAAACTTAGCGAACTTTAATTCAAGTGGTGAAGTTATAATTTTTTTTCCTTTTTCTATTTGTTCAGTGATATAAGATTTTACAGAGATATAACACATCATGAAAATAAAATTATCTAGATAAAATTTTCCGTATATATTTATGAAAAATAAAAATAACAAATAAAATAAAATAAATTTCTCAATAAATTAAAATTAATTTATACATAGATTATTTGTAAAAGATTTTTCATATTAAATTTATAAAAAAGTAATTTTTTTACAAATTAACTAATATATAATTTAATTTTAATTTATAATTTTTTTTATTTTTGTCACTTATAAAAAAAAATTACGCAGCAGTGGCGGAACATCTCCCTTGAAAGTAAATCCTTCAAATTTCTTCCGTCACGTTTGGTTCCTAGAAAATTGTGGAACGGGTGTTGAAATGATAACGAGTAAAACGTGTTGGGAACTCCACGCAGAACTTGGACTGGAATCTACCAACTTATGTTTGACGCAATATATATGGTTCCACTAAACTTCACGGCAATTTGAAGTTTCGGTGATGAAGAGCAAGATATTTTTGTACCATTCTTGAACCAAGTCATCTCCATGATAAAATGGTTGAATGCATGTGATTGATGAGATTGTATACCTAAATTAATTTCAATCAGACATTTATATTAAAAAATTACAATAACTAATTTATTAACTTTAAAATAAATTTGTTGTGGTTTAAATTGGGACGTGAGTCAACAAAAAAAAATATGTTATTGAAGCAGAATATGAGTCCCTTTCAAGAGAGGAACAGGGAATATGGAGTCAGAATCGACTCGGCTTAGTAGAGTGTCGAGATTGACTCTACACCGTCAGAGTCGAATTCGACTCAGCTCGTTTGGAATGTCGAGACCAACTCGGCATAGTTGGAGTCACCACTGACATTTTTGTGAAAAATGTCAGGAAACTTATGAATGGATAAGGCTAGTCCAAAATCAGAGTATGGGCTCGATAGTCGATTAAGGGTAGGGATCACCTAGTATCCCAACACGTCTATCACGAGATAATTATCCTAACTAGATGCATGAAAGAAAAATGACTCTTACATTATGGTTTATGTCTTTCTAATGGAAGATATTTACAAAGGTGAATATAGGAGGATTTTTGGGGTTTTTTGGATGAATAACTTAACAAGAGTCGTCTCTTTCTCCTACTGCAATGGAGAAATCAAAGTTCACGTAGTTTTGAGACATAGATGGTTAGATGGAGAGGAGTCGAGACTGACTCGACTCAGTTTGGGATAAATGGGATCGAGACCAACTCGGTCCAGTTGAGGTGGAGTTGGCCAATTGGAATGGAAGGGGGCCGAGGCGGAGTCAACTAATTGGAATGGAAGGGATGGACTATCCGCTGGTGTCCAGGATGAAAGCGAACTTTCCACTAGCGTCCAAAGAGTTTTTTAAAAAGGGACAGACTGTCCATTGGTATCTTCAGATGTGGATAAAGTGGACATTATTAGCATCCAAAGAGTTGGGAGAAAAGTATAACTAGAAAGCTTAAGATTAGATGTTGGGAGGGGGCTGGGATCGACTCAATCTTGTTGGTGTGAGCTGGTCCCAAAGGAGCCGGCTCTTGGTCAATCTCGGTTCCAGTCCCATAAGAGTCGGTCTTGGAATCGACACACAACTTGGTTTCAGCTACATGGATGCTAGCTTAGAGTCAGCCTACGACTTGGAGTCGGCTATATGGGAACCAGTCCGGAATCGGCCCAAAAAATGTAATACTTTGTTGGGCTATTCAAGGAGGTATATTGGCTTAGAGTTTATGGCCACTAAATGAGTATGCGCAAAGGGTATCTTAGAGGACTTACCTTGTATTCAGGGATTACTAATTTGCTGAAGAATGAATGAACTGCTTCGTTCTCTTCAATGTCTTTCTTATGAAGGTTCTTTCTCCACTCTCTTCTCCTTTTTATTGAACTACCCTTAGCTTGTCTATGAATGCTCGAACTCAAATGAGGATTCTTAGAATCAAGGTCCAAAGCTCCCCCAACATTCAAACTTGGGTCCTTTTATAGGCTCATCCTTCATTCTTAGGTCACCATCCCCGGATCTTCAAGGAGATCCCCTTCATTAATGTGGTAAACTTTGCATTTAACACGGTGAGCGACCACTCCTTCCTCGGTTTTGACCCATTTGGTGGAGTACTGTTTCCACATCTCTACCTCCTACATAATGATAGACCTAAGGTGACTTCTTATATAAGTCATCGCCTATCATACATCTTTTTCCTCACACATGTCTACCCGAGGCAGAAAGAGGCAACACTGTTTTGCTGTTACCAGTCTGCTTTTGACGTTTTCACCTTTTTAAGAAACACCCTTAGTATGTAATCTTCTCCCTTTTTCACAAGCATTTTTTTTATCTTTTCTATTGCCTTCTTCTCCCCTTTTTTATACTTACAACAAAACAGAAATCAAGTCCAGCCATTATCGTCACCTCTACTTAAATATGACAAGCATATGTCACAATTAATGTTAAAATAGAAAAAATTAATAATAATAATCAATAAATAATTATATCTTGATTGATACAATATTTAGATGACATATGACAATTTTTTTTTATTTACCACATCAAGGAATTTATATAATGATAAGACTATAGAAGAGCGTCTTTTAGAAAAATGAGAAATTAGAATTTAAATTCAAATTAAAGATAAATTAAAAAAATAATATTAAAGAAGAGTTTAAAAATATATTTAAAATTTATAATAATAATAATAATAATAATAATAATAATAATAATAATAATAATAATAATTATTATTATTATTATTATTATTATTATTATTATTATTATTATTATTATTATTATTATTATTATTATTATTATTATTATTATTAAAAAAGAAATTATTTACCAGTTCTACATGTATCTTCCATACAAGAAATAATTATACTCAAACTAAACAAATCAATTATAAACATAGTTGCATATACATAATTTAAATTCAATATTAGTATTTAAATTAAAACAATATTATGTTAATTGATTCACCTTTTTAGTGGTGAGAAATTATTTAAATTGTTAATTAAATAAATTAAATTTGTTTAGAGATTAATGACTTACGGTCTCTTTTCTTTGTAAGAAACAAATGATTAATATGAAAATAGGAAAATTAGTTAACTCTTTATAAATACAACTCATAATTAAATGATTTAAGTGTTGATAATATTTAATGACACAACAATAATTTAAGGGGAAAAATTTTCTATCAATCAATGTGACGTATAATAAATCAATGAATGCATTAACTTGTTTAAAATATAAATAAATGTCTTATTAATAGACTTTACAGTAAATTAATGATATAAAAAAAAACTAATAAATATGAGAACAAATATATATATGTTTCTTATCATTAAACCAAACAAATACACCTACTAATTAATGGTGCTAAGCGAAGACAGTGTTAGCATAATCATAATTTTGATAACATTCTACAAGGCATAAAAATAAGTAATTCATAATTAGCTATGCAAATGCATGTGGCCAACCATGAGAGCTTAGAAAAAGAAGAGGAAGCTTGAGGAGTTTATAAATAAAGAAATCTGGGAGAAAATTGTCTTTTCAAAAACGTATAATTAATTATTTTTATTTAAAATTAACATTAAAATTTTACATTAATAATTCACGTACTAAAAATTTACATTGTATATTAATATATGTTATAGAAATGTCACATATGCATAGTTATGATACTTGGATACAATTCTGATACAGTAATACAAAAATATATAAAATAAAATCATACAAATCCAAAATAAAAACATATTTCTAGATATTATAAAAAATAAAATAAAAATAAAAATTATTTTTATTTTTAATGATATCAATATTATCTATCTTTATAAATTATTATTATTTTTATAAATAAACATAATTAGATTTTTATAATTTTTTAAGAAACTTGAACAATTCACATATATTTATTGACTAAATATCTAAAAATATCAACATTAAATATGTATCTAACAGAGATATGTGAAATAAAAAAAAAATATCGGTACGTAATATCATATCGTAGATAAAATTCTAATTTTAATTAAAATTTACATAAAAAGGAGTTAAAAAAACGACATCTAAATGTTAAAGAAATATTTTATAGATACGTCTTAACTCTTCTGTCAGTGAATAGTAGCCCTTTTCGATAACTCCAACACTGTGCAGTACACTACACATGCAAATACTGTCACTTATTAGTGTGCACATGGCTCCACCATCTTCTTCTATATGTTGAACCAATATTACATAGTTAGTATAAGCATATTTTTAATTTCTTTTTATTTTATTTTTTTTATCATATTCCTTATTATATCTATTATTTTCTCTATTTTTTCTTATCTCTCTTTATTCTACGCCAATTTTAAAGCGAATGTTTATATATACTTTTCTTATTACAGATAGTAATATTTTTTTATATTAGTAATATGTTTTGTATAGTAAGAATTTTATAATCGTCATATCTATTCGGTTTGCGCAGTTTCTCTATTAAATATACTGTTCACTTTTTTTTTCCCTTTTTCCTTTTCATTCTTTTGTCATCTGGGTAAAGAATGAAGGGGTTTGTGTTTATTGGATCGAATATATTCATTTCTTCGTTAATATATTCTCCAACAAATTCTGTGAGGGTCTTTATGTTTTTTTTTTTAATTTTATATTAAATATT
Source organism: Mucuna pruriens (assembly GCA_025330945.1). Classification (NCBI taxonomy): domain Eukaryota; kingdom Viridiplantae; phylum Streptophyta; class Magnoliopsida; order Fabales; family Fabaceae; genus Mucuna; species Mucuna pruriens. Next base: position 810,183 of record JAENHJ010000305.1, read on the forward strand.
AAAATTAACTAATGGCTAAAATCTCATCCATTTTTTTTTTAAATTGGAGAGGATGTGCTTCCAGCTACTTCAGCTAAATAACAATGGTAATGTATCTCCATGTGAACAAAAGGAAAATGATCACGTATCAACATATTCATATTCTGAAAAGAAAAAAAAAATGGTACCAATTGAGTTCGGTTTGTTATTTTAAAAATACTGATAAAAGTTTATTATGATTTGATCAGTGATGAATGACTTGATAATTTATATATAATACTAATATTTTAGTTTATGCATTATACAGTATAAATGTTTATTTTATATAATTAAAATTTATATAATAAATAAGTATTTTTTAATATACAAATTATATTAATTAAAATTTATAATAATAAATATTATCTTTAAATGTATATAAATTAAATTTTGGATTTACAATAAATAATTTAATTTTTATATAGGATTATTTTAACTAATGGCAATTATATAAAAATATTAACATTTAATTTAAAAATAAAGATAAAATACTAAGTTGAAAATAATAAATTATTAAAAATTTAATAAAGATAAAAATAAAATAACCTGAGTTGATTAAGAAGGAAATTTTTATAATAATCTTTTTAAAAGGTATGGTTGTTTATATAACAAATTATAAATATAGTTTTTTAAATATTTTTAATGTTGCTCATTAGTTAAAAATTAAAATTTTATCCCAATAATACATAATAAAAATGCATAAAATACTACCATAAGATATCGAGATGAAAATTTAATTTTAATTAAAAAACATCAAAGACACGAATTACATCTAAATTTTACTTTTTATACAAATAAAATAAATGTATCCCGACAAATAACAATTGGACACGTGGCTTAAAGTAACCATAATCACATAGTGAAACATTGTATTGAATCAACCACCACCACCTAGGAAAACAAACACTTTATAAGGAAAACAAATTTTGCTCTGTAGAATTGTTAAAAGCATCTCAACACCTCCAAGCTGCCAAGTTAGGGACAATTTTTAGATCGACTAAATCAAGGACATGCCTAAAGAATTTCGGCCACAACTTGGCCAATCCATTTCTTATTCAAAACTCCAATTCTTATAATAACATATGCCTTTTAGCCTTTTAGCCTTTTAGCCTTTTGAACTTATTTTTTTAGAATATTCCTCTCAAATTCTTATTTACAACCAAAATATATGAAGTTTGTGATAGATTTAGAATGCAAAATCATTTAAAAATATACCAGTCCATTTAATGAATACTTAATAAATTTTGAAAAGATTTTGTGGAGTGTGTGCGAATAAAATTTCGAGTTATAGATCGACAAAATTAGTCTATAATAGTAATCTAAAAAAAACTCGTGGAAAAAAAGAGTTTGAAAAGGAAAACTAAGGCTTTTTTATTCTAAGTGAAATTTAAGATTAATAATTATCAAATATTATTCTTGAAATTTTGTCAACATTTTTAATTGTATTCGATAATTAAGTTTAAATTTATAATATTATATAAATTATCATGTCTTTTATTAGTAACCTGTTCATAATAAACTTTCATCCGTATCGGTAAATTTATATCAAACCGAACTCAATTGGTAAATTTATTTCCATTTTTTTTCTTTACAAAATTGGAATTTTTTTTGTACAGCTTCAGAATATGGATTTGTTAATTAGGAATACAATAGAAAAAAAAATACAAATAACAATGTCTTTTTCTTTTTTTAATTAGAAAACTTTAACTTTTAAGAATAAAATAAAAATTTTAAAATTTTTCTTCTTTCTAATTTTCTATCCACATGTGATATCCTTGTTTTATCTAGGGGATAAAGAGAAGTCCAACTGGTTGTGATGTAGGACCCACAATTGATTTGAGACTGAAAAAGACCAGTTGGGTGAAGAGAGGTCAATGGCTAGTGAAGTGATGCAAAAGCTAGAAATGGGAAGACAAAATAGAATAAGGCGGACACACACTGATTGTTCTCTTGGAAGAAGAAAAAATTAAGGAAGGAAAGAAGGAGGATTCAGAGTCTATGCATTGAACATAATGCTATGAAATAAATGGTGCAACATGGGAAAGAGGCCTACGAAAGGCCTCCGCTTTCAACACCAAAAGAGCGACAAGAGCCCACCTTAAGATGACCACGCCAGGAGACAGGCTATGACCCATCACCACCACATTAAATAAAAAGCATTCAAAGGAGCTTGAGGAAATGCCGCGACATTAAATGAGCTTGGGAAAAATGCCACTACATTAATGAGAAGAGATCGACTAAAGATATCCAAGATAGAGACCCGAGAAGAGAAGGAGCCTATAAAAGGGCCCAAGATGGAAGAAAGAAGAGGGGGTGACAAGAGAGAATGTGGTGAGTAAAGGGAGAAGAGTATTAGAGAAGAAGGAGAGAGAACTAGGAAGAATAGGAGAAGAGTGAGCTCAGACAAAAGAGGAGATAAGGAAGAAAGAGTCCCTACACATTAGAATTTGATATTGACGAATCTACCTATTGAAGTAGCACCATCCCTGTTGGATACCAGGTAAGTTCAGTCAAAATCCAGCATCCTCACCCATGCATAAGCATGAACTCCCATACATAAGCATGAACTCCCATATGGTGACTCGATTCGTTAAGGGAAACACCTAGGTGTCAATCTCGATTCAAATGATGTCGGGTATATTCGAGGCGAGACCTTCTTGACCTCTCAGCCATGCCAACACATAGTCGGCACCATTTGTGTGCCGAATAGGTTTTGACTCGTATTCCCCCTACTATCACAACATACTCCTACCTACAGTACTACATAAACTTTGACTTCTCTGCATAAAAGGAGGTACGTAAGAGCAAGGGAGCTTTCCTTGTCAAGTTTACCCCCATCTCCTCATCTGTAAACATCAAATACCACTCCATTACACTTTCACGTACATAAAAAAACAAACACCCAATGAGAGTTTTGCCAGTTTCATGCATGTAGTTATGGTAACTATCAAGTGATAGGCATGAGGAATAGTGCATCCCTCACATAACCGACCCTCGAACTCCATTTCTCTGGTCCAGATTCATGGATTATCCATACACCATCCATTTTGTGATTTTCTAACATTTCTTCCCTAAAACGTTGGTGGCAACTCCTATCCTCCATGGTGAAGTCGTGAGATGGTCACGACACCACCCATCCAAACCGACCAATAACAACTCAAGTCTTTTAGTTTTTCTTTTCTTCTTCCTAATCTATTAATAGCAAAAATAGATTCCTCCTGTATAAAAAAAAATTCAAAAACTCTTGCTGCTATAACCTCCCCAACCACGATTTTTTTTTCTAAATATTGAACCTAAAGAAAATGTATTATACTAGGTATAAAAAGCATAGTGATAGTAAATGAAATATAACATAAATAAAAAATAGTGGACTCCATGTTCTATAATTTTTTATAAACAACTAGGTCTTTTTTATACACTGGAAAATATATATATTTAATCAACGTAATTGTTAATTACATTACAGTTCACATTCTTTAAATCTATCCATTTAATATTTAGTAAATATTTTTAAAATAAAATATAGTTATAATAATACAGTAAGAAAATGTATTGGGTAACTAACTATCTTATTCCATTCTTGAAAAACCCGATAAAAATATCATATAATTTATTTTTTGATGAAATAATATTTTTTTTACTTAATAAGTAACTTACAAATTACAAATTAAGATTATTGAATTTGTCTCATCCATAACCATAAATTAAATGATAATATATATATATATATATATATATATATATATATTTAAATATAAATAAAAGTTAAGATAGCGTGAATGAAAAACTCAATTCCCACCTATTTATCAATATAAATTTTTTTTTCTTATTACATGGTATGAACGAATTGCACTTAATCCTCCTTGTTGACAAAATAATACACTCTCCGTCAAAAGAAAATAAGAAAAAGCGTAAACAACCAGGTGGTTGAATACAGAAACTTCAGAAATTGAAGGCAACCTTTGACGTGAATAATTAATTTTAAAATAATATATAATATTTAAATAATAAATTATATATATATATATATAATATTTTAGTATCAGGATAATTGTTTAATATGAGAATTTGATGGTAAATATAATGACATTTAAATATATTTTTTATTTCTTTTATGTTTTGATAAAATATTTTATTTTATTTATATTTATATTTTTATTATAAAAGTAGTTAAGAAAACTATTATATTTATTTTTTTATCATTTTATTGTAATGATAATTATATTCTTTTTTAAAAAATAAAATAGTCTAAATAATTTATTTTCTCTTTTTAATAATTATTTATTGTTATTTATATACTAAATAATTATATTTAAAATTAAATAACTTTGAGTTTTATAATTCATCCTATTAGTATCTAGTCTAATTCCATCTTCGATAGAATCAACATCTCCTTTGAACTGCATAAATCTCAACCATTAAAATTATTTTTATGTAAAAAAAATACTAATAAAAAAATATAATTAAAGAATAAAATCTCAACCATTAAAATTATTTTCCTCCAACCACTCTTTAGCACCCTATATGCAAATGATTCTCCTCTGCAAGTTAACTAGAGATGCAAGTCAACCCCGTTAACAAATCACGATTCGAGTATCGTGGAAGCCAAATAAGGATAGCCCTAGTGGCCTATTGATGAGTCACAAACTATACACCTATCTCGGACCTATAAAGGAACATTGCAAGCATATTTTGCACTTAAGGAATGAATATTAGCTAGGATTCATATTAGGAATCGAAAAATAGAGAAGATACAAAATTGTGCTAATGCAAGGATCTTAGCTGATTTTCCCTTTAGTGCAGGTTCAGCCAAAGCTCTCAGGTCCAGCACTGGAAGACCCAGGCCGATGCCATCTCGGTTAGGCCCAACTTTTAGTAACCCATTGAGCAGCAGCCCAATGAGGAATGACCCAGTTGCGTATCCCACGTCAAACATCCAACAGAGAGGCCACCTCAGCACCAGGTAGATGCTACATCACTCTTGGTGTAATCAACAACGCACATTACAAGGGCAAATTAGGAAATCCACTTTCGTAATTCTGTTAGGCGTCGTGGTTTGCGCATCCATGTATAAATAAGAATAGTCGTGTATATTTGAGGGGTTTTTGAATTCATTCTCAACACACTCTCATTGTATCCATTTCCTCGCTCTCGTTTTCCTTCGTTATGGTGGTGCACGGTATTGCATTGGTGTTTCTCTCGATCGAGGAAGTACAAGTCTGAGACTGAGAAGCCGAAGTCTGTCAAAGGGGACTGCTTGGGATTCCAACACACTCTGGTGGATCTGATCCTCAGCGCTCAGGCTACTGGAGGTGAACCACCACCATCAACCATGGTGTTCGTCGTGGAAGATGGATCCACATGAATTCAGACCACTGTGTTTGTTCTCTATTTTCTATTAATCAATTTCATTCTACATTTCTTATCTCTGTTCCTTTCCTCTCCTTTAATTCATGATTTAATCCGCGATTGCAATTGAATTGTGAACAAAGTTAAGCTAAGTCAATCGGAACTGGTTTAACTAATTTAGTAGGTAATCACTTAACGAACGTTGATTGAGAACCTAAAATTAGCTTTGTACTTAATCCCTGCCAACTGATGAGGTAGCGATTGCGTAATTTCTCGGTATGGCAATGGACGAACCTTTGGTGATTGTCATGAGAATTCCCAAGGTTGATATGGACAGAGAACTGGAGTGCGAAAATTGGATAGGATTTGGACTAATAGACTGAACATGAGCACGGTTATATCATAATAATAATAATAGTAAAACCAGTAGCATCAGTATACGTTCACTGCATTCGTAGTTTAGTTTACTTTCTGCTTTACTTGTATCCAATCCCCCTATTTACTGCTTTTTCAGTTCGAGACAGAGATAGTCCGTCTCTGTAGCGTCTGTCTGCACTCAGCCGAAACCAAGTTGGATAGATCTCTGCCGAGATCATCTCGGCTCAGTTTCTGTTGAGAGCGACTCGGCCAGTTCCGAGACAAGTCAGTAATCTACACCTCAGATTCTACATCATTTCGCTTCGCATCGAATCACAATTGAGCACAGTGTGTTCTTGAGAAAAATCGACCTAGGGTTGACTATACTATAGTTAGCTTTAGTTATTTGATGCCCATAAGACGACTAAAAAACGAGTTTATCACCTATAAAAGAGAGAAGCAAATGCATAGCAAAGGGTTCAGAGGTTTCGAATTGGAAAATTGGGGTCATAAACTTTGGTTTTGGGATAGAAAGGCTAAGAGTTTTGCTGAAAACTAGAAGAGGAAAACACGAGAGAGTGTAGCTTTTGGTGTCCATCGGCAAACTAGAATAGGGGAGGAGAAGAAATAGTCAAACACAGCAACGACAAAGGATACTAGTAACTTGTTGGTGAATCTTTATTGTCTGTAAATTTTATTTTCCTACCCTGATAGATGTTCATTTTCGTTGTACTCTTCCATCAATATGATGTTAGGATGATGAACTATTTGATGGACGTTTCCCTTTCCTGATTTGATGTTCCAAAATAAAATGACTTGTCAATCGTCGAACAACTGCCTAATCGCTAAATGACCCTCAATTGTCCGACCAGTTGGCCAAATGACTCCTTAGTCGTCGGTCAATCGGCCATAAGATCCCTCAATTGTTGACCGGTCAACCAAATGCCCCCTCACTCATCGACTAGTCGCCCAAATAACCCCTCACTTGTTTGTCAGTCAGCCAAATGACCCCTTAACCGTTGGTCAGTCAACAAAATAACCCCAATCGACCAATCAATCAAATGTTCCCTCGGGCGTTTGCCAATCGGCCAAATGACCCCCAATCATCAGCTAGTCAGCCAAATGACCCCTCAGTCACCTTATTGACTAAATGACCTCCAATCGACCAAGTCGACCAATTTTGTTAAGTTACATAACATACATCCTCTCTAATTTTTCAAATATCCATAGACAATTCATCCTATTTCAATCATCTTTGGAAATCAATGGATAATCCATTTCTTCCAAGTTTCTCCCAAAACTATGTAAACTTTGAATTTTCTATTGTACTAGAAGATACGTAAAAGGAGACAATTCTTATTAAGTTCAAAAATTCGAAAAAAAAAATCTCTCCTTTTCATCCAAGATTCTAGTTTTATCTATATTTGAAGAATAAAAATAATCATTTAAAAGTCATAATAATTCAATAACTCTAATTAAAGTAATCGTTTTTGGACAAATGTCATGAGGTATTAATATCTTCTCTGCACATAATTGACTCCCGGACCTTAAACCTACTTTCATAGATTAATTTTATTTCTTTTAAGATTTTTTGATGATTTCTTTAAAAATATCAAATTCATTGTAATTTTTTCTCAAAATAAATTTAATTTCTTTTTTCTATTTTTTATGATTTTTTTCATCGTGATTTTGGTTGCCACACTAAGAGATTAAAGTGTATCTCTTGCTATTACTTTTTGAGAATCCATATCCTTAATATAGAATTCTCACCATATAAAAAATATTATTACTGTTGGAAGAATTATTGTGTCAAGGAGCATCTAGAAGAGGGTGGAAGCACGTGTTTGTGTTAGTGGCAGTGACAGGTATTGCACGAGTACCGCAAGAGTAGCAAAGTGCCCAAGTATTTGGTTTTGTTTTATATTTTATCATTTTTTAAAATTTTACGAAAAAATAAATTATGAGATAAGATAAATTTGATGAATTTTATAATTATTAATTAAAAATTTTGCTAATAATAATTTACAATTGAATGATTTAATAAAATTTATAATAGCATTAAAATTTTATATTTTTAACATATGCGTGTATATTTATACTTTTGAATATTCGTATATTTTGTGAATACTTCGTTAAAAAAATATATATTGTGAATACTTGCTTGATAAATATCTGAGTGATCAGTATAGAATGATTTTAAAATATTGTTATATACATAACATGTTATACCTGTATACTTTTATTATTTTAATTTTATATATTTAAATTTTGTTACATGCTAAATATAGGTTAACCGTACTCTTAATATACAAAAAGAAAAAAGTCTTTAAAGAATTAGGATGTTGAACAATTTTCAAGAAGTTTTATTATTTATATACTTAAACTTATAGTAAACTTCATACATAATATTATATTTATTATTAAATTTATATATACAAAAATTATAATTTTAGCGTACGATTTAAATAATGAATATGCTATTGATTATTAAACATTATAAAATAAACTTTAAAGGTACGTTATTGTTTTTTGGTAAAGAAAAAAATTGAAATATTATTACTAAGTTAGATTTAAAAATGTTTTTATACTATTAAATAAAAATTATAGATTAATTTGCCATATGCAAATTATCGCATTAGGATTGCACTGGTAATTTATATTCAGAAAATCTTATAATCTGGAATTAGGGATGAAATGGGTTATAAAGGATTACTGATTATTTATGTGGTTGTGATACGGGACCGCCGTACACACACAAAAAAAAAATTATTTGAAAAAAATTCTATTACTCGTTGCATAAATTAACGTTTTGCTTGTTATAGGTAGATATATACCACTTATTCACATTTTCATATAAATAAAAAAATTAATTATAATGTATTGATAATATAAATATTTTTTTTTTAAAATTCTGTAACCTCTCTTGAGATCTGCGAGAATGATACTCACTTTTCTTCTATTTTATTACGTCTCTTATTTTTATTTTTTATCTTTAATATACTATTCTCTTTTTTTATAATATTTATGATTTTCAAACAAAAATTAATTACTGTTTTTTAAAGGAAACATTTTGTACGTGTATTTTATAAAACAAAATATCCTCTTTCCATATCCTCGGTTATCTTACACGTGAAAACTCACACTTCTGTTTTTTTTTTTTTTTTTTTTTTTTTTTTTTTTTTTTTTTTACTATTTGACGTTTTTTGTGCTGCTGAAAAATGACGGGGCCAATAATGCAATATTTCAACTCTTGGCTGCATAGTATCCTTATGACATAGTGCTAATATAAAATCATAGAATTTATACGATAACTAGTTGATTGATGTTTTAAATAACAAGATATTAAATTGTCAACAAAAAGTAATAATAATTGTTGAAAAAAACAAATAACAAAACACAAGAAATTTACACCAATAAAAAATTACTTTAGTGGAGTCACGGAAAAAAAGAGAACAAAAAGAATGAAAAACAGTCATTCACGTATCATTTTTTTACAACTTAACAAAAGTTAAACACGAGTTAACATTAGGGGGGAGGTCTTTTGAGTTTCAAATTTTGATTAGAGTAAAAGTGAACTCAGTCATTTAAATAAAATTTTGAATTCAAACTTTATAGATAAAAAAATATAATTAAAAAGAGATATCTCAATAATATAACTAACTAGATTTTTTTATAAAAAAATAATTATAAATAAAATTAATAGATATTTCATCCTTATAACATGGTAACTTAAAAAATAAATATTAACTTTATAATAATTATTTTAAAAATTATACTCAAAATAATTTTTAATTAGTTAAAAATTTTAATACTAACCATACATGAAAATTAAATTCTAAAAATATAAATATGAAAATATTAAAATAAAACTATTTTAAATTAGTAATAAAATCATATAAATACAAATATAAGACGACGTGCATGTAAGAAAATGCAAACATATATTTGCATATGTGCGCATGTGAAATTCAAAAAGGTGATCATACTTGTCCACCTAAGTTGACATTTGATTTTCTCCTCCCTTCTTCGTAATAATAATAAAAGATAAAAAAAAAAAAATAAAATTGGAAGACGTATTAAAGAAGCTTTATTTCCTTTTTCGTAGAATTTTGAGCGGGTAATGACAGTTGATAGTTGTTGGGTCTCCCTATTTTTTAGAAAGAATGTTTTGTTCTTACACGTAGTATAAGAGTAAAGCTGTAAAAGTACTTTTTATTGTGACAGCCAAAGGAAATGACTCGTAAGATTACGATTGTATTTAATAAAAACTCTTTGGGATGAGCCGCCTTATTAATGAAAGGATCTTCGTTGAGGATTTAGGGGAGAGGAGAATTAGTTTATAAAAGGAAGAATAATTTGGAGGGAGGAGATAGAGAATCTATATGAGAGACCATCATAGTAAAGATAGTTTTGCTTGCAACAACGATACACCAAAAGTTAGGTAAATTCTAAAATCTTTCTCCAGTCTGAGTCGCTACTACCTTAATCGTTTAGTCTAACTGATCCTTGACCAACACCTCTCCCCGACTAGTCGATATTAAATCAGCACCACCTTTAACCAACATCTTTTTAAACCAACCAACATCTAGTTGGCACTCTCCTCTCGGCCAGTTGACACTTAATTGGTGCCCTCTTCGTCACCTAGGTTACCAAGTCATCACCTACCCTATCTAGTGTCAAAACTATGTAAACTTTGAATTCTCCCTTACGTTAGAATAAGAGGTAACTCTTATCAAGTTTAATAATAAAAAAATTATTATCTCTTTCTCAAGACTCTCTAGGTGCCAATGGAGAGCCCATCTCTTTCGACCCTCTAGACATCAATGGACAGTCCATTCCAGTTTCTAATTAGTTTTCAAGCCTTTGCTAGAACTATGTAAATTTTAAATTTTTCATTACATTAGGAGATATGTATGAGTAAGAGGTAACTCTTGTCAAGCTCAAAAAACCAAAAAAATATATCGTTCCCTCCCTTATAATAATTTATGTTTGTGCTTGAAAGGTAAAAAATAGTGAGTTTTAGAAATTATAATAATTTCATGTGTCCAATTAAGATAACCGTCTTAAGACGGACGTTGTAAGGTGCTAACACCTTCTCTACCCATAAATGGACTTTTGAGCCTAAAATACCAACCTTATCTAATCCCATATTTTCGACATTTTTCTTAAAGACGTCGGGAACGATACCTGACTTCGTATTCTTTTCTCAAAAAGAACTTGAACCTCAAAATAAATTTTCATCGACTTCTTCGTAGCCACGATTGCGACAATCCATACATTATAAATATTTGGCTTAGATATGTTTTTAGTCCTATAAAATAAGTGGTTTTTTTTTTTTATTTTAGTCCTTATAAATTTTTTTTATCAATTTTTATCCCTCTAAAATTTAAATTTTTATTTTTGGTCTTTATTATTACGTGACACTTGTTAGTTACATATACCTTCAAAGGAAGTTCAAGTAACTATTATAGGTTATACACACTAGTGTATGTGGTATCTTGTTAGCATATGACATCTACAAAAAAAAAATTCAAATCCTTAAAATAAATGTTATTTATCTATCTTAAAATGAAAATTAAGGACTAAAAATAAACATTTCAAATTTTAGAGGGATGAAAATTAAATAAAAATATTTTATAGGGACCAAAATCAATATTTTTTTATTTTATAGAGATCAAAATGAGTTATTAAAAATTTTCGAAAAACGAAAATCAATCAAAAAATTTTACAGAAACTAAAATAAAAATATTTTATAAGGATTAAAAATATATTTAAGTCTAAATATTTTATTAATATTTTTATTTTTTTCTATTTCTTTTCATGTTACATTACCGATCATATTAATTATTTAATTCTCTTCTCTTTCCGTTCTCTTGAAACGTAGATACTAAGAGGTGTTGAAGAATCATCTTTCATTCTAAAATAAGACCACAACGACCGCACATCTTATGGATTAGTATAAGAGAAAATTATACTATGAAATGTTATGTTTTTGTATATGTTGAAGTTAAAAAATTAATATTAATAAAATTAATTTAAAATTACTAAACATGATAATAAGATATATTTAAACTAATCTTAATAATAAATTTTACATTAAAATGTATAATACGATAAGAAAAATAAATTATTAATGTTAGTCCAGAAGACATTAAGTGTTTTGGGGATTACTTTATAATTAAAAGATAAAAATTAATAAGTATTTTAGGATACAAAAGCATATAATGAAAGTTGTTCAATAATACTATACGAGTTGTTTAATAATAAATTAATATTTTAATTTTAATATACTATATTTGATTTTAGGTTAAACAACAAATTAATATTTTAATTTTAATATACTATATTTGATTTTAGGTTGTTTAAAATGAGAAGTAATTACTCGTATAAACAATATTTTTATGAATTGTTTAACATTAAATGTGTATATATAAAAAAAATAGAGTATATCATGTCTAGCCGGGGAGTTAAGCAAGTTGTTGAAGGAATTTTTATTAGAGAAAAATTGATTTAATTGTTTAAAACTGAAATGATATATATTAATTCAATTAAAGAAATATTGATTGTTTATACGTAGTTAAACCAATTTTTATTGAAGTTGCTCTAATTAAAAAAATTAAAATATTTTTTATTAAAAATTGTCATCAATATATTATCATTTTTAATATTAATTTTTAAAATGTCTTTATATTAATTCCTTAATTAATGTCGTTAAAATATTATTTAACAAAATTTAATTAAAATTTTATAACAATTACCCATATAATAAATATTAATATTAAAGTATGATAGTAATTACCAAAATAAAACTTAATTACTAATATTATGTTATTCTAAATACAACTACACTTATATTTTTTTATACAAAATCTCAATTTCAAATCTTCTAGATAAAAAAAAAGTTTTAAAAACAAAATTTTCACTTAAGATAGTTAAACAAGTTCTTAGATAGATATTAAATATAAAAAAAATTAAATATTTTTTATTTATAACATAATAACTAAAATAAAATTAATTTTATTTTGAAAAAGTAGTTAATCCAAAATTTGTCTTAAAAAATGAGACTCCAACTTCCACTAGTCCCTCCCCTCCCGGTGAGTAACAGTGCTTGGTAATGTAATCATAGCTGGAATGCATGGTTGAGGAGTCTATTCCAGAAAAGCTTCCACAACATGTCCTCAATCAATATTACCTTCTAGAATGTCTGATTATGATTACGCCAATGTGGTCCATAACAAAGCAATGGCAGTCACACTCAGAGGACATTATTTAAGCTGTCACACTCAGGGAAATATTCAATAGATAACAAATAGTGATTTGTTGGTGAACTAGTGGTAAGGCAAATGATTAAGAATTTAAATTTTGGTATTGAATTCGAGATGAATGATGATAAAGAAGAAAATACTTACCGATAAATTTATGATTTAAACAAATATTAATAATTATTTTAATATTAAAAACTTTACACAATTTAGTATTGAAAACTTTACACACTTGTCTAGGGATAATCATAAGACAAATAGACGAAAAATTCAGTGCCATTATTTTTAAAGAACTTAGAATTGGATTTTCTTCTCACACTATTATAAATACAAAAATTATTAAAAATATAAAATTTAATTGTCAAACTGTTCCTATTAAAAATATGATTGATCATGAATTCTAATAATAATATATAATTTTATAAAATTATATAATTTCTTTTATCTAAATAAAACAAATTTTCTAAGAAAATTTGGCTGAACCTCTTCTATTTGATATAGATAAGAGAAGAAGAAATCAAAACCAAATCATGATGATAAGGATGAACTCTTGTTGTTGTGTTATTGGGCCAAAGATTTTACCATAAATATATATATAATAAGCATCTTTTGTATCCTTTTTGTTTTATTCAGTTTGGGGACAGCATGTTGAGGTTACCTATATTTATATTGATTCCGGTGCAACTTTTACCATGCGTCAATTTAGACCATCACTATTATTTATATATGCCTTAACCTTTGTGTTCATCAAATTTTACATTATTTTTGTTTCTCTATTTCAAATTTTAAATTACTTTTTAATTTCTATATTTTTTAAATAGTTAATTTTAGTATCTCAATTTATATAATTAATAAAATATAAATTATTATTTATTATGTATATAATAATAATTAAAAAGTTAAAATAAAATCTTTAGAATTAATAATATTATTTCATTTAAATATTTTTTTCTAAGTAGTTAATGTGCTTGGTGCATGCTTCCTATGCCACTATTTTCGATATCTTGTTTGTGTCCTCCGTATTGAACGAAATAACACCTATAATAATAATAATAACAATAATTATATATTTTTATGGCTTCACTGAATTTTCTAATAGGACTTTTTAATCTAAAAGTTTTTAAAAGAGATTATATATATATATATTAAAAAAATTAAGTAGCGTATACCAGAAAAGAATAAATTATATTCACATTTCTTGAAATTTAACAAAACTGCATGCATTTATTTTAAAAATAAATAAAATTACCCTTCAAAAACTTCTCACAATTTATACAACTACGTACAAACACAGTGTATATCCCTCTTATTAACATATAATTCCCTTAAATGCTTATGCTATTATATATGAATTAAGAGAGATTAATGCTAAAGGAAAATTAAGAAGAGTATAGATCTTAATTTCATTAAAGACGTGACTGTAAGGTGATATATTTTAAAAATAAATAATATATAAAAATCTATTCAAGTGTATCGTCTATTAAATGAAACCCTGTGATTCATTTAAGTTTTCAAATAGGACTTATAATTTAACAAATAGTTAATAAAATTTTATTAGTCATTTAAAAGAAGAATAGGACTCAATGTATTTATTAGTATCCGCAAATATGACGAATTTATCTAGTAGTCTTTCAACTTTTTTTTTTTAATTTGGTTTCTTATAAATTTTAAAAATTATTATTATTATTATTTATTAATTAATAACATGATATTCATGCATTTAGATATATTGCATTACATGTGTATTTTAAAGTGGTTGTGAATATGAAATGTGTAAATATATATAACATCATTGTTAAATAATAATAGAAAATATTTAAAAACATTACATTTATAAAAATTAAAACCAACAAAAACATTTTTAAATGATAAAGTATATATAATATTTATAAAGTAACTTAATTTTTTTTCTTTTTAATAATAAGAATGATAATAATAATAATAATAAATACGATGAAATAATAATAATAATAATAATAATAATAATAATAATAATAATAATAATAATAATAATAATAATAATAATAAAATGATTTTTCCGGCTGAATAAAAAGTCACCAGTCTTTTGCTTTTACACGCCATTATAGTTTTTAAATATAAATTTTAAAACAAAATACATTTAAAAAAGTAGAGTTGAAAATGGATAATTACGTTAAATATTTAAAAAATATTATCCATACCATTATTTTTTTATTCCTTAAACCAATGAAGAACTAAAACAGAAGCCTGATTGATGTGCATGAAAATGTATGGATAGTTTAAACAGCGGATTTATGTTCCCTTTTCCTTTGCGCACGATAACGGAGGATTTAGTTCTTTTGAAAATAATTAAATTTAGTTTTAGAATTACTTTGTCCTTTTTAATTTATGATATTTGGATTTTATATATATATGAATAGAAAATATATTAAAATACCATAAACTATTTTGTGTATGTTGCAACCGAGCAAACGAATATTAGAAGTTTAGAATCTAAATTTCTTTCGGATAAAGAACGTAAAGACTAGAGTCACCACTAGTATTTTTAAGATAATTTAAGATAATATCATAAAATCTAAGGTTGGATAAGGCTAATTCTAGGAATTAGAGTTTAAGTTCGAGAGTTGATTACGTTTATGACTTTCACTTTTTATGGAATAGTGGATATTTTTAAGGAAAAGATGAGGGATGTTTTTGGGTTTGGTGAACTTGACAAGAGTCGTCTCTTACTCCTACGTATCTTCTATAACAATTGGAAAAATCAAAGTTTACATAGTTCTGACTCAGGCTTAAAGGGTTATATAAAGGAAAAAGCTGAGACCAACTCGACTAAATGAGGATGTCGACTAGGTGTCAACAGAGCTAATGTACCGACTAGGAGTTGGTGAATAAGGATAAACAAAGGGTGAGGAGCTGGTTTTTAGATTCGACCAATGAATGCCAGCTTTTGGTCGATCCCGACTTCCGAGTATGGCTTAAGGCTTGATTGATTCGGGATCAGCCCATAGACTAGGTACAAGTCCCTAAACTACTTGACTTGAATAAAGTATTTACCTAAGGGCTGAACACTACTAAATAGATATGTATAGTTGAAAGTTCTAAGAGATTTCACTTGGTATCCAAGTGTTTACCTCTTATTGTATTTTGGAGAATGGACAAATCTTACTTTCTTTCTCTTCTGAGCGCTTCCTTTTTCTCATAAAGCTTTTCTTCTCTAACCTCCTTTTCTCTTTGAATTTCGTTCTTAACACTATTGTCTTTCCAATTCTTTTCAGGGTGTTCTGTAATCAAAATCTCGACCTCTTTCCCTTTGAACTGAGGATCTTTTATAGACTAGCTCCCACCTCTATGATCTTCCCAAGAAATCTTCTACTATTAATATGGTGGCTCTCTCCTAAATCTAATTAATGTCATGGTACCTTTCGATGGGTCCTTCTCCATTAATGTGACGACTTTACCTTAAATATGGTGGTGATCGTTCCTCCCCTTTCTCTAACCGTCACGGTAGGACGCGTCTCATGCTCCCTACTTTCCTGTTGGATAATAGATATGAGGTGACCTTACCTAAAATACACGACTCCCCGTCTTGATGGCACCTATCTGAAACACATTAAGGAACATTAAGGAGTGCGAGGTTGCCAAACTTATTTTTCCAAACTGGTTTTCTGATGAATTTTTATCCTTTTCTCCTTTTAAGAAAAATAGTGGCAGGACTGAAAAGGATATCTACTGTCTACTATAATGGTATAATAACAAATTGATTTATGTCCCTTACTTGTATATTAAAATATTTTCTATCTTGTTCCTCCCATTAAAAATCACTCTTCGCCCCTCCTTTAAAATTTAAATCAAACAGACTACGATGCATTCCATATTCCATGAAATGGTTCAGAGGAGAACTGTGATTTCCTTTCCGACAAACTTTAATCCGCATGGGAGAGTTAAGACACCTGTTTAATTATTTAATTATGATATAACTGATATTAATATTATAATAATATATTAAATAAACATAATATCATAGTTTAAAATTTAAAATTAAAAAATACATATATTTTAATTGATTTATACTGCCTTTGAATTAATTTCACCATTTTTTAATCAATTTTTAAATAATCTAATTTTTAAAAATTAACGTATGGGACCAATTGCCCATCAAACCAGTCGAATTAACCAATCTAGTCCAATTTTGAAAACTATAATTATTAACTTGCATGACATCATTGTTACCTACTAGGAATCCCAGCTGGCATGCCCCAAATTTAGACTGCACAATTATATTTTTAGGCCTAAACAAATTTTGAGACAAGATTTTTTCAAAATTTATTTAATTATAGTTAATAACATTAATTTTTAAATAAGAGAAAATAAAAAAAAATAAATTGAAAGTTTTAAAAGAAATAAAAAGTAGCTTTTCATCTAATTAATAAGGTTCGAACCTCTTTCACAAAACAAAAAACACACCTTAATAATTATTACATTAGAGCAATTAATAATAAAATCTGTATATTACTATTATTTTTATATTTTGTGGGTGGTCTATAGCTCAGTCATGCACAAATCCTTCTACCAACTCACAAATCCAAAAAAAAAAATAAAATGTAGTACCATCTTCATCACTATTGTTTAGGATCCAAATATCAGGGGTCATACGTAAAGTATTGGTGCACAATGGCTCTTACAAATAATCCAGATGAAATAGTTTATAATTTTTAGAGCTCATATAGCCTCCAGATCTAGTTCCATCGATTCTTAAAATATTTAAAAAATCAATAACTAAAAAACTAAAAACTACCCCATGACCATCAAATATCAAACAACAAACAAAACAAATCCATAGCCATGAAATGAACACGAATACAATAAATTCTCACCCTTGAAATAAAACAGAAATCTGGGCTTTGGGTATGTGACCCACTAAGTACAATACGGTAATGTAGACCCATATAACATAAAATGCATATGGGGAGTTTGCAGAAGGGAAATTTTCATTGTAGGAATAGTTAATAAATAAAATAAACAAATCTTAATATTACATGGAGTGTTGACTGTAGAGGTAAATTGCTATTATTGAACAATTTTAAGAAGTGATAGAAACCAATCAAAGTGGCATTTAGTGTTTATAAAAAGAGAGAGAAATGTCATTAGTACTTAAGTTCAACACCCAACTATAAAACAGTATAAATTTCATATTCGTATATACTCAATAGAATTTTCGTAGTGGTCAACCTCAACTTGTTCAAAGTTGTACATACTCTAATACAGTACATTGTTATAGATACGAATTGCCATGTGAAACCGTTGACCTAGTAAAGTACAAAGAAAACAAGAAAAGTACTGGTTTGACTAAGATGATTGCATCCACAACCCAACCAAGTCATTCAACTCAACCCGTGAAGATCCACCATCGTTGAGTGCAGCCACAGCATCATTTCTCGCACCCAAAACTCTCTCTCTAACCTCTTTCCCTCTTCCTCTGTCCGAGTCCATAAGCTCCCTAACTCGCTCCTCCAACTCACTAGCCATAACAAACCCATCCTCGTTCTCTTTCAACGCCAAAGCCACCTTCATCTCCTCAACCATAACCACCCTATTCAACCTTTGCTCCGCGTACAAAGGCCACGCCACCATAGGCACACCCCAAGAAACCGCTTCCAACACCGAGTTCCACCCGCAGTGAGTCACGAACCCACCCACCGAGTCATGACTCAGCACCTCAACCTGCGGTGCCCAGTTCTTCACCACCATTCCCCTTTCTTTAGTCCTTTCCATAAACCCTTTTGGCAACAACTCCTCCAAACTCAACTCACTTCTCTCATGTGGGTCCCTCACAACCCACAAAAACCTTTCTCCACTCCTCTCCAACCCTACAGCTATCTCCCTTATCTGATTCCTCGAGAACCTTCCGTAGCTTCCGAAGCTTAAAAACACAACACTTCGATTCGGTTGCGAGTCGAGCCAACTCATGCAACTACCACTATCGTCATTGTCGTGTTTATCACCCTTGGAAACGAGTGGACCCATGCAAAAAACACGTGGTTTATGTGTTTCTGGCGTTGAAGAATGAAGCTTGCGTGTATCTGACACGCAAGTTTCATTCTTCAACGCCAAGAAAGCTTTATTCTCAAGCTTCTCGAACGTGTTAACGATTATTCCATCGGTTTTTCTCATTTTGATTGACATGTTGACGAAGGATTCGAAGCTGCGGCTGCGGAGGGGGTCCGGCATGTCCTCCGGGGCCAGCGGCGGCAAGCCGGGGATGCGGCGAAGCGTGTCGTTGTAATTTGAGTAACCTTTCTGAGTGTTGTGGTGGATGGTTGGCGTGTAAAGGAATAGAGCCACACAACTTGCGGCATTGGGGAAGTAATAGTAAGTGGGGATGTTTAGGGTTTGGGTGACGTCAGCAGCGGAGTGGTTGAAGAAGTCTAAGATGAAGGCTTTGGGTTTGGAAGATTTCGAGATGAGGGTTTGGAGGACGTGGAGTAAGTGTTGTGAGGGTGAGACGTGGTGGAAGGTGATCGAAGGCGCGGTGGCGGCGACGGCGGTGATGTATCGGAGGGTGGAAGAGTTGGGTGGCGAAGGGAGGAGGATCTTGACGGAGAGGGTTGTGTTGTGGTGAGTGGATATGAACTTGCCAAGTTCTACCATGGGGACTAGGTGTCCCCTACCCATGGCAGGGTATAGAACTATGGTGGCCTTCATTTTTGTGATTTTGGAGAATAAAACGGTGCGTAGAGGGTTTGGTTTTCTAATTGTGTCGTAGGGGTTTGATGGTTTTTTCTGAGGATTTAAATGTTGTGGGAAGTTGGAGAAAATTTTGGTTACGATTATTGTAATGCTTTGGAGTAGGGAAAGGGATAATTGGACATGTCAACTAATATGGTCATTGGTCAACCCTAAAGTGGATGGTGGTAAAAGAATGAAGAAGCGTAGAAGTGAATAAAAAATATGGTTAGGAAGACTTGTTTGTCCTGAAAGAAAAGGTTGAACAAGTCGTGGGAACAATTATGTCTAAAGTATGTAAAAATAATATGTCAAAGATTTGAGGTGTTTTCCTTCTTTTATGCCCTTCTAGAATATATAGTTAAGTGCTCCAGATCCACTTAATTATAACACTTTTTTTTTTATGACAAATGAATCTATTCCTCCTTTTACATAAAAAAAAATAAAATATTATTTATTATAAAATAAATTAAGTTATTTAAAAAATATTTTTATTTTTTAATCTAACGGTAAAAATTTTGTTAGAACAATTAGATTAAAAAATAAAAATAATTCTTTTATAGTTATTTTTAGAATAAGTAATTTGATTTTTTAATTAAAATTTAGATTCATTCAACAAGATTATTAAATATGTTTAATATAATACAAAATATAATTTTATTTAGTTCTTTTAATTGTGAAGTTTTTATTAAAATTTTATAATTAAGTAATTTAATATTTTATTTTAAAAAATAATATGAATAATTTATTTAATCCATTTTTATAATTTAAGATGAGATAAGATTTAAGTTTAATTTTTACAAAAAAAAATTTAGTAGTTAAAAGTATATTTTGTAAATAATTATATATTTAGAAAATATAATATTTATAAATAATGCATATATTTAAAAAGTCATTTTATGTATAATTTAATATTTCTATTGAAATGTTACCTTTTTTTAACGTTTACCTGGATACTTTCAGTTCTAAAAATAATTTAAAACAATGAATATTAAAATATTTTAAATTTCACTGATTTAAACACTATATAAGATAAAGGTAAGAAACACATATTCTAACATTTTTTAATACATTTTTTTATTATTGGTTAAATTTATTTTTAAATCATAAATTTTTATAGATTTCACGTGTGTTAAAAGGTGTGTGTTAGAAAATATGAATATTTTTTTTATAAAGGTAATATAAAAATATTTATCAACCTATATGAAATTAAAATATGATACAAGATTAACTAAAGAATAATATAGTGCGTCTTTGGATTAATTTATTCAAATGTTAAGTGAAATATAAAAGAAAGTATTATTTACACTTAGCTAAATACGACAGTCACATGTCCTTTCTTTGTTTTCTTGTCTTCTATATATATACAAAAAATATTTCAACCAGTCACGTCCGGCAAGATCATGTGGATATACGGAGTCTTTTGATTTGAGATTTTTGTATTCATCTTAAATCACGTGCTTGCCATTATTTATATTGTATGGAGCACTGGGTTGGGCAAAGCAATTTTGTGTTTATGTAAATAAATACGTGAACTTACATGTAATGTGAGGGCTAAATACGACAGTCAAATGCGCTTTCATTGTTTTTCTCTGAAGGATGTGTTGTGCTCGCAATCTCGTGGCGGAGGATTTAGAGTCGTCATTGATGTTTTTATTTTGGAACATTAAAAAATTATGAGAGTTGAGTGGATTTGATAGGCTTGGTTTTGGACCAGAGAAGTGATGTTTGGAGGTCAATTACACACGAGATGTCCAGCATTCGTTGTACCCATCACTCGATGGTTACCCTACTTTAAAACATAGCTACAATGATACTTGTTTATGTGATGCACTTGGACAAAAATGACCTTGATGGGTTCGGGGCAAGAGTAGTGTGTATAGACTTGATGAAGGAATTACTCTCGTATGCCTACGTATCTTTTTTACAAGAAATCAAAGTTCATGTAGTTTTGTAAAATGATAGCTGGGTGATTAATCCAGCACGCGCTCGGATCTTATAAGGCCAAATGGGATTCGACCTCGACAGGGTGGGACTGATGAGGTCTCGAATTGGACATAATGAAGAGTTGGCTTAGGTGGGGAATGGTTATTATAGATTTATTTGAACTCAAGGCAAAGAGGATTGACATTAGGGGGAGTCAGGCCTCTTTGTGTTTGCTTAAGGCTCTTTATTCGAATAGTCTGGAGACTCGATGACTTCGAGGTTTGTGCGAGTCTAATGGGATGCAAATGGAGGTGTGGTGTTTAGGAGCAATTGAGAGTTAGTCGGGAGTACTTACTTGGTATCCAGTCAAGCTACTAAGTGTTTCTTGTTTATAGACTCTGAGTACCTGTGCACCAAATACTCGCTCTCCTGAATTGCAGATAGTCTCCTCCTCTCTCCTTTTTCTTGATGATTCCTCTCGTTCCATATTGCACCCTTTTATAGGCACTTCCTTCCTCCTCTCTTTGTTGATAATATCTTTGGGCAATCTTTGCTCATAAATGCAGTGGCGATTTCTCTATATTCATTTAATACAGTGACACCCTTTCTTCCTCCTTCGGAGCACTTTGCATTAATTGTGGTGGTGATCGATCAGAGTCTAGTGCTATGCGTGGTCATCTAAGGGTGAATCCTACCATTCTTTTGGCAGGGTAGTTGTCTTGTCGAGCATGCCTCCCCATGTTTTCACTCTTTGCTTCATGGCGTCTTGTTCCACGTAGGAGTCCTGCTCTTGCCTCTTTAATGCTTCCTTATTCTTTTTATTTTTTCAGGAACACATTCGTCTTGTCACTCTGCCAAGTTCTGTTTTGTCCCCCGTTTACAGTTTTTCCTGTGTTTGACTTTATTCCTTGGTATAGCTGTGGTCCTACTGGCTTTCCACGTCACCCTTCAGGTTATCGACAGGTCCTGCAGTTACGTTTGGGTCCTGTTTGAATTGTTTTTTTTTAATCCCGAGTCAACCCAAAAACGACTCCGCTCATTTCCCAAGCTTAAGGAGCTTTAATATTGGGCTGGACTCGTATAGTTAAAAATCTTGGACTAACTTGCTCCTTTCATGGACTTGACGGACCAAAAATGGGTGAGCTATATATACAAAATTCTATATCTTCTTTTTCAGTCACATTCGATAAGAACACGTGTGTTTCATACTTTGTTTCTAACAATTTCGCCAAATAATAAAGTGCATCCAACAATCTAATAAGAAAGCAATCATGGAGTAAAATAATAAAAGATTCTTCAAAAATAAAATTAGGTGAATATTAATTAGATAATAATAAAAAAAACTAAATTCTTTATATAGAATTACAATTAACTAATTAACGGTAAAGTATAAATCATTATCACCTATGCATTTCCTTCGGTAAAATTAATAAAAAAAAATATCATCATGCACACAAGAACTTTATAAATTTCTAATCCCAAGTCTTTAAGATTAAACGTAGTCCATTTGTATAATCAAGTATATATTCAAACTAAAATCAATTATTCTATATAAATTAACTTATCCAGTATTTAATAAGTCAACCTCAAACAACTAACAAATAATTCAATTTGCTTGCATCCTCACCATTATGAGTGAAAATAAAAAGAACGCATAGGAATAATAAGCATTTCATTTCGTTTAGAGATCTATTATCAATAAATATTAAAGTAATCCGTTACTGCAGCAAAATGATAATGAAAAAATTTTGTATTCATGCACATAAGAAATTTATTATTATTTTATAGCCAAGCCTTTAAGATTAAGCTCAATTCATTTATGCAATCAAGTATAAATTCAAATTTGACTAATTTGTCTAAAGAAATTAACTTCGTGCAATATTTAATTAATAAACCGACCTCAAACAACACAAATAATTCAATATTTTTATATCGCGCTTCACCATATACGAGAGTGAAAATAGAAGGCACGCCAAGAGACCATAAGCATTTCGTCGTTTAGAAACATTATCAATAGGCAACAAAGTAATCTCTATAGCAAATTGATAATGAAAAATTTTGTCATCATACACACAAGATATTTATAATTTTTTAACACCAAACCTCCAAGATTAAGTCTTAAATTTGGGTTAAAATTTAATTCAATGCCATAAAAGTTGTTCAAGTTTTTATAAGTTCTATTTATATCTCCCATTGATGTAAGACTAAATAAATACACACCCTCAAGTTACAAGACAAAGACAACTGCAATTTAGGCAGGCTAAGAGTGGCTACAATTAAGGTGATATTTCAACGCACCCTCGATGTTGCAATTAAGACAAACCCACAACTGCAATTTTGGTGGTCATAATTAATTTATCTAAATAAACTAACTTGATTTAGTATTTGAAATAACAAATAATTCAATATTTTTACATCCCTGTTTCACCATATACCATGGTGAAAATAAAAGGCACGCCGCCAAGGAATAACAAGCATTTCATTTCATTAGGGAGGGATCTTATTATCAATAGACAACAAAGTAACTAGTTTCTATAGCAAAATGATAATGATAATAGAGGAATCCTTACAAATTTGGACAACCTACATAAATGAACCTACCTACTTTTCCAACTTTATGGAGTCATTGAAGACTTGATTGATAAAAAATATTGAATGTAGAAAAGAATGCACGGCCAAGCGGTGAGGAGAGTTCCTCTTTTCATCCCAATCTCAGCCTCAGTATAAAGAATTGTAGGTACAGCAGGTTGCTATGATGGAGGATATGCAAATGATGAGTGAAGGAAGGAGGGTCACATTAAGGAGCATACTTTGACGAAAATACCCACCTAGGGTAATAGTTGCATCAGCAACCACCCTAGCAAGTGTCCCAGCCTCCGTAGACAAAAGTCCTCCATTATAAGTTCCACGAGAAAGCCTTGATGACATTACTCGCGAAAGCAGTGACAAGTTGACACCTGGGATGGATGATAGATTGTGAAAAGTTATACAAATCAATTGCACTTAGTACAGGAAAATCAAAAATAAAAACAAATTACATTAGCAACTATCAAAAACCCTTTTGGTATTTGTATCAGCAAGGAAACTATAACATCGTGTCCTTATCCCATTTGCATTAATAGTGTAGGTCCAATGACTAAATGACCATCTAATAATGGGTTTATGCAGTTATAGCTAAACCATTATGTATTCTCATGGAGCTTGACATATTATGGACAGATAGAGATGCGATACAAATAAGCCTTACAAAGCCTAACTTAGTTCATGCTCCTCGATTAAATGCCTTGTCTTTAAATTTTTAAAACAACAGACATTTTAACATAATGCTCCTCGATTAAATGCCTTGACATATTATAGGCTTTTATTACTAAAATTTCATGGTTTCACATAATGGGGGACAAAATCCCACAAAAATAAATAAATAATGGAGGACAAAACATCAGCCTAACTTCATAATTGTCATATTCTTAACCAATGACATTTTAACACGTTGCTTCCTTTGCACCTTTACAATGCAATCCTGTCCATAATCATAAATATAAAGCAAAATAAGATCTTACCTTCAAGTACTTCTGCAGAAACAAATAAAAGGAGACCCGAACAGATGTATTGCGGCTCAGAATACGGAATGATCATTTGAAAACTCAGTAGAACGCCTATGAGAACCATAATTTCTGATGCCAACAGAATTTGCCTAAAACAGAGTACAAATAAGTAATTTCTTAGATGCAGATGGAAAATATTTCAATAACTATAAGGATCTAAATGGTTCTTGTAAAAGACTAAGATCTAAACCTCTATAGGATTTTTTTTCCATCTCATTTTATTAAATATCAACATGCATTATATATCACATCCTATATCTTTCTGAAAATCCAGCCAAAGCATCAATCTGATTATAAATGACAATCAAATGAAGTATGGGTTTTATTAGGCATTACCTGTCCTGGAACATGTTGCTTATATAGCTTCCAACAACAATGTTTACAGGAAGAACTGTCAAGCCAAGGCAAGCAAGAAAAACTGCAACTGTGCTTGTTGACCAGTTGAAGTAGTATGTAGTAATGACACTAGATTCTGATAACAAAATCTCCATTGCATATTTGAGCATGAAATATATCAATAATTGAACCTGGAGATGTTCATAAATTTGGTCAGGCTAATCGTTTAACTTCCCAAAAGTTTATCTAACCATCATCTCCCATTGGAAGATGGTGAATTATAATACTAGAAAAACATCACAAGAGATTTTAAATCATCCAAAATGGTTCTTAATAAACTTGGACAAAAAAGACATTTATCATCTTAAAAAATATTTGATTTTCAAATCATCTAATATGATATGAGATGAGAAAGTGTCCATTCTACAAAATTAGCTCCACTTTTATGGGGTAATTCAAACATGCTAAAGTCATAGGAATCTACTAATTATAGTATTATAGACTCAAGTATGTAATTATTTTCAAGATGTTACTTATAGTTCAATGAAGCAAAAAACCATGATGCATTCCAACCAGTTAACATATGGAAATCATGTAAATATAAAAAAAAAAACAAAAACAGTAATCAACTTTATTGGATGTATCTCTATTGTATGTTGAAGAAACTAGTAATCACCTCACAATCATCTCATACCCAAGTCTCGACAATTTGTTTTGCTCACATTTGATCTTATATGGAAACTGCAGGGTGCCTGTTAGCTATTTAAGCCCCTTGACCCTATTCAAAGATTAACTACTTTGAAAGCAAATTTATTAAATTGTGGTAATCTTCATCAAATGTGGAGCTTAAAAGTCAAGATCTAGGGAGTCATCTTTACATCTTGTCTTTTTGTTTGTGCAAACTAGATTAACTAAAGTAATGAACTATTTTTTTTTTTTTTTTACTTTTTTATGCTACTTTATAATAATTCATATAAAGGCTACAGACTTAGTGTAAAAACACATTTATGAAGCTATCATAACACTTTATAAATTATAATATAGAATACCATTGATTTAACATGTGTTTGGGTAAAGCTTAAATTATGAGAAATAATCATTTTCTTTTTCCTTGGGAAACTGCCTAGAAGAAGCAACTATTTCCATAAAATAAGCTAATCTAAGCATGCAATAAATGTGTTAGCCACTAGGTACCTGTGGAATGTAGTTATAGTGTTCACAATTAACAAAAAATGATTATGTTCCAAACTTCAAACGTAGATCATCTCTCTTAGCTGGCAAGTGGCACATACGAGGCTATTTCAATTTCTTTAGGTGTCAGAAACTAGTTAGTATAAGTAAAATGCAATTTGCACTTTAATTCCTTTAATTTCTCATTTATAATTTTTTTTTACAAATAACAAGTCTTTCATACTCATACAGGAACATACATGTGTCACTTCATATCAATAAATTGGCTTTCCATCTTAACATTAACAATAACCTAAAACTTATACATCTAATGAAATCAATGACAGAGATCCAATATAATAGCAGTGACAAGAAGTTGCTCACAAACCTTAACAGAAGGTGTAAGGAGTCTGTATGCTGTTACAATTGAATTGACTGGTTGGCGAGATTCCTCTGGAGCTTCTTCGCTATCATCACAATCATGGTCAGCATCTTCATCCACCTTATTCTCCGAACTAATAAGCAATGGTTGTTTTAGGCCTTCTTCAAGTGCATTGTTTGCTTCTAGATGGAGGAAAAAATGTGTCATTTTCTATTACTTGTATTGAAGCTCATCAGAATGATAAAACTCATGTGACAAGAAAATACATGCAACTTTGACAAAGTAAAGTAATAATGCAATCATAGATGATTTTTGTAAATATTGATATTAATAAACAAGCCATTAAAGCCAAAAATATAACCTATGTTAGCCCATTATTTCCACAATATTATAATTTGGCAGCAGATTAACCAATTTGCTAGATATAGCATTCCAAAGAAAGATGATGATATAGATATTAATGGTTAACTTCTTTTTAAGATTTTCAGGCTAATTTCCTCAATTTGACTTGCTCAGTAGTTCAAAGGACAACAAATTACATTGCAATTTAGCATTACATGTATTAGAACCCAAGTGACACAAGTTAAAATTTACAACAAATACCAATCAAGACTCAACAAAATAAGGATAAAACTTAGTTTTTGACATAAGACAACAGTATCATTGATCCATCTAGCCATCACATTGTTGTTGCTAAAAGTCCCAACCCCAATAACCAAACTCTTGTATAGCAACTGTTTTCCTTCACTTTTGATGAAGAAGCATACAATCTATTAAGATTATGGACTACTTTCATTTATTTTTAAGATTCAAAATAAACTAATAATCAGTGTGATTCAAAATAAACTAATAATCAGTGCAATAAATGTACTCGTTATTTTTAGAGAATTTGAGCCCAAAACTTAGAGAATTAAATACTTAAAGTCTTAATAAATAACAAGTTTATGCAATATAAGTTCAATACCATCATTTGATTGTTGTGGTGTATGATCCTCTTCAGCTTCATGAGAAGGTTCCTTAAAAGAGATCCACAACCATACAAGATATATCAACCAAGCCACAGCCATAACCCACCCAGGCAAGGTATTTTGATTAAATGTCAGGTTGTAAATCTTAAAATTAGTTTGCAATATGCCAGCTAATGCAGGACCACAAGCCATTCCAAGAGCACTAGCACTAACAAAACCTGCTGATGCTTGCATGCGAATTTTTAACGGCACACAATCACTTATATAACGCCTATTAACTGCTCTGGCGGAACCAAACCTGCAATAATATTCAAGTGTTTGTCAGCCATAAAAGGTTTAATGTGACTAGTACCTCTTATAATATTCTTAGCATGATGGTAATCAGTGTATAAATTTTTCAAATCAAACACAGACCATAATTTGTGCATACCAGGAAAATAATGGTATACTAAGATTCCTATTCTAAAATCTACTTTATATCCTCTTTTGATTCCAATTAGAATTAGCTTTTCCAAGGAGTCAATTTACGAAGTGTCTTATTCTGGATTACTAAAAATGGTAATAAGCCTAGTGACGAGACTGAGTGAGAGAATAATCTTATCTAAATTTAACACAATACAACAAATTATGGTGACAAAGGCAAGATTAAGAAATGAAAAATTGCTTACCCACATAAAAGGCGACCAATTAAGAGAATCCATATTGAACTAACATCATATGCCAATGCATACAAGACATTTCCAAGAAAAAGAACTATGCTACTGAACACAAGGGGCCTAAAGTATGACTTGTTTGACCATGCACTAAAGTACACTGATGAAAACACTTGTGCAACAGCCATTGCCCCAATCACAATCCCACAAACTGTCGGTGCAGCCCCAAGGCTCATAGAGTAATCATCAGCTGTAGGGACAATAATATATGTATTGACCATATATAAAAATGTGTTTGCCAAGTTCAGGAGAAGAGACATAAAATGGTATCGCTGATCATCAACATGTTCCTCAGTAGGGCTAGGTAGGTCATCTTGCATAATGAGTGCATGCTGCCCCAAAAAGTTAAGGAAGTTTGTCGAGTTGGTTAACCTATCAACAGCTGCATTTATCGAATCAACAACTGGATCCTACATATAAGACCAAGTATATACGATGAATTTCATCCCAACCAACCATGTGCTGCTCCCTTACCAGCAGCATGCCTGAGAAGATAAAGAAAAAACATAACAAAGTAAAATAAGTGTATGATGGAGCAAAGTAGTGTAAAAGAGACCTGGAGGGGAAGGGTAGGCTGATCATAAATTGATAAGTAGCTTCCTTGACGGTCCTGAAGTTCATGAAGATTGCGAGATAAGGCTCCCACAACAGCTCCTAATCCCTGCAAATTCCATATCAGTCAGTCAATATTAATTCTTCAAAATTATATACATGGGAGTTCATTTGTTTTGTATTTAATTTGATAAAAGTCATGCTTGAACTACACATATTACCACATGCTTGAACACTTGTTGCAGCTGGGAATAAGGATGATTTGCACGAGTTTTGACATAGTAATCTGTGAATCTATAGCCAAAGCGTTTATCAAACTTCTTCAATATCTTACGCAAACCAACAGCATTGATCTCCACAAAAAATAGAAGCTTTAATAGATCTTGCCCTAATGCTCTATAAGCTTCTCGTAATTCAATTATTTTGTTTATTTCAGGCTCCTCCTGCAGAGCATCGCGCTGCTCTCCAAGAGTTGCTATCCGGCTTGCCAAGAGCCCTTGTTGCTCCAATAAGAAAAGGACAATCTTCTCGATCTGAAACAAAAGGGAAGTGATTGAAACAAATAACATATTAGATTCCCAACATCACAAAAGAAAACACTGTTTGATAATAGTTATGATTCATTCTACTCAAATAATCTCATCCATTCATTTAAGTATAACCAGAATTTAATTTGAGTGTTAAAAGTAATGAAAATGTTCAACCTCATTCAGTATTGTAGAATTAAGCATTCAATGAAGAAGACAAACAAACCTGATTATCCAGCATTCGTGAGAAATCCTTGAGTACATGTCGCCGATCTTGTGTTCCAAGTTGAATTTGTTGGGCATACTGCCTTACTCGTTTTTTCATGAGTTTGTAATTTATGTAATATCTATAACAAAAAAATCAAACATGAGTTTAAAGTTTATAACATAACCCCCAACACAAGATCAAACACACATACCCTTGCCATTCTTGTATTTGTCGGTCTTTCAACTTCTTACCAAAGGCAACCATCTCTTTCAGCAATGGGAAAAGTTATGCTCAATGAAAGTGAACTAAATCAATCAGCCATTAAAAAAGGTCAAACTCGTTATATCCAAACTAGAACCATCAAAATCAAAACAAGTTCAGTTCAAAAATAACTACTTTAATCAGGTACAACAACTGACATCCTTTATCACATTGACCAGACTAACTAATATTATTTATTTAATCATTATTATGAAGTGTAGAAAAGGTTAATTAGGTTATTAAAAAACTTAAGTGATTTTTTTTAACTAAGTACTTGCAAACCTTTACCAACTTAAATTACATAACTACAAACTTGCGTCATGGCAATATAAATATCTAATCAACAAGAAATATATACAACAAAAGGTGATGATTTGACTGCAAAATATACATAAAAAATAATATCCTAGTTAGAACAGTGACAACTATACATCTAAACTTGCCCTATGTCTCTGAATATATAGAAAGACTCTAGATATCTAGCAAGGCTGTCTTTCTGATGGATTATTCCTTTAAATTCTTGTCTTTAGCAAAACAGTCCTCAAAAAGTAACCTTCCCGAAGTACTAGTCAAGAGGCAAAAAATTTCAAATTGCTATACTAGAACAGCAAGTCTTCCCATAACTAGAAGTCATGAAACTTGGATCAACTGTAACCCACCCCATCATACCAAGCGCATAACATACAAAGAAAAGAAAGAGAGAATGTAATGAGGCAAACTAATCATTAACTCATAAGTCAAGAAATGTGGCATTGGGGATTAACGAATAGAGTAATCACAATTAGTGACTATCTAAAAATAATATAAAGGAAACCTATGGTTTCATCTAGGTCATCCTAAATTCTACAAGTAGGTCCATTTCCTCTTGATGTTCTTCATCAAGGGATTTACCTTTGATTTTGGAGAGATAATTAGGAGCTCATATTCCTCTAATGAGTACTTTATTTTACATTTTAGGAGATTTAAGCAGTTCTTCATTACTCGAGAGGAATACTTTCTACCAATTCTGGTGATGCTTAGCACAGTCAGGGTTATTGAGTCAGATAAGTAAGTTTTTCATCTTAGGATTGCAAGTCTCAGCTATTAGTATTTCACAACTCAATTCCATTAACCCCTTAGACTTGGCAAGAGTCCCCACCACCATCCCTCAGGTAACATACTGTAATCTTTTTCCATCTTTTTCTTTTTAATGCACATTATGTATGGCCTTAATCTAATGCAATGTCTCCTAACTTAAGAGTTTTATAATTTCTTTGAAAATTCCGGCAAAGTTTCCTTTATGTTTTGGTACTTTCCCCTCATACCTTTTTCATAGGTATAGAAACAAACAACAATATTCACTTGATAATCAGTTTATATCAATTGAATTATCAAATTCATCGATATCACCAAAATATCAAACTTTCTTTTCATTGGCCCTTTGGCCAAATCCATGGAGGGATATTTTACTCCTCACTTTCAATCATTATAATAGAATCAACATATTATTTAATAAATCAAATCATATCAATAAAAATTTCTTTCTTTCTTTTTAATATATACAAGTATTTAAATAATCACATGATACTTTAGGATTTAGTTATCATAACCATGAGACTAATTATTCATTCAAACATATTTAATTTCAATATTTTCAATGTAGTTGTGGCCACCAAACAAGGGTCACCAAGTTTCTACACTTTCATTAAACTATTTTTTTTAACACATGCTTACAAAAAAAATTATGAAACTAGAAATCAAAATCAACTCAAGCTCAATTAAAATCATACAACAGTGAACTATTAGTGATGTAGATTCTTTTTTTTATAAAACTGTTTTGACACACATATATATATATATAACAAGTTACAATACATAGCTGTGCGTTGCAGGAGTGTAAAACCCATACAAACAGTTTGCCAATATCACGAATTACAACATATAGCTATGAGTTACAGGAGTGTAAAACCCATACAAACAGTTTGCCAAAGAAACTGATTCACCACATGATTAGTGAGCTGCAGTGGCATAACTCATTCAAAATATCATGGATTTATACTACATCAATTTGTCCGTAAGATGCATGACAATAAATCAGTGCAAAATAATTTGGTCATTCAAATGTGTCCGTAAGATGCATGACAATAAATCAGCGCAGAATAATTTGGTCATTCAAATTTGTCCGAAAGATACATCACAACAGGAATCATACAAAATATTGAACAAAGTGCTCTTAGGCATTTGTCCCTCTACCCTTAAGCTAATTTCAAGACTAAAAGGATTAGGGGTTGACAATGTATTGAAGAAGAGAAAGGAGATGAAGTTGCTTGCCACAATCTTCAAATGAAGTCCTAAGTGGAGGTAAGTTTATTCCTTCCTTCAGACTCTTGATAGATGAAGGTGAGTAAATCTTCAAACCATTCCCACTTTTGGCCAGAATTTCTTTGAATATGTTCTTAAATTCATTCGAGATGTGAGCAAAACTCAAATTGGAGAAGAATATGGTCCGTGGTTCCATTTATTGGAACTATGTTTCTATTCATTTTAAGCTCCTTTTTTTATCTTTTCTTTAATAAAAGTAAGCTCCTTATTTTAAGAGCTTTTGTGAAGAAGTGTTTGACCCATCTTCTCCTTAAAAGGAGAAAAAAAGCCCAAGAAAAGCTGGGCCAAACACTTCGTTTTCTGGTTAAAAATGCTAAAAGGACGGAGGGAGATGGTTAAAAATGCTAAAAGGATGGAGGGAGAAGCTACTCCATTTCAAGACCCAAACCACATCACACATTATCAAAGGCTTAAAATGTTACTTACAAATAACAATTCAGAATTGCTGGTAAATCAAAATTAAGCTTTACAACATATGAATCTGCACACCCACTTTAATGTTCATACCTCAATAACATGTTACTCTAATCAATACACAACCTTTACAGAACAAACACACTAAAACACCCATAATAGAAATAATTTAAACATATATGCCAAAAAAAGAATGAAAAATAAAAATAAAAATACTTTTAGTTATTGAAAATTAAGATTGAATCTGATAGCCATATTGGGGTTCAGTTGCTTCCAGCTGAGGAACAGAAAACACGAACTCTGTTTATTTTTGTTGTTTATTTTTGTTGTTTTTTCTTCTTTTTGCCTTTAGCTTTGTGAAAGTTCTTAGCAACCAACAAACAAAGCACTAAAGCAAAGCAATCAGAATTACGAAGATGGAATGGGATGCCAATAATAATAAATTAATAGTAACGGAAAGGAAAAATAAGAGTTACCAAGCAAATTTCATAATTTATTTGAAGCAAACATTCAAATAAAGAAGTTATAAAGAAAATGATTGGGAGGAAAAGAAAAAAGGACAAGGTGCCTCAAATAGGGTTGTGCACAGTTTGGTTTTTTAAAAATCCAAACCAAATTATTTTGACAGGCTCGGTTCTTAACCCAAACTTGCAAACTACTTCAAAAACTGGTTTTGAAATTTGAACTGAAACGCTTTTAACGATCTGGTTCTGAACCAGCTCTGAATTGAACTGGTTTAGAACAGGTTTTAAAAAGCGAATCAGTTTGGTAAACCAGTTTTCAAATCGGTTTTATAACCAGTTTTCCAATTTTGTTTTTTCTTATTTTGGTTGTTGACACTCTCAGATATAAGAATAAGAATTTCAAGTATAAATAACAGGAGCTATCAATGATCAGATCTAGGTATTGATTTCAAGTATACTTCCTATTTTGTTTATATCAGTGAGTAAAGAAGGATCCAGCAACCATGGAAATATTTAACTAATTCACTACAAGAGCCAAAAGTTATGATACTCAGAAGACAGAACTGTAAAAATAAACGTGTTACTCAAACACCAAGCATGAAAATATTAAATTACCAATGGCTTAACTTGATGATTGACCTATACAAATACATCTTTTGGTAAAAACAACCAACATTAACACTAGCAGTCCATTGCATAATATAGCTATCAATAAACACAAATCAGCCACCCCAAGAAACACAATCTTGCAGTTGCAGGGCCTAGGAAGCATGAAAATTGAAAGAAGAAAACACCTTATATATCAGCCATCCCAAGCACTACTTCAAGTCTTTCCAAACAGTGAAAGATTCCAATTGTTTTTAAATTGAATTATGATTAATTTCATTCCTGCTTAACCAGTTGCACTAAACAATCCAAATTGTGTGAAACAAACTTTCAAATTAAGAATTAAATGTAGAGGAAATTTGCAAGAGTTAAACAAACCTGTTCTGTTTGCGCTAGATTCGCTTCAAAGAAGGACTTTATAGTTTCAATATCTTTCCAGTAGTCCCTGAACAAATATGCCTGAAAATACAAATAGCAAAAAAAAGCATCAAGAATAGAAAGGAATCTAATTTCATTAGCATAATGGCATTCAATTCCATGTGGTTGGGATTCCCTCTCACTTGGACTTTGTGGTCCCTCAAAGCAGATGGGATAATGTTAGATCCAAAGTCATTGCAAAAAGGATATGTGAAATGGAAGTACATACATGGGATAATGGGAAAGTATAAGGTATAAAACAATGTACCATGAATCCCTAGAATTTAATTACAATGTCCAAATCAAACCAAATATCAAAGTTAAATACTGATCCTAATAACTAAAAGAAATAAAAAAGAAGCAATCCTTACATTTGTTTCTGTTCACTATGGAGATAAGATTTTTCACAGTATTCTGCAGCAGAATCAAGTCCTTAAGTTCCTGAATGACCATAATATACGTTTAAATGACTGCTTTTGCATGTTATAAATCATAACCACAACAACCAAAGAGAAAATATTCAAGCATAGCATAAGAAGATCCACACCTATGTTAATCTCTCAAAAAGTGACAAATAACCAAACCACAACGTTGAGAATCTCTAATTGAGAGAGTGGGGAGAGTGAAAGCTTCACTCTCCAAGTTAGGGATTATAATTTTTAGTATAGGAGTAGATGGTGAGCCACATAACAGAGCTGTGTTAGTAGCACAACTCTATCTGCTTCAACTAGTATTACAACAGATAACAGAATAAACAACTACCAGCCAACTGTAGTAACAGCTGCCAGCGAAGCACACACTATAGCTATATCCTAATACAATGCAATCTTGATCTGGTTTGGTTATTATCCTGTTTTACCAGTGCAACAGGTAATTTAAGCATTCCATATCTGTTGTTAAGCACAAGTTATTGTCATTTGGATCTACAACTAGCCAAACGAGTAAAAGTGTAAAACGGAATCAAATAGAATGAATATATTTTAATTAGATCAGATTTTTCTCCAAAGATAGAATCAAATTCATCCATATACACTCCTATCTTGTATTAATGACGACAACGAAACAAAAGAAAAGCTAGATAACTAAATGCATATAGAAAAAAAAGTGTGACCAGTATAAATTATGTAAAATAAAGGCTAAATATCCATTCTAGTCGTTGCAAGGTTGGGTACACAATGGGATAACTTTTAGTTTTTGAAAGATAATTAACATTAATTCAGTCCTTTAATTCTTGTCTTCTAAATACTTGTTGAAGAGTTTATTCAAACTAAGTTATATTCGTGAAATGAAATCCAAAAATCTGCTTCATCCATTGACACAACCTTCTTAACCATTACAGTGAGTTTGCATCTTGCAGTATTAAATGAAAAAGTAATCTCGGACCCCTATTATGGTAAATTAAAATTCTGATGAAGTGGTTCCATTACTCAAAAAATTCATTGTTTACTTTTTACGTAGTTATTCTCTAATTTCACTTTTGAGTAGTCAACCACAGACAATTTAAGTAGAGCAAAAGAATCCCTGATATAAACAAACTAAAAGATTGTACTTAAGCTGCAGCAACCAAAATTGTAACTAGCCAAAGACAATGGCATCTATATTTCAAGATGCATGAATAAAACGGAAGAGGAAAAAAGGTAGCTAAAATCTAACACTTAGAGTCATAGATATCGAAATCAAGACATATCTCAATGACTAATTAAAGAAGAGACGATATATGCAACCTGTCAACTAAAAGACCCAAGTTTGAAGAAAGGAACTGCAAGTCACTTATAACCATAGTTCAAAACATAATATTAGTAGCAGCAACCAGAAGGAAAAAGAGAGTGGCAGACATACCTCAACCTCACAGAAGTTCCAAACTAGTGAAAGAACTCAGAAATGAAAAGTGAGGAGTAAAGTTGATTGTTACTGCCGGGTTGAGATTTATTAGCCAAATTGTACCTGATTTAGCCAAATAAATTTAAATTATTAGCCCAAGAAACCAAAAACACTTACCCGTTAATCTAAGGCTTTTTTAAACATTTTACATTTGTTCTTTAGCCCCATCAATCTAAAGAACTTAGATTCATGAATCCTCCTTAACATGCATATGAATAGGGATAAATATCTTCCCATTCCCTCAACAGAAACCTGTATGGGAAACCCGAAGAAAACACTTACCCATGCAAAGAAAAACTCTATTTAAGAAGGTCAGTTCAAATTCTATATGTATATACATTAATCAATATTCGAAAGCACCAGCATACTGTCTTACTTTACCCAGATCACATGCATATTATATACAGCAAAATATACCTGTGAGCTTGCTCTTAGTCGTATCTGACTATCTCCAAAACAACTTCTACAAACTGCAAAGAAAATGAACATAAAAAATTAATAACCATAGTCCATACACTTGTTCCAGGAGAAGAATCTAAAAACAATGAGTAAAGAACACATTGTCAGATAGGATGAACCTCGCCGAGTAAGGAATTAGGTTTCGAAATTTGATTTGGAAATTCGGATGACGGCGGCGCGAGTGGTGAGGAAGAGGAATGAAGTTTTAGGAATCGAAATTTAATTTGGGATTAGGATTCTTACTTCCTAGAATTGGTGAAGGCGTGAAGGTGTTAAGAATTCGAATTTCGAAGACGCGTGCGATGAAGGGAAGAATTCGCGTGCTGTGAAGTATTGTCAAATTGGCGGCTAAGGAACAGAAGAAGAGATTTCGCGTTGGCGTTGGCGTTGGCGTTGGCGTGCTCTATTTGAGCCCCTAAAATAGGGGTAGAGAAGAGAAAACAGATTCTCTGTTGGCATTAACCGCCAAATACTTCGGTCAGTTCCAGTCCATATCACTGACAAAAAAATCACTGCAATTAAATACACACACTAGACAAATCTCTAACGGTGACAAATTACTGCTGATCAATTCTTTTAATTTGACAAAAATCACCCCAAACAATATGTTCAAATTCCCTCACCAAATATCACATTCCTATATAGTTATATTCTAAAATTAATCTTTTAAAAAAATTGGTTAAAGTTTTCTCTTTATTCTTTAACTTCATCATTTTATATTTTTAAATTAATTAAATTTTAGTTTTTTATATAAATTATGATTCAAAATATCACTAAAAATGCAAAAAAAAAAAATTATATCAAATAAATAACAATTAACTTATAAACTGTAAAAACAAATATTTATATAATAAAAAAAAATGTATACATAAATTTATATTAATATTAAAATTTATTATAAAAATTTATATAAAAATGATCATTTCACGCAAAAATATCCATATAAATTATAGAATTTGAAAATATCACATTGAATGATAGATTTTTACGGTGTTAGGTAATATATATAATATAAAAATAAAAATAAAATATTGATTTAATCTCTAAAATTAGTATAATTAATTAATTATATTTGAATGTTTAAAAAGTATAACTAACAGTAATATAATCATTGATTTTCGATATTAAAAATTAAATTAATTAATAATTCTCAAATTTATTAATTAAATTAAATTTTAATGTTAAAATATAAATTTTATGATTATAATTAAATATTTTAGTTACATAGAATATTTGTACGATAAAATTAAAATAAATAAATATAAAATAACTATCACAAAGGTTTAAAATTTTGTTAATGAAAAAACATTATATAAACTTAATACAATAATTGTTAACCTAATGTTTTACATATTTAAAATTTAATGATTTCAAGCCTTTAGTAAATTAAATTTATAGAAAGATATTTTATTTTCATCAATGTGATTAAAATTTAAATTAAGGTGTATATATATATATATAAAATTAAAAATATTTATAATATTACGTGATCTATATCATACTTTTGTAATAGATCAATATTATTCATCTCAGTTAATAAACTCTTTGATTAGATTCTTATCATAATTATTTTATAAACATTAAAGATTCTTAAAAATCTTTCACCATTTTTATTGCTAATTCTTATTTTAAAGAAGAATTGTTTTCCTAAGAAAAATAGAATCATAAAAAAGAACATAATTCATACAAAAATGATAAGCAGAATAAAAAAAAATAAAAGATATGAAAAGGCTTCCACTAACTTGGTTTTACAATCAATCAAAAAAAATGTGAAATTGTTATTTATAATCTGAAACTTTAAAAAATATGAAATAATTTATACTCATAAATTAGAGATTATAAAAATTAAAAAAGATAAAGGAAGATAAGATGAGATAAGAAAGGAAAATAAGAAGAATATAAATTTTCAAAGAGAAGAAATAATCTCCAAAGCTTTAGTAATAAAAAAAGATGAAGTGTTATTTTTGTATAAAATTTTATTAAATTAATTTTTTTAATTTATTTGAATTGATATGATGAAATTTTTGAAGAAGTGAAAAAACTAAAGGTGAGATGTATGGAGAGTATATACTATGCAAGGAGTAAGGTATTTAAATAATGATAGAGGTAGGTATTTAAATAATGATAGAGGTGAGGGAGAGTGGATAGAGCTAGATACCTATATTAATTTAAATACGCTGGGAATTATATTTAAATTCACTTTTTATATTAAATTAATTAAAAATATCCTCAAATTTCAAAATTTATTGGTTTACACACATGATGTTAAATTCATTTTATTATTATTTAATTTCAGAATTAAAAATTTTAAATCATTATGTATATTTTATACTTAAATATTTTCTTATATATATTAAAAATATATAAATTTATACTTTTAATTTAAATACATTCAATTTATACTTTTTAAAACTCTGGTTAAATTAAAAATTTAAAAGTACCTGTCAAACGGATTGATTGGTAGTTCATAAATAATTTCACTATTAAAAATATTGAATCTATTGACTGACCATGCATGTTTAAATAAAAAACAAATAAATTAGTCACATGTAAATTCGTCATTAAATATCAATAGAACTAGTTGGCTAATGATTGTACGAATATTGTAAAATCCTAATTTCATAGTCAATTTTCATGTATAAAAAAAAATCGTCATTAAATTATGTTGATTGGTAGCACATAGTCGTTACACTTGAAGTAAACCACATCCTAATAGAAGTATAAAAGCACTTGCTTAGTACACTACGTGTCAACAATATAGCCATGTCCTCTTGAGCGAGTCATTTTTTCAATTTGGGCTAATCTTGAAAGCACCCTCAAACCATTACCGTATGAAGAACGCTTACGTTATTTTTTATTGATTTGATGCTCTATTAGAAAGTAAGCGCCACCAAACTAGAAAAACAGCAAATACCTGCGTGTGATATTGTGATCAAAGCAAAACTTGGGCATTGAAGTCCATATGTTACTTCTGGCTTAACAATTTTTTGTAGTAAATAATCAATCAGTGACTAAGGGTGTTTCTACATCACCCAAACCAGCTTTATGTTATACACCAATTGCAATAATAGAGGGAAATAAAAGAAAATAACCCCGAGTGTTCGGTGGGTCCCACCTCAATTATGACTCTCCCAGTGTTCGGATTCTCATCACACTTGTTGCGCATGTTGTTGTAACAACATTAGTTGCTTTTGGAGTGATTTGACGTGAAAATTGAGTAGATCCATAAAATTTTTTGAAATTTGAGTGATTACACACCAAATGAAAAAGAAGAAAAAGAAGAGGTAATTATGGCTTTTACACATTTCATCATTTTTCGTTTTAGTTATTGTATTTAAAAATTTTTATGTTTTAGTTTTTATATCAAAATTTTATTTATGTTTTAGTTCTGTTGTTAATTTTTCGTTGGCGTACAATTATTATAAAATGAAAATATAAATATTAAAATAGAAAAATATATTTATAGAAATTAGAATGTAAATTTTTATGTATAAAAATTAAAACAAAAAATTGATGCAGATATAGAAATCAAATAATTAATTAAAGTTATCTTATTTTATAGAAATAATTAGGTTTTGCTAACATTTTTTAAAAATAAATAATTAAATTAATTGCAATCATATATGCACTATGAATGGATTATTATGTAATCATGATGATGGATATGAAAATGATTATTTATAGTAGCATAACGTAAGAATTGGAAAGCAATGATTACTATTTCATTCCATGTAAGGAAAATGGGCCAGCGTAACTCAAAACTCTCTTTATTTTTTAAGAACTAATTATTCACGGCTTAAAAATACTCGTAAATAACTAAATATACTAATTATACGGTGGCATTAAAAAAATATAACGTTAGTTTCACACAAAAGGATTAATTAAGTTTTAGCAATTAATAAATTCTTTCTAAGCTTGTGGCAAAACTTTTAGACTAAAGATGTAAAAGATAAAACTAAACCAGTAAATTACGGATACTTTTAAATTTAAATAAATTTTATTAATAAAAAATTAAAGATACGAGGCTTTTAAAATTGATAAATAAATTATTAAACTTGAGATATATCGTTTTTATCGTATGACATGTTAAAATTTAAAAACTAAACTCAAATTAAGATTACAATAATGTTAAAAAATATATTTTAGAAAATAAAAATATATTTAATTTGATATAGGAAATCAAAATTTAAGAGTTACGTGAAATTGAAATTGAAATTAAATATAAACAATAATATTTAAAAGAAAAAAACTACAGATAAAAATAAAATTAGATGTTGAATGTAAGAGGAGTCCCGTGATGTTAATAAAAATAAGATAAATTATATAATAAAAACTCATATTTATAACATTAAAATAAAAAGTAAATAAATGACTAAAATAAATTTCCAAATAACTTAAAGCAGTAGATTAAAAATAGAATAATACGTGATGCAAGTTAAGAGTAAACATTATGATACATTTATTTGAGATGACAAAATAAAAGTGTGTGTATATACAAAATATGAAAGAGTTGTTATAATAAACTAGTAATAATTATAGAAATATAAATAATGTGTGGGTTTGTAATTGTTATTATTTATTAACAAAAATTGGTTGCTTTGATTTGATCCAAATCGCAGCCACGTTCCCCAAGGATTGAAAACCGACAAATGGTACAGAATGGGAATTGGCACCACATAATACTTGAGTAGTAAGTACAGGGTGTGCCGGTGGGACGAGACTGGGAATGCTTTTATATATTAATAAACATTGTCCTTTCAAAGGTCTTGGATCTCACTAGACTGTGGGAGGTCACTATCAACACCTCAGCAAATAAATTTAGGTAAGTATTTAATTAGATAATAATAAATAAAACTAATATTTACATAAAATTACCATTAACTAAAATATAAATTATTATCACCTATACATTTTCTTTTCTAAAATACAAATTTTGTCACGCTTACAATAAATTTTTAAATTTTTAACACCAAGCCTCTGAGATTCAATTTATTCAATTTATATAATCGAAAATATATATTCAATTTTAAACTAATTATTCTAAG
Organism: Mucuna pruriens; assembly: GCA_025330945.1. Lineage (NCBI taxonomy): Eukaryota > Viridiplantae > Streptophyta > Magnoliopsida > Fabales > Fabaceae > Mucuna > Mucuna pruriens. The sequence goes on from JAENHJ010000305.1 coordinate 852,166, forward strand.
TTAACTTTATCTTTTATTTAATAATTCAAATGACTAACAAATATTTTAATTTAGGGTTTAAAATTTATATAATCGAATATATATATTTAAATTTAAACTAGTTAACTTGATCTTTTATTAATAAACTAACTTTAAATGATTAACAAATATTTTAATTTACTCACATTCTTGTTTCGTTACCTACTGGAATAAATTCTTATAAGCGTGAAGTAAGATAATGTAATTATTTTATTAATGAATATAGAATAGCCTACGATATTATATTAGATTTAGATATTATATTAGATTTAGACTTAAATTAAGGCCTAATTCACTATTTTTTTACTTTCACGTTAAAATTGTGTTTTTAAATATTATAAACTTTATATCAAATAATTTTTTATAGTTTAAATTTAGATTCAATTCAATTTGACAAAATTTTATTATTATTTTTTATTTTTTTCTCATTCTCTAAATCTTTTCTTTACCTTCGTGTTCAAATAATATTTTTGAATGTTGAATACTTTTTATCAAATAATTCTTATAATTAAAGTTTGGACACTATTCAACTTTACAAAATCATGAAATTTAATTTTGTTTATATATTTTATTTTATTTTATTAATTAATGTAAGATCGAATATATTCTTTCTGATTAAAAATTAAATATTTTAAACTTAAAATTTGAAGAATTAAATATTTACGAATAATTTGATAATTTTAATAATGATTATTAGGAAAAACTTGTATAGCATCTTACAATTTAATTTTTTTTACTTAATTAAACTTTATAAAATTTATTTTTAAAATAAAAATTAACCTTAAGTATATAGTTTATTAAGATAATCTCAGACCATGTCTTTGAAGTATTTTTGGTTTGGCAATTTTCAAAACCACAAGATTATGATTATCATCTAGGGAACTAAAGACCGCACATGCCACAACACATATCTCGTGTTGCCGTGATGGTGCAGGAATGTCGATATCATTGACAAAAAACACTGCAAATAAATAGACACACTAGACAATTCTCCAATAGCGACAAATGACAACTGATAAATTGTCTTCGACAGAAGTCCCACAAACAATATATATTTCCTCTCCAAATATATATTCTAAAATTATTTACTTTTTTTAAAAAATTGTTAACATTTTCTCTTTATTCTTTAACCTGATCAGTTTATACTTTTAAATTAACTATATTTAAATTCACCTTTTATTTTGAGGTAATTAAAAATATCCCCATTTCTCAAAATTTATCTGTTTATACTCGTCATGTTAAATTCGCCATTTAAAAAAAATTATATTTAAACTTTTAAAATTCATTATGTATATTTTATACTTAAATTCATATTTTCTTTAATATATTTCTAAAAACTATATACATTTATTATCTATATTTCTTTTATAATTTAAATTTAAATATTTTCGACTAACACTTTTTAAAACTTTGGTTAAATTAAAATTTTAAAATATCTGTCCAACGGATTGATTGGTAGTTCATAAAAAATTTCACTATTCAAAATATTTAATCTATTGACTGACCAATGACCATGCATTTTAAATAAATAAACATTGCTAAAAAAACACATGCATGAATTAGAAAGCAAGGTACGTATGTTATTTAATTATAAAATAACTTAATTAGTCACCTGTTAATTCGACATTAAGTTTATACTTTATAGGTAGCCTTTACGCATATATTAAATCAGATTAAAATAAAACCATTTATATAGAACACTATATTATTATCATTAGCCGTGCCTTGCCAACTCATTAAATTTGGACTAATCTTGAAACCATTATCGAAGCATTCAATTTTCAACCACATGATGATGGAGAACGAAAAGTAAAGCCACAAACCTGAGAAAAACATTAAACGTGTGTATAATACTGTGATCAAAGCAAAACTTGTGCATTGAAGTCCAAACGCTACTCCTGGTTAACAATTTTTCAGTAAATAATAGATCGATAATATGTTTGAATAAATTTCTCTGTTAATATTAAAAAAATTCTTATAAATTGAAAATTATTTTTTAAAATACTAATATAAAAAACTTCTACAAAAATTATCCGAAACTAACTTATCTTTATCTTGTAAACTCCTTGCAGCAGTAATCGTGGGCAAGTCAAATACACCCATTGCAATAATAGAGGGAAATAAATAAATAAATAAATAAATAAATAAACCCTGATTGCGTGGTGGGTACCACCTCAACTGTGACTCAAAAGTTATAGTGATGATTATATTGAAGATAGAAGATGGCAAGAGCTAGTGCCCTTTCCAGATATATACCATAATAATGTACTTTGTTTGGATTCTCATCCCACGTCACGTTATTGTGACAACAATCTGTTGCTTTTGACTTTTAAGGCACTTTGACGTGAAAATTGAGTAGATCCACAAAAATTGAATCTCCCATGAAAAATACAAACTCGCACGGAGCATTATGAAAAGGAACTAAATAACTAATTAAACTTATTTTATTTAATTTTTGTTAATATTTTAAAAAATATATGTTATGTCCAATATTGTTATCCAATCATGGACTATTATGTACGAAAAAGTTTATTAATTTTTATCAACATAACTTATTTTTGGTGTGATTTTAAAAATAATTATTTGAATTTTATTTTACACTATATAAGTATTTGATTATTAAATTAATTAAATAATTTTAAAATTAAATATATTTTTAAGTAACTGCAATCAAATATGTACTATGAATGGATTATTATGCTATTATAGTGATTGAAGCGAAAGTGAGGATTCTTATAATGCAAGAAATGGAAACAGTGATTGTTATTTGAGACCAGTAAAAGAGAAAGTATGAAAATGGGCTAGGGTATCCAGTTTGCTTCCCCTTGCACCCTTTGAGGCCCAATCAATACATGATTTCAACAGCACAACTCTTTTTTATTTTTAAGAGCTAATTTTTATGGCTTAAAAATACTCGTAATTAACTAATATACTAATTATACGGGGAATTAAAAAAATATAACGTTAATTTAACACAAAAAATGAATTATTAATTAAGTTTTAGCAACTAATAAGTTCTTTCTACGCATGTGGCAAAACTTTTAAACTAAAGAGGTAATGATAAAACTAAACCAGCAAAATTTCCGTGCATTATACGGATATTTTAAAATTTAAATAAATTATAAATAAAAGTGAATTAAAGAGATGAGGATTTTAAATTTGATAAAGAAATTATGAAAAAAATTATTAAATTTCAGATATATCTTTTCTATTATGTGGCGTGTCAAAATTAACATATTGTACTAAAATCATTTTGATGCATGCTTAAGAATGAATACAACTGTGTGAAAGGGGAACTAATTAATTATTAGCAAAATAAACTTGAAAACTCCAATTAACTAACTAATCAGCACACTACTGCGCTCTTTTAGAGGTCTCTAAACATGAAATGGAAAATTAACTGGGGGATTTGCATAAATATGTAAATAAAAAATTTTGTAAATGTAAGGACTCCATGGCCCAATGGATAAGGCGCTGGTCTACGGAACCAGAGATTCTGGGTTCGATCCCCAGTGGAGTCGCTTGTAAACAGGTTTTTCTTTTTTTTTTGCATTTTCAAAATAGTTTCCCAGTCCAGTATCAATGACGTTTTTTTTTTGCATTTTCAAAATAGTTTGACGTTTTTTTTTTTGCATTTTCAAAATAGTTTCCCAGTCCAGTCCAGTATCAATGACGTTTTTTTTCTTTACCTACAAATAGAAAACCATTCGAGTTCAGCATGCACACAAAAACACGTTCATGTTTCCAAAAATGTAAAAGCCAACAAAATAAAATGCTAAAATCGACTCCACTGGGGATCGAACCCAGAATCTCTGGTTCCGTAGACCAGCGCCTTATCCATTGGGCCATGGAGTCCTTGATGATAAGTTTTTATTTGTTTATAAAATAGACAATCTACACAACTTTGCGTTCTTTCAAAGAAAACCCGGTGCAATTATCAATGACGTAAACACGATTCAATGTTTCCAAAAATATAAAAAAGCCAACAAAAAAATTTGCTTAAATCGACTGGGGACCGAATCCAGATTCTGTAGAGCAGCGCCTTATCAATTGGGATTGCAGTCCTTGTGTTGTGTAGTTGAAATGCATGCAATATATTATCATTAATTTAAATCAACATCTTGTACAAATTCTGAAGTAATGCTTTGGGCTTTAACCAGGAGAGATTTTGTACTATGACAAAAATAGTAATAGAATTGCCTATAAACAATACAAAGTTAATTTTCTTATATATGAAATGTTAAGCATGTTCATAGTCGGTTTGAATTAGTTTTCAAGTAAAACAAGTTTTAATTAATTAAAAAATAAACGCATTCAAATAATAAGATGTATCCCTAAAAAATAATTGAAAGATGATGTTATTTTGAGCATAAAATCATAAAAAAATTTACACATTGCAATTTCATAAATAAAACTATATATATAATTAGATTTAATCTGTTTTCAAAATTGAATCTGATTTATCCAATCCAATAATAAATTTTCAATTTTTGCGATTGATGATTTTTTTGGTTTAATTTGTTTAGTTTCTGCTTTTTCTAATTGATCTTTATTGTTGTCCGCATTAAACATTATTGAACGTGACCAATTTTGTTATTCCCTTTAATTTTAGCAAGCATTTTTTTAGATATATATATAAAAAATAAAAAATCAGTAATTATGTATACAGTACAAATTATTTGATGTTTAAATAATAAGACTACGTCTTAATAGTCTCACGCAAATTTTTTTCCTATAATTTTTTCTTATGACAGAATCTTTGTCCTATAAACTCACCGTAACATAGGACGCATAAAAACAATGAATCAAACCCCTAAAATCCAAAGGTGAAACCACGTAAAAACACAAATTTTCACCCCTTTGTACATCCACTTCTTTTCAAAACACTTTTTATACACCCTAATAAAAAAGAAACAGACACCATTATTTACATTACACACTTTCTTTTTTTCTTTTTTTTTTGTTATATAAATTGTGAAGCATTTGTGAAAACAAAAATGAAATAGAATAGAATAGAATAGCAGACAAGTTAAGAATCCTTGGACGTTCTCTGTTGTTGTATGACAAAGACAGAGGCCTTCCCAGCAGCATCAGTGGAAGACAACAAGTCTCCTAAAACCCCAAGCTCGGGATACTCACACCACTGCAACAAGCCACTAGTTTGAGGAGTTTCAACCCCGGCCTGTCTGCCAACAATGATCAAATCATACTGAGTGACCAAGGAGCGAATAAGCAAAGCGGTGTGAGGGCCATCCTTGACGGTTTTCTCGAGGTAGTTGACAGAAGCCTCTCCCACCTTGTTATTCACCTTGATATCATGGAGAATCTCGGTGTCAAGCATTCCCTGCCAGTCTTTATCCTTGGAGTTGTTGATCTCAAGGGAGGAAGCCAAGAACCTAACAACGGTGAGTCTAACGTGGGGGTTCTTCGTCATTCTCTTGGCGAAGAAAAGCGCTTCTCTGTCGTCCTTTCCCCCGACGAAAAGCAGGCAGACGGTGTAAGGGGTCTCGGGGGAGAAAACGTGAGTCATCTGGGCACGTTCGATTAAAATCCCAACGGAGCAGGGGGCGCGGTCCATGACGCGGAAGTTAAGGTCACGGAGGGTTTCGTCCTCGATCTCGATGCCGGTGCCGTCGGAGGACCACTTCTTGTGGAAGGGGAGGACGATGAGGGAAGTGTGCTTGTTGAGAGCGAGCGTGCACACGTCATCGTACATCAGCTCCACGGGGGAGATGGACGTGAAGGTGGACACCTGGAGCGCGTCCTTGAACTCGCGCTCGAAGTTGCGGAAGGCGTCCATCACCTTGTCGCCAGGGTTCTTCTGGAGGTGGTGCGAGATGAACACCGGGGAGGCCCGCCCTATCAGCTCTATCAGGTGGAGCACGTACGCCCATAGTGGCTCTTCTTTGCTCGGGTATGTCGCTTCCAGGAGGTTTATGGTGGACGGAATGTTGTCCGGCCGGTGGATGCAGGCCAGTACTCGGAGCTCCGTGTTTCTCCGGTGGTCGAAGATGTTCCGCTTCGTGTAGTTGCCCGCGTATTTCTTCATGGGGTCGTACAGGTACACCAGGAACATTGGCATCACCGTCGCGTTCAGGATGATGCACATCATCACCAATGCCGACACGTTCTCGGGCATGCCCTGCATTGTAAACAAACAACTAATTAACCTCTCCTACATAAACTATAAATTGAAAGGTAGGGTATTAAAAAAAAGGTATTGAAAGTACTTTGTTATGCCAAACTTATGTTGAAGAATGAGCATCGAAGTTATGATCTGAATGAAGAAGCTAGAAATAGAAAGCTTACCATGACATCTCTGACCAAGGAGTATCCAGCCATTTCGACTACGCCTTTGCAGTTCATAATCAAGGAGAGAGAGAGAGCGTCGTTGTAGGGCATGTTGTTGCACAAAGGAAGCAACGTGCACACAACAAGTTTGACAATGGTAGTTACGACAATAATAAGCAGGGTTTGTACCATGAAGTCGTCAATACTTCCATCCATTTTGTCCGATCTCCAATTCATGAAGTTCCTGAGATCCACCCTCATTGCACACGTGGTTACAAAAAGAGGCATCAGAATCCCATTAACAAAAGTATCAATCTTTTTAATGATGGCAGTGCCTAAAGGAGGTCCTTCTGGGGTGGCCAGGCCCAACACAAAAGGCCCAAAGAGAGCAAAAAACCCAAAATGATGTGTGGCATAGGATGCCAAAAAAACTATGATGAGTATGCAATAGACGTAGTGGTCACTGACAGGGGAACCCTCTGGGGTCTGTTTTATGATCCAAAACATGGCAGGGCGAAACATGAATACTACCAATAGTAGAAACAAAATTGCAGCCATGAGGGAAATCCAAGCTTTTGAAGGATCTTGGTACATAAGTTTGGTGATAATGAGGATTGTTGTCAAGAAGACATTGAACAACTCAGTGACCAAAGCTGAGGATTGGCCTAATCTTCCAAGCTCCGAATTGAGGATCTTGAGATCACTTAAAACTGAGCAAATGTTAGGGTAAGGGGTGACGGAGAACAAGCCAGAGATGACTCCAAGTTTAGTGGCCTGACCGATGTCTAGGTATTTTGAAGAGTGAAAGTGAATAACAGCACTGCCACATAGAAAGGGGGCCATTATGGCAACAGAACCTATGTTGGTGGCACTCCTTCTGCTCCTATGGACCAAACTCATGTCTGTTTTGACCCCAGTGTAGAATAGGAAAAGCATGTAACCAAATACTGAAAGCAAACCCAGGTTTTCCTGGGAGTCATAAGAGAACACCTGCTTACAACTCTCCGCCCATTTTTCCGTGAAGCTACTTGCAAGGATTAGGCCAACCTGTTCAAATTAAAACACCCACCACCCTCTATTAGTCATTATTCTAAATATTTAGTAACAATGTAACATGCTAGCTATCACATCCAATGTCATAAGAGCAATTCTTCAATACCACAATTCCTGTAATGTATTCTCCCTGCTACACATTTTATAATGCTTAAAAGTTTATTAAAAATTACTAAGTTAGAAAAAAAATTATTAAATATTAAATGAGACCAACAAAAAATTATAATTGTTAATAAAAGTAAGATACTAACTTTCTCTTTTATTGTAACCACAATCAATTAAAAGCTCCATCATACATTGAAATAATAGAGATTAAGTATGTTTTTTATTTATTAAAATATCATAATTTTTTGTTTTATAAAAAATTTATTCACTTTCAATTTCTACAATAAACAAAATAATGTTTTTTAAGAATTAAGAATGAATAAATATTTTTTATAAAGAGTAAAACAAATAATCATGAAAAAATGTTATATGATACAAATCGATTTTCATACAATAGACAAACTTGTGTTGAGTAATGCAATTTAATACGAAATTCAGAAGCATGGAGAGTCAAACTAAAAATAATCGAATCTCGTGTTATATTTTTTTGATTTATTAATCAATATTTATGTTAAAAATACGACATTGTTTAATGTTTAACATGAAATTGACAAGACATGCATAAAAAAAGAGTTGAATAAAAGGAAGGACTTACAATGGTCATGGAAGTGAATCTGGGGATTCCCAGACGACCGAGAAAGGAGTGGAGGAAAAAGGTTGCAAGAAAGATAAGACTGATCTGTATCTGCAACATTGGCAAAGCATGTTGTGGAAGAAGGCCACTTATGGTGGTGCACCATGGCGTCTCTGAATTCACCCGCGGGGGCACGTACGTGCATGATGTAACATAAACAACTGTTTCGTTCCCTTGCGTTGACATGCTATATGTTCAATGCAACCCTTGTCTTCTTCTGATTCTTTTCCTCTCTATGCATGACAAACTATATAATTCATATGGAAGACAAAAAACAATAGAAAAAGAGAAATTAGAAAATCGGTGGAAACTCAAATGCCAGAAATTAAGTTTACGTTAGACATTTGTTGTGTTTTTGTTTCCCGATATTCTCAAGGTCAAACATCAAAATCTCCAGCCAATGACCATTGACCATTCACAACAACTAACAGATTATTAGTCCATGCAGTTGACAGTTTTCATTCCAATAACATCAAACTGAAATTCGGATTCTGTTGTACATTGCAATTGTTGCTGTCAAATGATATATATCGTGAATTTTACAACCTTCTAAATTTAGATAAGATGAAAGTAAACAGAGGACATCCCAACCAACTCCAAAGTGTACTAAATCATATCACATAAATTTCAAGCACAACTCAAATATCAAATATTGGATTAAAAGTTATACTAAATCAGGAGAAATATTAATTATTAACTGAAATTCATTAAAAATAATATTATTTTTTTTTGTAAATTTTACTTTTCATTTAATTAGTCTATTTTCTGATTTTATAATTTTTAATTAATAATAATGCATGTTAGAAAATATGTTTATAACACTGCTGTCAAATCAATCGTACACTTTTTTTATTTGAGTAATGATGTTTGAACACTGCTGATTTCATTACAGACACTGTTAATATTAATATATTTATATTTTTTTATTGTATTATATCACCTATTATATGAACAATTTTTTTTAAGTGCATCATCATTGTTTTGTCAAATTTAGTACATTGAGGATCGAAACTAATTAACTACCTGTGGATGAAACCTTTAATTTGGGAATCTTTACGGGAAGACGTTGAAATTCCATTTAAGGTATAAGATTTCAACAAAACACATTGTAGTTAATCTCGAATAACGGAGTTGTGAAACTCCAAATTGAAATAACGGGATTGCAGGATAATTATTGCAGGATAATTGTTATTTTAATATTATATATATATTAAAAAATTATTAATATATATATATATCAAAAACATAAATATTACTCAAAATTCATAAACTAACAAGTATCATTAATAATAAAAATTTATAAATGGTTTAAATTTCAAATAGTAAAAACAAATAGTCAAAATATCAAATACAACAACATCTTAAATTAGTAATTTTCTTCATTCTCTTCAAGTTCTATGCTATTGTCTTCATCACTCCCATTACAACTAGAATTGTACTCTTCCTCCTCTTCATCTTGACTTAATTCATTTGCATCCTCTTTTTCAATCACTTTTTTTTCTTTGTTAGATATAAATGCAATCACTATCATTTTTTCAATCACTTTTTTTTCTTTGTTAGATGTAAATGCAACCACTATCATTTGCATTTGTGTTTACCTCCTAATGTACTTCAAAGGTTCAATAACCTCAATTACACTAGCAACATCTCCAAGTCAAAACATCATCATCAAAAACCAATTCATCTTCGAAGAATAGATGACTAGCCGGAACGTTGCTAGAGAAGACGCGTCGTCGAAGAAAGCATATCGTCGAAGAAAACACATTGTCAAAGAAGAAGAACGAAGATAAAAAAAAAAAGAACAGTAAAAATGCAATAATTAAAACGCAAGAGCAGAGAAGAAAGAAAAATGGTTGAAAAAATTATTTAAATTAAAATCTTAAAATATAAAAAATCAAAAATATCTTTACTAACGTTTTAAACAAAAAGACATTTTTCCGTTCCGGTCCGTCGCTATCATGACTGTGACATTGAATTGCGATTGCGACATTACGCATGTTCTGTTACACGTTACTACCGCTCCGCTACAACCACTGCTAACCACTATGACAAAACATTTTTACTCGGTGAATAAATTTTGGACGACATAATCATACTTCTAATTTTTGGGGGGAAAGGAAGTTTATTGTAACATGGACAGACGAATATTTTTTGCATTTACAATTATCAAAATAGTTAGGTCCATTTTATTGTTGCAACTCCATTAACAATAACCACCAGCATTCACTTAGTGGCAGAAACTAATTATAATGATACCGGTATGTGAGAAATTGTATGTCAACCAGGTGAATAAAACAGAACATTAGTGGTTAAAACTCCCAATAATATTGGTTGTTGAAGAAATTATATGAAAAAGAAGGAAAAATAAAATGGAAGTCGCATTATATTTGACAAATGGAAAGAGCCTTGTTCTCAACCAACAACCATGAATTCAGGTCTTAGCAAAGACAGACACACCTCATGAAAAATATAAAGAAAATATGTGTAGTCGAGTAGTTAGCTAACAAATAAAAGGCATCCAAAGTATAATCCCACACCAAAATACAAAACATTGATACAGAAAATGTATTAATATTCCCATTTCCTCAACTCCATGCCATCAGGAGGACTTCCCTCTACCTTCTTTGATCCCACTTCTTTCCAGTTTGTAGACAGCACTGTCCCATTAGACTCCACCTGTACAAGAAAATTGAAAAGAGGAGTTTGGCATGTACTATAACCAGGGTTGAAAGATGCAAAATGTAAAACTTACAAATGACTTTTTCATGGCTCTTCTTGTATCCTCATCTGCATCTTGATATATTTCCCGGAAAAATTTGTTCAAAGCAGCATCGCCATCAAGTTTTTCGTCTTTCTCCTAAAATGAAGAATGTTAGGTGCAAGAGTTGCATTCACTAAAATACAAAGGACTAACACACTTTACATAGACAGCAGACAAACCTCTTTCTTGACCTGAGCTTCAATCTTGTCCCAATCTCTTGTTTGTTTTGACGACGGGTAAGAAGGTCTTTGGCTTCCAGTAACTGCAAAATTCATTGTAAGAGATAAAGCATTTTTGCATGTAATTCATTATAGAAGTTAGGGGATGAACATAGATTTATATGCCAATAACAAAGGTCCAACGGCAAGCACAATTCACTGCAAGTCACCATCAGATCAGTAACAAATGCATGCTAAAGATTTATTTACATTGTATCTGCTGTCACCGATAGAGCAGCTTCTCTGCAAACTGCTTACCACAAGCATTTTTGGGGTTGCTCACTTTACCCCACTATCTAGAATTAACTACTCCATCAATACAAGGTTACAAACACAGCATAAAAAAAAGAAAACCATTTTGCCCAAGTCACCAAACAGGAAACAGCAGACGGAAACTGCAGAATCCAGATAAATCCGAAGTTACCTGAAGAAGTATTAACACTCCGTGCAACTGTAATTTCTTTGGTGAATTCTAGTGATGTCCATTGAAGAGGTTCTGCTTTCACAAGGCGAATTTCAATTTTGGTGGACAAAACTTCATACCGGCATCTGGAAGGTATGATCTGATTGAAGAAAAGCATCGACACAATATTCACTCATACAGAATAACAAAAAATGCCAAGATAAACCATATACAGGAATTTAAATGCAACTTTGCCAATACAGGGGCTTGAGACCAACAAAATGAGATAACCAAAAAATTAACTATCTCTGGTCCACATTATAACATAACCAAAATTGTAGTATATACCTACAAGACAGTAAGCTACATTTGTCCCTGATTCAAGCTTTTTGTACTGACAGAAAGCTCTAATTCATACCTTTCCAAATAAGCGAGGTTGAAAAACATAAGCATCTTCTCCAGGGACAGTAATACCAACACTTAGCTACAAAAGAAAAAGGGGGGCGGGGGGAGTAAGCTTAGAATGCGATTCACCAAAATGAATAGAAGTGTAATAAAAGCAAGCATAAGCATTGACTAAATATTATTATAAAGTGAACCATACTATTTGTTCACCGAAGTCAACAGTAATGCTTTCCTTTGGAACTTTCTTTGCAAATATGGTTACAACAACCTGATCAGGTGTCTGGTAGAATTCATGCCTGCATAAATTTTATTTTCAAAGTAAAAAATGCCTGAGTGATTAGTATCTTCAGTAGAAATTTGTTAGAACACATAGTACAATACTATCACAAACAATAACCAATAATACACAACATGGAACATTACCGAATCCAAAGACCTAATTTGTGTTCTCCCAATCACATACTAAATTGACAAATTGTAAAAACTTAAAAAATAAAAATGCCGTGGGAAAATTCTATCAAATCCTTTGTGCGATTTCATCTAACAGCTTAACCTTTTGGATTGTTGGTTCATGGCTTCCTATGAGAACCCACTGTGACCAAGTGATTTAGAGTCTGATCCTTACCGCTCAACTATTCTAATACAAAGCTGACTTTCTGCATGAGGTAGATGGGACTGCAGACAGTGTCCATGCTTCAAGTCCAAAGGGTTCTTGAATGAAGACAAGTGCTAAGAGATTAAATATAAAAAGAAATCATTCATTTGATTTAACCAGCTTTAAGTTTTCGGATGATTAGTTCTTAACACAACATCAAAGTGGTCTGCTAAGAGATTAAATATTAAAAAAAAAAAATCATTCATTTGACTTCACTAACCAGCTTTAACTTTTGGGATGATTAATTCTTGACACAACATCAAAGTGGTAAAATATGAGATATTTCCTCCCCTGGTTCTTTTAAGCAAAAAGGAAATTTCAGCACAAGGTTTGGGCCATGCATTGTTCATGCTAAAGCCCAAAAATGTAATATGTTAGACAGAACCATTCATGAACTTCATCTAATAGATTAAGCATTTGGGAGAGTTCAACTTTTTGGTTAATTTGGGAGAATTAATTTTTAACAAATACAAATAACAAATACCAAAATGTATGCACAATAAAATAAATACAACAGTAGTAGCACTCTTGCCCATGGCAGTTGAATGAGGATTCAAATTGTGGTTCAGAAGACCTATTTTTTGAAATCATGAATCGTAAGATTCATGACCAAATAAATCTACAACTAACATAGACATAAAAATACAAATTCTTGAATAACTACAAAACATATATCTACAAATATTTTAACTTAAAAAATCGTATCAAAAGTCAACACATACTTTGAATTAAATAAAATATTAAATATATCAGACTTGTTTATTTGTATATTTAATATACTTTGGATATAAAATATATACTAAAATTTTTAAGGATATTTAGTTAATTTTAAAAAAATTAATATAATTTTATAAATATAACAAATATGTATTTTTTGAAACTTGTTCAAGATATAACTCAGTTTAAAGGAAAATAGCTGAGAGAGGCACATGCAAATAGCTCAATAAACAAAAGCTACCTGCAGGCCACAGCTCAATAAATATGATTGGAACATAGGAAAGTAGAAGAGAACAAAAGCAATGGGCCACTAAGATTTTTGGGAGGAAAAGAGGAAATTAGAAACATGAAAACCAGATAATGGGTCACCCTAAGTCTGATTGGAGGGGAAAAATTGGCTGGTTCCCTCTCATTTATGTTAATTTTTTGGGGAAAAAAACCCATTTTTTTAGGTTTTATAACTGACTTGGGCCCTGACCCGTCTGTGAAAGAATCGTGTGATTCATCTCCAGCATATGATTCGTGCAAAATTCAGGTCCAATTCTTGCAAGTCATGGTACAATTCAAGCACCAAAAGATTTGCACAGCAATTCATATCACCGGCTGCTGGAATCAAATCACTGCACGTACTGTATCATGAATTGTACGATACTCATAACACTACACTCTGACATAAAAACAAAAACCCTGGCAATGGATATAAACAACCATAAGTAAAAGCAGTATTAACCTATATTTAGGTTTAGTCACTGCCACTGTCGGCTTCTCTGGAAGATCAACCTGTTGCTGAACATCTTTTGGAGTAACATCCTCTGTTGTGGTCTTTTCCTGTATAGGTATGGTATAAGATTCTTCTGTCAACACAATATGTCCATCAAGCTCATGTCAGTTTCCTAGCCAAAAATGATATAAACCCTAAACCCATCCATATTTTCCCTTTCAACAGTCAAGACACAATCACCAGTCACATATACAACAAAATCTAAAACATGAAAAGTAAACCCAAAGGACAAATAAGTTTTCATCACACAGAACAAATTTTACCACTATAAAGAATAAAGTTCACCTGCTATGAGCTTATCACATTCATTGATCAAATTAGCAAATCTTGAATTCTCTGGAGCTAATGAAGCACCCGTCTCCAGAGCAGCCTTTGCAGTCTGGTATTCCTCAAGTTCCATGCATGCAGTACTGCAATAGAAACAACAAATCAAAAAATTAAATCAAGATATTTACTAACTACAGCACAGATGAACAGCAATAATTAATTGAGAACATCTAATATCAAAATAAAAAATAGGATGCAATTTGATGATGCATGGAAAGCAATTTCAATCAACATTAACCACAGATATCCTCATTAACATTCAACCATCACACAAAATAATTATGTGGCAGTATCAGTTTAAATTAGTTTGTAATAACTAATAAGAAAAAATCATATGCTACCTCAGAAACTATCCTAAGCACAAGAATTAATTTTGAAATTGTATTTACAATGATACTATGCAAGATAAGAATAAAATGGGTAACATTTATGGTCAAACATGGTGGAAATAGCAGACAAAGATGGTGTGTCTTAACAAAGGTAAAAAGCAAGTTGGTGGAGCCACCCCTAAATCAGATCACTTCAAAGTGGAAAGAAAGTATGACCACATCATTGCAGTAATGCAGATATTTAAAAAAAAATATATAAATAGTTCATATGACAACAAACAAATAATCACTGACTGCAAGGATTTACATAAATTATTTCATTGCAATGCATTAAAAGCATTAAAAAAATAATATAAGCCACATAAAAACAGCAACTACATAAAAAAGAGAAGTGTGCATTTAATCAATTGTAAGTCAAGACATGAAGATATAACATAGTGGCATAGACTAGGTAAAACATAATACTAATGACAATTTTGAGTAAAACCAGAGATATCAATCTCAAATGGGCTAACTTTGAAAATGCTATAGCAGGATTAGCAGAAAGTGGGATGACAGCTATTTTAAATATTATAAATTTATAATACAGTCTAAATAGTTTATACTACATTTATAAATGCTCATGATAAATGATAAGTCACAGTTTACACACACAATCACCAACAATCTAGGAGCAATAAGAACATAGTAATGAAGTAAAAAAACGAAAGATGATGGTGAAATTGATAGAAAAAGAACATAACAAAGTAGATAAAAATTAACAGTACATGAAATGGGGAGTCTATAAGGGAAGAAAGAACAAAACAGGTAAAAAACACAAGTCCTATAATGTGAAAAAACAGAGGTCACAAAGGTAACTTTGTGTGAAATATGTTACCCATAAAACCCAAACAATGATATTTCAAGGGAAAAAAGGGTTTTTGTGGCCCCCTATTGAAAACCGCTTTGCTATTTGAATGCCTTGGCAGTCCAGGGCTGCTCTGCTCCACTATAGTGCCACTATGGCATGCTATTGACTACTAGTGTAAAACTAAATCAAATACAGATAGAAAGGAGATCGTCATGCAAACTGTGGAACAGGTTGAAGAAAAATGGAAGAAATGTGGCAGCTTCAGCTATAAATATAGAAGCTTTGGAATAAAAGCATTGAAGAGGATAAATGGGGAAAACTTATGTGCTCGCAAACTTACGTGCAAGTTTCAGCTTCTCAGGGCAGATACTTCAGATTCTATTTGTAGGGTTTTTACTTGGGTTGGCAAGGATTATTTAGTTATAATAATGTCATTTGAAAGGAATTAATTTTTACTGACAAAAACTACAGATACTGGCTCCTTACAGGAATTAAAGGAAGCAGAAAATTAAAGATAAATCTGGAGGTCAGCACATGAGCGAAACTCTAGCCCATAACCACTGCCTTTTTTCCTCTCAATCCATGCCTACCATGCACTATACTTTGCACAGGTATGGGTACAAGTATCAGATACAATATGATGCATAAAGATAACAAATTTATGAAATGATTATGTTATGGATACGGCAAGATATATTAAGTAAAATATAAGTATATTTATGAATTGTTTATATTTTATTAAATTATTATATATTGGTTGGTAACTTGGTCATCATCATCACAAAACTGCTGGTCTTTAATCTCTTGAAAATTTTATTAAAAAGCATAATCATATTCAAATTTAAATAAAAGTTATTATTCAAGTTATGATAATAATCTATAATCCCTTCATTATTCAAAGAAAAGATGCACATTGAAAGGTTTAAGGACAAGGCAGACAAGTTTTGATATGAAGGCAATCATATAATATGCATTATCGGTATCTTATATAGGTATAACTGCTGGTCTTTAATCTCTTGAAAATTTTATTAAGAAGCATAATCATATTCAAATTTAAATAAAAGTTATTATTCAAGTTACGATAATAATCTATAATCCCTTCATTATTCAAAGAAAAAATGCACATTAAAAGGTTTAAAGACAAGACAGACAAGTTTTGATATGAAGGCAACCATATAATATGCATTATCGGTATCTGATATAGGTACGATACGCATACATTGCCAATTTTGAAGTGTCCGTGCTTGCCAATTACGAAGTGTCTGTGCATTCACCTATCCTACCCTCTTATATCATTGTTTCTCCTCAACCAAATTCCCACCTTTCACTCCTCTGTTCCTGCTCAGCACTAATTTATGCAGCAGACTTCACAACATGAATATTCCCTTTGGATTATTCTATCACTCTATCATTCTTCTAATGGAATACCAACATTGGATTAAACAACCATTGTTTATCAAGTGTTTAAAGTGAGATTGATTGGGCAATTTGCACGATGCAGCAAAATCAGTCATATTACATATCAATGTATAGGAAGCTAAGTGGCTGCATTTGATACCAAAAGCAACATTTCAGGATATTATATATAGAAAAAACTCAAAGCGAATGGTGATAGTTACCAAAGACAAAGACAAGGTCACGTTGTACTTACCCTTTCCGCAAATATGCTTTTGATAGAGAAGGATTCAATTCAATTGCTTTATTCGCATCAGCAACAGCCTCTGCACAAAAGCAAGAAAATTAGTTCCCAAAATTAGTATAATGAGTAAAAATTACAACCAAATGAATAAACACATCAATCCCGAATATCACCATACAAGAATCTTCCAAGATTTATTTTCTTTTTTCTTTTAAAGAAAATAAACAAAAAGAAACAGACATTAGACGATAAAAACAACTTCATCTTGGTCAAATTTCCCTACTCGAAACAGACGACCCAATTGAACAAAGCTTCCGCCCCAAACGAAAACCAGATGATTCACACAAAACGGGCAAAAGGGTATTCAAAAAACACAAACTTATCAAGAGAGGGAGTGAGGGCACCGTACCAGTGAAGTTCTTAAGTTTAATGTTGGCTTGAGCGCGGTCGGCGTAGAGTTCGGGTTTGTTGGGTTCGTGATGAATGGCCTGAGTGAGAAGGTCCACGGCGAGTTCGAAGTGGTCTTCAACGAAGGCCTCTTTGGCTCTCGCTTCGAGATCGGAAGCCATGGAAGAGAGAAAAACAGAAACAGAGAGGAAAAAGAAGATTCTAGAGAGGGATGTGTGTGTGATTTGGAAGAGAAAAAAAAAAGGAATGATTGATTGAGCTGAATGGGAGAGGTGAGATGGGTATATAGAGAGAGTGAAACCGGCAAACTGCAAGGGAAGGGAGAAGGACTTTTGCAAGTCTTCCAAAAATAAATAATATTATTAATAATTACTAACTGATAATAACTTTTTCCTTTGAAAAATAAAATGAAATTATTACAGAGTATTCTGCATTTGTTTTAAATTTTTTTTAAAAAATGGAAGTATATAAAAATTGTAATTATTATTAAATAATGATAGTATATTGCATATCTTCGAATATAAAATGTAATAAGGAATGTATTTTTTTAACTACTAATATGTTATTTTATTAGGTATTTAGACAAGAATGAATTTAGGATATGGGACTTTTAAATTGAAGATAAAATTATGCAAATAAATTATTTGGACAAAGATGCATGTTAATTTGATTTGATATTGTGGGCAGAAATTCAAGATTTAAAAATAAAATTTAAATTAAGATTGACTAAAATTGTAATATTTTAAAATTTAAGTTGTTTTAAAAAATATATCTACATAATTTAGAGGATAATTTTGTTGTTCATTGATGAGAACATAAGTCACTTGTGTTTCTTGATCATGTAAGATATCAAACTTGACATTTAATATATAAAAGAAATACATACTATTTTATCAGCTTAGTCACTAATTTTGGCAAAAAAAGATTATATTTATTTTATGAGTATATTTAATAGAAGATAGTCTTTTACTAAAAAATAAAATATTTCTATTATTTTAATTTGTGCAGTACCCAAATACGTATAAATTTTATTAGTTTTTATAATAATTATTTTAAAATTATATTGAAGTATTTTTTAATTATTTAATGATATATAAAATTTTTTTTAAAATCAAAAGTATCTCAAACTTATTTTTTATCTGACTAATTTCCTTTTCATTGAATCAGTCCCATTAAAAATGAAATGGTACTATCAATTACAATTTCATACTCAAACTAAAGATGAAACCAAAATTTTATTTAAGAAATACAAGTATCATACAAATTGTAATAGTACACCATAAAAATTAAACCCTTACGAAAATTTATGTGATTTAATAAGAAAGGAACTATCACTAATGATATTCTCCTTCAACAATAATTCTTTCTATTAAAAAAAAAAAGGTTGAGATCGCAATTACCCTTGTTTTTTTTAGTGTTTATAGTCATATTTCTTATAAAATATATGGTATAATATTTTTTTTTTAAATTAAGGAAAATGAATGTAATGTATAAAAGTATCAGTGTACTCATTTTCAAATAATCAAGGGAGGACGGTGTATTGGTGTACGAGAAAGTAACAAAGAAAATTTATTTCATGTAGACTTGTGCGAATGAACGAGTGATTTTAGGGAGTAATATTTTGTGCGTATAAAAAGTATATTGACAATTTTGTTAATTTTTTACATTATTTAAAAAAGAACTAAATTATATTAAAAATTCCACAATAAAGAACTTAATTTACTATATTAATATAGAACATATATTAACGAACAAATTAGATATGAACTTATTCATTAATAACAACAACAAAATAGAAGACAGCCGAATGTATTTATTTTTCAATACAACTATAAATTTGAATTTCTGAGTATTGCATTGATTCTTGAAGTCAAGAAGTTTTCATAGATGAATTAAATTACATAACAAAAATAAAATAAAATAAGGAAATTAATATTAACTAAAGGAACTCACAAATTATTCTATTAAGACCATTTTTATGAATTCTTAATTTAACATCAATGGAAACAAAATTAAGTGAATGAATGAAATTAATTGTAAAAAAATCATAATTATATTTTTTAAATCATATTTGTTAGTTCATTTTTATAAAATTGATGTAAGTAAAAAGTTTATAATGAAGACATATTTATATTAAAATAATTCAAATAAAGTGCAATTTCCATCGTATTAACTTATATATTAATGTGTTTTCATGTAAAATATTTAAACTTTCTTTGGTATATTTTTATTCTATAATTTAAATATTAATAATTTTTCATTTTTTATTAATGTAATTTCATGTGAAATGTTTATATCTGTTTGGTATATTTTTACTTTATTATCATGATTTTTTTTATTTTTACATTTATAACTTAGATAAAGTGTCTACAAAATGAAATTTCTAAAAGTAACAAGATATAAACACAACTCTACTATCTTCTTGGGTTTATAATAATTTTGACAATTTTACTTAAATTTGTTAATCATTACACATGGAAGGAAGATAATTCCTGGAAGATGTTCAAGAAAATGTATGAGAAAGAGAAAGTATTTATTTAACAATAAGATTAAAAATAAAGTTAGAAGGGTAAGTAAAACACAATAACACAGAATTTTTTTTTTATCTTAATTCACTATTTAATTCAAGAACTATGTGTAGTCCATGTAGGAGGAGGATTTCTCTACCATCTCTCTTTCACACTCAAAGATGACATTTTTCATTTTGATTTGCATTGAATGTTATTATTATTTTTTCATGTCTTGTAAGGGTGGATAACTTTTAGAAAAAGCATTATTGGTCAAAGTATATTAGTTAAAAAGATGTACAACATCTTCTACTAATTAAAAAATGTTAATTTATGTTTTTATTCTTTGTTATACCAATGTTGTTAGTGTTGTTAGTGTATAAGAAGTGAATAAGTTAAGTTGCTTTTTTTTTATAAGCTCAAGACATACTACAAAACAAAGATTTTTTTTCTTTGCCTTTTTGAAAACAAGTTAGAATAACTTAAGTATTGTCAAAATTTGTCTTGATTCATTTTAAATAAGGTCCATTAAGAGATTTGAAGGAATAAGTAAAAAACGAATAGTTGAAAAAAGGACAAAACACAGTCTTAAAACATTTTCTGGACACTCGTTGATTAGACTCATCTATTCATTTTAAAAACAATGGATTCATAGAAGCATTTGTCTTCAAACATTGAAGTTACAATTGATCTTAAAAATAATTATATTTGTGTCTATTTATATTCACATGAAACACACCTGTTAGATATAGAGACTTATTGTTCATAGTTTTTGTTATTATTAGGATTTGATATATTAAACTCTTCCTATGTTTTTATTCCAACAATATTAAATTTAAAAGTAGAAAAAATATCATAAAAACATAAATATAAAATGTAGTAGAAATTGCTTTGAATGTAAACATTATTTCATTATTGTTATTTTTATGGATATTTAGAATACATTATTATTATTTTATTGAATTAATATATAAAATAACATACATTTATTATTATGACATTGTGTTTATACTTTTGTGACATTTAGATGGTTAAATTTGTCAAACAACAACCTCTTTTTTTAACTTTACCCTCATTTAAGTTCAACACTTTGACTATAAAATTCAATATAACAATACAAAAGTTATTCACCAAGTGAGTTTGGACTCTCATTAAACGAAACTACTCAAATAAATATTTATAGATCATCCACTCACAAAGCAAAACCTTCTCTCATTTAGCAAGTGTATAACATGTTTTCTTGTCTTCAGACTTGCTTAGCACTTGTGTCAAAAAATAAGACTATTTGTTGCTCAAACTTGTTAAACACCCATGTCACTCGTTGAGTGATCCAAAACTAGATTTTTTTATTGTTCATTCTTGCTAAATGTGAATATCATGCACGAGATCTTTTTTTGGATGATCACCTCACGAAACTAAGACCCAATATTTGGACATACATTTTTGGGCTTGAAAAAAAGACTTCAAATGTTTTTTCTATTCTTAATAAGAAATTGAAATTTAATTAAAACCTTATAAATTAATAGTAAGATTCTTAATGCTACATATTTATGAAACTACATACAAACTAGGTCAAACATAACTTTAAGTCTAAGAAGAGAGTGCTCTAATGTATCATTTCAATGTACATATAAATGATAATTATCATTTTCTTAAAGTTTAAGAACCTAAAAGTACATTAATCTAATAGGCTTAAGATATGAAACACTTAAAGCTTGGATGAACTTGTTAGATCTTTTCAATTTCATGAGATTCATCTTCATAAGAGAGATAAAATCAAGATAAACAACCACATTACTCTTAAGACTGGTAACTCTAGTTGAACAAAACTTGAAAGTGAAAAAGAAATCAACATCAAAAGTCATGAAAGTTAAATTAAAAAAATCTAAGTACTTAAATGATATTTTTTACAATCCAACAAATGATAAGATTTCTCTCATTCAAAAAATTCGAAAAGATATTGAAAAAGAAAGGAAAGTGCAAGTACCATCCTAAAAAGAAGGACAAGCTCAAGAAGAAGTATTCTAAAAATAAAAATAGTGATATAAATTCGAGAAGATATTGAAAAAAAAAGGGAAGTGCGTACCATCCTAAAAAGAAGGACAAGCTCAATAAGAAGTATTCCAAAAATAAAAAAGTGATATTGTTTGTCCTGAGTGCAAAATATTTGGACACATGAAGGTTGTGTCATAGGATGAACGATAGATGATTCTCCTAAAAAAGAAGAAATGATGGGTGGTCACTTGAGATCTCGACGACAATAATAGTAATAGTTGAATGAGAAATCAAACGTTTATTTAATACACAAACAAATCATCGTTTGAGGTATAGTTTAACCTCAAATTTAAATTTAGACTTAACTCTTATGAATCTGGTAATTCTATGTCAAAAAATAAAGAAAAAAGATATCTTATAATATTCATTTTTCAAATTCCTATAAGGTCTCTTTTACAAATTGTTATGATTTACATTATAAATTTATGCCAACATCATAATATATCATACTAGGAAACAATTTTGTTCAGTTAAGAAATTGATATACACCATCAATGAATATTTTGTTAGTTTTGCCTTATAAAATATCTATATAATAATTTGAATGCAAGAGGGTATACAACATTACAAACCACAAATTGTAAATAAATTATGAAAACTAGAGAGTGTATATGTATATATTCATTTGATTATCATATTACATATATGAAATATTAAATTAGCTTTGTAAATGATTAAGTGAAACTTTATCTTTTAACTATTTTTTTTCATATACAATACTCCAACTTAAAAAATTTGAATTCAATTCTATTCCACTTAACCGTAATGTTAGTATATGCACCGACTATACGTAAGTAGACATTATGTATTCATGGTTAAATTAAAATTTTTCATCCTACATTTAATATAACTTTTCATATTCATTCCTATATAAAAAAATCTAAATTTTAGTTCTTATGTGAAATAACATTTACGAATTGGTTCTTATTGTTGACCAAAAAATTATGAGTATTAGATTTTATCCTTGCATTAAATACTATTTTGTTTAGGTCCGGTGAAAAAAAACCTTATTTCTTTGTGGTTCCTCCATGAAAGAAATCAGGTAAATTTTGATTAGAAAGAACATAGAAGAAATTCTAACACCATTCTAATTTGAAAAATAATAATTAATTTGTAAATGTTTTTTATTTAATTAATAACCAATTAAATATAAAACTATTTTTCACATATTAAAACATATATTATTAATGTCAAATTTTTACATTATAAATTAATAAGAATTATCTTTAATATAAAATTTAAAATATTTATTATAAAAATTAATAAACTTATTTTATATAATGATATGCGATTTGATGATGAGATGATCACGTTAAATGTGATAATAAAGACCATTACGATGATGGAAATGATGAGAATGATAAAGTGGTAGTAAAATAATTATAATAATAATGATAATTATAATAACCATCGTAAAAACAACAATGTGATCGTGGAGAACTAATTTGCAAGATAGAAATCGTTCTGTTAAAATATCTAATAAATTATTTTATATAATTTTTAGTAAAATCAGAATATATTAAACATAAATAAAATATCCAAAATTTTTTATTTTGAAAGTTTTAAGTAAATAATAAATAAATAAATATTACTAATGTGTAAGAATAATAATATTTATATTTTATTTTTCATTTCATTAAGTAAAATAAATCAAGACTAATTACTTTACATATTTATATTTTTTTATTTGAAATAATCCTTTAATCTCTCCTCATCTTTAAAATATTCGGAAGATAACTTAGCTGTTTAATTTTTTTTTCCTAAGATTAGAGAAGGAATTTCTTTTTTTATTTTTTATTCTATTTTCTATTAAAATAAAAATTATTTTAATTTCATTAAAATAAATATTAGTAACGGACGATAATAATAATAATACAGATGAAAATAATGCGATATTAACAAAGAAATTTATAATTAAATTTTAATTTTAACAATTTAATATTTTCAATATTAATCCAATTATTATTATTATTATTTATTATCTTAAGTAAACATTTTCAAGAAAGTATTCTCCAGTAACTAGTTTTAAAAGAAATAAAGTGAATAAATTTCTTAAATTCAATACATGGGTGTGTGATAAGTTTGGAGCGTGTTTTATATACACTTTACAAAGAAATGTCCATGAAAATACCAAAGCGTGTTCGCGGCCACATAAGACTTTTATACAAAGCGTGTTCACTATTGCCTCTAGCATTGTGATTTTCTACAAGGGATTCAATGGTGTGACCTTAGAAAACCGGTGAGTCCCACTTTTATTCACAGGATTGTTTTATTATTCATTTAAGTCTCTTTTGCGTCTTCCTTTTGTTGGGTCAAATTTGAGTGAACAGACAAACTAGTACTTAAACGTTTATTATATAATATATAGCTATTACTTTTAATTAAATGCATAGACAAATTTAGTGTATATTCACTATAAAAATTATATACTCCTCATTTCTTTTTAAGAAAAAACAAACTCCTCTCCTTTGGTTAGGTGGATAGTGGGAAGAGATGTTGTTTTCTTAAATATTTTTATGTTGAGAAAAAAATAATATAATAAAAATTTTAAAATTGAATTAATTTTTAATTAGTATAAAAAATTGTTATTCTATTCATTTATATCTATCCACTCTTCCACTTGTCTAAATAAAATGAGAATTTTTTTTTAATTTTATTTATATTTCTATTTATCTATTTTTTACTTTTATATATCTTTTATCTTTTTTTCTTTTTAATTTATGTATCAAATTCAAACACAATATTGAAAAATTTATAACGCTCAATCAAGTGAAATAGATCTTACTAACTAATTTCTCTCTAATTCAAACATATAAAATAATTCTTAATACACAAATTTGAAGTCACATAAATTTTTTTTTGTTGCTTCTGGCCTTACGTTCTGTTGGTAGTGGCGAATAGAAAAATAAATATACCCTTATTTTCTTTTGTTATATCCTTTACTCATGTAATATCGTATTAAAAAAAATGGCTTAGACTCTAAAGTAAAAAGGAGAAAATTACAGAACTAAAGAAAGATGAGTGACATTTTAGATTAAATAATTGAATTTATTCGAGATAACAAATTTAAAATTATAATATAAGAATTATTTTAAATTAAAACACAATTAGTAATTATGAATGTAATTTTAATTATTCAGAATCTAATATAATTAGACTATCATACCTTTTATGAATAAATTTAAATATTTACTATAGTAATTTTGACAGCTAATTTCTTTTATCTTTAGAATTTACAAAAAATAAACTTTTTGTTGGGTCAGTTTCAATATTATCATTTTATCTTCTAATTCATCAAAATTTTAAAGCCTCATTATGCAAATACCATAAATATAACTTTTGACAGCAACAAGTTGCATGTTAATCTATAATCCAAACAATTGGTTTATTTGATTAGTGTATCTACAATTATCATTCAAAATCTCCACTATATGACCATAACAAAGTCTCAAGCTAAAATTAACTTTACGTAATGTGATAGACCGCGTTGAAAAAAATATGATGATCATAAAATAATTCTCTGGTGTGATAGAAAGTTATGGTGGGACACCCTAATTTTTTAATCTTCAGTGTCACTTCAAACACATTATTAGTATTACTAAATATATTCAAACATGCAAAATATAGGAAAGGAAATCGATCAATCGGAAAGCAACTCATGAATGAATTTGCCGTTTACGTTTACTTCATAAAGAGAATATGACAACGCTTATAAAGGGTTTGGTTCTTTCCTTGATCACAAGGCTGAAGATAAGAAGAAAAGAATTTATGAAAAATAAAAGAAATGGGAGATGCTGGGCATACATGACATGCCAAAGATGGTTGGTTGTTCCTTTTGTTATTTCTTCTTATAAAAGTAACGTATATATGCACTGAGGAAGGATAATTTACACCAACTATAATAGAATTATATATTCACATTTTATTTCTTAGTTCTAACTAGCTAAATATCTTATTTATTAGATTAAAAAAAAAAAAAAAAAAAAAAAAAAAAAAAAAAAAAAAAAAAAAAAAAAAAAAAAAAAAAAAAAAAAAAAAAAAAAAAAAAAAAAAAAAAAAAAAAAAAAAAAAAAAAAAAAAAAAAAAAAAAAAAAAAAAAAAAAAAAAAAAAAAAAAAAAAAAAAAAAAAAAAAAAAAAAAAAAAGGTAAGAATGATAATTAGTTCATCTAGAATAACTTTGAGAAACTTATTTTCTTATCTCTACACTTTTTCAATCTAATATATTTTATCTGATTTAATATTACTTAGTCTGGTCTTCTATCCAACCTTCATGTAATTTTTTTTAAATTAAAAAATATAATTATATTATATAAATATTGATTGAGAAAATTTGTAGCCTCAAACTATGTAATAAATCTTTAGAAAAGAAGAGAGAATATATTTGTATAATATCTTGTATGTATTGTGGTGCGTTACAAAGTCATGTACTGTGGTGATATTAAACATATAATACTATCTCCTATTTATACATATAATTATAATTAATTAAGGAAACAACCTATTATATAATAAAGAAATCAAGGAAATAGCGAAACTATTGCTGAGAGATAATCTAAAATATAATAAAGATACTACTGAATATACTAAAATTGTTTGCTGCAAGGGTGCATAGCAAATAATGAACCATTCTGAATTTGGTGATGGAAGGGCCAAATTACATTTGGGATATCAGGATGGAAGAATGACCAAATTATGTTTGGGATAAAACCATTTGTAATTGGACAAGATTGATTAGAAGGCAACTGGTGATCAAGCCCAACAGATCTAAAATATAATTAATTAGGTGTATGTTGAAATATTATATTTATTGTAATAATACATTTGTATTAATTAATAATTAAAATATTATTCAATTGTTACTAATTGATTTTATTTAATATTACTATTCATAGATGAATATTAGTAGAGGAATTTTGTGTTATATAATTGTGTGATGAGTTAAGTTATTCATTTTTAGTAGCTTATTGAAATGTCCTAAATATTAATATAGAGTTATAAATTTGCTATTCTACGAAGAGAAATGAATTAGATAATGAACTCAGGTTATAATATTTATTTATTTATTTTATTATATGATTAATAAAGCTACGTGTCATAATATATGTATGTACATGTTGTGTATTTTTTTTTTCCTTCATGTATTGCTTTCAGACTTGCAGTGTATTGCTCATATTTTCTTCCTCTGAGCATAGCTATATAATTGAAAGAATTAATTAAGTAATTTGATGACGGCAAGAAAAACTCCTCAAGGCACAGCAATGCACAAAGGATTGTCCTTTATATTTTTTGACATCACAATATATTCTCATAATGATTTTTTTTTTTGAAAATTTATTATTCATAGTCAAGATTCTTTAAATTTTGTTTAATAAATATAAAAGTAAAAAAAAAATTATCTTGTCACATAATAAATCACAACACTAACTAAAATAAAAATTTGATAATTCAAGTGATGTTTGTGTTTCTTAATGAAAGTTTAATTCGTTTAATATTTAATCTTTAGTTTGAATATAAAGTCGTAATTAAAATTATTATTTTTTTATTTTAAAAAAGATTAACTCTATGGAAAGAGGTTTGATGACAAAGAAATTCATTGTGAGAGATATATAACATAATTTTTTTATTAGGTTTAATAGTAAATAATAAATTATACTATTACAAATTTATTTTTTTAAAATTATGAGTAAATTTTTATTGAAAATAACCAATTAAGTATTAATTGATTAATGATAATTATTTTATTTTTTTAAAAATTATATATATTTTTACATAATTTTAATTATATAATTTTTTATATATAAATTGATGTCCACAGAATATTCCCTCGTCAGCTATTGGATATTTTCAAACTTTATAATATCATGACATTAAATAAATAAATAAGGACACTGTCATTAGTATTTCATGCAATTATCAAAATTTCGTAGTAGAATGAGCAATGGAGAAAAATAATATTAATTATTATATTTTATAGTAAATGATAAAAATTAAAACACTGAGTTATGTAAATTTCTGAAAAATTACATTTTTTTAAAGTAGTTATGTAATATTAAATTTTGGTTATTAATGTATGATGGTTAGTCTACACCTATCAGTCTTGATTTTTTCATGTGCTCACGTAACATTAGTTTTTTTTTTCTTAAAAATTTATTAATATATATACCTTTTAATTTTTGGGTGAGGGCATATTAGTAACTGGCACCCTTTCAATTGGAAAAAAAATATTGGAAAAGCTCGTCCAAATTACAGTTTTACCTCAATAAATGTATTTTTTTATTTATAATTTTAAATAGTCTAATATAATAATTACAACAATTTTTTTATTTATTGTGGAAATTATAGGTTGGTCAAGTGGTATCAAACTGATTTATTCTTCTCTAACTTTCCTTTAGACATACAAACTTCGACCAACATTTCAAATCCTATAATCTCTTATTGTAACCTTAATTATTGTCTGTTCAAGTATCAAATTTTTATAATTTTATTATTTTAAAAATGGTACATTCACGGTAATAATTTTATATTTGAAACTTTTTAAAATTTTGAATAAAATAAAGATTTTCAATAACACAAAAGTAAAAAAATTATAAAAAAACTGTATATATCATCATTGATGTATTTAATAAAAAAAAAAACTAGTTTCAGATAGAAGAATGTTTAATAACAGAAAATAATACTTAAAAAAAATCATTGTGTATCATTATTAATGTATTTTATAACAATAGTGCTACCATTTATTACATGTAAAAACTAAGCCTGAAAATGTCCCGTTAATGAAAAAAGAATACTTAATTTGGTTAAAACATAAAATATTTTCAACAACAAATAAAACAAGTCAAATATATTATGGATAACCAGATTTAGCAAAAAAAAAAAAAGTTGACATTATCTCTTTCTAAATTTTTTTATTTTGATAATAAGAAAAAAATCAATTAATTTTCTTATAATTTAGAAAAGTATGGAAATCACTATACCATCGGATATGTGATAATGCAAATAATGGACTTGTTTTATTCAAGCTCATTCAAGTAAGGCTTTGTATTAAAGATTAGACCCTATATAGAGAGCAGAACCTGTAAAGTTGTTGAAACACTTGGAAGCCACTTCCCATTCTTTTTGCCAAACAAAGTGTTAACTAGACAAAGGCAAACTTTGCCACAATTATATAATTTGGGTTGGGCCGAAGCCCACCAATGGTAATGGACTTGCTACATTGAAAAATGTCCCTTATTTGTAACAAGATCATTCTGTTAGGAACATCTATTAAGGTATTATTAGTCTCATCTGCTGGTAACCCAAAAACAGGGTCAGACGATTCAAAAGATGCAAGTTTGGATTTTCATTGAAAATGATCTCTTTTGTCACTCGCAAAACAACCTTATACAATTAATTATTTTACATATACATTATACGCAACACAATGAACTTAAATATATGGAAAAGTCATATGTATTACTCGCAACCCCACATGTGAAACAAAGCTCCAATAAAAGACATCTCTCCCATGTTCTGAAGGCTGGATGGAACCATAAAATTGTTCTAATAAATATATTTCAAACATTATGTAAATAATCAAATGGAAAATCTCCCCAAAGGATAAAATAATGCATTTTGACAGTATTCACAGTAAAAGGAGAGATAAATATCTATGGTAATGTATATTCAATCTTCGTATTCGTTGACACAAATCAGCCTTAATAGCTATAGTTAATGGTGCCTATGATTTCACCTAATAAATCAAAATTATATTTTTTTTGAGGAAATCCAAGATGCACGGGCTCCAATTGCTATGAATTATGCATAAGGGAACAACTTCAAAAATCGAAGGAGTCATAGCTAGAGTAGAGCTAGAGAGGCAATCACACTATTATACCATTATTACCTATATTACTTTATTGAACATTTTATTAATTACATTATTAAAAATGTTATCAATATTTCTATTAATATTATTTTTATATTTATTAAATATTATTAAAGATATAATAATATTTTAAATGATATTTTATAACTTTAGTTCAAATATAATATTTATTAAAATATTATTAAATTAATAGATAATATTTTTATAATATTTTTTAAATCTTACCAAAAATCATATATACACTAGTAAGGATGAGAATCACCTGTGTCAATTTACTAACCATCTTCCTATCCTTCAATTTGCGTCACATCAATTAAAAAGACGTACACTTCTGCGTTAAGTAACGGTAAACTCAGTAAGTTATTATGTGTATTTTTTTAATTGACATGACAGTTTTTAAGTGGAGCAAATGTGTGTGAGACAAGTGATGATTTTCATCCGTAATAGTGCACCATGCGACGTTACAATTAACATAACTCTGCATAACGTGACACAGGTAATGTGCACCCATTGTGTCCAATATCATTTCAGAGGAACTTTTAGACAAAGTACCCATGAGAAGTTTGAATTGGTTGTTGGTTGATTACTATGAAGAAAAACTTTTAGACAACTACAAATATTCTAACTTTAGATAGATCGAAAATTTTAAGAAAATAATTTAATATTTTGGTAAATTTAAAATATTTTGTAGTAAAATATATTGTTTTAGTAAATAATTTTAAAAAAATTCTAGTAATTTATACCGGTGTTTTAATTACTTAAAATTGTAGATTTCAAATTTTATTAAAAAATGTAAGAATTTGAAAATTTTCATTCTCACTTTTCCTTTTTTATTATGTATCACTTTTATGTCTTTTTTTTTTTTCCTCTTTCTTTTGACATTATTTTCTCTTTCCTCTCCCTCTCTCTTTATTAACCTATTTTTTATTTCTCTTTTCATTTCTCTTTTGTTCTCTCTCCTATCTTTATCTCTTTTTTTTTCTCTTTTGTTCTCTCCTTCTCCCTTTCCTTTCTCTCTTCACACTTTTTTTTTCTCCTTTCTCACCTTTCTCTTTTAACTCTTTGTTATTTCTCTCTTTGTTTCTCATCCTACTCTCATTTCTCTTTTTGTTTTTTCTTTTAAGTCTCACATACCTTTTTCTCTCTCTTAATTCTTCTTTTTCTCTCTTTTTCTTATCTTATCCCTCTCCCATCTTTCTCTTGTCTTTCTCTATCTTCTCTCTTCACTCTATTAATATTCATGTAAAAAGAAAATATTTATATTTTTTATTATTCAATATTAAAAATACTAATATTAAAATTTTAGTTTTTAAAATATATATTTAAAAAATAAATCTTACGTATTATAAAAATTAATTATCTTATCCAAACTAATAATTTAAAATTTAAGAATTTTGAATTGATTTATCAAAACAAAATATTTAAGAATGGAATGAAATTTAAATTAAAACAGTTCAAATTTCAAACAATTCATACATTCTCTATAAATTTGAAATTCTCTATCAAAATGTAATATTTTAAAGTTATAATATAATCGAATTTTGTATCATTAGTTAGTTATCATTTATGGAATTACACTAATTTTTTTATCCTAATTTTTTTTTAATTTTTTATAATATTGAATTAAGACTAATAAAATTCAACAATAGATAGTTAAATTTCTTAAATATATTGTCGAGATTTGATTTTTTATTATATGTATAGAAAAAGACTTTGTTGAATGAGTCAAAACTTATTTTACTAATGTTTTACTATCTATTGAAAATATCTTTGATAAAAAAATAGTTAATGTTTGGTTAGGATTGTATCGATGTTGAAGGATAGAATTCATTAAATTATATGCAATATGAAAGGAAAATATGATTCACATGGTGTGGTCTTTCTGAACACAATTGAGCAAACTCTAGAGACTTTAAATATCATGAATTTAAAGTTTAAACCCATCAAGTATTACGAAAGTGGATACAAGACCAAATGACTAGATGAAAGAAAACAATGATAGTTTAAAAAATGGAGAAAATATGAATCTAATACGTTAGCTTATCAAAATTCCATATAAGCCGTTAAGATGGTAAGTGGTGACACATATTGTTATATTTATAAATTTTATATTTTTATAATGTGAAGCGAACACTTCACAAGTTAATATTGTATAATTAATTTAAATAATTTATCATATATTTAATATAAAATTATTTTTTATTAAATATTTTTATTATGATATATATTATATACTTTTAATATTTATACAATATGGAAATGGTGAACTCTTTTATTATGTCATATATGTAATTATATCATAATTCTACTATAAGAAAAAATGTTTTTTAGCGATCAACACATGGCTAAATAGAGACGGAATTAGCAACGGAAAAAGATTTTTTTATTTAAAAAAATTAGCGACCGGAAAATATTAAAAAAATAAAAAAATATATATTAGCGATGGAAATAGCGACCAAATTTAGATAATAAAAAAATAAAAAATACATTAGCGACTGATTTAGCGACCGAAATTAAAATCATAAAAATAAAAAAGAAATTATTAGCGACCGAAAAATATTAAAAAAATAAAATATATATTAGAGACGGAATTAGCGACCGAGTTTAGAAAATAAAAAATAAAAAAACATTAGCGACTGATTTAGCGACCGAAATTAAAAATCATAAAAAATAAAAACCGAATTATTTAAATAAAAAATCAAATAACCACCAAATTAGCGACCGAATTTTTTTAAAAAATAAAAATAACGACCAAATTAGCGACATATTTTTTAATATATAAATAATTAAAAATAAAAAGTCACGGGATTATTTAATTAATATAAAATAACCACTGATTTAACGACAAAATTTTAAATATGTAAGCCACCGATAATGTTTCAATCGCAAAATGTTTAGCTACTCGGGTTTTCGCAACGGAATAAAATCGGTTGTTAATGCCGTTGCTAAACCATTTTGTGACCAAAATATTACGTTAGCGACTGGTTATTTCGGTCGCTAAAAAAATGAATTTTTTGTAATGTTGTTGTATTATGATATAGGTATTTATATCATATAAGATAAAATCATGTGTACGATCGATTAAATTTAATTACTACAAGTACAATGGTTTACTGTATGAAATTTTAAGGTAGTTTAAGTATCCAAGAAAAGATGCCTACTGATTAGTAAATTTTTAACTTATCAAATGAATACCATCAAAATTAATAGGTAGTTAAAGTTATCATATTAGTTATATTGTATAAGATTCATTTTCTATAATAAATTTATAAAACGATACATTGTGAGACAATAAGTTTAAAATTAATAATATAAGTACTATTATCAACTTACTTTCATTCTCAATCAACTTAATTTTCCCTGCATTTTAAAAATAAAGGTAAAATATTATTGTTCATTACAAAAATGTTTTGAAAGGATAAGAATGGAAGAGATCATTATTATTGTGGAATGAGTCTTTGGAACATTTTCTAGAAATGGGAACAACATTGTTGTGGACAAGTGGTTGTTGTCATTTATGGAATTACACTAATTTTTTTATCCTAATTTTTAAAATTTTTTTTTATAATATTGAATTAAGACTTATAAGATTCAACAATAGATAGTTAAATTTCTTAAATATATTGTCGAAATTTGATTTTTTATTATATGTATAAAAAAAAACTTTGTTGAATGAGTCAAAACTTATTTTACTAATGTTTTACTATCTATTGAAAATATCTTTGATAAAAAAAAAAGTTAATGTTTGGTTAGGATTGTATCGATGTTGAAGGATAGAATTCATTAAATTATATGCAATATGAAAGGAAAATATGTAAGATGGTAAGTGGTGACACATATTGTTATATTTATAAATTTTATATTTTTATAATGTGAAGCGAACACTTCACAAGTTAATATTGTATAATTAATTTAAATAATTTATCATATATTTAATATAAAATTATTTTTTATTAAATATTTTTATTATGATATATATTATATACTTTTAATATTTATACAATATGGAAATGGTGAACTCTTAAATAGAGACGGAATTAGTAACAGAAAAGGATTTTTTTATTTAAAAAAATAACGACCGAAAAATATTAAAAAAATAAAAAAATATATTAGCGACGAAAATAGCGACCGAATTTAGAAAATAAAAAAATAAAAAATACATTAGTGACTGATTTAGCGACCGAAATTAAAAATCATAAAAAATAAAAAGAAATTATTAGCGGCCGAAAATATTAAAAAATAAAATATATATTAGCGACAAAAATAGCGGCTGAATTTAGAAAAATAAAAAACAAAAAACATTAGCAACTGATTTAGCGACTGAAAATATAAATCATAAAAAATAAAAAAGAAATTATTAGCGACTGAAAATTTTAAAAACTAAAAAATAAACAAAACATTAGCGACGGATAATAAAAAATTTATTACCGACGAAATTAGCGACTGAACATTAAAAAAAAATTAAAAAATACATTAACCATCAATTTAGCGACCGAAATTAAATAAATAAATAAATATTTATTAGAAACGGAATTAACACCCGAATTATTTAAATAAAAAAATTAAATAACCACTTAATTAGCGACCGATTTTTTTTTTAAAAATAAAAATAGCAACCAAATTAGCGGCAAATTTTTTAATATATAAATAATTAAAAATAAAAAGTTATAGGATTATTTTAATAATATAAAATAGCCACCAATTTAGCAACGGAATTTTAAATATGTAAGCCACCGATAATGTTTGCGATTAGCAATTTGGGTTTTCGTAACGGAATAATATCGGTCGCTAAGTCCGTTGCTAAATTATTTTGTGATCAAAATATTACGTTAGCAACCTGTTTTTTCGGTCGCTAAAAATGAAATTTTTTGTAATGTTGTTGTATTATGATATAGGTATTTATATCATATAAGATAAAAGCATGTGTACGATCGATTAAATTTAATTACTACAAGAACAATAGTTTACTGTATGAAAATTTAAGGTAGTTTAACTATCCAAGAAAAGATGCCTACTAATTAGTAAAATTTTAACTTATCAAATGAATACCATTAAAATTAATAGGTAGTTAAAGTTATCATATTAGTTATATTGTATAAGATTCATTTTCTATAATAAATTTATAAAACGATACATTGTGAGACAATAAGTTTAAAATTAATAATATAAGTACTATTATTAACTTACTTTCATTCTCAATCATCTTAATTTTCCCTGCATTTTAAAAATAAAGGTAAAATATTATTGTTCATTACAAAAATGTTTTGAAAGGATAAGAATGGAAGAGAACATTATTATTGTGGAATGAGTCTTTGGAACATTTTCTAGAAATGGGAACAACATTGTTGTGGACAAGTGGTTGTTGTCAAATTTTAAGAAAGTGGTGTGGTGTGGGAGGAATGTTTTCGGCACCAGTTGTTTTTCCTTCTTCTCACTTTTTAATCATTCTCATCTAAATTGTGGTTGTCGCTTTCACCACCATGACAACATGATCTCATCTTCTTGATCACCTTTCTTTCTCTTACTCACTTTCTCTTGCGGTCTCTCTTCATCTCTTTCACTCATCTCTTTTGTCTCCTTTCCTTACTCTTTGTTTCATTACCATGAATGAATTTTGGCTTGTGTTTTATTTTGAGAATAAGGTATTATCACTACAAAAAAAAAAAGTTATTTGTAGGGTTAAAATTATAATTTTTGGCGGTTAAAAATCGTCACAAATAATATTTCTAGGAGTTAAAATAATCGCTGGTACTGCATACAGTAAAAATGATTTTTGGTGATTTTTATCTAACTCTTGATTTTTTCGCTAGAAAATAAAAATATTTGTTGGGGGTTTATAAATGTGATATTTGACTTATGGTTGGAATATATAAACATGATATTTGAACGAAAGATCACTGTGATTTCTTTTATTTTGATTTTTTATTTTGTTTTAGGGAATTATTTAAGTTTAAAACTTTCACTAAAAATATTTTAAAATATTATTTGTAAAAATATAAATTTTAGGAGTTTAAATATATCATAAATCATATTTTAAAAACTATTAGAAAATACATAGTTATGTCATTAATTTTTTTTAACTATGTCAACTTTGAGAACCAATATACGTTATTTCTAAATTTTAGGACTAAAAAAATCACTTTAAATTTAGAGTACTAAAAGAAAACTTTATTCAAATTTGATTAAAAAATATTTAAGTTATTTTTTTTAAAAAGCAAATTTTTACATAATTTAATGTTTCTACATGACATATATTGATGTCATTAGCCACATAGCAACAATTAAAATGTAACATCCCATTATTTTATTTTATTATTACTTGTAAATATTGTATTTTATTTATTATTATTAATAAGTGACTTAATTATTTTATAATTAAATAACTAATATTTTGGGAGAAATATATGTTGAATTTTAAATTAGGTTTTAATTAATTAAATTAATAAGAAATAGGCTATTTAAATATAATAAAATATTAAGTTTCACATAGGACAACATAAAGTAAAACACCACCTTTTTCTCCTATAGAAGGATTGTGATAGTTCAAGTCTATATAAGATAATATAAACTCATGCATTGTCTCCTTCTTCTATATAAGGAGTTGGATACTAAACAATAGGGAAGATAAGAGAGCCTTTAAATAAGTTGGGTTTGGTGCAAAATATTGAACTCATATAGTTTAATCTTTCTCATCTCTTAGAGCTTTCTTAAGATCTGTGGGGATCGTTTGTTTGAATTTTATGTGGGAGCATGCCTATGCTTATCATGGGACTATTATAGGAAGTTGGGAGGCCCATTTTAGGCTATATAAAAGAGCGACTAGAGAAATAGTAAAGATATCTATTGGTGAGTTAATTTGCTTTTCAAACTAGAGAGTCAAGGAAGGAGAACCTTTGGACGAAACTCCTAAAGAACAAGAACAATGACCCTAAGGAATATGTTCTCTATGTCTACGCTTTTGCAAGTAAGGGGAATGATAATTTCTTCTTAAAGGTATGAGTATTACTATGGATAAAGGGGTTAGCCCTAGATGCAATTGGTTGCTTGTGTTGATTGTCTTTATTAATTGACAAAGTGCTTAGTTGTTTGCTGCTTAATGTTTGTATTTGATTGCTTTTGTCAACCGATAAAGTAAGTGTATAGTCATTTTTTTTGTTTGGTGTTTGTATATGAATGTCTTTGTCAATTGGTAGAGTGTGTAGTTATTTTCTTGATAGTTGTTTGTGTTTGATTGTTATATGATTGGAAATGTTTTTAGTTGTTTGCCAATTGGTTGTTTGTGTTTTTTTACTACTTATCTATTAATTGTTTGTGTTTGAATGTCTCTACTATTTACAATGTTTGATTGTTTGTTTGAGGTTTATTGTTTCTGCCAATTTATAGAGTAGAAAACATTTAGTTTTGCGATTGTAGACTAAAATCCTAGAATCCCAATCTATCATGTTTTTCTATCTCTCCCAATTGGTAAAGCACATGACTTTAACCTCGTGGGTTTTTCTTAGAACCCCAAATTTGTATGACTTGGTTCCCTTAAGGGAGAATCAAGTTAATAACTTTTACCTATTGTTAAAGATTGTATGTCTTGGTTTCTTGAAAGGAGAACCAAGTTAGGTGCTTGTATTTTAAATGATATGAAACTATGTGATATGTTAGTGTATTTCGTAATACATTGAATTCAAAACATGATAAGTCATGGTACACATTAAAATAATAATTAATAATTAAGAATGATGATACATGATACGAAGATGAGTAATAAGGATAAATGTCCTCAAAGGGTGACTTAGTTTGTTATAGACAAGGATGAGCTCAAAGAACATTTGTCTAGTGAGTGACCTAACTTGTAAAAGTTAAGAATGATGCTTACTAATTTGTGTGATGTGTTGTGAGTTGAGGTGCCTAGCTTATGAGAGGCAAGAATCATCCTTATTGACCCAATGTTGAAAATGGAATAATGACTAAATTCAAATGCATTTTGTAACATTCTCTGTTCCCGATACTTAACAATACTAATAAATAAAATTAAAATAAATTTAAATTCAAAAATAATATTGAATGATAAAGGATTCACAAACTTGATCATTTATTGTAATTGAAAATAGACAAATATTTTTATTGGAACTTCAAAAGCCAATTTCTAATGTCATAAATGTACACAAAACTTACAAAAACATCTTGATGTCACAAGTGTAATCCAAAACAAAAATAAGAACAAAAGAAAAATAGTAACCGAGGAGCCCTAACTTAATTTCTATGCTCCTACCAAATATCACTTGTGATGTGACATTCAACCCAAACATAGACAACACACAACAAAAGGAAGTGAGAAATGTACCTTACTCAACTTGTATGTGAGCACACATCGTAAGTAGAACATGTGATTAACTACAACTTATAAAAAAAAATAGTATATAAATATATAATTAACATAAAATAATCAACCACAATCAACAAACAATAAAAAACAAGTAAATATATGAATATCAACAATGCATTCCTAGTACTATTTTATATGCCATGTGGTACCAACTCTAATCCAAGAAGTAGGTTAGACACAACTTTGCAAATCTCCATCTTTACAATTAGCTATGACACTCTAGTGTGAGATATCCCTCTAATAGCATGTTAGGTACTACTCGACTTGCATCGTCAAGTCCAACAAGTGGGATCACTCACGACCATTGGAACACATCCATACCAAGTAGTCCCCAAGAGATCCTTACCACTTGAGTTTGCATTAACATTCCTTACCTGCTTGTTTCATTAAATGATGCATGATGCAGTTCCATATTTATTATTTTCTCCTATCACAAATTATTCTCAAATTGGTTTGACAAGGACCATTCTCGCTCCTTTAGGTTAGCTACCTCGTCCATGACCCATCATAGATTTTCAAATTGGGCTAATGAAGACCATTCTCGCCCCTCTAAGCTTAGGTGTCTCATCCACAACCTATCACGCATTTTCATGAGTACCCTTCTATCCCCTTCCATGCTCAAGCATTCATAAGATACATGTCCTTTGGAGCCATTCTCATTTGTCACAGATTATGTCACCTTTCTCAATTACCTTTATTGTTCATTATGCATTTTTACATGCCATATATTGATGTTCTCATGTGTTTTTAACAATCATAATAATATTACCTTTACATTTTTCATTTTTCAACAATCACGACAATATTATCTCTATACAACACTTGTTCATAGGTCAATAATAAAATCAATCACAATACAATAATAAATTCCATCATAACATAACATTTGTTCAATATATAGATATGGTAAAACAAAATAAATTTCACAAACAAGAAATATTACAAGAAATCATGATCTTTAATAGACAAGAAACTATCATCTTTAGGCAGCTTAGCTCCTTTTAGAGAACACAAAGACCAAGATAGAGGTTGAGTTGCGTGCCCTTGGCCTACTTTCCTCGATTAAAGTTGCTACCATATGTTGAGTACTACTAGGAGTGCATTATTGTCTTTAATGTGCATATGTGAATTGTTTATTTTATATCCTTTAGTTGATTATGTGAGTATGTGCTACTTACTTTGTGCTCATATCATGAGCTTGAGTGTTATATATTTCTCACTCTATTTTGTCATCTAGTTTGTGTTTGGATTGAATACCACTTTGTAAGTAACAATAGGTAGGACCGTGAGGATTGAGCTGGACTCCTTATTTGATCGCTTTTCTTCTAGTTTTATTTATTTTTGAATTTGATGCTGTGATAGGAAATGTAGAATCGAGGAAGTTGTAATTACTTTATGATAATATGTTTTAGTTTTATGATAGTATGTGAGAAGGTAATGTGAAATCCTTTACCAGTTGATGTATGTTTTGAAAGTTAGAATTTCTTTTAAGTTTATCTATTATAATTATATAGCATTTAAGGTAAAGGGTGTCACATTTAGTAATATTAGAGCAAGTCAATTCATTCGGCCTTTGTGTATTATGTGCTTGACTTGCTATTGTTGTGTACTCTAGTAAGAGTGTTCTACTAGTATATTGATTGAATTGTTAGTATAAGACTTGTTTGTCTTATTGTATCTAGTTAGTACATGAAGTAATGACTACTACTATGTATGACCATGCTATTGTCAATGCTCTCCATGTCTTAGCTTAGGTCGTGGAGAGGGATCAACCTAGGGATGACAAAGTGGTTGAGTTCTACGGACTAGTTAGGTTCCAAGGACTTCGTGGGGTGCACAATCCTAAAGGTGCATAAAGTTGGTTGTAGAGAGTCAAAAGATCTCCTGAGACATGACATGCATAGACACTCAAAAGTTGACCATTGTTGCCTTCATGTTAGTTGAAGAGGTTGAGTGCTGGTGGGAGAATAGTCATCGACACTTGAAAGCTAAGACTAGAGCAATTGCTTGAGAGAATTTCAAGAGATATTCTTAAAAGAAGTGCTTTTGGAGGACATTCATAACTATAAATGAATAGTGTTCCCAAAGTTCAAGTAGGGAAACAAGGTTGTGGCAAATTATGCATCCAAGTTGAAGAATAATTAAGATAATTATTGAGATACCTTTTTCGTTGTTCAAATTAAATTGGAGACCATTTCAATTGTGTGAAGA
Organism: Mucuna pruriens; assembly: GCA_025330945.1. NCBI lineage: Eukaryota > Viridiplantae > Streptophyta > Magnoliopsida > Fabales > Fabaceae > Mucuna > Mucuna pruriens. The sequence continues at coordinate 892,775 of JAENHJ010000305.1, forward strand.
TTCGTGAATTGTCTACCACTAGAGATACAATACACCATTAACTATTAAGAAATTTGCTAAATGTCCATCATTGGTGAATAAATGCATGATCCTTCATAAGGACAACAAGTGAGGGTTATGCATTACAAAAGTGTAGACCCTATGAAAGACGAGAAGTTTAGCGATCAAATTGTGAGAAGTCATGTTTAGTTCAATCTAGTTCATTTGGTAATCGCTACAACAACCAAAAGACTATGACAATTTAACATGCTAGTGATGGTAGCGGAGAAAGTTTTTTCTACTAGCAGAGACATAATAAGTGCAATCTATGTGGACATGTTGGTGCAAATGTGAGGATGATACTATGATTCATTTTAGTCGCAAGAAGCAAGAATACATTGGGAAGGATCATCCTAATCCCAAGAGGGAGTTGAACAATATGGATTAAAGTTTGTGATCCAACCAAGTGAAGAAATTCTTGAGAGAAAATGTCCAAGTGTACGTAATGTTAGTTTTCCTAAAGGTAGAGAAAGATGTTGTTATCATTTATGTTTGTAGCTAACCCATGGAGAGTGGTATTTAGCTTTCTATAGGTTTACTACATCGTATAGGACCCTTTCCACAACACTGTATAAGATGTCACCCCTAGAATTAGTTGAGCTTAAGGGACAATTAGATAAGTTGCTAGAGAAACATTTTATGAAGCTTAATGTGTTATTGTGGGAGTATCACTCTTGTTAGTTGAGAAGAAGGATGGAAGTATGAGGACGTGTGTAGATTATCATCATCTAGGTGACGATTAAGAATAGATCCCTTCTAAGGTTAAATGACTTTTTGGAATAGGACCTTTTATCCCTACTTAGATAGATTTGTAGTTATGTTAATAAATGATATCCTAGTGTAATCTAAGACTTGGGAAGAACATGTTGAGCATCTGATAGTGATGTTGATACCAAGATGTCAAGTGTGACTTTTGGACTAAGGGGGGAGTCTCTAGATCATGTTGTACAATAGAGAGGTATAATTGTAAGTTGTTGCACTTATGTTAGTGTTTTCTAACTTAAGTGAGCCTTTTATAGTGAATAGTGATACATCTAACATGAGTTTAAGTGATGTGCTTATGCATAAAGATCTGGTAGTGACCTAGGCCACTAGACAACTTAAGACCCGTGTAAGAGAATTATCTTACTGTGAATTGGACTTAGTGGTTGTAGTGTTGTGCTTAAATTATGGAGACACTAGTGAATGAATCTAGATTTGAGGTTTTTAGTGATCATAAAAGTCTTAGGCACTCGTTAAAAAAGTTGAAAATGAGACAACATAAATGGTGAGCATGAGGTTGGGTACGCTAAAAGTAACCAATGATTTGATGGAAGAAAGTAGGGAAATTGAAAACCTAGGCTCGTATATACTAGATCGGTAGAGTGATAACTCATGAAAAGGTGATTGATGTTAAGATAAGAATTAGTGAGGTTATGAGATTTTACAATAAGATTCATGTGATGGATGTAATCGAGCTTAGGATGTTAATTCTACAAAGAGGACTTAGTATTGGTTTAAGTGTTCGACCAAGAGCCACAAGGATGTATTAGAACCTTAGAGAGATGTTTGGGTGACTTGGTTTAAAGGAAAATGTAGTTGGACCCATGCATGGTGGTTAGTTTCAAGAAGCTAAGATAGAACATAAAAAACTTTAGATAGGTTGCAATCTTGAGTGTTCTAGGACAACAATGAAATAATATCCTTGTGGACCTTGTGGTAGGTTTTTCCTAGAATCCCTAAAAAATTATATTTGAACTAAGTAGTAGAGGACAAATGAATCAAATTATTTAGCATATCCTGATCAATGTTAAGTACTAAGAGAAGTTAACTATGCATTACCTTAAGGAGATTGCAAGGATATATGGTTTACCCTTTAGTGTAGTTTTTGATAGAAAACCTTGATTTTACCCCGAAATCTTAGGAGAATTGTCTAAAACCTTAGAGACTAAGATTAAGATTGACTACAAACTACCATATGTGATTAGACAAGTAAGTTGAGTGAATTATCCAATCCTTAAAGGATCTTCTAAGAGTTTGACTATTAGAACAAAGTGGTTGTTGGTGGAGCACCTATTTTTGATAGTGTTTTCTTCAATGTTTGTGTTATGCAATTGTCAAGGACAAAAATTCTTACAAGGAGGGAGAAGTTGTAACACCCTAGTTTTTATTCTATTTTATTATTGGTTGTAAATATTGTATTTATTTATTATTATTAAAAAATGATTTACTTTTTCTATAATTAAATAAATAATATTTTGAGAGAAATATATGTTAGGTTTTAATTAATTAAATTAAGAAAATATGTCATTTAAATATGGTAAAACCTTAAGTCTTACATCGAACAACATAACTTCATGCATAACCCTTTTCTCCTATATAAGGAGTGAGATAACTCAAGTGCCATATCAGACAATATGAGCTCATGCATTATCTTCTTCTCTTATATAAGGAGTTGGATACCAAACAATAGAAAAAATAAGAGACTCTCTAAGCAAGTTGAGTTTGATACAAAGCATTGAACCTAGAATAATTTAATCTTTCTCATCTCTTAAAGCTTTCTCAAAAGATGTAGGGACTATTTGGTTGGGTTTTACGTGGGAACATGCTCGTGATCATCATAGGCTATTATAGGAAGTTGGGAGGCCCATTTTGGGCTATATAAAGGGATGATTAGTGGAATAGTAAAGACATATGATGTTGAGTTAATTTTCTTAAACACATGATTTCAAACTAGAGAGCGAAGGAAGGAAAATGGAGGAAACCCCAAAGGATAAGAAGAGCAATCCTAAGGAACATTTTTTCTACGTCTACGCTTTTGTAAGTAAGGGGAGTGACAAATCTTTCTCAAGGGTATGAGTATGATTGTAGGTAGAGAGGTTGACCCTAGATCCCATTGGTTGCTTGTGTTGATTGCCTATATCAATTGAAAAAGCTTTTAGTTGTTTATCACTTAGTGTTTGTGTTTGACTATCTCTATCAATCGACAAAGTGTTTAGTCATTTTTCTACTTGGTGTTTGACTGTCTTTGTCATTTGACTATGTTTACGCTTTTCCAAGTAAGGAAGGAATGAGAAATCTTGCTCAAGGATATTGGTAAAATGTGAGTTGAGGGGTTGGCCTCGACCCGTTGGTTACTTATTTTGATTGTCTTTGTCAATTGATAGAGTGCTTAGTTGTTTGTTGCTTAGTGTTTGTCTTTGACTAGCTTTGTCAATCGACAAAGTGTTTAGTAATTTTTTTGCTTAATTCTTGTGTTTGATTGCCTTTATCAATTGACATACTATATAGTTGTTTTACTGTTGGTTGTTTTTGTTTGACTATTCTATGATTAATAAGGTATTTAGTTGTTTGCTGATTGGTTGTTTGTGTGTCTGATGATTGACCATGTGTTTGTCTACTTAAATGTTGATTGTTTGTGTTTGACTGTCTCTATGATTGATATAATGTTTGCTTGTTTGTTTGTGGTTTTTTTTTATCTTTGTCAATTGATAGAGTATAAGGTTTTTAATTTTTTAGTTGTAGATTAAAATTCTAGAACCCCAATCTGTCATGTTTTCTGTCTCTCAAAGTTGGTAGAGCACACAACTTTAACCTCGTGGTTGTGGGGTGGGTTTTACCAAAAACTCCAAATTTGTATGTCTTGGTTCCCTAAAGGGGAAGTTAAGTTAATGACTTTTACCTATTATTAAAGATTGTATGTCTTGGTTATCTAAAAGGAAATCCAAGTTAGGTGCTTGTATTTGAAATTGTATAAAACTATGTGATATTTTTGTGTATTATGTGATACTTTAAATTCAAAACATGGTGAGTCATGATACACATTATAATAATAATTGAGAATGATGATATGTGATATGAAAATAAGTAATAAGGATAAACGTCCTTGAAGGGTGATATGGTCTATGAGATGCAAGAATAGGCCCTAAGAACATTTGTCTAGTGAGTAACCTAGCCTATGTGGGGCAAAAATGATACTCACTAATTTATGATGGATTGTGAGATGAGGTGTCTAGCCTATAGGAGGCAATAATGGTCCTTATTTAATGAAATAGTTGTGTAAGAAAGTAGACACGAACTTGAGTCGTAATGTTACTAAACCTCCTTAGAGCTAATGAGTATGAAAATCTCAATGGTCGTGACTTATCTCTCAAGTCAAATGCAAGTTGAATAGTACTTGACTGCTACTAAATGACATCATGCTAATATGGAATGACCAATAGAGAGGTTGAGCTGCGTAGCCCTAGCCTACTTTTTTAGATTAGAGTTGGTACCACATGGTATATTAAGTAGTACTGAGAGTGCATTATTGTCATTTGTGTGAATATGTGAATTGTTTATTTTATATCTTGTAATGGATTGTGTGAGTGTGTGCTACGTACTCATAGCATGAGCTTTGAGTGAGGTATGTTTTGTTATTGTTTGTGTTTAGGTTGAATGTCACTTTGTAGGTGACGATAAGTAGCACTATGAGGTTGAACTAGATTCCTTATTTTATTGTTGTTCTTCATCTAGTTTCATTTATTTTTATATTTGATGCTTGATGATACACAATTTATACCCCTTATTAGGTTTTTAAGATGAGTAAAATAGAATATAAACAACGGTTAAGGATTAGGTGTTAACTAAGATTTAGATTTCCAAAGTTTTAATTAAGGAATTTACAAATCCTATCTAAAAGTTTAAAGTATTGTTTTGTAGGTCAAAGATGAGACTTAGAAATGAAGTCAAAGTCAACGAGGAAGTCATCTTGGCCGGACAAAGCCGACTCCACTAGATCGACTCTGTAGCCGACCTCAAACCAAGACCTGACTTTCATCCGGAACCGGATCCATCCCGACTCCTGAAGGCCAACTCCACCAAAAGAAAGACTCAAGCATGTGTGAATGTAATTAAACACGTAGAAGTTAGGGAAGTAGTTAGATTCATTATTTTTTGGTAAACCAGGTAATTAAGACCGTTAATACAATTAATACGGTTATGGAATACATGTATAAAAGAGATGTGTGTCAACATCCATGGCTTAGCGAGATCGACTGGACACAACTACTCTCAACCTACACATTTTCCATTCCCCAAGCCTAATTTCCCTTCATAACTCTTTGTTCCACAACACTTTAGTATGGTGATCGCTTAGGCTCGAGCGAACGTAGGACCAGGAGTTGAGTATTATGGCTGATTGTCAAGAGGGGACTATCAGAACGCACTAGCACACTACTTGATAACTCACCCTTCCGCATCCTGACTACAGCTACTGTTGACGGTTGTTGGAGGAAGTTGACCATCATCTTTCTATTAAATCCACTTCTTATATCGATACTCTGACTAATCGATGAATGCATAGGTTTCTTGACACTTGTATGCATGTAAATATTAGAAATTCAATCTGCTTTTGATTTGTATGTTTGTGCATCTTAAGACTAGATCACGCCTAAATTAGGGTCTGGTTGGAAACTACGTAGGTAATACTCTAAATCATCCTTATATAATCTACGTCAACCACGAGCTTAATCCCTACCCACTCGAGGCCTTGGATTGTATAAGTCCTCAATCGGTAACGAACGAACATTAGGTGGTCACCTTAGGAAATAGGTTAGCGAGAATATATTGGTATGACTGAAAAATTAGAATTGAACCATTCCTTGACCTCATTGTATGTGGTATCTTAAATATACATTAGAAAAGCATACTTACAACTCTTGACCTTTCTATCAATTCTTAGATAGACTTTACATTTCTTGCAATTTACTTTATTGCTAAAACCCCCATTTGCAGTTTCCTTGTTAAAGTCTACATCCTACATACCTAGTCAGTAATCATTATCAGCCTTGAACCTTAGAAAATACAAGAACCACATGTCCTTGAGTAGAATGACCTAAGTTGACTATGTGCTACTTTAGCTTAGGAAAATCTAGTATTTTGATAGAAGAAATAATGACAAATCTACACTTATCAATACTCTGATAGGATGTGTAACATTGGAATAATTGTAATTCCTTTATAATAATATGTTTTAGTTTTATGACTTTTTACTAATTGTTTAAGTTAAAATTGGTTGTATAGAGTACCAATAGGAAAATATGTTTTTTTTTATTAGATTATAGTTTGTGAGAAGATAAGGTGAAATCCTTTATCAATAAATGAATATTTTGAAATTTAAAATAATTAGAGATAAAAGATATCACATATATCATCGCTAATGATACGAAACTAAAATAAAATATTTCTAAATTTTGGAGACAAAGAAATTATTTTTTAATTTAAAAAATAAAAACAAATTTAATCTAAATATGAGTTGAAGGACTTAACAAATATTTACATCCAATAATTATTATAATAATTAATTATATTATCATACACATAAATGGATGATGCATAGTTTTTTTTTTATATATTATTAGTGCATTCTAATTAAATTAAAAATAATTAGCGCATAAAGCTTTTTATACATGATGTATGACTATCTTTTGTAGGTTTTTTGTTTTGTTCCTACTAAGTGATATAAGGGGCCATGCCACTTTAATTTATAAGAATTTCCACGACGACTCTTCTCAATGTCTTTGTTTTCGCACCTTCATCAAACTTTGCACATATATTGCTTCACGTAATTCGATGACTTTGAGTCTTTTCTTTTAAGCTTTATTTACTTTGTTCTAAAGTGATATAAGGGGCCATGTTACTTTATAAAAGTTTCCAATTAATTTTTTTTCAAGATTCTCATGTTTAGTTTTATAAAAAATTTCATAAAGAGAAGTCTGTGTGGTAATTAACTGTGAATGAAAAAGAAGCTTTACCCAAAAATAAAGTAAACAGAAAATTTTCATAATGAAAATGATCTCTAAACAAACTTCCGTTATGGATAAATCTTCTATAAATATTTTTGAAGAAAAAAATTAAATTTATCTTATAAGTTAAAATAAACTTATATCCGTTAACTTAACTTCGTGAGGAGTTAAATGAAAGAATTTTTATTAAAGTTAAAGTGCATATGTTATTTTTAATGTTAAAAAATTCAATATATTTTTATCTTCTTATTTTTCTCTCTTAAACTTCTTAAAAGAATTTATCAATAGAAGTCTTGTTAAGTTGCATATAATTTTTTTAAATAGTTTGTGCAAATAACTACTCTTTTTAACAACTTTTAATTTTCTATTTTTAAACAAAAATTTAATTAGAATAATTTATAATTAATTTTTTTAAATCATATTATTATTATTTTCTTTAGAAATAATTTTATTTAAGACAGGTTGGAATATTAAATTTAAATATTTTAATATAAATTTAAACTTTAACTCATTGTATATATGCTTAATTAATCTCTTTCACTGTAGTCAACCACTTTATTTTCTGCTTTCTCCATCAACACAAATAAGGTTTTGGCTATTTAATTAATCACGACTAGCAATCTAACCAAACTCAAGTCTGAATTCTAAACACTATAAGCTTTTACCTACCAGTTCTGATAAAATAATGGGTAATGAATGGGATCTGAGTCAAAAATGCTTCCCACTATCATTTAAGATTTGGTCGATTAATTAATTACAAAACCTTTAAAGTACCAGATTCTTTAAAATTTAATTTGACCCTACTAATGCAATTTCAGAATCTTTTAACTTACTAATTTAATTTTTAAAATTATAATAACTTATTAAATTAGTTCTTAAAATTAATATACTAATAAAATAGTGTCTCAAATTGTATATTACTATTTAATTTTAATTTTAGAGATCAATTTTATTGACCATTTCAATTTTAAGGATTAAGTTGATAGATAATTATAATTATTAAGACTATTTCGACATTTTATTTATTTTTAGGGATCAATTTAATTTAATTTATAATTTATTATAATTTTAAGGACTAAATTGAATAGTAATACTATTTTTTTTATTTTATTAATTTTAGGTAAATTTCAAGGACTAAATAATTGATAGTTGATTCTATAAATTTAGTATGAAAATTTGTTTTTTAATAATTACTTTAAAACTTATATATATATATATATATATATATATATATATATATATATATATATATATATATATATATAATCCACTATTTCCACTCTTCAAATTATTTAAACATTGTGATATATACGGGGTATATATATATTAATCCATTCAACTCTACATAAGTGTAGAAATGGTCTGAGCCATTTTTTATTATGTCACACAAAATGTGTTTTAATATGAAAAATAAATAATCTCATAAAATTTGAAGAAAACACAATGGATCTAAAGAAATTATGAAAAATGACTTGAGCACGACGAGAACCATAACTATTCAAAAGCAAATCCAGTTATGAGAATTATTTTCTGTAACACAATTTTATGTGTACTCATTCAACGTTTTAAAATTTGTGCTGATCCATCCTTTGAATCATTATACGAAATGAATTTTTGGTTCGGCCGAGAACAAATTCTTTTTATACTTAATTCATATATTACAAAATTAAACTTGAAAAATAATGTTTTATATAAAAGAGAATTAAACATATATTTTACAACAAAGTTTAAGAAAAAATAAAACATTAAAAGTTTTAGTTCTTGTCTAATTTAAATACAAGTTTATGAATAATGAAAAAAATTTGTATGCATACGTAAGACAATTTTAATTTATTCACATACTTGATTTTTTTAATATAAAAAATTAAATACATTCTTATGTATATAGTTTAAATATAAAAATAATAAATAAAAAGAAATCAATAAATGATTAACAGTTCTTTTTTTATGTAATTAAAATAATATTAAAAAATTTATATTAGTAGTATATCATGCTCAATCAATTGAGTAAGATGTTGTAATCGTAATAGCAAAAAGAAGTTCCTTTCGACAAAAAAAAAAAATGAATTTATAATGGGTCATTGTTTACATTTAAAAATAAAAACGTTAAAAAACCTTGAAATGGATAAGAGTGATTTGGTGGAAATAAATTTAAGGTTTTCGAGTCGATTACACATAGAAAAGATATTAACATATTTTATGACGTCTATCACAAGACAATTACCTTAATTAGACGTGTGAAATTTATTATGATTTCTAAATTGTTATTTTCACCTTTCAAATGCACATAGGATTGAATGTTGTTATTGGGAGAGAAAAAATATTTTTGTTGTTGTTTTGAACTTGACAAAAGTTGTCTCTTCCTCTTACGTATCTTCTAGTGTAATGGGGAATTCAAAGTTTATGTAGTTCTAGAAAAGGCATGGAAGGTGATTAGAAAAAAGGGTGGATTGTCCATTGACGTCCAAAGAGTTAGAAGGAATGAACTATCCATTGATTCCAAATAACTGGAATAGAGTGGACTCTCCATTAACATCCAAAGAGTTGGAAGGGTTATACACTATGGGTCGGACGACTGACTAGGTATCATTTGACTACCTGACTCTAACTTAACAAAATTAGCCAATTGTGTATTTTTTTGTTGATTGAGTGTCATTTGGTCTATTGAGTGTTGTTTGATCGATTAGGTGTAATTTAACAAAATTAGCCGGTTGAGTGTTATTTTGCCAATTGATTGTTGTTTGGTCAATTAACTATAACTTAACAAAATTTTACAATAAAAGGAGGGAACACTATGGGCCAACCGACCAACTGGGGGTCATTTAGCCGATTGGTTATAACTTAACAAAATTTTGCAATAAAAGGAGGGAACTCTATGGGAAGCTGACTGTAACATAGTTAAAATTTGTAGCGAGAGGAAATAATGCTATAGGCAATCGATGGTAACATAGCCAAACATTTGCATCAACAAGAGAAAATGCTATGGCCAGCCGACTATAACTAAACATTGTAGCAAAAATGGAGAATTTTGTTCCGATTATCCCTAGACACAAAAAAGAATTTATATGGAAATCAGTAGGGTAAACTGTGCTTTGAGCAAAATAGATGAATAAGTCAAAACCTTACCCAAACGTGAGGCCTTTCGTTGTTGTTGGGAGTTTCTTCCTTCCTCCCAACTTTGCCAACTCTTTTCAAGAATCTTTGAATGTTGCATCCTCCTTCTTTTTTTTCCAGCATTTTTCCTCCCAACTTTTCGATTTTTCTAGCCCTTTTTTTGTGTTTTCTTCTTCCTTCTATAAACCACTAGGGACCACTCCTCCTTGGCTTTTGCAACACTACAGTTATTGTCATGGTGACATTGGGGTTGTTAACAGGGGTATGTTGCCTTTGCTAGGGTAGTTTGCAGAGATGGGAGGCAGAGTTGTTGGTGGAGTTTTCCACTTGGTCAAGGAAAGTTATTGGAGGGGTTTCAGTGGGAATGAGTGGTTGGGGGAAGGAAGGGAGGAAGGAGCTTTTTGTGTACACTACTCCTTCCTCCTTCCATTTTCGTTTTATGATTTTCTTCATTTATTTTTTTTAATTTTTTTGGGGTGGGGGGAGAGAACAAATTTGAGCATTTATAATTCCCTTCTCTTTACTTATGTCTTACTTAGATGATATGAGCTCTCATATTATTATGGTAAGAGATGAGTAAAGATCTCAACCCATGATTTTTGTCTTATGACAAACTTTATTGATATAGGGCTTTGGGATTGCCTTTTAAAATGCGACGACCTTAGAAGAGGTAGGGGGTCCTCGAACACTTCGGGCACAAAGCCTTTGATGTACACGCATGAAGCCTTAGATTGAACGGATAGGTAGGGGAGCCTTGGATGGATGGGCACAGAGCCTTTGAATGGAATGGGGGGAAGAGACTTCAAACATACAATCACAAAACCTTTGAAAGTAGAGATGAAGGCACAAGATCTTCGAATGTATAAGTATGGAGCCTTTGAAAATGGAAATGGAGGCACAAGGACCTTAAATGCATAGGTACAAGGCCTTTGGAAGTGTAAATGGAGGCATGAAGCCTTAAATGCATAAACACATGGCCTTTGAAGGGTAAATGAAGGTACGGGGGACCTTGTGTGGATGAGTAGGCATAGAGCCTTTGAGTTGTAAAGGAGGGGGTATGCAAACCACAGATGCATAGCCGTGGAGTCTCGAAAATGTAAAATGGAGGCACGAGAAACTTAAATTCATAAGCACAGAGCCTTTGAAATGGAAATAGAGGCACAGGGACTGTAAATATGTAGGCATAAAGCCTTTGAAATGGAACGAAAAAGGTAAGGAGCCTGAACCAAAAATGTAAAAGGCATCGAGCCTAAATTGAAAACCTAAAAGGCAAGGAGCCTAATTGGAAATGTAAAAGGCATGAAGTCTGGCTAAAAATGTTAAGGTACAGAGCTTGAAATGGGTGTTTGTCGTGGAAAGTAGGCTTGTGAGATGTTAGGCTCTGGAGATGGTATTTATAAATGCATGGAGTTGTACATGTTAACATGTGGTATGAAGATGTGCATGACGTAAGCTGAGATTTTTATATGTATGATATGCTTGGAATGTAGGCAAGGCGTGAACTACGTGGGTGTGATGGTATGGAATGTATAGAGTTTATTGAGGTTTGCACTGTTTGGAAGGTGGGTTGTTTGGATTCTTGGAAAGAATAGAGGTTTGGAATGGATGCTTGGGAGTTTGGAATGTATGGAGTGTATGATAATATGGAGGTATGTAGAATGTGTGCTGAGGTGCATGTAGGATATAAAATATAAGTGTAGAAATAGGAGGGTGTAGAGCATGGTTGTAAGAGCACATGGTACAGAAGGTGAGCATTTTGCATGAATATATTTTTTTTTTCGACTTTTGACCCTTTAAGGCTTCAATGTCCCAAGACTCATGGAGGAAGTAGCTTGACTTCTTTGTTTCATTTCCTTTTTTGGTGTTGGAGACTTCTTGGACGCTATCATCATCACATCAATTGGCCATTAGTTTCATTTGGGCTCAATTAGAGACCTACTACTTTTCGTGATCTTTAATACTACTCATTTTAACTGTAATGTTTTTTTTTCTCTTTACATTATTGCATGTTTTATTTTTAGTTCATGACACAATGAAATGATCATGATGAAAAATGGAAAGGATGGTGCTTTTTTGCTGTTTTGAAGAACGAATGGATTTGACATAAAATATGATGGAAAGTAAGCTTTGACAATATTATTTTCTCATGCTTGTAATTTTGAGAAGTCTGTTAACCTTACTCTTTAGGATAAACTTGGATGCTTTTATGATTAGGTTTTACCTCCAATTAGTTTTTTAAAAGGTCATTCCTACCCCTAGCTTTAATCTTTTGTGATTTTCCCCAGTTTTCTTGTGGGAAAAGATGCCCTAATTTTTGTATAAAATGCCTTTTTTCAGGTTTTTAGTCTAGCAAACCTCCCTTTTTTTCTTTTATTTTTCTTTTTTTGTGTTTGATTCTTTTTCTTGACTCCAGCTTTTGCCTAGGCTATCGTTTTGAGTTTTCAACCTAGTGAGTCCTTTTTTTTTGTTATGACTTTAAGTTTTTCCTAGATTGCTGCTCTTTTTGAATTTTCAATCTAGCTAGCCACTTTTCTTGTCCTTGGTCTAGGTGGCCTAAGTAGGGAAATATTTGAACAAGGTAGATCTTTTCTCAAAACCTGGGTTATGGGTCAAGTGGTCAGGCTTGGGTGATCTTGTGGAAGGGTATGGAGAGCAATGGAAGTCTTGTGGTGGGTTTATACAAGAGAGGGTAAAGTTGATCTTGTGAAAGAATGAAGATATGTTTAGGTAGTAGTAGCAATTGTGAGGGATAAATATGGAAATAGGAAATGGAGGTGGTTGCATTTGCACTAGATGATGTTTGTGCTGTTGGTTAGAATAAATTCTGGGGCTTTTAGGTTTAGAAAAACCAATAGACAGAGAGATTTTCTTGTTAAAGATGTCTCACTCATTTAGCTCTTGCCTAAACAACCTCTTAAACTCACTCAGGGTTTATGGATTACCCTCGTTATCCTCACAAGCTTGATTAATGAGATAATCAAATTGAAAGATGAGATATACTTACATTAAGGACGACTTCTTTTTCTTTTTCTTTTTGGTACTTTTGACTTGAGGTTAATAGAATGAATGTAAAGTATGAAAAGAAATGGAGGGAAAGATAACAAGAAAAGAAATACAAGCCCATTTGACAAAAAGCTCCAAAAGTTTTGAGCTGGGCGAATATGAGTTGCATTATAGTTGTTTTGAAATGGATTAAAGACTACGTAAAATAATGATCCCTTAATCGTGAAAGCTTTTCATGGGATGCATGATTGTCAAGATTCCACTTCTTCTTCTGGCCCAATCTTCTCAATGGCATTTATTGATGCACCTCGTGATCTAGAAGTGGATTTCTCTTGTTGCTTGGGTCTTTTTCTTTGAATCTTAGTAATCATGCATCCATTAAGTCTTGCACCTTGTGCTTCAACCCCAACACCTTTCAATGGTGTGGCCTATGGTGCTGTCATGGTAATCACACTTGGCATTCAAGTCATAATATTTTTTTGGATAAGGTGGTTGAAGAGGCTTTAAGGGGAAAGGAACAACTAAAGAGTTTTGGATCAAATAGGTCAAGAGTTTGGTGTAGGTCATGGGGATAGGGGCGAATGCTCTTGCTAGATCACTTCTCGTCTTTTGAGCATTTTTCATGTTAGGTTGTTGGATTCTTGGTGGGTTTGCTTAGGTGGTTGAGGATGGAGAGACTTGTAGTCATGGTGGTTGGAAGGTCATTCTTGGTTGGGAAGGTTGGTGGTATTTGTCCTAAGAGATTGCCGCTACTTATGAATGGTTTATAGACTAAGGTTGATAATATAAGATGTGATTTTGGTTTGGTAGATTTAGTTCTGATACAGTCATGTTTGTTTCTCCTTCTTGTCTTTTGTTTGTGGTTATGGGGGGGGTGTTTGTGTTTGTTGTTTCTGCTGCCCCTTGAGCAATTCTTCCACTTGTCACTTCCATCTTAGCCCTTTCTCTGATAATGACTAGGTTTGAGAAATTTGATGATTTTTAATCATCTTGTTGTAGATGGATAATTGGAGTGTGATGAGTCATAATTTATACATCTTTTAGGCACCTAGGAAGGAGGTTTGCAAGACTATTCTGTGCTTAAGAATGAACTGTTAGCTAAGATTCATTTTATGAGCTCAAATATATAGAAAATACAAATTTGTGCTAATTCAGATTTCTTAAGCTAATGAAAGTAACTCTTCTTCTTTCGCAGGTCAAACCGAGTTGACCAAAGTCAACAAGGGAGTTCCGGCCGAGATGAAGTCGTCCCGCCAGACCGGCTCCATCCCGGTCGAGTCAGAATCATCTCGGCAATCCTTGACTTGTAGCCCAGCAGCCCAGCGAAGAGTGGCCCAAGTGCATTGACCACATCAGCTATCCAACTTGGAGGCCACCTCAGCGACAGCTCATCTGCCATGTCACTCCTTGGAAATCTGCCATGTCACGTGAGAAGATCTGCATAGGGGTAGAATAGGGCATTCACATTGTAATTCTGTTAGGATTCGTTAGGATTAGCTAATCATCGTGTATATATAGGAGGAGCTGTGCACTGTTTAAACGTCCTGGAATTCATTCTTTTCACACAACATTTTACTCCATTTTCTCGCTCTCGCTATCTCCATTTCTGGTGGTACACGGTGTTGCAGAGGTGCTTCTCTCGATTGAGGAGGTGCAGGTCTAAGACTGGGAAGCTGGACGTTTACCAGAGGGGACCGATCAGATTACTGACGCACTCTGGTAGAACTGATCCTCAGCACTTAGGCGAACGGAGGTGAACCACCACCATCAACCTCGGCGATCGTTGAGAAAGATGGAACCATCCGAATTCGGACCACTGTATTTGTACTCTGTTTCTGTTAATTGATTCTGTTCTACATTTCATATCTCTGTTCTCTTCCTCTACTTTAATTCACGTTGAATCTGCGATTGCAATTGAACTGTGAACAATGTTAAGCTAAGCCGATTGGAACTGGTTTAACTAACTCAGTAGGTAATCACTTAACGATTGTTGAACGAGAACCTAAAATCAGCTCTACATGTAATCCCTGTCAAGTGATGAGGTAGCGATTGCATAAATCCTCGGTATGACAATGGACGAACCTTTGGTGATTCCCATATGAATACCCAAGGCTGATATGGACTGTGAACTGGAGATTGGAACCTGGACTGGATTTAATCAATGGAACTGAATCTGAATACAGTTATATAATACTAATAGATAATAAGTAGCAGTGGTATACATTTACTGTATTCATAGTTTATTTTCTGCATTATTCGTATCCCAACTCCCTCGTTTACTGCTTTCTTTACTGTTTTCTGGTGGAGGTAGAGGTAATCCGCCTCTATAGCGTCTGTCTGTACTCAGTCGAGACCAAGCCGGATAGTCTCTGCCGAGACCATCTCTGTTCAGTCTCTACCGAGTCCGACTCGGCTGATGCTGAGAAGAGTCAACGCTCCACATCTCAAATTCTGCATTGTTTAACTTGACACTAAACCACAATTGAGCACACTGTGTCCTTGAGAAGAAATGACCTAGGGTTGACTATGCTATAGTTAGCTTTAGTATTTGATAAGTGTGTCGAAACGACTATAAATGAACGATCATCAGAGTGTATCAACAAACGTTGTGACTAATTCTTTTTTGGAGACGAGAGTTTGTACTTGAGTCGCTATTTCCCTCAAATGCTGAGCATACCCCTTGAAGGTTTCATTATCTTTCTTTGCCATGTTTTGCAACTGTGTGCGATCTGGGACCATGTCCATGTTATACTTGTATTGTTTAATAATGACTTTTGCTAGGTCCCTCTAGGTTTGGATGCATCCACACTCTAGGATCATGTACCACTTGAGAACGACTCCATGAGGCTCTCTTGAAAAAAGTGAATCAATAGTTTGTCATCACAGACATGTGAGGCCATCTCTTTGCAGTAAACAGTGAGGTAATTCTTTGGACATGTCTTCCCCTTGTATTTATCAAATTCTAGCAGTTTAAATTTGGGAGGAATTACAACATCGGAGATTAAACACATATTAATCACATTGAAATCAGAGTAATTAGCTCCCTCTATGAACCTTAGTCTTTCTTCAAAAAGCTTTAACATCCTAGTGAAACGAGGATTCTTGTATTCATGAAGTGCAGAACAACAGTTGGTGTTAGATTGATGAATTGGTAGTTTGGGACATCATGGATAGGAAGTAGGATGAAGATCTTTGTACCATTATTCTTGAAATGTGAGCCTAATATGTTAACTTATCAAAATTCCATATAAGCCATTAAAATAACAAGTGGTAACTAATTTCGTCACATTTATAAATTTGATCATTTTTTAAATGTTCATTATTTATAATATTTAAATTTGTAGTTTTAATAGTTATATGCATTAAGATAAAAGTTTTAATTATATTCACTTTTATATATTGCACACACAAAACTGCCTAAAAAAATTTATATTGTGAAATAAAAAATATTTTTATATTGTGAAGCGAACACTTCAAATTTCACAAGTTAATGTTGTATAATTAATTTAAATAATTTATCATATTTAATATAAAGTTATTTTCTGTTATTAAATATTTTTATTGTGATATATATTATATTATTTTAATATTTATATAATATGGAAGTGGTGAACTCTTTTATTATGTCTGAATAATTGTATTATGATATAGGTAATTATATCATATATACAAGATAAAAGCATGTGTACGATCTATTAAATTTAATTACTACTACAAGTATCATAATGTAATTTATGAAAATTTAAGCTAGTTTATTGTCCAAGAAAAGATGCTTACTAATCAAGAATTTTTTAAGTTATCTAATGAATACCATCAAATTTAATAGGTGGTTAAACTTGTCATATTAGTTACATTGTATAAGATTCATTTTCTACCCTAAATTTACAAAATATACATTGTGAGACAAATAAGTTCAAAAATTAATAATATATAAGTATTATTTTTTTAATTTATTTTCATTCTCTATCATCTTAATTATTCCTAGATTTCAAAAACAAAAGGAAGAAATTGTTGTTTTTCCATTGCAAAAGTGTTTTGTGAGAGCAAAAATAAAAGGGATAGTTATTGTCTTAGAACGAGCCTTTGGAGCATTTTCTACAAACAAGAATTTTGGAGCATTTTCTACAAACAAGAATAATGTTGTTACGAATAAGAGATTGTTTTTTATTTTAAGGAAGTAGTATAGTGCGGAAGAATGTTTTCATTGTCTTTCGTTATTCTAGGTAATTAATCCATCTCATATTCTATTTTTTTCACTCTCTTTTCTCCTCTCTCTTCCTCTACAACGTCATTGCCACATCTCATCTTTTCGTTTATTGTTTTTTTTTCTTTCTCTCTCTTACTCACTCCTCTTCATCTCTTTCACTCATTTTCTCTTTCTTTCCATCCTTTTATCCTTATCATACTTTATGGATGGATTCTGACTTGCATTTTATCGCTCACAATATTTGAATGAGACATCACAATGATTTACTTTATTTTATTTTATTAAATTTTTATTTCAAAATTTTGTGAGTGTTGTATATCTATTGGTATTACATTCAATTCTGATGTATAAAAAAACCATCACAAATATATTTTAAAACATTTTTTTAATTCTAAAATTTGAAGGTTTTAAACTATCGTAAGCTAGAAAACATATTATTAGTCACATAAACACATTTTGTACACATGTCAACTTGAAGGACTAGCATAACGCATTTATATTTTAGAGATTAAAAAATCACTTTTAAATTTGAAGAATTAAAAAGATATTTAAACCAACAAATTTTAAAAAAATCAATTAATTGAATATTTCTATATTTGGTAATTGACCCAATGGGTACCTACAAAAATTAGTTTTTCACTTAATGCGTATGTTACCTATAATAAGTAGTTATACACTTAATAAGTATGTGGTTGGGTTGTTAGGTTATTTTTGAGTCCCCAATTATATGGACAAAAGCTCAATACCCTCAAGTTTACTAAGTATCTCTTATAAGAGGAGAATGAGTCAAATTGGGAGATGGTGAGAGAGTGAATTTTCACAGCAAAAAGGAGAGAGGGAAAGAAAGAAAGTATTATGTTTTTATCTCTACAAAGAACAATTATGTCAAAATTGCAATATCTACTTTGTTAATGGTTGGATCAAATTGAAACCTTGATAACATGTTCAAAACACATATTTCTACATCTTGACCATTCAGATCTTGATTCGGAGGTCTGTGGTATGAGAAATCATGCTTGTACAATAACATGATTTTGTGAGTTCTTCTTTACTTTCCTGTTTCTTATTTCTTGTTCTTCATTTGTGAGCTTTGTTACTTATTTGTGTTGACTGGTTGTATGCATGAATTTGTGCTTTTGATTGAACACTCTTGTATTCACTTTTGATTATAGTGGATTGATTTCTTTGGACAATTTGTGGTTTTTACCTTTCACGTTGAGGGGTTGTCCACATTAAAAATCTTGATGTCTCTCATGTGAGTCATATCATTATTACCGTCATTATACTTTTAATTAGACCTTATATATTCTTACAAGAAGGAGAATTTATATTCGTTGCGTCGTTACCAAATTGGTGATGTATTTTTTATTTTTCCCCATTAGAGTGATATTAGAGCTCTTTAGTTTGAAAGATGTTCTACTTGCCTGAATAATGCAGGGTAATACAAATAGAATGGTGAGTTTGAATGACACTAACTATCACTTGTGGAAAGGGAAGATCAAAGATTTATTATTTGTGAAGAAAATGCATCATATGTCTTTGCTACTTAGAAGCAAGAATTTGTGTTTGGTGAAGAATGTGACTTTAAGCATCAACAGGTATGTGATTTTATCCAGTATTTTATGGATGACAATATTTATCATCACATTGCAAGTGAGAAACATGCTTGGACTTTGTGGGAGAATATTGAATCTCTGAATGTCTTAAAGTGTAGGAACAACAAATTATTTTTTATTCTATTGTGAGTTTGAAGTTCGAGGAAGGTGCTTCCCTTTCAAATCACTTGAATGAGTTTTAAGAAGTGATTCTTGATTAAATGTCAAGAATAGACATCAAGTTTGAAGATGAGATTTTGGGACTATTACTTTTGTGTTCTTTACTTGATCTTGTGAGACTTTTAAGGTTTCTATCACAAATTCAATCCCTAATGGTGTTGTCTCTTTACAAATAGAAAATGGTAGTATTTTCAATGAGGAGGTGAGAAGGAAGGAACAAGGTTCTTTATCTCGTTTTGAGGTGCTTTTCATTAAAAATAGGAGGAAAAGTTAGAAAAAGGAATAAAAAGGAGGAAGAGAAAAGAGTAGAAGTAAGTCCAAGTCCAAATACAATAATGTGAAGTGTCACTATTATCACAAAATAGGGCATATACAAAGGTACTGTTTCTTGTGAAAAAAGGAGAATAAAGACAAAAAGGGTAAGTCAAAAGAGAAGGATCAGAATAATGATGACGATTGTGTCACTACTGCTACTAGTGATAATCTTGTCATTCTTTGAGACTTTGAGTCGGTTAATCTTGTATCCAATGAGAGCATGTGGATTATTGATAGTTGTGCTACACTGCATGTTACACCAATGAATGAGTTCTTTACATCTTACACCTTAAGTGATTTTGGAGTTATGAATATGGGTAATGATGGTATGACCAAGGTGATTAGTGTTGGTGATGTTTGTTTACAAACCAATATGGGAGTACAATTATGACTTAGAGGAGTCAAACATGCTCCAAATGGTGGTTGTGATATGCTTTGTGATGGTGGATGTGATAATCACTTTGGTTACGGAAAATGGAAACTCACCAAAGGTAACTTGGTTGTAGTCAAAGAGGGGAAAATTTCTAAACTGATTGGACAAAAGCTTTGGTTGCTAAAGATAGTGTGAATGCCATCGATATGGAAGCATCTTTGTGGCACCAAAAGCTTAGTCATATTATTGAAAAATGGTTGAATTGTTTAGCCAAAAAGGACATGCTTCCAAGATTGGAGAATGTAGAGTTGGAGAAGTGTTCTCATTGCATGGCTAGTAAACAGACTAGAGTATCCTTCAAGAAGCATTCTCCCTTAAGGAAGTCAGAGTTTCTAGAATTGGTATATTATGATGTTTGTGGTACATTGAAGGTAAAGTCATTTAGTTGTGAACTTTATTTTGTTACCTTTATTGATGATTGTTCCAAGAAGCTTTAGGTTTATGCTTTAAAGACAAAGGACCAAGTGTTGGAGAAGTTTAAATAATTCCAGGCTTTGGTTGAGAGATAATAAGGTAAGAATGTGAAATGTATTCGTTCTGACAATGATAGTGAGTATTATGGACCATTTGATTTATATTGCAAGCAGGATGATATCAGACATGAAAAGACTCCTCCTAAAACTCCTCAGTTGAATGGCTTAGCAGAGAGGATGAATATGACATTGATTGAGATAGTTAGGTGTATGCTTTTTGAAGCAAAGTTACCTAAGCATTTTTTGGGTGAGACACTTTACACGACAGTGCATGTTATTAATCTCAATCCTACAGTTTCTTTGAATACTAAGATGCCAGACAAGATTTGGTTTGGCAAAGATGTCAAGTATGATTATTTATGAGTCTTCAATTGCAAGGCCTTTGTGCATGTTCCAAAGGATGAAAGATCCAAGTTCGATATGAAGACTAGGTAGTGTATCTTCATTGGGTATGGCTAAGATGATTATGGTTATAGGTTGTATGATCCTATTGAGAAGAAACTTGTCAAAAGTGATGTGCAATTCATGGATGACCAAACCATTAAAGACATTGATATGGTGAAGAAGACTACACCTGAGAAAGATAATAATTTATTTGAAATTGATCAAGTTCAGATGCTTGTACATGATCTGGATACTGTTGAGAATAATGTTCAGAATTATGAGTAACATAGTTGTGTTGATGATCAACAACTTGGAGATGATTTTGATGTTCCTCCTAATGATGATATTGAAAAGGAACAAGAGATGTCACAAGATGAGAATCCGAGTGATGCTCCTAAACCACCTCTAGTTCAACTCAAGAGGTCTAATAGGTAGAGACAATCATCTAAGGTATACTTTTGATGAGTATGTGACCTTGATAGATGGAGAAGAACCTAAGTGTTACTAGGAGGCCATAGAGAGTAAAGAGAGGCAAAAGTGGTTGGATGCAATATAAGATGAAATAAAGTCTTTGCATGATAATTACACTTACGATTTGGTGAAGTTGTCTAATGACAAGAAGGTATTGGAAAATAGGTGATTTATGGGGTAAAGCAAGAGAGTAATTATGCATATCCATGGTATAAAACCAAATTAGTAGTGAAAGACTTTAGACAAAAATGGTGTTGACTTCAATGAGATTTTCTCTCCTGTGGTGAATATGTCATCCATTAGAATTGTGCTAAGTATAGCTGCTACTTTTGATCCGGAGGTTAAATAAACGGATGTAAAAACAACTTTCCTTCGTGGTGATTTGGAGAAGAGATATATATGAAGCAACCTAATGGTTTTTAGATTAGCGGAAAGGAAGACTATATGTACAGGCTCAAAAAGAGTTTGTATGGTCTAAAGTAGACTCCAAGATAGTGATATAAGAAGTTTAAGTTTGTTATGTATGAGCAAGGTTACAAGAGGACTATTTTTTATCATTGTGTTTTTGTTCAAAATTTTTTTGTTCAAAATTTTTTTGATTATGACTTCATTATTTTGTTGTATGTTGATAACATATTTATTATTGGAAAAAGTGTTTCAAGAATTAACAGGTTGAAAAAGCAATTGAACGAGTTATTTGCTATGAAAGAGGTGGGTGCTGCTAAACAAATTCTTGGTATAAGAGTCACTTGTGATAGACAAGCAAAGAAACTTTGGTTGTCACAATAACATTATATTAAAAGGATGTGTAGAGGTTCCATATAGAAAATGCTTAAGCAGTGAGAACTCTTCGTACTACTCATTTTAAATTGAGTTGTAGACATAGTCCTTCAAATGAAATTGAGAAGACTAATATGAGTAGTGTTCCTTATGTATTTGTAGTAGGTAGCTTGATGTATGTAATGGTGTGTACAAGACCAGATATTACACATACTATTTGTATTGTCATTAGATGTGTGTCTAATCCATGTAGAGAGCACTAAAATGCTTTGAAGATCTTGAGGTATCTTCATGGTACTAGTGATATGAGGCTTTGTTTTGGAGGTGATAAGCCTACATTGGTAGGATACTCAAACTCAAATATGGCTGGAGATATTGATTCTAGAAAGTCCACTTCGGGTTATTTGATTAAGTTTGCAGAAGTATGTTACTTTATCCACTATCGAGGTAGAATTTATTATCATTACAGAAGCATGTAAATAGTTGCTTTGAGTGAAGAAATTCTTGGAAAAGCTTAGTTTTGTTCTTGACAAATACTTGTTATTGTGTACCAAAGTGCAATCCTTCTTGGTAAAAATGTTTAGCTTTAAACTTAAAAAAAAAACTATTAAGACTGATAGGCTATATCATGTTTATATAAATAATTTTATATTTATATTATATTTTATAAATTATATATATATATAGTTAAGTCATATAATTATTAATAATATTTTTTAATAAAATATTTTTCATTTGAAATCATTTGTACTATAATGTTTTTTTTTATACTTTCTCCAATTAAAACCTAGATTAGCTAAAACAAATAACAATCCAACACATGTAAACATTGTATTCAAGTTTTTTACTAGAATACACGATTGTCATGAACCTCAATGTGTCTTTGTCCATTTTCACGTAGAGGTTGTGTAGTGTTTGTTTCTTTAGAAATGTTGAGCACGAACTGTAATAGAGGCAAAAAAATCACATAGTACAAACAACAAATTGATAACTTGGACTCCTCATCATAGGACAACATCACCTTCATAGTATGTGAGTTTAATTTCCATCCATCAAATTGGTAACCTAGTTCGTTACTATGACCTATTGGCCTATTTATAAACCTTACTTAAAACATGCCAAGTTAATAGGTTTTCAGGAAGCTAGGTCAGACCTTTAAATAGGTTAGGTTGGGCCTTAAAAAAAGATGACCTTTATCAAGTAAACAAATCAAATTTAAATTTAATAATTATAATATATGCTAGGATGAGGCTTATCACAACTTGGACTAGCTTGACTTGTTTTATTAATAAATTTTGGAGAGTAATAATTAGACACTTGAAATTTCATAAATGTATTATTACGAAAGTTTATTATAACATTTCTAATATTTTATAAGTAATTATTAGGTTTTGTAAAAGTTTTTTAAATAAAATTTTAGTTTTTGTAATTTTAAGATCATGATTATGTTTTATAAACATTTTTAATTTAATTACTATTATATTTTTAATTATTATTTTTATTTATCAATTTTTATAGTTAATAAAAATATATGTAACATATAAATAAGATAATTAAAGTTACTATTAAGAATATGAGTATGATTACATAGATTTTTTTTTAAAGTGCGGTTATAAAACAAGCACCAAAATACCTTACCTAAGCTTTACACATTATCATCTCTACGTGATGTTAATAATCACAATAACAAGTATATCATAGTTAATGATGAAAGAGTAAAAGAAATATTTTTAAATTTTGAAAACCAAAACAATCACTTTTTAAATTTAAGGATAAAAACAAACTTACCTAAATTGAATCAATAAAATATATTTGAGCTCAATAACTATTATAAAATTAAACTATTTCGTTGTACACGAGAATCTATAATTGGATGATATAAATAGTATAAATTTTACATTATTAATTATTCTACTTAAATTAAAATAATTAGTGCATAAAACTTTGTATACATGATGCAGGTATGAAATAACAAGTTTGCTCGGCGATGACTATATTTACTAGATCTTTTTGTTTTGTTACAACGAAGTCATACAAAGGGCCATGCCACTTTAATTTCTAAAAGTCTCCACGACGACTCAAGTCTTGTCTAAGTTTTTTTTTTCCACCTTCATAAAAATTTCCACATTTATTGTTTTACTTAATGTGATGACTTTAGTCTTTTTTAAGTCTTCTTTGCTTTGTTCCAGCAAAGTCATATAAGGGACAACGTTACATTATAAAAGTTCCCAATTATCTGTTTTCAAATCCAACAAATAAAATGAAGATATTCAGAAAACATTAGGAAAGCTGTATGTACAAAATCCTTGACACATACGAAGTTAAAAATATTAGCAACAATGAACTTCAATGAAGAAAAATATTAAGAATTTCAGACTTTTACGGACTATACATATGCGTTGAGTACCATTACCAAAGACGTAGAGTTTCATGTTTAGCTTGATCACTTCAAGTTATATAGAAATTTTATGTGGATTTTTTTTTTAAAATTCTATTGTTTAGCTTAATAGAAAATTTCATAAAGAGGAGAAATACTCTGTGAGGTAATTAATGTGAATGAAAAAGAAACGCTACCAAAAAGAAAGTAAACAAATAATTTCATAATGAAAATGATGTATAATCGATTTAGATACACTTTTCTATAAATATTTTTAAGAAAAACAAGAAAAAGTGAATTAAGCTTATCTTATAAGTTAAAATTAACTCCTACATGCTAATTTTTTTTTTGAAAAATTAAACAAAAACACTTCTATTAAATTAAAGTCTATATAAATTAATTTTAATTTTAAAAAATCAACATGTTTTACCTTCTTATTTTTCCCTTTTAAAATACTTAAAGAAAAGTTTATTTAAAAAGTCTTGATTAGTTACCTATTTAGATAAAAAAAAAAGAGTTTGTGTAAATAATTATTCTTCTTAAAATGTTGACAAGACAACCTTTAATTTTCTATTTTTTTAGGTACAAATTTAATTAGAAAATATTTATAGTATAACTTTTTTTAAACTATATTTATAATAATTATTATTTTTCACAAATAAATTTTGTTTGAGACATAATAAAATATTAAATTTAAATAATTTTTTAATATAAATTTAAATTTTAATTCATGATATTATATATAATGAATCTCTTTTCACGGTAGTCAACCCCTTTTATATATTTATTTTTTTTATTCTCTCTCAATACAAATAAGAATGGGTTAGTTTTGCGTTGATCATATTTAATAGTTTTGACTAATTAAATATTTTTCCTAAAATTTTTGGCAATCTAACAAACCTCAAATCTCAATTCTGAACACTGTAAGTTTATACCGACCTTTTCTCATTAAACAATGAGTAATGGAATCTGAGTCAAAAACGCTTCCCACTATCATTTATGTAAAATTTAATTTGATCCTACCAATGCAATTTCTGAACTTTTTAACCAACTAATTATAATTTGTTATGTAAATTTATTTTTTAATTTAAAAATAATTATAATATATATATATATATATATATATATATATATATATATATATATATATATATATATATATATATATATATATTCGTGATTGAGGTGATAGAGGGCAATAAAAGAAGGTTTTAAAGAGAAACAAAGGTGTTTCCTCTAATATTTTCATAAGAAAACATTATAAAACATTTTAAAGAATAAAACAAAATATTGTTTGGAACCAAATTTAAGTTCTGGAGTCAATTTCATGTAAAAAAGGAGTTAGTATCTTAGAATGTTCGATAATTTATCTTTAATTAAATATGTAAAATTAATATAATTTTAAAAATATTATTTTTATCTCTAAAAAAATAAAATTGTTCTTAAATATTTTTAACACATTTATTATTTTAAAAGAAGAGATTATGATTATTTTTGTTTTGAACTTGATAAGAGTTGTCATTTATTTTAGTGTAATGAAAAAATCAAAATTACGTAATTTAGTGTATCCAAAATGATTACTAAAAAAAATTATTTATATATTTTTAACTTTAATAACCAAATAAAAAGTGAATTTAAAATGATTATTAATAACTTTTATTTTTTTAAAATAATTCAATTTTTTTTATTTAGAATATTTTTCTTTATGCTAAGTAAACAATAATTACATCTAAAATGTTTATCACAAAGTTAGAAACAAAAACTTAATTATATTGATTTATAGTGCATTTAAAGTAAGTGTATAAAGGATCTTATCCATCCAAAGGACATAACATCAACAAACAGATTAAAAAGATCATGAGGAGGATGTCGTCTAAAGATACTCAAAAATTGTTTAAAAAACCAATCGATCCATAGACTAAGATGCGTTAAAAAAGAATAGTATTTAAAGGACCTAAGAGTCGTTGAAAGACTCCATCTCCATCGTCCAAGCTATTTTTATTAAAGTTAAAGTGTATATGCTATTTAATTAATCACGACTACCAATCTAAATTTTGAATTCTAAACAGCGTAAGCTTTTTACCTTCCTTTTCCGATAAAATAATGGGTAATGGGATCTGACTCAAAAATGCTTCACACTATCATTTAACATTTTGTTGATTAATTAATTAAAAAATCCTTAAAGTACCAAATTCTTTAAAATTTAATTTGACCCTACCAATGAAATTTCTGAACCTTTTAGCCAACTAATTATAATTTATTATAAAATGATATTTAAAAATACCTTTATATATATATATAACTTATTAAGTAAGATGAGTGTTTACTTGATTGAGGGAAAAAAAATTTATACCATATATCCACTTATGAATAATGAATAATTTGAATTAAAGTAGTAATATTTTTAATAATTATGAGCATTTTAGTAACTTTTAATTATAATTTTTTATCTATATTGTCTAATATAGATTTATTTATTTTGTTCTCTCATTTATAATTACTCATTATAAATATGCATATCCCTTTTAAATTATAAATAATTTATGATTTTATATATTTTAAATAAAAATAAGTAATAATTATAATTATTATATTTTCTTTAATTTTCTAAGAAGATAATTTAAATGTGAGATTGATCTTTATTTTTTCTTGAAATACAAACTATAATAGTTTGGTAGTACTAAGACATTTTTTATAAAAAAATCATTCTATAAATTAAAATCAAATTTTATAACCTACTAAGAAAATAATTTATAACAAAGTGATTAACTTATACTTTTTTTCTAAAATAAAATTGTTACAAAATAAGAAAATATTAAATAAAAACTTAAAAATTCTAATTGATTGATTTGAGTATGCATATATCAATTTTATTTTTATAATAAATGGAGTGATAATTCAGAAATTTTAACTTTAAACAAATAATAAAATTGAAAACTATCAAAAAATAAATATTTTATACGAAAAAATTACGTAACTATAATTCTCTCTTGCATGTAAAACTACTGAGAACAAAGTAGGAGACTACTCATGTTATTAAGCTAAAAACTAATAATAATATATTAGCCTTCCATTAATAATAATAATAATAATAATAATAATAATAATAATAATAATAATAATAATAATAATAGTAATAATAATAATAATAATAATAATAATAATAAGATTTTTTCTTCATCAAAAGTAAATGAATATAAAATATTTTTCATCATAATTATTTTTAATTCTTTTAAGATAAAAAATATTTTAAAAGTTATAATAATTAATTTAATTAACTAAATGCAATTACTTTTTAATAAACATGGTAAAGTATTAGTATCTTATACATGTATATCGACTTTCAAACTTAAAAAATATTCCTAAAAATTATTTTAAAAAAAATTCAATATTTTTTTTTTCTAAAAAAATAGTTAGCCAAGACTCCTATTTTTTTTTCTAATATTTTCGCCTTCGTTTGCCACAATCACTTCAATAATAAGATGTTCCCAATGGCCAACATGCATGCCCATAGAAGTAACTTAATTTGTACCTGTTCCGGAATCTGAGTGTATCATATTTTACAACTGTAACTTAGATACTTGAAGCGTTAGTTATTTATTTATATATTACAAAATTAAAATTCGAAAAATATGTTTGATCTCGAAGAGAAAATACTTTTTTAACAACAAAGCTAAGAAAAAAAACATTAAAAGGATTATTTTTTGTATGACTGTTATTTTGTTAAAAAAATTAAATATATTGTCATGTAAATAATGTAATATAAAAATTATAATGATTAAAAAGAAATATGACTATCACTTTAATTTATAATGTTATATACAAGTATAAAATTTTAAATGATAAATAATAATCAAATAGAAACAATAAAATTTAGCTCTGGAAAAGATAAATCGAGTTAAATAATTTGGTTAGTTTGTATTTTAGTCGGCTTTGTTATAGAATAGTTGCAATCATAGAAGTGCTTTGCATCTAAAGAAAATATAGAAAAAAGAAAAAGGTATTTATTGAGTTGACATAAAAGAATTCTATAATATTTGTCAATTACATATTAATCATATAATTGGTTCAACTCACAATTTTAAGTAAAATATAGATAAAATTTGATGTAAATCATGAGCTAAATATAAAATTTAATGAATAAAACAAAATTAATAAATATGCTGAACAATTTTATTTATATTAACAGACTAATCATAATTAAATATAAATATAAATTTTTTACGTTAAATAGTCAAGAATAAATAATAAAAAAGTGTTTGTTTGAAGGTATTATATTAAATTCTCAAGAAATTATAATTAAAAATATTATTTTGGATTGTTTAAAAAGTGTTTGAATACCTTTTAATATTCCTAAGAATATTTTCTAAAATACAAAATAATTTAAACAAAAAATAAAAAATTTACAAGTGTGATTTTAAATAACTTTCTACGTTCTCATGAAATATCGCATTCCTATCCCGGTTAGTGTGAATAAAAAAAATTTATTTATTATTTTAAGATAAAAAAAATGCAACTCATTGCCTTTTTTATTATTTAGATAAATATATATCAATTTTGAATAATTATTATAAAGCAAGTGGTTAGTAGCTTCTTATTGACCTTCCGAAGTGGTGGTTGTGTGTTGTTTACAGTTTTGATGAGTATGGGATATGATGTTATATATATGGGTTATTTGGTAGTGCTAATTCACCACTCTCATTCTCATTCTAATATTCATGAGATTTCATCCATCACTTTCCCTTTCTACTATGTCTATCATTTCTCCACTTCCTTTCTTATTCTTATTATTTATGCTCTCTTTGCTCTTTCATCTTCTTTGTGCTCAGCATCATGTTATCAGCTGCATTCCCAGAGAGAGGGATGCACTCCTTCAATTCAAGGCTGCCCTTTGGGATCCCTATGGCATGCTCTCCTCTTGGACCACTCCTGACTGCTGCCAATGGGATGGGATCCGCTGCAGCAACCTCACTTCTCATATTCTAAGGCTCGACCTTCATGGTGACCATGTTGAATATGCTTTCGATCCATTCCATGGAAATTACTTGTTACGACGTTATATCAGCGGAGAGATCCACAAGTCGTTGATGGAGTTGCAACAATTAAACTATTTGAATCTCTCTTTCAATTCTTTTGAAGGCACACAAATCCCACACTTTCTTGCTTCTCTCACAAACTTGAGATCTCTTGATCTGTCATTTTGTCTTTTTGGCGGAAATATTCCAAGTCAGTTTGGCTCTCTTTCTCATTTGAATTACTTAAATCTTCGGTGGAATTATCTGAAGGGTTCAATCCCTCCTCAACTGGGAAATCTCTCCAACTTGCAGTATCTTGATCTCCGCGGGAATTATGATATGGAGGGTTCAATCCCTCCTCAACTTGGAAATCTCTCCAACTTGCAGTATCTTGATCTCTGGTTCAATGCTGTTGAAGGAAAAATACCGTCTCAGCTTGGGAACCTTTCAAACTTACAGGAGCTTTATCTTGGAGGAGGATATGGAAGTGCTCTCAAAATTGACGATGGAGATGAGTGGCTGTCTAATCTCATTTCTTTAACCCATCTTTCCTTGTTCTCCATTCCTAATCTTAACACTTATCATAGCTGGCTGCAAATGGTTGCCAACCTACCAAAGCTAAGACAACTAAGTTTATTTGATTGTAGCCTTTCCGATCATTTTATCCTTTCAATCAGCCCTTCTAAACTCAATTTTTCTACTTCCCTTTCGCTCCTTCATCTTTCCATAAACACCTTCACGTCATCAAGGATATTCCAGTGGGTGTCAAACATCACTTCCAACCTTGTTGAGCTCGACCTTAGTTATAACAACTTGGAGGATTCAACATCAGATCATTTTGGCCTGGTCATGAATTCGCTCGAGCACCTTGACCTCTCCTTCAACAGATTCAACGGTACGTTGCCTGATTTTTCAATATTTTCAGCCTTGAAAACATTGGATCTTTCAGGAAATCAATTAAATGGTAACATACCAGAAGGTAACAAATTGCCATCTCAGTTGGAATCACTAGATCTATCTTATAACAGTTTGAGTAATGAACTTCCAGAGATAATCCATCATTTGTCTGGGTGTGCTAGATATTCGCTGCGAGAATTGAACTTGAGAGGAAATAAAATCAATGGTACGTTGCCTGACCTTTCAATATTTTCAGCCTTGAAAACATTGGATCTTTCACAAAATCAATTAAATGGTAACATACCAAAAGGTAACAAATTGCCATCTCAGTTGGAGTCACTGTCAATCCAATCAAACAATATAAAAGGTGGAATTCCAAAATCATTTGGGGAGGCGTGTGCTTTGCGCTATTTGGACATGTCTAATAATAGCTTGAGTGAAGAGTTTTCAATGATAATCCATCACTTGTCTGGATGTGCTAGATATTCACTAGAGCAATTAGATCTAGGCATGAATCAAATCTACGGCACACTACCTGACCGCTCAATATTCTCTTCTTTAAAAGTGTTATCTCTTTATGGAAACAAGCTAAGTGGAGAGATTCCTAAAAATATTCAATTTCCACCTCAATTGGAAGAATTAGATATGCAATCAAGTTCCTTAAAAGGTGTGCTCACTGACTACCATTTTGCTAATATGTCTAAGTTAATCTCTTTGGACTTATCCGACAACCCATTGTTAGCCTTGACATTTACGCAAAATTGGGTCCCACCTTTTCAGTTGAGTTACATAGGATTGCGATCTTGCATGCTAGGTTCATCATTTCCCAAATGGTTGCGAACACAAAATTACTTGAATGATCTTGACATTTCTAATTGTAGTATATCGGATCATGTTCCACAATGGTTTTGGGCTAAAATGAAAATACCAGAAATGTCAAATGTGAATATTTCATTTAACAATCTCAAGGGTACAATTCGTAATTTTCCGTTACAGATTGCTTCTATTTCTTTGACTCTTGCATCAAATCAGTTTGAAGGACCTATTCCACCATTTCTAAGAGGATTTGCAATTCTTGATCTATCCACAAACAAATTTTCAGATTCTTCCTCATT
The DNA here is from genome assembly GCA_025330945.1 of Mucuna pruriens. Classification (NCBI taxonomy): domain Eukaryota; kingdom Viridiplantae; phylum Streptophyta; class Magnoliopsida; order Fabales; family Fabaceae; genus Mucuna; species Mucuna pruriens. The sequence goes on from JAENHJ010000305.1 coordinate 923,937, forward strand.
TCTATGTGCTAATGGTACAATCTCAAAGGTAGTCCAGTTAGACCTTTCAATGAATCAGTTATCTGGACAAATTCCAGATTGTTGGAGTCATTTCAAATCATTACTTTATTTAGATTTGAGTCATAACAATTTTTCAGGAAAAATTCCTGCTTCATTGGGATCACTACTTGACGTTCGAGCATTGCGATTAAGAAACAATAACTTAACAAGTGACATGCCACTCTCCTTGAGCAATTGCACAAATTTAGTAATGCTAGATGCTGGAGAAAATAAATTATCAGGACCTATCCCTCCTTGGATTGGAAGTAGATTGCAAGAGTTGCAAATCTTAAGTTTACAAGGGAATCACTTTTCTGGAAGCTTACCATTACAAATATGTTATCTACAAAGAATTCAAATATTAGACCTTTCATTGAACAATCTATCTGGACAAATTCCCAAATGCTTCATAAATTTTACCTCAATGGCTCAAAAGACTTCCTTAGATGTTCATTCGAGGCATCAATTTTACGTCAAAAGTACTTCTAGAGAATTCTACAGTAAAGAATATTATTTGAATTTATTATTGATGTGGAAAGGTGTGGAGCAATTATTCATGAATAATCAGCTATTGCTTTTAAAAAGCATTGATCTTTCAAGCAATCATTTATCGGGAGAAATTCCACAAGAAATAAATAATTTGTTTGATTTGATTTCATTGAATTTATCCAGAAACAATCTGACAGGAAAAATTCCTTCAAATATTGGAGAGTTATCATCACTTGAATTTTTGGATTTGTCAAGAAACCAAATTTCTGGGTCAATTCCTTCTAGCCTTGCTAAAATTGATCGACTTGCTGTGTTAGATTTATCACATAATCATTTATCTGGAGAAATTCCAAAAAGCACACAATTGCAGAGCTTTGATGCCACAAGTTATGAAGATAATCTTGATCTTTGTGGAGAGCCACTTGACAAATTATGTTTTGAAGAGAAGCCAGAACACAATCCAGAAGATGATTTTCTTAATCATGAATCTCTGTTTTTCACTGATGGATTTTACATCAGTATGGGACTTGGATTCGTGATAGGCTTTTGGGGGAGTTTTGGCTCAATCTTATTGAAGCGTTCTTGGCGACATGCATATTTCAAGTTATTGAAGAATATTTATGGCATGGTAGCTCACTGAAATTCGCCAAAGTACCAAAGGTGACCGAAGGTTAGTTGTGTAATAATATTTTATCCTTTCCTTTTAAACTTGCTTTTGCTTTTCACAATAAATAGCAGTGTTCAATTTTAGTCCATGTGCAATACGAAACAACACATGGCTGTCAAATTTTATATATATAAAAAAAAACATATACTTCAAATAAAATTACCTTTTAACATTTACAATGACATAACTTTTATTGTAACTATGTGGTCTTTTTAGTAAATTGTTTATGAAATACCAATTTTTTTAATTAACAAATGTCAGAGTAGTATTAGTTGTGACGGTAAGATTTCATATTTTTATCTGTTTTTAATATAATTAATTTTGTTAATTATATGTATAACAATATAATTGTTTTGAAAAGACATAGAATAAATTATAAGAGTTTAGCTGACATGAACGGTTAATCTAAAAGAGGCGTCATATCTTATTTTCATATGTCATTATTTACTATGTCATTTTAATTTCTTATTAATTAAAATGAAATTAACAAATAATCAAATACTAGTTAGTTAGTATCAGTGTAATTTTTTATATGGTAATGTATATAAATTAAAATAATATTTTTTATAACTAAGTTATAAATACCAAATATTCATTTCAATTAAAATAATATATTTTTCTTATTTTTAAATTGCAAAATAACAAATGATAGAGTAATATTTGTTGTGACGGTAGATTTCACTTCTAACTATTATTTATATAACTAATTGTGTTAGTTATATAACCATATAATTATTTTGAAGAGGCATAGAATAAATTATAAGAATTTAATTTACATGAACGGTTAATCTAAAAGAGTTTGTACCCTGGCATTATTTTCATGTTATTATTTATTGTCATATTAATTAAAATAAAATTAATAAATAATCAAATATTAGTTGAGAATCAGTATCAAAATTTCTTTGTTTTCATTGTATATAAATTAAAATAGTATGTTTTCCCTTATTTTGAGACTGAGAAATAAAAAGTACAAAGCAACAAACATATAGTTTCTTCCTTTTTCATGATCTTCTTTCATTGTTGTTAGGTTACTGTCTCCTTTTTATCCTATGTAATTTACTCAACCTCCACATTATTTTTCACCATTTTATTAATTAACCTTTTGTCTTTGGGCCTTTTTATTTGTTTTTTTTCAAGTGGACAAGTTCAGGCTGGTGAATAATAGCCAATCTTGACAATCTTGTTATTTTTCCAATCTTAAATGTCTTTTAAAAGCTATAAAAAGCTATTTTTTTTATCGTTGTAGTTTTTTTTACCATTTTAGTAGCTGACATATCATTGTTTTTATTCCTATATATAAAATTATAAAAGAAATTATTTAGGTCTCTTATTTTGCAAAAATTTATTTTAGGCAACGCCATGCCTATTTTTCAATATCTATTAACTACATCTTCCTTTAATTCTAACATCAGTGACTAAAAAAAACAAAAAAACTTTTGAGAGGATAAAAATAAAAATAATCATATATTATAATAATCAAAAACATTATTTCAATCTTATTTTTCCAATAAAACCATGTCCTACACAACCTTTTGAAATTTTGAATGAAAAGTTTTCGTGATAATAACATAAAATAGCGATAAAATTATTAATGTTGGATACTTTTTAAAAAAAACTTGTTTAATTATTTAGTTATATATCTACATTATTTTTATATTTTGGTTTCTATACCTAAAAACTAATTTTTTTTAGTCTTTATACATATATTTTTAATTTTCTTTTGTTTCTTAAATAAGTTAAGTATGTCTTGATTTCATTAAATAAAATTTATCTACCCTAATTCTGGTGCTGGTAATTGTCCATTCTTATTTTGTGACAGTTTTATCTAATATAATTAAGATACACTTAACGAAAAGTTAAAAAATAAAATAAAATAAGTAACTAAAATGCCTAGTTTTAAGGTGGTGAGATCAAAACATAAAGACTATGTAAATTTAGATATCAAAATAAGTAATTAAACCAAAAATTATTATATATTAATGACTTTCATTATCCACGAGTGTTTTTCTTATATACTAATTATGATTTTTATCAATTATTAATTTCATGTTTTTATTCTTTCTGCTTCAAATTCTGGAAATATATTAATTTATTTTTCATTTTTATACTTAAGAAAATTATTCATTTAAGAGCAGGTTCGTAGTTATTTCATTTTTTCACATTTGGGAAACTCACATTTTTCCTTGTTAATTTTCAGCATCTAAAAGACCCAATGCTCTTGCATGTCTCCAAATTTGAGCTTGTTAATAATTTGACAAGGCAAGTTTTCTATAGGGAATAAGCTGGAAAGTATGGTTGCTTTACTTTGTTCACTGTCAATGGGAATATCCTTAGGTCTTGTTATATGTTTTTATTGATTGGAGTGTATTTACTTTTGTAACTTTGGTTGTTGTTGTTTGATGTTGTATGGGTTTGTGGTAATGAACTAAGGGAACAGGACTTTTTTATGATCATAAGTGTATTATATTAATAATTTAATTATATAGTTATCATCATCAAAACTTCAGTTTGGCAAAGACGTATTTAAAAATAAGAAATTAAACATTTTGATCTGTGTCTCATTGTCATGAATGAATCCATCTTCGCTATTCTAGCATAATTACAACAAAATAACTTGACCTTAAATTACATGGAGATTCAATTCAATATATATATATATATATATATATATATATATATATATATATATATATATATATATATATATATATATATATATATATTAAATAAGATAAATATTTATATAAGAAAATGAAAGAAAAAAAATCATACAACCACACATGAATAAATTGAATTAAATTATAAAATTACAAAACATTTTTAATAATTATGTTAATATTTAATAGTAATTTTTAATTATAATCTTCTATGTATAATTATATAATATAGATTTATTTGTCTTTCTTTCTCGCTTATATATACTTATTATAAATATTTATATTGTTTTAAATTATAAATTATTTATGATTTTATATTTTAAAAATAAAAACAGGTATTAATTGTAATTATTTATATTTTTTTAATTTTTTAAAAAAGATAATTTAGATGTGACATTAATTTTTATTTTTCTTAAATACAAATTGTGATAGTTTTGTAGGATTAAGACATTTTTTTTAAATAAAATATTTTATAAGTTAAAATCAAAATTTATAATTTATCAAGAAAATAATTTATAACAAAGTAATTAATTTATATTTTTCTAAAATAAAATTTAAAACTAAAATTAAATTGTTACAAAATAAGAAAATACTAAATTATATTTTATTAAAATATAATAAAAAAATCAAGTTCTAATTTCATGTTCATAAATCTTAATTATAAATAAATAAATAATAAAATTAAAATATTAATAAATAAATATTTTTTTCCAAAAAATTTTACGTAATTCTAATTCTCTTTTGTATCTAAAAATACGTAAGAGACAAGTAGAAAATAATTTCCGTCGAGCTAAAAACTAAAATAATATATTAACCTTTCATTTTTCATAATAATAATATTAATATTTTTCTTCATAAAAATAACTAAATAAAAATTATCATCATAATTTTAAGAAAAATATAAATAATTTACTTAAATAATTAAAACAATTTTTTTAATGGACGTTCGTATTAATACCTTAAATATATAATCCACTTTCAAACTTTACATATATTCTTAAAGATAATTTTCTTTTTAAAAAAAGTTTCAACATTTTTTCTAAAAAAAAAAATATTAGTGAGGACTTCTTTATTTTTCTAATATTTTTTCCGTCCTTTGTGGGCCCGATTTGCCACAATCACTTCAATAATAAGATGTGGCTGATGGCCAACGTACCCGTAGAAATCTCTTACAATTGCAACTCAGATACTTGAAGCATTTTTTTTTAATATTCGATTTATATATTAAAAAATTAAAATTCAAAAAATATGTTTAATATGTAAGAGAAAATATCTTTTTAAAAACAAAATTAAGAAAAAAATATTAAAAGGATTATTTTTTTGTTTAATTAAAATTGAAGTTTATGAATATCTAAAGTATTTTGCATGACGTTATTTTGTTAAAAATAAAAAATTAAATATATTGCCATGTAATAAAAATTATAATGATTAAAAAGAAATATGATTATCACTTTAATTTATAATGTATATACAAATATAAAATTTTATATGATAAATTAATAATCAAATAGAAACAATAAAATTTAGGTCTGAAAAAGATAAATTGAGTTACAGGTCATCGACAAATAATTTGGTTAGTTTGTATTTTAGTGAGATTTCTTATAAATGATGGAAGTGATTTACAAGTAAATAAAATATAGAAAAAGAAAGGTATTTATTGAGTTGACACAAAAGAATTGTATAGTAATATGTAATTACTGATATCATTGGTTGAGCTCACAATTTTGTAACTCTTCTAATGGTCCTTGACGTCATAGAATATGTGAATTACATACTCACTTTTAAAAACTGTCCCTCATTATTCAGCTGAGTTTGCAAGTGGTCCCCCATTTCAATTTTAAATAATTTATTGATAATTCAAAGTCCTTTTCTTCTTTTGCTTTTCAAGTCTTCTTTTGCTTTTCAAGTCTTATCATTTTCTTAGTTTTCAACAAGTGGTCGTCCTCTTTTTTGCTTATTATTTGCAATCCTATCATTATCGCAGCACCTTGTACATTGCCATTATTCTGGCCATCATGCCAAATATGAATTCAATATTTTTATTCTTAATATTTCAAATTCTTCGAGCAATTTTGTTCATTTCGGCAATAGGATTTTATTTATTTATTATTTTAGGCAGCTCAACCATATTTTCATTTCATTTAAGTTTGGAAGATTCACTTTCTTTTATTAATTTTCAGGTCCTTGAGAATTTTAGTCCTTGGTCAAGGTAAGTTTCCTACATGTAAGAAATAAGCTTAATGCTAAGGTAGGGTTATACTTCTTCCCTATTGTTGGAATATTTACTTAAAAGCGTTATGTATTTATGTGTGCTGATTATTGTTGTTAAAATTGTACTTACATATATTATAGTCTTGAACTTGTTTCTATTAAGTATTTTATTTAGATATATATAAAAAAAAAAAAACAGTTTTCCATACGTTTCTTATTCGGATGCACAATGAAAAATTAGCTTTCTGTCAGAAACTAATTTTGCCAAAAATATGTTTACAAAAATATTATAAATTTTTGAACACAGTGTAAAAGGTAAAATGTTGCAAATAGCATCATCCATGACTCCAACCCAGATCCAAAGGCATATACTAATGACTCAAAAGTGTGATAAATCAATACTAACGAAATTAGCGCTTAAACAATGATCGACAATTTAATTTGCACCCTTTATTTTACTTTATTTTGCACTTTTCTACATAATTTTTTGAAAACCAATTTTTAAAATATGCTGTTGAATAATCTAATTTAGTTTTAAAATATTCTAAAAATTATTTTTTGAAATGTATTAAATGTATTCTAAAAAATAAATTATATAATATCAAAAGTTGAACAAAGTTTGGAAATTAATTTATAGAAATATTAAAATTTTAGCATATTATCAGTCTTCAACACGAAAGTCGATCTGTTGAACACATCCCATCAATAACATTCAGAGGCAATTGGCCTCTTTATTCAACTTTACTTTTATGGTGGGTGGAGTTTCCATGACCAGAGGAGTTCAAGGTGCCCCATCCTTTATTATGCTTTCTTTTCTTTCTTTCTTTCTTTTCATTTTCTTTTTCTTTTTCTTTCTTTGTCTTTTTATTCTTGCAACTGTTAAATAACTAGTTTTGCTTCCACAAGAATAATTGAGATTGTAAAAATGGTAGAGAAAATGCATACAACAATCATATTTAACTCATCATTCCATCCAGTAAGGATAAAAATGGGTAGGGATTACAGTCTCTATTTTCGTACTTGTATTAAAAATAATTCTGAGAGTAACTTTAATATTGTTTCCTTTTTATTTATTATTTACATGCTGTTATTCATATTTATTAGATGCACTTAACTATAAAAATTGATGAATAAAAATATAAACTAAAAATATGATAATAATTAAATTAAAATTTTTAAAAATTTGTGAAACATAATAATTATAATAATAAAATATCATAAAATTAAAATTCTATTCATGTATCTTTTACTAAACATAACAATTTATCATAAAATATTAAAAATATTATAATAAATTCCTATGATAATAAATTTGTGAATTTTTAAATTGTCAGTAATTATTCTTTAAAATCTATTAAAAAATATTACATTAATTAACTATAATTATAAAATAAAAAGAATAATCTAAATTAAAAAAATATAATTTCATATCCATCATAAATAAATGAAATATATATAGATGTTACTAAATAATTTTTGTGTATATATATAGTGTTTCTTTTAAAAACAAATAGTTTAACTTGTAGTAAGTTAAGAATTTCATTAGGGGATTTAAATGTAACATACGTGAATGAGAAAATTTAATAACAGAAGAATATAATAAGCATTACGGAGACTTAATTTAGAGTAGTAGAGATTTAATAAGGTAAAAACAAATGACAGAAATTATAAGTAGAATAAAGAGTGAATGCATGCATTTAAATGGTATATATATATATATTAATTTCACTCAAACTAAATTAACATTATGAAGTAAATAATTAATTTTAGTTGTAATGAATTATAATAAGTCAGATTTGAAGAGAAAATAATTTTTGAAGTTAAAAGAATTTTATGATGAATATTATAATAAAAAATGGTTAATTAAGGTAAAACTGTAATTTCCCCTAATTAAAATAATTTCATTTGAAATGGATAATTTAATCATAAATAACTTAGCCGAGTCATATTTGAAGGAAGAATTAATTTCAGACACAAGATAAAGTAATTATGAAGATTATAGTCAAATTAATTTATTATAATGAAAAAGTGTCTTTTCATTATTAAAAGCCTCAGAAAATTATGTAAAACAACCTAGCATAAGATAATTATAATTTTGAATTTTCATAAAATATTTCAAGCTAAAAAGCTTTAAAATCCCTGGAATAAAATTTGAACTTAAGTGATTAATAATGAAATTAAGGATATTTTAGTAATTTTAAAAATTAAAATTAATTAATTCTTGAAATTTTATTAAAATATTACAGATAGGAAAACAATTTTAATTAAATTTCTAAATAAAAACTTAAGAAATTTATGATAAAATTCAATAATATGTACTACGCGTAAACAACAATTTAATCGGATAAAATTTAAACTTTACGAAAAGTTTTAAGAATGATTAGTAATATATGGAGACCGACCTTTAATTGTTTGATTTAAAGTGTGTTAAGAGCTTAATGGGGATTTGTGATTGTAGTTGGATGTTTTTAAAAGTATAATATTATTATTTAACTTCCTACGGAATTAATGATGATGATATGGTTATTTATAATGATGCATATATATGTTGATTACCATATCTATCCACAAGAATGAGTCATTATTGAAGTTGTCAGCATACAAAGACAGAATGTGGAAATTAAGGGTAACGGAGAACACTTGAATATGACCTTCAACATTTATTCCGATCCTTGTTTGAGTCTCAAACAAAAGGGATTATTTAGGGTAGACTTTTCTTTTCATGAAAAAGGTATTTATTATATTAAAAACACTATAAGTCAATTAATTTTTATCTTCTTACATTAACCTAACGTATTAAAATAAATATATTTAATAACTTCGTATCATGTGTTCTTGACACAATAAAAAAAAACTCAAAAACAAGATTACACATTTTTGCATTTGATTTATAGTGGTGTTTCTTAGTATTATTACTATATTAAACTTTTTTATAATATATTAAAATTATATAATTATTTTTTAAATATTAAGTATGTTCATTTGTATAAAAATAAAATATTGAAAAATAAATTTATATTTTGATTAAAAATCTTATTATAAAATAGGTTTTTAAATAAATTATTATAAAAGTCAAATTATATATTAAAAAGGTATATTATATAAACATGTTGGACATGAATCTTACAGATTATAGTCCACATTTTTTCATCTTTGTCTTGTGCTTTATGCTTTGAGTAACATATTTTAATTTTTATAGATTATATAGTTAGTTTTTCATAGAATTTTTCCATTGGCCTATTAACCTTTTAACTAAGTAAAAAGAAGTTAGATTTATATAAAAACTTTAATTTAAAATAAATATTGTAATAGTTAATAGATTAAGTGAAGCTTTCAAATAAATCATATCAAACATTAAAAATTACACATATGACAAGCAATGAACCAGACTTGAACCTTAAATCAATTTTTTTTTTTAAATAAAACCTATTTAAGTAAAATTTTTATTGACCTAACTTATTTCTACGTGTACACACTTGGTTTTGGTTCAGAAGTTGAATTATTTTTTTCATTTTCACAGTTAATTTTTTTTTAAATCTTGCCAAAAATAAATATAATTTTTATAGGTTTTATTGACCCCTTTCTCTTGCTTTGTTCAATGTCCTCTTATTTTTTGTTTTCCCAATTTTACTTTTGAGCTACTCATTATTTTCATTTTGTAAATTTGATATTTTAATTTTTTGTTTTTAAACTTATCGCTCGCTACTGTAATTTGTAATTTTGATTCATTTATTAATTTGACATCAAGTTAAAAAATTGAAAAAATTACATAATTAAATTATTGAAAAATCAAATGCATAAAGAAAAGACCAAATTTACAAAATAATAATAAAAGGAGAACTATGCAATTAAGTAATTTTTCGTTTTACCTATTTGCTTGTAAATTATTATCTTTCCGTAAGTGATTTAATGATATTTATTTTGTTTCTCTTTTTATATTTATGTTTACGTATTGTAATTAAATTTGGCTGTAATATTAAATATTTAATTATGTAACATTTAAATATTATATTCATGTTTGATTATACTATTAGTCCTTAATGTGAAATTTTATTCTCTCAATATTTTTTCTTAAATTTAGTCCCTTAAAAATTTTTAATTATGATTACCAAGTCATTGCATCATTTTCTTTTACCTAAAAGTTACAAATTTTCATTTTCTTCTTCAAAAATTATGAATTGAATTGTTTAAATCATTTAAAACATGTTGTTAATTAAAATCTCTTGTTTCACCCAATAAAGTATAATTATAAATTATTTTAATCCGTTGAACATCCTAAACTTACATTCTGCACAAAATTTCAAATTTAATTTCATAAAAAAATTAATTAAAAACATGGCAAAGGCAGCACAAGATATGCTGATGAATTTTGGATAATAATTAACATTTTTAAGATGTTAATTTATTCTTTTTCCCCAGGGATAATTTTGAAAATAAATTATCCATGTATTAATTATATGACTGGGTCTTCAAATTTTAATAAAAATTAAATTTAACAAAGAGACTATATAATTTGCATGCGTTAAAAAATTTAATGGTTAAAATACACTTTTGTACAGCGTGCTAAGATCTGTCTAACCCAAAACAAAAGGTGCTAATTTTATTTTTCCCATCTAAAAATTTTAATTCTTTATACGATTTGGTTAAGGGATGGAACTTGATTCAATGAACGTGTCTTCTAACTGAACTGATCTTCAGTCCATATCGATGAAATAAATGTATTCATATATAGAAAATGAATAATGTGTCATTTTTTTATTTCCAAATACTTAGATTAAAATAATAATATAAATAAAATAAAGAAAAGATAATAATTAAAACTAAAGAAACATAATTCGTATTAAGGATAAAAGGTTCACATGATTATTAAATAAATATGTACAAAGTTTTCGATAAGATTTTAAATCTAAATATTATAATTGAAAAATAAAGTCATTATCATCTTCAAAATAAGCTCTTAAAACAACAAGATCTCGTCCCTTCAAAACTCGGCAGCAAGAGTGTCCTCAACATTATCTAAATGAAAACCACAAGAAATTCGGTGAGAAATAACATTCAATCATATATAAATGTAAATAGTATCCCAAATCTCACCTGTTAGTGTACTCAATTACTAACTGTTCATAAATACTCATATCAATCACAAGTTCCATCACATTCAATTCATGTTTACAAGATGCACATGCTCACACAACGCATATGCTAATCACTACACCTAAGAGTCTCGATTCAGAACTCTACACCATGGGTGAACCTCCTCAATTCCCTTATTTATCGCTAATCATGACCACATCATTAAACACCACTTATGGTTGGTGTTTCGTACAGTTAAACACTAACTATGACATGTGCGAAGACATTCTACACAACTGTTAAACATCACATATGGCTAGCTTGAAGCATGGTTAAACACCACCTATGACTAGCTTGAAGCATGGTTAAACACCACCTATGACCTATGCATATGAATGTCCCCACCATTAGTCCACCGTATTAAACTCTACTTTTGGCCAGGGTCCTGTTAAACACCATATATGACCAGGGTATTATAGCCATGTCTGCCTTCTCATGTCTATACTCAATGCATTCTCATCCACATTTTCATCCACATTCTCATTCTCATTCTCATGATTTATACATTATTCACACAATCCATAATCAAATCAAAATCATATCAATTTAGCCATCATTATCATAAATCATTTATAAGAACACATAGTTAATATTCTTTAATCTATCATGCCAACATCACATACATTTACAATTCATATTTGCATGATAAACAATGATACAAACCGAATAATCACATATTTTCATACTTCAATAATTATATCTACTTCATGTATGATTATAGACTAACACCTTTCACAAAAAGCAACCGATTAAATTATCAATTAAATCAACCAAAATCACATAACACATTGACGAATCTTTTCTATCTATTAAAGCATTATTCTTTTTTTTTAGATCCTAGAGGGACTTACAAATTTCCCTCACTACCCGTATACTCCCGCATTAACATATGGTCAAAGTCTTCTCCCTGTACCTTAGATGCGAAGAATAGTGATAATTTGATGCAGTTCTGAGATGATTTGAACACCCTAGCTTCTCCTCCTTGCAAATATGCGTTCTCTCCTCCTCTAGGTCTGACCATCTAACACGTAAAACAGCAGTATTAATTCAATTAATTAAATTAATAAATGAAAATAATTCAGATTAATGTCTCATCAATTTATAAAATCAATAACTCCTCTATTAAAATAAAATAAAATGTAAATATTTAAGTACTAAATTAATTTTCTATCATCATCATTAATAATAATAATAATAATAATAATAATAATAATAATAATATTTCAGTTTCAAAATGTAATTACTTAATAAAATAATTTCCTGCAGTAATTAATAATTAAAATAAAATTAATAATAATAATAATAAAATTTATTTATAAAAATAATTAAATAAATTTTAGGATGTTAAAAATAAATCTTATATCGAAGGGAGAAAAATTTGAGTTTGATTTTCATCGTGAATTGTTAATGTGATTTTTTTAGTATTATTAAATAGTTAAAATAATTTTAAATATAATTTTAAAAATAAATATTATAAAAGTTAATGATTTTACTACATGTGACAATTTATTATTAATGTAAAAAATCTTTATATTATCAGCACAATTTAGTTAAATTAAAAAATAATTAATGCATAAAACTTTTTATACACGATAGATGAAATATCAAATTTAGAAATTTAATGTTTTACGTATTCAATGACTGGAATATTTTATTGTTTAACGAAATGTGATGACTGGAGGGTTTTTTTGTTCCTACAAAGTGATATAAGGCAAAGACTCGAGTTTTTTCAAAGTCTTTCTTTGTTTTGTTCCAGCAAAGTCATTAAGGGGCCATGCATGCTACCGTACAAAGTCATTAAGGTTCCAGCAAAGTCATATTATACAAGGGTCCTTGCCACTTTATAAAATTTAGGGATTTAAGATGTTAGGAATTTAAAATTTTGGTTTTGAATATCAAAATATCATGTTGGGAAAAAATATCTATACCAAAATTTGTTTTTTGATAGTAAACCCTTCATATGCGTATTTTTTTTTTCCAATTATTTGTTTTCAAGGCCAATAAATTTATTCAAAACATTAATAAATCAGCACAAAATCCTTGACGTATACGAAGTACAAAATATTAGGAATAATGCACTTTAATGGAAAAATAAACTTAAATATATCTTTAATTTTAGTAAAACGAGTGATTTTTTTTATTTCTAGAAAAATTTTGCTTGATTTCCATTTTTCTAAAATGTGAAATTACATATTACTCATATAATTGGTTGAGCTCAGTATTTTGCAAGTATTCTAATGCCCCTCAAGAGACGGCATATAAAATGTGAATTACATACTCACTTTTCCAAATCCTCCCTCCTAACTATGTTCAGCTCACTTTGCATGTCCTCCCTCCCTCGTATCAATTTTAAATAATTTTTTGATAATTCAAAGTCGTTTTCTTCTTTTGGTTTTTCATTAGATTTTTTTTATATTATTTATTTTAACTATTATACTAATCACCATAATAAAAATATAATATCAATTTAGATATATGTTATTTTTAGTTTATTTTAAATTGATTGAAAATATTTTAAAATATAGTACAAGATTAATAATAGAATATACAATATAAAAAAATTAAAAATTATGCTTAAAATGATTGATTTATAAATATAAATTATAAGAGTTTAAAATAAAAATCTAAAACTAAAAATAGTCAAAATATATTTTTATTAATGAAATAAATTAATATCTTTAAAAAATATTATATAAATATATTTATTTATTTTATTTTATATTTATTAATTACTTCGATATATGATTTTACCAATTACTTATAATATAATAAGCTAATTTAATAATATTTTCAGCTACCAGTTTTTTAGTTTTCGGTTAGTTATGCTTAGAATCTGTGTACGTGAAATTTCTATTAGTAATTTTAAAAGGTAATAGAAATTTATTTTAATTTCATAAATTATATTAATGATTTTATAAATGTTACTTAAATACTTGAAGAATGTTTTTCTATTTTATTGACATATTAATAATTAAAATTAAGAATTATGTTATATATATAAGAGTCAAACATATTTTTTTACAAAAAAAAATTAACAGAATAAATATATTAAAAGACTTATTTCTTTTCAATTAAATTATAAGTATGTGAATATTGAACCTTTTCGGTATGATGGTTATTTGTTAAATATAAAACATTAAAAATATTCTTAAATAAATAATTTAAATTAAAACTAATGAATAAAAAATAAGATAAACAATTTCATTTATATTAATAAAATTTAATTAAAAGTACATATAAATATAAAATTTTAAATGATAAATAAGAAAAAAGAAAGAAAGGAAATCGCTCAAAAAAAAACTATGCTGCTTATTACTTTTTATACTTCTACTATGATTGGTTGTTGTTGTGGTGGTGGCTGTATTGTTTATAGTTTTGATGAGTATGAGATCTGATGTTATATATATATATGGGTTATTTGGTAGTGCTAATTCATCACTCTCATTTTCATTCTAATATTCATGAGATTTCATCCATCACTTTCTCTTTCTACTATGTCTATTCCTTTGTTATTCTTATTATTTATGCTCTCTTTGCTCTTTCATCTTGTTTGTGGTCAGCATCATGTTATCAGCTGCATTCCCAGAGAGAGGGATGCACTCCTTCAATTCAAGGCTGCCCTTTGGGATCCCTCTGGCATGCTCTCTTCTTGGACCACTCCTGACTGCTGCCAATGGGATGGTATCCGCTGCAGCAACCTCACTTCTCATATTCTAATGCTCCACCTTCATGCTGATGTTGATGATGATTTCACACCACAACGTTATATCAGCGGAGAGATCCACAAGTCGTTGATGGAGTTGCAACAATTAAACTATTTGAATCTCTCTTCCAATTCTTTTCGAGGTAGACAAATCCCAGACTTTCTTGCTTCTCTCACAAACTTGAGATCTCTTGATCTGTCATCTTGTGAGTTTGGCCGAAAAATTCCAAGTCAGTTTGGCTCTCTTTCTCATTTGAATTACTTAAATCTTCGGTGGAATTCTCTGGAGGGTTCAATCCCTCCTCAACTTGGAAATCTCTCCAACTTGCAGTATCTTTATCTCTTTGGCAATTCTTTAGAAGGAAACATACCGTCTCAGCTTGGGAACCTTTCAAACTTACAGGAGCTTTATCTTGGACGATATCTTGAAGAAGGATATGAAAGTGCTCTCAAAATTGACGATGGAGATGAGTGGCTGTCTAATCTCATTTCTTTAACCCATCTTTCCTTCGAATCCATTCCTAATCTTAACACTTCTCATAGCTGGCTGCAAATGGTTGCCAACCTACCAAAGCTAAGACAACTAAGTTTAGTTGATTGTAGCCTTTCCGACCATTTTATCCTTTCAATCAGCCCTTCTAAACTCAATTTTTCTACTTCCCTTTCGCTCCTTCATCTTTCCAGCAACACCTTCACGTCATCAAGGATATTCCAGTGGGTGTCAAACATCACTTCCAACCTTGTTGAGCTCTACCTTAGTGGTAACCAGTTGGAGGATTTAACATCAAATCATTATGGCCGGGTCATGAATTCGCTCGAGCACCTTGACCTCTCCAACAACAGATTCACCGGTACGTTGCCTGATTTTTCAATATTTTCAGCCTTGAAAACATTGGATCTTTCACAAAATCAATTAAATGGTAACATACCAAAAAGTAACAAATTGTCATCTCAATTGGAATCACTAGATCTATCTTATAACAATTTGAGTAATGAACTCCCAGAGATAATCCATCATTTGTCTGGGTGTGCTAGATACTCGCTCCGAGAATTGAACTTGGGAGGAAATAAAATCAATGGTACGTTGCCTGACCTTTCAATATTTTCAACCTTGAAAACATTGTATCTTTCAGAAAATCAATTAAATGGTAACATACCAGAAGGTAACAAATTGCCATCTCAGTTGGAGTTACTGTCAATCCAATCAAACAATATAAAAGGTGGAATTCCAAAATCATTTGGGGAGGCGTGTGCTTTGCGCTATTTGGACATGTCTAATAATAGCTTGAGTGAAGAGTTTTCAATGATAATCCATCACTTGTCTGGATGTGATTCACTAGAGCAATTAGATCTAAGCATGAATCAAATCTACGGCACACTACCTGACCTCTCAATATTCTCTTCTTTAAAAGTGTTATATCTTTATGGGAACAAGCTAAGTGGAGAGATTCCTAAAGATATTCCATTTCCACCTCAACTGGAGAAACTACATATGCAATCAAGTTCCTTAAAAGGTGTGCTCACTGACTACCATTTTGCTAATATGTCTAAGTTAAACTCTTTGGACTTATCAGACAACCCATTGTTAGCCTTGACATTTACGCAAAATTGGGTCCCACCTTTTCAGTTGAGTTACATAGGATTGCGATCTTGCATGCTAGGTTCATCATTTCCCAAATGGTTGCGAACACAAAATTACTTGAATGTTCTTGACATTTCTAATTGTAGTATATCGGATCATGTTCCAGAATGGTTTTGGGCTAAAATGAAAATACCAGAAATGTCATATGTGAATATTTCATTTAACAATCTCAAGGGTACAATTCGTAATTTTCCGTTACAGATTACTTCTACTTCTTTGACTCTTGCATCAAATCAGTTTGAAGGACCTATTCCAACATTTCTAAGAGGATTTACAATTCTTGATCTATCCAGAAACAAAATTTCAGATTCTTTCTCATTTCTATGTGCTAATGGTACAATCTCAAAGGTAGTCCAGTTAGACCTTTCAATGAATCAGTTATCTGGACAAATTCCAGATTGTTGGAGCCATTTCAAATCCTTAGTTTATTTAGATTTGAGTCATAACAATTTTTCAGGAAAAATTCCTGCTTCAATGGGATCACTACTTGAGGTTCAAGCATTGCGATTAAGAAACAATAACTTAACAAGTGACATGCCACTCTCCTTGAGCAATTGCACAAATTTAGTAATGCTAGATGCTGGAGAAAATAAATTATCAGGACCTATCCCTCCTTGATTGGAAGTAGATTGCAAGAGTTGCAATTCTTAAGTTTACAAGGAATCACTTTTCTGAAGTTTACCATTACAAATATGTTATCTACAAAGAATTCAAATATTAGACCTTTCATTGAACAATCTATCTGGACAAATTCCCAAATGCTTCAAAAATTTTACCTCAATGGCTCAAAAGACTTCCTTAGATGTTCATTCGAGGCATGAATTTATGGTCAGTATTACTTCTGGAGGATTCTACAGTGAAGAATATTATTTGAATTTATTATTGATGTGGAAAGGTGTGGAGCAATTATTCATGAATAATCAGCTATTGCTTTTAAAAAGCATTGATCTTTCAAGCAATCATTTATCGGGAGAAATTCCACAAGAAATAAATAATTTGTTTGATTTGATTTCATTGAATTTATCCAGAAACAATCTGACAGGAAAAATTCCTTCAAATATTGGAGAGTTATCATCACTTGAATTTTTGGATTTGTCAAGAAACCAAATTTCTGGGTCAATTCCTTCTAGCCTTGCTAAAATTGATCGACTTGCTGTGTTAGATTTATCACATAATCATTTATCTGGAGAAATTCCAAAAAGCACACAATTGCAGAGCTTTGATGCCACTAGTTATGAAGATAATCTTGATCTTTGTGGAGAGCCACTTGACAAATTATGTTTTGAAGAGAAGCCAGAACACAATCCAGAAGATGTTTTACATTAGTATGGGACTTGGATTCGTGATAGGCTTTTGGGGGAGTTTTGGCTCAATCTTATTGAAGCGTTCTTGGCGACATGCATATTTCAAGTTATTGAAGAATATTTAAGGCATGGTAGCTCACTGAAATTCGCCAAAGTACCAAAGGTGACCGAAGGTTAGTTAGTATTTTATCCTTTCCATATAAACTTGCTTTTGCTTTTCACAATAAATAGCAGTGTTCAATTTTAGTCTATGTGCAATAAGAAACAACACATTGCTGTCAAATTTTATATATATATAAAAAACATATACTAACTTTTATTGTAACTATGTGGTCTTTTTAGTAAATTGTTTATGAAATACCGATTTTTTTAATTAACAAATGACAGAGTAGTATTAGTTGTGACGGTAAGATTTCATATTTTTAACTGTTTTTAATATAATTAATTTTGTTAATTATATATATAACCATATAATTGTTTTGAAGAGGCATAGAATAAATTATAAGAGTTTAACTGATATGAACGGTTAATCTAAAAGAGGCGTCATATATTATTTTCATATGTCATTAAATATTAGTTAATTAGTATCAGTGTAATTTTTTTATACGGTAATGTATATAAATTAAAATAATATTTTTTTATAACTAAGTTATAAATACCAAATATTCATTTCATTTAAAATAATATATTTTTTCTTATTTTTAAATTGCAAAATAACAAATGACAGAGTAATATTAGTTGTGACGGTAGATTTCACTTCTAACTATTATTTATATAACTAATTGTGTTAGTTATATAACCATATAATTATTTTGAAGAGGCATAGAACAAATTATAAGAATTTAATTCACATGAACGGTTAATCTAAAAGAGTTTGTACCCTGGCATTATATATTATTTTCATGTTATTATTTATTGTCATATTAATTAAAATAAAATTAATAAATAATCAAATATTAGTTGAGAATCAGTATCAAAATTTCTTTGTTTTCATTGTATATAAATTAAAATAGTATGTTTTCCCTTATTTTGAGACTGAGAAATAAAAAGTACATAGCAACAAACATATAGTTTCTTCCTTTTCATGATCTTCTTTCATTGTTGCTAGGTTACTGTCTCCTTTTTATCCTATGTAATTTACTCAACCTCCACATTATTTTTCACCATTTTAATATTAATTAACCTTTTGTCTTTGGGCATTTCTATTTGTTTGTTTTTTTTTAAGTGGACAAGTTGTTCAGGCTGGTGAATAATAGCCAATCTTGACAATCTTGTTAATTTTCCAATCTTAAATGTCTTTTAAAAGCTATAAAAGGCTATTTTTCATCCTCGTAGCTTTTTTACCATTTTAGTACCTGACATATCATTGTTTTTATTCCTATATATAAAATTATAAAAAAAATTATTTAGGTCTCTTATTTTGCAAAAATTTATTTTAGGCAACGTCATGCCTATTTTTCAATATCTATTAACTACATCTTCATTTAATTCTAACATCAGTGACTAAAAAAACAAAAAAACTTTTGAGAGGATAAAAATAAAAATAATCATATATTATAAGAATAAAAAATATTATTTTAATCTTATTTTTCCAATAAGACCATGTCCTACACAACCTTTTGAAATTTTGAATGAAAAGTTTTCGTGATAATAAAATAAAATAGTGATAAAATTATTAATGTTGGATACTTTTTAAAAAATTTATTGTTTAATTATTTAGTTTTATATCTACATTATTTTTATATTTTGGTCTCTATCTAAAAACTAAATTTTTTAGTATTTATTCATATATTTTTAATTTTATTTTTATTTCTTAAGTTAAGTATGTCTCAATTTCATTAAATAAAATTTATCTACACAAATTCTGCTGATGGTTACTGTCTATTCTTATTTGTGACAATTTTATTTAATAGAATTAAACCAAAGCATAAAGACTACCTAAATTTAGATATCAAATAAGTAATTAAACCAAAAATCATTATATATTAATAACTTTCATTATCCATATGAGTGTTTTTCTTATATACTAATTGTGATTATTATCAATTATTAACTTCATGTTTTTATTTTTACTGCTTAAAATTCTGGAAATATATTAATTTATTTTTCATTTTTGTACGTAAGAAAATTATTCATTTAAGAGCAGGTTCGTAAATTTTTTATTTCATTTTTACACATTTGGGAAACTCACATTTTTCCTTGTTAATTTTCAGCATCTAAAAGACACAATCCTCTTGCATGTCTCCAAATTTGAGCTTGTTAATAGTTGGACAAGGCAAGTTTTCTATAGGGAATAAGCTGGACAGTATGGTTGCTTTACTTTGTTCACTGTCAATGAGAATATCCTTAGGTCTTGTTATATGTTTTTATTGATTGGAGTGTATTTACTTTTGTAACTTTGGTTGTTGTTGTTTGATGTTGTATGTTTCAATAGTTATGAATTTATGGTAATGAACTAAGGGAAGAGGACTTTTTTTTATGATCACAAGTGTATTATATTAATAATTTAATTACATAGTTATCATAATCAAAACTTCAGTTTGGCAAAGACGTATTTAAAAATAAGAAATTAAACATTTTGACCTGTGCCTCATTGTCATGAATGAATCCATCTTCGCTATTCTAGCGTAATTACAACAAAATAACTTGACCTTAGATGCTTAACTTAAATTACATGGAGATTCAATTCACTTCAAGTTTCAAAATATGTATAAATGTCAATACTATTTAAATAAAAGAAAAGAAATTACAATACACGAAACAATATGCAATAGAAAACAATAGTAAAATTTTATTTTTCAAAAAAATAATAAATTCACAGTTTTGAGTGAAATCATCAACGAAAATGGCATATGCATTAAGATTTTCTTAACTTGCAAATGAAAGAATCATGTTTAAAGACTCACAGAAGAATGTTTAAACAAAAATATGATTGCATAAACAAGTTGTCACCTCAAATGCAAGATAAAGTAAAAGATTGAGCTACAATGCAAAAAACAGAGATACAGTATAAAAGATTGAAGCACAATGCACAATACAACCATCATTACAAGTGTTTGAAAGAGCAGTAAGATGGCTGAAAAGTAATTATTTAGGGAGATGAACATGGTTGGGAAGTGGTGCATCATTCTGAATAAAAGTGTGAGATCTTAACTGAAATAAATTCAGGACCATGAAGATCAATATTGGACAAGTAAATGAGGACATGAAATGTACACGTAACTTTGTTCCATACAACGTATTGTTTATCTATTCACGTTACTGTTACTATAGATAATAATTCTGTTCAAAATTACGCAACTGAAATATTTTAAGTCTTTTCTAAGTCTTTGTTTTGTTACAGCAAAGTTATATAAGGGGCCATGCCACCTCATAAAAATGTCCACATTTATCGTTTTACGTACTGCAATGCCTCGTCTTTTCTAAGTTTACTTTTGTTGTTTGTTTGTTTCCTACAAAGTCGTCTAAGGAGGCCATGTCACTTCGTACAAATTTCCACACATTTATTATTTTAAGTAATGCGATGACCTGAATCTTTTCTAGGTCTTACTTTATTTTGTTTCAGTAAAGTCGTACAAGGGGCCACGTTGCTTTATTAAAATTTTCAACACAAAACATTAGGAAAGCAGCACAAAATTCTTGACTTATACCAATGTTTAAAATATAAGCTACAATAATGCATAAAAAAAATTAAAATTTTTGTTTAATGATCATCTACTAATATGATAAAATAATTTTATATTATTATTTACAAATTATTTGGTGATATGACTTTTTAAATATTTATTATAAAAATCAATACATTTATAATTCATAATAAATTGTAATTGGAAGATATCAAATTAGACAAACTGGATTCTTGGTGGCTCATCAATTTACACTGAAAAGCACAGAAGCCTATGGCAATATTTGGATTAACCGTTATAAACAATATTTATCAATCACGTATAGCAGCTAAAAACTTTATATACCACATAGCAGGATGACCACTACTCTATATTTTTAGAGATTAAACAATTTATACTATAACTATATAAGTGCTCAAACCTTTCCAATGGATGGCATTTAACAATTGCCTTTTCTAAATATTTGTATGTATGCAGAATGCAAGACAAATAAAGGACTTCTTGTTCTGAGCTTTTGTTTTTGCTTTTACTTACAAAAATGTTACTTTGTTTTTACTTTGGTTCCTACTTCAAAAGTTTGTATAAGAGTAAAAACAATGTTGTCAAAATTTATTCCAAAAAGATTCGAAAAAGATGCTACTTCTAAGTTTGGTTTAAAATAAAAATTATGAAACTTAAAACTGCAACTTCATTTTTGCTAAATAATGAGTGATTATTTGGAGATGCTAATTGCTAAGAAAATTTAGATTCGCATAGAAGAATCAAAGTTATAACTGATTATCAAGAAATAACAAAAGACTTGGCAGAAGGCTGCATTCATAACAAAGCAAAAGGCCAACATCTACCAAATTCATAATGTAAACCTGGATTAGAAAATTTCAAAATACCCTAACCAAGGTAAGATCCTCATTCAAGTATACAGTATACACATGTATACAAACAGCACCAAAGTTACAACTCATAAGTTGTTTGTTCCAGATCAAGCTGTCACTCCAAGAGAAACACTAGCATTTCCAGATCAAGCTGTCACTCCAAGAGAAACACTAGCATTTACAAAAACAAATCAATCCACCCTAACTACCATCAAGTTTGGTTGGCTACATACCATAAGTTGGCACATATTAAAACTTAGGAATTTCTTTAGGGCTTAAATATGTTTTTAGTCCTTATAAAATGAGTGAACTATGATTTTGGTTCTTGTAAAAAAAATTATTTCGTTTGCATCCCTTAAAAATATGAAATAATTGTTTTTAGTCTTTACTGTCATGTGACTCTCACTAACTGCTTATGTGTTTAATGGAAAGTCAACTTAATCATCCTAGTATCTGTAGAATCATGTTAACATGTGACATCTCAATTTATTTTTTCTAAATCCTTAAAATAAATGTTATTTATCTACATTAAAATAAACGTAATAATTTCAGATTTTGGAGAGATGAAAATAAAATAAAAATATTTTACATGAACCAAAACCAAAATTTGGTTATTTGATGGAGACAAAAACCAATGATCTCAAATTTTAAAAAGATGTAAAACAAAGAATCATTTTTTACAGGAACCAAAATCAAAACTCTCTTAGCTTATAAAGACTAGAAACATATTTAAGTCTTTCTTTAGTGCAAGATCTTAACTGAAATTATATTCAGAACCATCAAGATTAATATTGACTGACCAACATTATGTATAGTTATAGATATAGACAACCATGACCAGGCAAAATAAGCAATAAGACGTCTTATATGCAATGGATGATTAATCACAATGATATCGAGAATTCTTTGAATGGCCACCCCATTTTTCCATGGTATTCTAGTTTTGACATGGGTAAACTGGATGAGCCTACATGCTTTCCCCACAAGTATATCTTCAAAGGAGTTGTGCTCCCCTTCATTTAGTTCTCCTCCTATAGGCCTGGGAGAGGACATGACGTAGACAGATTTAACTAGAACTATGTTTTTCAACATTGTTTATTTCATGTTGGTGATGAATATGAATAATGGAGAGCTAATTGACTTTCAGTTCGTATTTAGTATCTCTATGCATATAAAACTACGCCAGAAAATCTAAAATGTTTGAGCAGGATTGCATAAATATGGTACAATTACTACAAAAAGTCATGGATGGTAATGCTTAAATAAGTAGCTGAGACTCTGTATAGCTACGTAAAGGTTTTAACACAAGATCCTAAGCTAAAAATGTAAGAATAACACAAGTCCAGAAGGGTTTAGCACAGTCAGGTCACACAAAACAATAGTAACCCTAGATGAGCTGGTCTGAAATGCCAGGGTCACTTTCAACGTTTTAAAAAAAAATCTAAAAACCAGTCCGTCACCACAATTATGGCCACAATGTCAATGTTTATTGGTCTCCAATTGCGGTCGCATATAGCCACAATTCTCTGCAATATCAAGGGTCACAACAACACTGCAACAGCAATCACAATTTAAAATCTACAAATAACCCACAAAATTCGTATCTCAATGAGACTCGTACAATCAATTTCCCTTTACATTCTCCCATTCTGGTTCAAAATATTTCACTGTTTCCAGGTTTCAAAAAGTAAACTCACCTACTAATAACCACTACACATGTAAACGGATAGTTAAAACAAAGAAAAACAAACAATTAAGCCACAAACAAAGTAGGACGTTACGTTACAGAAACCAGTTAATTAATTTCGCAACCCACACAGGACCATCCACCAAATCACAAACAGTGTTTAAAAATATTTAAATGGAAATAAAAATAAAAAGGAAGGAAGGATAGAAAATACGGATAAAGTAGGAAATGAGATGGAGTTCATCAAGAGCCTCTTGGATGAGATCTCGACGTGCCCGCTATACCCTCATATTATGGAACCTTCTCGATCTCCTTCAGCATCTTGTTGTAGAGACCTATCAGCACCTAACAAATTCAATTTACTTTGTTTAGACATTCCAATCTTTTGTGTCATGGGTGATTGATATAATTGTTTTTATTATGGAAAAATATGTTTTACACTACTGATCATGTATTGGTATCTACTAATAAATTATTAGAGAACATAAGTTTATTGATTTTTATATTATTATTCAACAGTTTTATTAACATTGATTTTTAATTAGTACATGTAAAAAGTTTTACACTAACTTTACACTATTAAATTTTTTATTTATATATTTTTGTGGAGAATTGTACATATATTCGAGGAAAAATCTCTAATCTAAATCCTGTTATTTTATTTTCTCAATTAGTCTTTTAAATCCTCTTTTATGATTTTTTTTAATCACATAAGATAATTATTTTCTTATAATGATTTTCTTTAAAAGTATATAAAAATTGATAGAATTTAATTATTATTCACTTCGACGTACTGGAGTTTTTACCTGTGATCTATATATATACAAAAAAAAAAAAGCATTGGAGTTTTACATTGATATCCATTAATATTAATATATTTAATTTTATTTATTATCATGTCTTTTTGTATAAGTTATAAAAATATAATTTTGTCTTTTTATCAGAATTAAATTTAAACTGTCTATATCTTTACTATAAGAATAAGTCTATAATGTCATATTTATTAATTATTGTTTTAAAAAAATATCCTTAATTATGAGATAATCTTTAAGATCAATAATAATAAGTATGTCTTAAACTATTTGAAATATAATTTTATCTCAAATAAACATCATTTTATTCTTGCTTGTCAGTGTTTGGCAAGTTCAATTTGCCTTCCATTTGTTTATCTTGCTTTTCTCATGCCTAATTAAATTAAATTAAATTCTATTCATATTCAGTCTTGTATATGTAACTAACCATATCACAATTTATGCTTTGTAAAATTTCATAACCAAATCGTAAACTATTCTTCCAGCATTTCCCTTTTTCTTTATCAAAGCTTTCAGCGAGATATTCAGTTTAAAGATGAATTAGCCATATTATGCAATGCAAAGACAATTGACATAAATGGTTGAACAAACCGTACGAGCAGTACAGGTGCAAGATGAATTTACAAGATTCTACTGTCTGAAAATTCTGATGACATAATACAACATACCTAAAAGGTTTGGTGTAAAATATTCCTACTTCCTACAAAGCCATTCCATCTTCCAAAACCATGCATGACAGAATATAAATCCCCTAATACAAGTGCCCATTTAATTTGTTTGTAGAAAATCCAAACAAAAACAGAGAACCCTTTCCTAAGCATAATGCATGATGATCTACACATTCTTTAGAGAATACATGTGTATGCCAGGACTTGTGCTTTTCTAGGAATCATAAGATCTCTGTGACATTTGGTCATGCAACATCTCTGGTGAAGGACTCCTTTGTTAAAACTGATGAATAGTGACAAATCCACAATCTAAAGGAAGTAAGTGAGCTGCTGTTTCTTCCTTGAACCTCCTTCTCCATACAATTCATTCCACTGCTTCAGCTCATTCATTACGGATCCTTTTGAAGCAAAACTTGCAGCCACCTGCATTTAAACAGATATGAAATACTTAGTTACATGCATAAGTAAACATTTTAAATGGATCACATGACCCTAGTCTTGTTTTCCATTGAACCACCGTTTTGAATTACTAGATTTTAACAAATTCACTTTTAAATACTTTATGTAGTATTGTATAGATGCCCAAATCAAGTACTCTATAGCCATTTGAATGAAAAAAATTCAGTTCACCCTACCTGACTCTTAGCGTGCTTCATTTCTTCCATATTTAAAGGCCTCAGGGTAATTTATTGTTGTTCCTTATCTTTATCGTTTGAAACATCTTCAGAGCTTTGGCTTTCTGCTTCTCTTTTCTTCTTTTCCTAAAATATGATGCAATTGAGATTTAGTTAGATCTTCAGTTCATACCAAAGTTTGCATTGGATTGAGATGTTAAACTTAACATGGTAGAAGTTGTTTAATAGCATACCATGTCCTTCATTCTCTCCTGCTGTATTAGCTCCCTAACAGGTCGATAAGCTTCAGTGATGCACAAATTCTGTTCACAGAAGTTAACTTCAACAGATTTTCACCAAAAAAATAAAACTAAAAGAAGTAAATCACTACCAACATTCACCTTAAGATCACTTCCACTATATCCTTCTGTCATGATTGCAAGCTCTTTGAAGTCTAAGTTTTCATGTTTTTCTTTAGCCAGAAGAGTCTTCAAGATCATTTCTCTGTTCTCAGCAGATGGAAGACCAACCAGGATCCTGCTCAGCAATAAAATGGAAGAGATGTCAAGCACAAATTACAAGAGCAATTATAATTGAACTGAAAAGCAAATTGCTTAATGATAATGCCAGTAGATGATTCTGCCAGGGTTCATAATCAAAGAATATTGTTATTGCACACTTGAAGTCAACACTTGATTTTATTGTATCCACAAAAGATATTTGATAGACTCATAGAGTTATAATATGTTTGAAAACACATTAGGCACTACTTGATGTGTATCCTAATGCAATTAATATTTGTTTTTGTGTTGACTTTGACATGATTTACACTAAATGTGGATTGCGGATAGGGAACCAAACACACCTTCAAATAGTGAACAATTTAAATTCCAGTGAGGCAGAAATAGTTGAAAGAGTTGGGGCAAAAGAAACAGAAAGATCCGTCTTCTAAGGGAGCCATATGCTACTGCTACATAGAAAATAAGAATGGACACCTCTTCAAAAGGAAAATTAAGGGGCCATTTGGTTTGAGAAAATATTTTCTGTTTTTATTATGGTCAAACAGCTGCTCACCATACATGATGAAGAAAATGCAGTCTTTGTTTTTATGGAAAAATGTTGTGGCTGAACATAAGCAACACATGATCATGCAAACAACAAGACAAAGGTGTGATCCTACCCATGCTCAAACCGTCTTATGATAGCTTCATCAAGGTCAAATGGCCTGTTGGTTGCAGCAAGAACCAAAATTTGCTCATTAGGTCCAGTTAAGAGGCCATCCCAGTGTGTCATGAATTCATTTTTAATCTTCCTCATGGCCTCATGCTCTCCTAATGTAGTACTCTGTCCAAGCATGCTGTCAACCTCGTCAACAAAGATAATTGTTGGGGCAACCTTAGCTGCTAGTGTGAACAGTGCTCGGACATTCTTTTCATCTTCTCCAAACCATTGTGATGTGATGGTGGACATTGAGATATTAATGAAACTTGCACCAGCTTCATTTGCAATTGCCTTTGCTAGCATTGTTTTTCCAGTACCAGGAGGCCCAAAAAGCAATATACCTCTACATGGCTTTAGAAGCCCACCTTTGAAGAGGTCTGGCCTTCTCAGGGGAAGCATTACCAACTCTTGAAGTGATTCTTTGGTCTCATTCAATGAACCAATATCTGCAAATGTAACCCCTATCTCATTTGCAGGGATAACCTCTGGTCTTATGCGCTTCTCAAACTCGTTGTCAGGAGCTTCCTGCAAGCAAGGAATTGGTATAAAATAATGCAAAAAGGGGTGGGATTAAAAGAAAATAGTCTTGTAAAAGGTAATAAGTTTAGTATTTAGATCACACAGCTGGTAAAATGTTGATTATACTATAATAGTGTATCAGCTGTCCATGTTGAAACCAAAAAATTTGTAAGCTGATGATGGAAGTATGTATAAGGATCTTACTCATTTATTGTTTCTTGTTTCCATAGTACAGGGGTAGGATTTGATAAGCAGGTAAAAAGCATTTTACAGTCTTAGGTGCTGAGAAAATTTATCTTACTGCTTTTGCAGGTGTAGGATTTTCGCCATCTTTCTTTATTACTGGGATGGATTTCTCTGCCTCACTCTTGTTTTCAGGTGCTTGGTTGTCACATTTGATTTCAGTTTTTGCACCAGCAATATCTTCTATATCATTTTCCTAATGTTACAGAAAACACAAATAATAATAGGCACTCTTCATCATTCTTTTTTCCTAAGCTTTTTACAATTTATGTGCTGATAAATAGATGCAAACAAGCATACCTTGTTAGATTCATTAGTCTTGAGATTCCCACTATTCTTGCCTTCCTGGAACAGACTCAATCCTTGGGACAAACTGTCCACACCCAAGATCAGTAACTAGAAAATCTTGTCATGTAATCAATTGCTTACACAGTTATTGGACAAGATATTTACCTATTGGCTGATATGACTAGCCTTCCATTTTGGTATACCGGATTCTTGATCTTCATCAAATGGTAAGATAATGCAGATACCACAATTTCTTCAATATAATTGCTTAGTAAAATAGTGTCTGCATGGCAGATTGAATTCAAGTCGTCACAGTCAATGTCATTTGCTGCTAGTACTTCAGCAATGTGGTTTCTGTTATCTTGGAACTGAATAACTTTCATGTCCTCTTCCAGTTGGCCTTTCCAACTGCCAAGATGAGTTTCATCATCAGGAGCTTTGATATCAATGTTGTAAGGAAATAGCGCAGTGAGCCTTTCCTCAACTTCTTTGCAATCATCTTCTGAATCTAATATCATGGGAACCAAGTATCAACACCGAGCCTTACGGTTTGTCTACCATTTTTTGTAATAAATTATACAACCTTGGTGATTGGAGAACGAGCTTCTCAACATCCCTGATGTATAAAATGATGGAACTAGTTTCTGTGATAAAAATCAAAAGCTGCAAAAAATGAAAAATACAATGATCTTGTTATTAGTGTAAAATCTCTATTTGAAGATAGCCATGTGACAAATTCATTATACTCATCTCATGTAAATGTTGCCAACAAAGGTTGTCGACTTGTCGTTAGATACAATTCAAATATGAGCTTATAAATAAGTTTTCAGTAATTAAATCACCTTGTAAAGTGACTGCACAAAGATCTTTTCGTCAAAACACAAGCTACTTGTGCGCTTTAAAGGAGCTGAAAACATAATTCAAAGAAGTGAGCAAAATGTAGGATGAGAACACTGACATTTCATGCATTAATGACAAGAAGACAAAGCATCAAGCATTTAGCTGCATGACATTTATCATAGTTTAAACAAGAAATTTACAGAGAAGACTATTTTCCTCCTAGAGTTTGTAAAATAATCATAAATTCATAATATGAATTGCATGTATCAGATTAGTTCTTGTTAACACTAGTTCAGAACTTCTATAAGCATCCTTTGCAATAGTATCTACTCCCTTCTTCTTAACAGATGAATTAACAGATTGACAGGTTGGTTGATTATTTGAAGCAGTATGTTGAAAAGAAGCTTACACGGTACACAACCGAATTAAAAGTATATATTCAAATTTCAAATTAATCTTTGACTTGCGTGAGCAACTCCAGACTTGCTTAATAAGGTAACCTATAGTTCTAAAGTATAACCTTGAAATGTTGGACCACACTGGGAAGCGGTGCTACTTATATCAGATAATATGGAGTCTTCACAACCATTTGCAATGTCAAGACTATGGTCACTATCTGTGATACTAACATTAAAAACAAAACCTTTTACCAGATGCCAGAGCAATATATACATTATTAAATCGTTCATATCTTGAAGTCTTCAACTACCAAACTCTATAACAGATAATTATAGAATAAGAACTTTCATACTTTAAAAGTTGACTGTAATTTCTTCTAGTACCTCTTGTTTCGCCTGTTGAAGGAAGCATTGAAAAGGAACCAAACAAACTAGACATTCTCTCCAAAGTCACCTCGGATATTGACCTTCTGAAAGACTTCGTAAACAGAAGCAAGTAAGTCATGGAAATATCACTATAAACAAGCAATTAAATGATTTTTATTGTTCTTTTTTAAAGTAAATATGAAATGAAGCTAACAAGTTGCAATTTCATGTCAAGAATGATACAGAATGGAGCAGACTAAACTTACTGGTACTTTTCTATAACATCCAAATTTGTTCTGCAACTGTACAAGGAAAACATAAAATATAAGAAAATATGCACATGACCAGTTAAAGCAAATAAAATAAGAAGCCATGAAAGATTACCTTCACAGAAAAGTCAATAATATCTAACAACAGCAACTTTGATTCAAAGTAATGTGCTAAAGCTCTGGCAAGCATTTGCTGGTAAAGTTCTTCAAAATCTAGAATTAGTCAAACCAACTAGAAATTAAGAAAGGTTTCTGCAGGTGAGATGTTCCTGGTGTGCTTGGAAAAGTGAAGATGTTTTAAATGAACAAATGCAGCACTTGTTAATAAAACTAAAGTTCTTTTAACTTGAAAACAGAATTATATGTAACATTAATTCAAGGATTCAATCATGTAATTTGTTATTATGGTTCTAATAAAGAATCAAGTTCATATCAACTTAAGATTCATTAGATAATCATCTAAAAATTCATCTATATAGATAAGATTACAATCGCATTCCCTAATTAACATAGATTCAAATAGATAATTTGTTAATTTTAAATAATCAATCAACTATCTAACCTTAATTAGATTGAGATTAATCAATCATAACCTAACACAATCCAAAATCTCATACAACATCATAATCATGAAAATAGATCAGATGGATTAGTGAGTTCAACTGAGTTGGGGGACCGGGTTAAGGAGCTCATGGACTCGGACAGAGGAAAAGAGATTAGAGAGAGGATTTTTAAAATGAATATCGACGCCTCAGAAGCAATGGCAGAAGGTGGATCTTCAATCATGGCTTTGAATAGCTAAGTGAAAGCATGGAGGGAGCACTAACACTGCGATTTTCATGCTAATATATATGCACTATAGAATTAGAGTGAGAGAATAAATAATTAAGCTTAGAACAGTGTGATTCAGTGTAAAGAAACTGAATAGGAGTTATCAATAAAGAATGAGCTAATTAAGTTATTGAAAATTATCAGTGTTAAGAAGATATGTCTCAGGTGAATGTTAAAAATATAGATTCTCTCATATGAATGCATGAGAAATGTAAACAGTCAAATAACGAATTCTCCACAGCTGGATCACCTGGACAGTATGAAATAAAGGATGTTGTTCATGACACTCATGGACTGCAATCAACCAATTTGATTAATTATATTTATATTTTATGAAAATTATTTAACCAAACAAAGTCCAAAGCTATGACAATTCGCCCACAAAACTGCCAATAAACTATTGGTAGAGGTGAAATATCTTTGGAATCCTGAATGGCAGTGTTGACACATGTAACTTAATTTAATAGTCACACAGATAGATGAAAACAGTACAGAAGTACACCTGGGAAGTTTTAGGGACCCAATCGGACAAGGGAAAAGTGATTGGACTGAGAATTTTTAAGATCAAAATTGGCCGCTGTGGAAGCTGTAGCTAGTGAGGGTCGCTTGTTTCTTTGATAACAAAATTTTTGAAGGATTTTGAATTCATAACTGGTGTTTTAAATATGGTTAAGGATAAATTTACCCTATCATATACTATTAACAAATATATAAGTTCGTACTTAAATATAAAACTCGAATGATGGTTCTCAATTTTAAAAACTTCTTGTGTCGTCTAGGATAAAATGTGAGTTATCAAAATAAACAGAAAGTCATATTCATTGCAAAAAAATATAATTATATAATTATAACTATTTATAATAAATAATTTATAAATTTAAATTGTGATATAATTATTTTTAAGCAGGAAGTATTAATATTCATTCTCAATCATATCATACACTACTTATGTGACAAGATGACTGAAGTTTTAAGTGTTTTCTTAAGTCACTGAAGTTTTCTATTGAAATGAAATTGGTTAAATATTAAGTAGAAAAAACATTAAATAAAGAACCATGGGAACCAAGATTGGAACTATTCTGCTGTAATTGTTGTGTAATTTTTTACATTGAGAAGAAAATCGTGCTATTTATTAGCACTTTCAAACTTAAAATTTTTCACTCAAAAATGCGTAACAAATTTCTCAAGTGATTAGTGCACAAAATCTTCCTGTTGCTCGTAGTATTATTTGCTAAAAACTTAGTTGTATGTAGTCTTTGGGATAATTAACTAAATATTAATTGTTAATTGAATTAATTGAAATAAAAATGTTTAGTGTGATTGTGTGGTAGTTGAAAATTTATATGTTTGGTGGTAGTAGTTGAAATTACAGTGTTTACAAGTGATAGTTGAAAAATTAATTGAAATTAAAATGCTTTGTGTATGCCTAGGTAGAGGTTGATTGATTGAGTGTAGTAGAATAAATTTGTCTTTTGTAAAATGATGAATTGATGTTTAAATTCTATTTAGGAGACCTGTATACATTTAATACTTTGTATTTTGAACAAAATTATGTCTGAAAGAAAATATTGTAATGTGAGAAAAAAAAATGTGCCTACGTGTGTGCAATTAAAAATTAACATATAATATATTATTATTCTTGTTTTCGAATATAAGAATTTTTATTAATTCAAAAAAATTAAAAAATTTTGGTTAATTTAGTATTTGATATTAAATTTATCAATAGTTTATATTAATATGAGGATGAAGGCTAGGGTTTCAATGTAGTGGATGAGCTCAATGTAGGAAAAGCAATGGCTACTGGTGACGTGGATGAAGGCGGTGAAAGAGTCTGGCATGGGAGAGTTGCAATGGATGGAGATGATATAAGTTGCCATGGAAACGGTGGCATTTAGAGGACAGAGGACGAATATGACTTAATCAAGATTGTGGAACAAACAAGAGTCATAGTTTGTGTGAAATTTTTATTCAAATTAAAAGAAAAAAAATTAAATATTAGAATTATATCATTTGCTATAAGCACTGCAAGTTTATATAACTTTTTGTGGTGATTAATATATATCCCAGAAAATGTAGCATTTTTTGACGATTTGTTGAAACTGCCTGAAAATACCGCCACTAAATCTTTTTTAGTACAATTTGAAAGAATTCTTATAAAAAAAAACAAATAAAAATCTCAAAAGGTTTATAGATATAGTGCATAAACATAATATTGTTATTAGTTAAAGTATATTTCAAATTTCATATTTTTATTATTAATTTAAGTATATTCATACATATTAGAAAAATAAAATGTTGAAGTATGCATTATAATTTATTGAAAACAAGGTAAAAAAATATATTTTTTTTAAATTAGGTTAAAATATATTTTTTATCCTTCAAAACACAATAAGTTCTGATTTTAATTTCTTATAAATTTTTGAAACACTTTTGTCTCATCCTTTTTATTTTTCTATCAAGACAATTAGTCTGTGGTTAACGCTAAATCAGTAATGGCTAATTTAATTTTGCAACATCAACTTGAAGCGCATGCTACATAATTACATTATTGTTTATTAATTAAATAATTATTAAATTGTAAAATTAATATTACTAAACATCACTGTTATATTATTAAGATGCAAGATTTTGAAGAGACGTAGGAAATTTGTTTTTCATTAGTTGCAAAGTTGCAAAATTCACCAGTTTGAAGATATAATTAACTTGAATAACTGTTTTTTTTTTAATTGGTTCAATCACCGTTCTCGATCTAATTTAAAAAACAATAATATAAATATAATAATTTTTAGACTAATTTATACATTTTTTGTATTTATTATTATTCATTATATAATATATTTCTTTTTCCTTTTTTTTTATAATTATGAATTATTGTATAAATAATATTTGTTTTAAAAAAATATTGGTTTGAAGATAAAATACGATAAACATAATTGGGAACACTAAGTCTGACTTTTTATGGCTTTGTACAGAAATGATTTGATGTTCACCTATTTAATGAGACAACCTTAATATACTGAATCATTTAAAAAATAGTTTAAAATTAATTATATTTATAAATTAAAATTTTATTATTTTTTTAAAATAATAATATTAACTCATTATAAATTCACCTAAAGAAAAATCTTAAAATGTAGAAGAAAAGTGACATTAGCAAAATTAAATCTTAATCGGATTGGGATTAAGTTATGATAAAGAATCATGTTATGATAAATGATCATAACAAAATTTTGAATTAAATAAAAAAGATCAATCATAACTCAGGTTTATTCTTACAAATAATATTATTAAATTATAAATATTATATTTCTTTTGTTTAATATTACTTAATATATTTATTAAAATTTAAAATATAATATTTTATAAGAATTAAAATAAAAAATTTGAATTTGATGAAATGTAAAATTAATCTTTAAATTTGTTTTAGGGAAGAAAGAAAATTCACTTACCACGTAGAAGTAATGGATGCCATGTCACTCAAGATGGTCACCCGTGTACAATATTATTAATCGCGTTAGTATTGAGTTAACGGAATGGGGGAAGATGAGTGTTCCTCTTCCACTTTATTTTTCTCTTTCAAATTAGCATCTTAGGTATAATTTCTAGAGGCATCGGAGAGTGATTGAAACAGTAACAAGTTGCTCCATTAAGCAACTTTTTTATTGTTTTTTGTCCTACTTTACTTTAATACAGTACGAAAAC
This sequence comes from Mucuna pruriens, assembly GCA_025330945.1. Lineage (NCBI taxonomy): Eukaryota > Viridiplantae > Streptophyta > Magnoliopsida > Fabales > Fabaceae > Mucuna > Mucuna pruriens. Next base: position 958,738 of record JAENHJ010000305.1, read on the forward strand.
CCTTTTAATTAAGAATAACAAGTCGGGTCCATACCATACATAGAGATGGTATGGTTATCAATTTTAAAAACTTCTTGTGTCGTCTAGGGTAATGATTCGCAATGTGAGTTATCCAAATAAACAGAAAATCATATTCGTTGCAAAGAAAATAATTTATGCTCAAAAATAATTTGCATGTAAAATAACAAGAGTTATAACCTCACCTGTATTTGCTTCCAAATTTCTAAGTGAATCCTTTAAATTACTCGTAATTTTACCTTTTGTTTTTATTAACAGTTTTTATCTTTCATTATTAATAATCTTTCCTCTGATTTAAGTTAATTTTTAATTGTTAGGCATAAACTTAAATCAAAGTAAGCATGAACCATGAACCAGGAAGAGGTGGATTAATCACATCAACCAATTTAATCAAAAGTCGAAAAGAGTTTAATCAAGTAATTTTCTTAAATTTAATTATTTTATTAATCTATCAAATTATTATGCTTGACATTTAATTAATTGATTAATAACATGCCAAGGATGATAAAGTCTCGACAACAATTAAAGTAATAAAACAATACAAATTTCAACGAGTCAAACAATAATTGAAACTAGATTAGAAATTCAAATTTTACAGCAAATTATACTATAAACCTAAATAAATACATTAAAAAGAAATATACTATAAACCTAAATAAATACATTAAAAAGAAAGGTAAAAAGAAAAAAAAAATTCTAGAGATGATAATCATCATCTTTCTCTTCGCACACCTTTCTATCTTTTAAGAATGCTACATTGAATAGTTACAAGATTGTTCCTCATATTTTATAGACCTAGAACAATTTCATATATAAGCTTGGTTAAAGTAAAATATATCATATAAAAAAATTCATAATTTTATTAAAATATTATGTTTTATTATATTAAATAAATACCATAGTTTTAAAAATTTTCAAAAGATATATTATATTTTTTCTTCAATTTAGTTAAATATTATTGTCTATTATTGATAAAATATCATTATTTCAAGCTAAATTTTACACATATATATATATATAGTATTAATATATTAATTTTTAGTTTTAACTAGTATTTTAATCTGTGTTAAATATTTATTTTATATAATTATAATTATTTTATAATAAATAATTTATAAATTTAATTTGTGATATAAATATATTTTTAAGGAAGAAGTACTATTAATATTCTTTCTCAACCATACCATACACTATTTATGTGACAGATTGACTGAAGTCTTTTCCAAGTGTTCTCCTAAGTCACTGAAGTTTTCTATTGATATGTAATTGGTTAAATATTAAGTAGATAAAACATTAAATAAAGAACAATAACAGACTTGAATTATTCTGCCGTAGTTGTTGTGTAATTTTCGACTTTAAGGAAGAAGAAAATCGTGCTATTTATTAGCATTTTCAAACTTCAAAATTTTCACTCAAAATGGGTAACAAATTTGTCAAGTGATTAGTGCACAAAATCTCCCTGTTGCTCCTAGTATTATTTGCTAAAAACTTTAGTTGGATATAGTTGAAAATTTATTTGAAATTCATTTGTTTGGTGGCAATAGTTAAAATTATAGTGTTTGATACCAGTGTTAATACTCAAATTTAATTATAACATAACGTTGTTTTTAAGTGGGTCAATGTTCCATCTTTTCTATCCGTTTTAATACTTAGAAGGTAGAACGATTTCATAATTTTCCAATTTTGACTAGATTCATATAAGTTTCTTTTTTATTTTTCAGTATTTTTTTTAATTTTTTCCACATTTATGCACAAAAACTTATGTAAAACAACGTTATATATGTTGTAATGAAACAAATAACGATAAGAGAATTAAAAGAGTTATATATACATGTAATACAGTTTTATGCAATTATTTAGTCACAAATGATTAAAAGAATTGTTTGATTTCCAGATTTACACACCAAAAAATGATGTAAAATAATGTTATATATCTTGTATCAAAACAAACCATGATAAGAGAATTATAAAAGAATTATTATATATATTTATAACAGTTTTATATAAATTGTTATTAGGCATTCAACCAAAGATTAGTTCGGATGACGAATTAAACTTTGAATTTTGAAAATAAAAAGGAGGGATACTTAATATCGAAACATTTTGATTAGATACGTTAATCTATCATTTTCAAATTTATGAAGAAACATAAAGAAGCATATTAATTCCTGGTCCTTTTATTTATCGTTCCATTCAAAGTCATGTAATTAAGTCAATTTTACTGATACATGTCTACGTACTAAGTCTCTGAAGTAAATCTTACGCGTCGCAATATTAAATAAAATTGTCATTTTTCATAAAATTGTGTTAATATTATTATCTAGAGAGCTTTTCGGTTTGATCAATAACCTTAATACTTTCAGCATCACAGTGAAATTTATCATTTGAACATTGTTATCTTACGACCCACTTTATATGTATATATATAGACACAGTTATTTACGTTACAGATTAAATAAAATCTCATGTAAAATAATTTAGTATTATATTTTTAAGATTTAAAAAAAATATTTTGTGATGTATGAATCAGATTTTGAGAATCCAACTTGTCAAGGTAAATATTTTTTTATTTTCCTAATTGAGAAGTTGGGTTTCCAAAACCTGACTTCCCCAAGTGAACAGTATATGAGGACACCGAAGGAGAGGGATAGTTAGGTAGATAAAAAAAAAGTTATTAGAATAAAAAAATTATTTTATGTTTGTTAATAATTATAATTTTTTTCAAAAAGAGCAACTGATTTTTATTGGAAACTCTTCAAAAATAACCTCAGCTTTTAATAAGATTTATGATTTTTTATTTTATTTTTTGAAAAGCTGAAATGAATATATAAAAAACTATAAAAATGATGATTTTAAAAAATAATTTTTTATGAAAAAATCTGTATCAAACGAGATCTTTATCATTAAATTCAATCTAAATTTTGCCTCCTGTTCACATACTTTAAATGTAAACAAATTCTCTAGAAATGTTCTTTAATTTTCTCTTACTAAATTTTTAATCATTGCTGTTAATAACCTTTAAACCGTTACTACAAAATGAGAGTTTAAGAAAAATAAAGATTTGGGTAAAGTTTTAAAATCGACAAAAGGAGTATTTTGAAGTTTTGTTTTTTATCTTCTAATGTTTCAAAATTAGTTATGGGTTAAATTAAAAGACGTAAAAAAAATACAACTATATTAAATATTAAGTTATTATTTATAATGATTCTATCTAGCTCAAATAAAATTATACTAATATTTATGATCTATATTATTATTGAGAAGTTTATTCATAATTATTCACGATAATTTCACTTACACTACTATTAATTAAAACTTAGTATATTGAATATCAAAAGAAAAATGTAAATATTTAAAATTAAAAGAAGGGCAATAAAATTCAAATATCTATAAAAGATGGAAAATTGAAAAATGAGAAAAAGGTTTGACTGCTTACCTTTCCAAGTCTTTATTTTTGACAAGAAATTTTCTAAATCTTTTTTTTTTTTTTTTTAAGTTTTAGTCCTTAGAGAATATTATATATATGGCTATTGGACATGTTATTCCTTGCCACTGTCAGCGTAATAGTTTGTAGATTTCATCACTTGTCATGACCACAATCCCAACAACAATGATGCCAATTTGTTTGAAATTAATTCCAACCTTAATTTTTATGTGTTTGCTATTTCAGGCAGACTTTGTTGGTGCAAAAGGGGTCAGATGCATGCAAAGGGAGAGGGAGGCACTCCTCCACTTAAAGGTTGGCCTTGTTGATAAATATGACATGCTCTCATCTTTGACCAGTGCTGATTGTTGCCAATGGAAAGGTATTGTCTGTAGCAACTTAACTGGCCATATACTAATGCTTGACCTTCATGGTTATTAGTTTACTATGGATGAGTTTTTTATCAGTGGCAAAATCAGCAATTCACTAATGGAGTTGCAACACTTAGAGGTTTTGAACCTCAGTTGGAATCAATTTCAAGGTAGTCATGTACCATATTTCATTGGTTCACTAAGAAATTTGAGGTACCTTGATTTGTCAAATTCTGGTATTGGTGGAGGAATTCCAAGTCAATTTGGGTCTCTTTCACATTTGAATTACTTAAATCTTGGTGGGAATTTCCTGGAAGGTTCAATCCCTTACCAACTTGGAAATCTCTCCATGTTGCAACATCTAGATCTCAGGGGCAATTCTTTAGAAGGAAATATTCCTTCTCAACTAGGGAACTTGTCAAGCTTGCAAAAATTTTATCTTGAATATGGTGGGGCTCTCAAAATTGATGGTGGAGGTCTTTGGTTATCTAGTCTCACTTCTTTGACCCATCTTGACTTAAGTTTGATATCTAATCTTAACAATTCTCATGGCTGGCTGCAAATCATTGGTAAGTTACCAAAACTGAGAGAACTAATTTTGTCAGATTGTAGTCTCTCTGATTATTTTATCCATTCATTGAACCCTTCAAAGTTCAATTCTTCTACTTCCCTTTCTGTCTTTGACTTCTCTTGGAACACCTTTTCATCATCCATCATATTCCAATTGGTGTCAAATATCAGTTCCAATAATCTTGTTGAGCTTGACCTATGTGGTAACAATCTCTTGGATGCTCCTGCATCAAATCGTTTTGGCATGATGATGCATTCTCTTGAACGGCTTGATCTCTCCTCTAATAGACTCAAGGGTGGGGTGTTGGAGTCCTTCACGAATATATGCACCTTACAATACTTAAATATATATGGAAACAATATCACTGAAGACCTTCCATCACTTGTTCATAATTTATCTGGTGGCTGTGTTAGATACTCATTGCAAGAGTTGTATCTAAGTTATAATCAAATAACTGGCTCCTTACCTGACTTTTCAATGTTCTCTTCTTTGAAAATATTGGATCTTTCTGTGAACAAATTGAGTGGAGAGATACCTGATGGTAGCAAATTGCCATCTCAGTTGCAGTCTCTATCAATTGAATCAATTTCTTTGGAAGGTGGAGTTCCAAAATCATTTGGGAGAACAGGTACTCTGCAATCCTTGCACCTATCCAATAACAGTTTGAATGAAGAGCTTCCAGTGATAGTCCACCACTTGTCAGGATGTGCTAGATCCTCACTGCAAGAGTTAGAACTAAGCATGAACCAAATCAATGGTACACTACCTGATTTCTCAATATTTCCATCTTTAAAAACCTTATCTCTTGATGAAAACAGGTTAAATGGAAAGATTCATGAAGATATTCGATTTCCTTCTCAGCTGGAGACTCTGGAAATGAATTCAAACTCCTTTGGAGGTGTGATCAGTGACTCTCATTTTGCTAACATGTCAAAGTTGAAGTTGTTAGAATTGTCTGACAATTCATTGACTTTGGAGTTTAGCCAAAACTGGGTCCCATCTTTTCAATTGGGTTACATAGCATTGAGATCTTGCAAGTTAGGTCCAACTTTTCCTAAATGGTTCCAAACACAAAATGACATTGAAACTCTTGACATTTCTAATTGTGGAATATCAGATTTTGTTCCAGAATGGTTTTAGGCTAAAGTGGCAATACAAGGAATGACAAGCATGAATATTTCATTTAACAATCTCAAAGGTACAATTCCTAATTTTCCCTTAGAGATTACTCCTCATTTTCTAATACTCGCATCAAATCAGTTTGAAGGCCCTATTCCACCATTTCTTAGAGGATCTGCATTTCTTGATCTATCCCAAAATAAATTTTCAGATTCTTCTTCTTTTCTATGTACTAATGAGTCAGTTGGGGCATTAGGCCAGCTAGACCTTTCAAATAATCAGTTATCTGGATAAATTCCAGATTGTTGGAACCATTTCAAATCATTAGCTTATTTAGATTTGAGTCACAACAATTTTTTCAGGAACGATTCCTACTTCAGTGGGATCACTTCTTGAACTTCAAGCATTACTATTGAGAAATAATAGCTTAACAAAGGAGATCCCCTTCTCCTTGAGGAGTTGCATAAAGTTAGTAATGCTTGACATTGGAGAAAATAGATTATCAGGACCTATCCCTTCTTGGATTGGGGGCATATTGCAAGATTTACAAATCTTAAGCTTGAGAAAGAATCACTTCTCTGGAAGTTTACCATTACAACTTTGTTATCTAAAAGACATCCAGCTCTTGGATCTCTCATTAAACAATCTATCAGGAAGAATTCCCAAATGCTTCAAAAATTTTACTTCAATGGCTCAAAAGACTTCCTTAATAGATTATACACACCAGGGGTATTTTATTAGCATTAGATCTGTTGGACAGTTCATGAACTACTATGATTTGTATTCAATCTTGACATGGAAAGGTGCAGAGAAAATATTCTTGAATAATGAGCTAATGCTTTTGAAAAGCATTGATCTTTCAAGCAATCAATTGTCAGAAGAAATTCCAACAGAAATAGAGAATTTGCTTGAACTGATCTCATTAAATTTATCAAGAAACAATTTGACTGGTGAAATTCCCTCAAATATTGGAAGGCTAACCTCACTTGAATTTCTTGATTTGTCAAGAAACCAAATATTTGGTTCAATTCCTTCTAGCCTTACTCAAATTGACCGACTTACCATGTTAGATTTGTCACATAATCATTTATCTGGAGAAATTCCAATTGGCACTTAATTACAAAGTTTTGATGCCTCAAGTTATGAAGATAATCCCAATCTTTGTGGGAAGCCACTTGACAAATTGTGTGTTGCAGAGAAATCACCACAGGAACCAATGGTTGAATCTGATGGGGATGAAAATTTTCTTGTTAAGCATGCATTTAATGTGAGTATGGCATTTGGATTTGTTACAGGATTTTGGGGAATTTTTGTCTCAATTTTGGTCAATCCAACTTGGCGACAAGCTTATTTAAGGCTGTCATACCCCAAAACTGTCCGGCCTAAACAACCAGAGTTGACTTTCCCTTAACCGATAACAATAAAATCTTGGAGATTTTATATGTTATCAACCAACAACCACAAGCTGGTTTTCCCTTAACTAATAACAAATAAAATCTTGAAGATTTTATACGTTATCAACAAACAAGGGATAAACCTGTTAAATATTCAAAATTCAAATATAAAATAATAAAATATTCGAGATAAACCTGTCAGCTTTTCAAAATTCAAAATAAAATATCCTCTCTTCCCAAGAATCAGGGATAAATCTGTTAAATATCCAAAATTCAAATATAAAATAATAAAATATTCGAGATAAATCTGTCAGCTTTTCAAAATTCAAAATAAAATATCCTCTCTTCCCAAGAATCAGGGATAAATCTATTAAACATTCAAAATTCAAAATAAAATATAATAAAATATTCTCTCATCAGGAGAGAGATCCAAGCCCATTTCGTAGCCTATATAAGACCTCACTGCGAATGAGCAAAGGGGAGAAAAATCACAAGAAAGAAAGAAAGGCAAGAAAGGCAAGAAAGGCAAGAAAGGCAAAGAAAGGAAGAAAAACTGACGACTGCTAAAGATAGGAGGAAGCGCCCTAAGTCTAGGCTGATCCACGCTCGCCCACTTACTCCGACGTCAGATTGGTCGACTCCCTTCACCCAAGTCTAGACCGATCAAGACTCGTTCACTCCTTTCGACGTCCAGGTTGGTTAACTCCCCTTTCTTCTCTTAATTAATTTAACATAAATTTGTATCACCAAGCAAGATCCTCCCTTGAATCCCACCTAGCCCGACATACACCAACCGGAATAGAACCTAATCCCCATCTAAGGCCGAGCACGCGTCGGCCTGAATCCCTAGACCAAAACACGACTTCGGCAATTATGACGAGATCCAATTCAACCTAACCCTTACCCATCTAAAACCAGAACTACGTGAGACTTTGAACCCTCTGCAGCCGAGGTACGTAGGCCTAGAGGGCACACCTCTATCAAGTCAATGACCCCACACCCTACAACCGCCAGCCTAAAACGTAAGAACTCAAGAACACCACCCATATACAAACACCATCCCTCTCCCATACAGCTAACCAAGGGTAACTATCGAGTGATAGACACGCTTGGGGGCCCCTACATCCCCTCTTGCATGTAACCAACTCCCGAACCCATAACTCTGACGACAGACCCGCCTTTCCTTAGGTTTTCCTAGGTTCCAGAAAAACTTAGGTGGCGACTCCAAATAGTCGAGAGGCACTCGGCTGAGATATGCAAAGAGAGTCGGTTATCCGTCGTGACCTCAGGTTGCGACAAAGGCTATTGAACAACTTAATGGACAATATTTATGGACAGTAGCAAAAGATGCAATATTTATTGACTAGCTGGTAATACTATCTGTCTTTCCATATTTACTTGCTTTTGCTTTAATTTCCATCATAAATAGAGATTACAATCTATAGTTTATATTCATACAAGATATATTATACTGCCAGTTATATTATTTTTAAATACATTTTCCGTTATATTCTTCTCTCTATTATATCACCTATTTTTTCTAATAATTTTCTCTCTTAGTTGGAAAAAAGGATTATACAAACTTATTGTCCAAATAAAATTTACCTTATATTATCATTATGTTTTTTAAAACAAATTCATATCAAAATATGGGAAATATGTTTAGTATGAATACGATTTTGTAGTACTACTTGTTTTGTTAAATATAATTGGCCAATGAGTTTCTATTATCTTATTATTAACACAAAATACCCACCGTAATTGGTCATTGATTGACTACGGTTAAATTCATAAATTTGATACTCAAATTGTTTGTATTTAATAAAACTACTATAAAAATATTTATTCCAATTTCTTGAATTAATTAATAGCATATATGTCATAGTGACAATGAAAATTTTGAAGTGCAAGAGGTAGCTCAGACTCACACTGCTCAGTAATAACTGTAGTTTCAAAACAACAACAAAAAATATTGTTTTTAGTGCATGAGTTTTCATTTAAATTTTTATTTATTTATTTATTTATTTATTTATTTTTCAATTTTCATCCTTCTAAATTTTAAATCACTAATTTTGATTCTGGTAAAAAGAATAAATTTTATTTTTAGTCTCTCTTTTGTTCAGTTTTTATTCTTTAAAATTTAAGATTATTTATTTTTGTATTTTTTTTAACATTTATTTTAAGGTAAACAAATAACATTTATTTTAAAGATTTAAAAAATATTTTAAATGTAATAGATGCTATCATGTTATTAAGTGATTTAGGGATTGCTACAAAGAATAATCCTTTAACCTTCATTAAATATATTAGCAATTAACGAGTATATTATAGTACTTAAGGATAAAAAAAATAAAAATTTTAATTTTTTACAAAAATTAAAATATTTTTTTCTTTTTCTCGATACTAAAAATATATTTAACTCTTTTTTAAAATGTCAAAACAAAATTGCCTTTATGTTTTTTTTATTATACATTGAAAAAGCTAATTTAACATATTTGAGAAATGATAAGAATTATTAATTTTTTTTACTTATTGTGGGAAATATTATTTTCACAATTGAATTGTCTAGTTTTTTTTTTTTCTAATTACATAAATAAATTTGAGATATGCTGTGCAAGAACATTCCATCAAATGCATGTATATGTAGTTTGCAAATTAATTTAGGATCATATTATTTACTAACAAACTATAAAGGAGTTGAGGTGCACGATCGTATTACTTATATAAATAATAGTTTATTATTCTAATTTGATTTTATCATGGGAAATCTTTGAAAGATTGGATGAAAAGTTTCCATGACAATACAATACATATAAAAAATACTTCGACACTCAAAATTGATAGTCTTTGAAAAAAAAAAAATTGTAATGATCAAATTATAATTTTCAAATGTTTTTGTCATGAAATATGAATTCAATATTTTTATTCTTAATATTTCAAATTCTTGGAGTAATTTTGTTCATTTCTTAAATAGGATTCTATTTATTTATTATTTTGGGCAGCTCAACTATATTTTCATTTCATTCAAGTTTGGGAGACTCACTTTCTTTTGTTAATTTTCAGGCCCTTGAGAATTCCCCATCCTCGTGTCACCAATGTATATTTGAGTTTGTTAGTCCTTGGTAAGGTAAGTTTTCTACATATAAGAAATAAGTTTAAGTTTAATGCTAAGGTAGGGTTATACTTCTTCCCTATTGGTTGGAACATCCTTAATTTTGGTATGTATAAATCCCTTAAATGCGTCATGTACTTATGTGTGTTGATTATTATTGTTAAAATTGTACTTAGATAGATTATAGTTTTGAACTTGTTTCTATTAAGTATTTTATTTAGATATGGAACAAAAAAATAAAAATAGTTTTCATTACGTTTCTTATTCGGATACACAATAAAAAATTAGCTTTTGTCAGAAACTAATTTTGCCAAAAATACGTTTACAAAAAAAAATTATAAACGCAAGGCACAAAGTAAAAATGGTGTTGCATATAGCACCACCCATGAGGCCAACCCAGACCCAAAGGCATATACTAATGGCCCAAAGCGTGATAAATATAATCAATGCTAACGAAATTAACACAAACAATGATCCGCAATTCTATTTGCGCCTTTTTTTTCTTTTCGCACTTTTCTCCATATTTTTTTGAAAACTAATTTTTAAAATATGTTCTTGAATAATCTAATTTAATTTTTAAAAATATTCTAAAAATTATTTTTTGAATTGTATTCTTAAAAATAAATTCTATAATATTAAAAGTTGAACACAGTTTGGAAATTAATTTATAGAAATATTAAAATTTTAGCATATTATCAGTGCAGCCTCTTCAACACGCAAGTCTAGCTTTCAGAGGCAATTGGCCTCTCTATTCAACCGTGTTTTCTTTTCTTTTTGTTTTTTAATTATTACAACAAACAGAAGTACTACTACTTATGACAACGCAAACATGTGCTGTTCCAGAAATTTATTTTTGGTTAAGTATGTTCCAGAAATAAGCTTATAGCGTAAAAAAAAATTAAGTTCTGGAGAGTTTTTTTTTTTTTATGTAGTTTCAGATAGTTCCCACAATGTAATTTTCAAAATAAATAATAAAATCAAACACGTATAAAGGATATTATTGGAATATAAGAGTTTGAAAAGAATGTAAAGAGAAAAAAAGAGGATCTGCAAATAGAATTGTCCAACAATGAAAGGCCAGATGATAGCTTAATGAACAAGAAGTTGAAAACAATGGGCAATAAAACTGGAAGGAGGGTCAAATATGAGGATTAAAGGAAGGAAAAAGTAATAATGCAAGGACGGGCCTTAGTATTTAAGAGAATGTTTGAAGCTAACAGAAATAAAAAGCAAAGATAACAGAGAGAAGCCTATGAGGCTGTGGAGTTGAAAGTCAGCTTTCTGATTTATGGCACGATGAGCACATTGTGTTTGTGTTTTTTGATGTGGCGATTCTGACATAGCAATAAGTGTGATGAATAATTTTTTAAAGAAGTGTATATATATTAATTTAAAAAAAACAAATAAAATAAGATAGAAATAACATGTAATTAATTAATCTAGTTTTGTTAATATCGAATTAACCTAAACAACTTTAAGTTTACCTACCCGCAATATTGTTTACATACTCAGCGACTAATTCAAAGAAGCATTTTTCCTTCCATTAGAATCTTTCTTACAAGATATATTCAAAATAGAGTTGTCATTTAGCATAAAAAATCTAAGTTCATGTTACTTATTTTTCTTGTCAAAGTCTTTCAAGTCTTCTGTACGACAATTAATTGAGTATTTACATTTTTTTTTACGAATATTACTAAAAGAGAATTCTCATTTAACATAAAAATTCCAAGTTGGTGTTAGTTACCATATTTTTCATAAGTTTTTGAAGTTGAGAAATAAAATCTAGTTTAATTAGTTGAATAGACTGAATATGTAGCACCAGGATGGATATAAAAAAATACATCAAATTAATTGAAATGTAATTGTCATTATTTAATCATACTGCCTTGTATTCACCTAGAAGTAACAATAACTGCTTAGCAATTTCTCTGACATTTCAATTTACTATTAAACGTGGTTTGATATTAGCGTGAATTTTGTGCCCAAATTAACCTTTTTTTTTAGGAGTATTTGTGCCCAAATTAGTCTTTATTGTAAAATTTTATTCTCTCAGTATTTTTTTTTGTTTAAATTTAGTCCCTTAAAATTTTTAATTATTGTTACCAAGTCATTCCATCATTTTATTTTACCTAAAAGTCACAAATTTTCATTTTCTTCTTAAAAAATTATGAATTGAATTGTTTAAATCATTTAAACCCTTTTTCAATTAAAACACGTTGTTAACTAAAATCTCTTTGTTTCACCCAATAAAATATAATTATAAATTATTTTAATCTCTTGAACATCCTAAACTTACATTCTGCAAAAAAATTCAATTTTAATTTCATAAACGAATTTAACTAAGAACATGACAAAGGCAGCACAAGATATGCTGATGAATTTTGGATAATAATTAACATTTTGAAGATGTTAATTTATTCTTTTTCCCTGGGATAATTTTTGAAAACAAATTATCCATCTGTTAATTATATGACTGAGTCTTCAAATTTTAATAGAAATTAAATTTAACAAAGAGACTATATAATTTGCATACGTTAAAAAATTTAATGGTTAAAATACACTTTTGTACAGCGCTTAGAGATTAAGTTGTGTCTAACCCAAAACAAAAGGTGCTAATTTTTATTTTTCCCATTAAAAAATTTTAATTCCTTATACGAGTTGGTTAAGGAATGGAACTTGATTCAATGAATGTGTCCTTTAACTGAATTGATCTTCAGTCCAAATGTGAGGTACATTGGTTGAAATATAAATGTATTCATATATTGAAAATGAATAAATCTTATATTGAAAGGAGGAAAATTTCTGAGTTTGACTTTCATTGTGCATTGTTAATGTGGATTTTTTTTTTGTATTATTAAATAATTAAAACAATTTTAAATATAATTTTTAAAATAGATATTATAAAAGTTAATAATTTTACTATATGTGACAATTTATTATTACATGTAAAAAATCTTTATATTATCAGTACAATTTAATTAAATTAAAAAATAATTGGTGCATAAAACTTTTTATACATGATGGATGAAATATTAAGTTTAGTAATTTAATGATTTACGTATTGCAATGACTGGAATTTTCTAAGTCTTTTTGTTTTGTTTCTACAAAGTCACTTTATAAAACATTCCAGATTTATTGTTTAACGTAATGGGATGACTGGAGTTTTTTTTTTTTTTGTCCTACAAAGTGATATAAGGCAATGTCACTTCATAAAAATTTCCACATTTATTTTCTAACGTAATGCAAAGACTCGAGTTTATTCTAAGTCTTTCTTTGTTTTGTTCCAACAAAGTCATTAAGGGGCCATGCATGCTGCTCTACAAATATTTCAACATTTCATTGTTTCACGTAATGCGACGACTCGAGTTTTTTTTTTTCTGAGTCTTTCTTTATTTTCTTCCTGGAACGTCATATATAAGGCCATGTTACGTTGTAAAAAATTCCAGTTTTCTGTTTTCAAAGCCAATAAACTTTTACAAGTTGAAGATATATTCGCAACAAGCTAATTAACAGAAAAATAAAATTAAAATATATAAAAAAAAATATTATTTAAATATGTCTATTTTTATCATTTCACATTTCTCAATTATTTCAACCTATAATTTTACAAAATACTTATAATTTAATAAGCTAGCCTAACAACTTTTAACTACCAATTTTTAACCACCAATTAGTTTTATAACTAGTTTTTATCAGATGTAGGAAAAGGTGTTATCATTCATTGCAAAAGTATTTTGTAAGGGTAAAAAAGAAAGAGGGAGTTGTTATTGTAGATAGAATCTTTGGAACATTTCATGGAAACTTAAACAATTTTGTTGTAAGGTTGTTTTTGTTATATTTAAAGGCATCAATTTGTTAAGGGAGGGAGTTGTACAATAAAAGTGGTGTTGTTGGGAGGAACATTTTACAACACTGTCATTATTATGCATGCGTTTGAGTGATGGAGTAATTAAAAAGATAATTAAATTTGATTGTTGTTGAAAAAGAGAAATAAGAAAATGTAGTATTGTGTGTTTTTTTAAAAAAATCATGGCTAAAATGACTAATAACATATATATCAAGGTGAGATTTCTTTTAAAGTGGTTACCTGAGTTGAATAAAATACCAAGAGTTACATTTTCCTATAAAATTTAGTTGATCTAGTGTTATTGACACATTATTAGGTTCGACGGCACATTTTTCATCAACCAATTAGAGCTTTGGAGAAAACCCTACAGTTGTCACCCCAAAAACCTCAACAAAAAAAATCCTAAAACCCCTTATGATTGCTACTGCCATTACCTACTGGGCAATAAATCGTTTTTCCCAAAATGCCCTTAAAATCCCACCCTTTTCATTTCTCCATTCTTCAATTTTTTTTCCCCACTCTTGCTGCTCATTATGTGGCCTTAAATGGATTTTAGCTTGCATTTTATTTGAACGAATGTATACTGACTTATGATTGAAATGTAAGAATATGATGTTTGAATAGGAGATCACAAAAATTTCTTTTATTTTTCTTTATTAGATTTTTTATGTTTAAAATTGTTATAAACCACGTTTGTTACTAGATAGATTCTCATATTCATATATATATCCCTAAAAATATAAACTTTATTATACCTTGAGTTTATTTTATACATAAATAGTTTTAAATTCAAATGAAAATTTAGTGCTATTTGGATAAAAGTTTTTAATTCAGAAATTTCAGGTGAAATTACTAATTTTCGGACGATGATGGAAGTAGAACTTGTTAGTTATGGTAGAAACAAGGAGGGTGTGTTTTTTAGGTAGGAGTTCAATAGAAAGATATTCATAAAAGTCCCTTAACCACGTATCATTTTTTTTTTAATCTCTTCTTATTCCTATTTAAACAGCGAGATTTTTTTTCTCACTCTGTTAGTTAGACAACCTTAATCATTATTAATACTAGTCAAATTTATTTTTCTCTTAACCATATTTAATTATTATTATTTTCATTTTATCTATATATTTAATCTTATCTGGATATTATTTTAAAATTATTTTATTGTATCTTTATTTTAAATTAAATTTTAATAATTTTTAAAATATTAGTAATTAAAAATATGCTTAAATATATTTTTAATATCTCTAAGATAAGTGAATTTTAATCTTAATCCTTGTAAAAAAATTGATCGGTTTTCATCCCCTAAAATTTAAATAATTATTTTTTATTTTTACTATTATGTGATACTTATTAATTACATATGCATTCGGTGAAAATTCAAATGATTATCACATGTTACACACATTAGTATATGTGGTATCATAACATCTTAAAAAAATTATAGATTCCTAAAATAAATTTTATGTATCTATTTTAAAATAAAAATTAAGGATAAAAACAGTTATTTCAAATTTTAGAGAGATAAAAATCAAATAAAAATATCTTACAAAAACAAAAACTAAAATTTCTCATTTTATAGAGACCAAAATAAGTTATTTCAAATTTGAAAGATGAAAATCCATCAATTTTTTTTTATAAAGACTAAAAATATATTTAAGATTTAAAAATAATTTTATATTATAATTTAAATTATTTATTTTAAATATAAAATATATAATTTATATATAAAAATAATTATTTATTTTAAATCTTAATTATAATATAATTTATATATTTAAAAATATTTATTTATTATATAACAAAATTTTATCTTATACACAAAATAAATACTAGTATCCATAAAATTTCTATTCGTGTTTGCTTCAACATAATTATTATTCAGACTTGACATCCCACTCAGGTAACAATGCTGAACCAATCTCATATCCTAGTCTCTTCAGCAAATTAATTATAAATACCAAGTATTTATACCAACTACCTTTAACTTTTATATAATAAAATATAAAGTTATACACACTTCTTTATTCCAATATTTCATTTTTTTTAGTTAAGTGTTTATATTTTACAAAAATTACTTCGTCTACATACATATAATCAACAAAAACAGAATACAAAATGTTATATGTATCTACATACATACCTTAAAAAATAATTAAAAAGTTATAAAATTATATTAACAAATCAAACTATTGGAGAGAAGAACTTATTTGAATATATATATATATACATGAAATTTATATTAGTAATTTTAAAGGTAATAGAAATTTATTTTTAATGTGATATTATATTTATAGTTTTTATAAATGTTACTTAAATACTTGAAGAGTGTTTTATTTTATATTTGATTGACATATTACAAATTAAAATTAAAAAGTTATGTTATATATATAAGAGATAAACTTTTTTTACAACAAAATTAATAATAAATGTATTAAAAGGCTTATTATATATATTTTTTCAATTAAAAGGCTTATTACA
This sequence comes from Mucuna pruriens, assembly GCA_025330945.1. Classification (NCBI taxonomy): domain Eukaryota; kingdom Viridiplantae; phylum Streptophyta; class Magnoliopsida; order Fabales; family Fabaceae; genus Mucuna; species Mucuna pruriens. The sequence goes on from JAENHJ010000305.1 coordinate 975,072, forward strand.
AAATTAAAATTTAAAAAATATGTTTGATATGTAAGAAAAATATTTTTTTAACAATAAAATTAATAAAAAAATATATTAAAAGGACTACTTTTTATTTCAAATATAAGTTTACGAATATCTAAAATATTTTGTATGACTGTTATTTGTTAAAAATAAAAAATTAAATGTAGGAGTTCACATAAAATAGTTGTTGAAGTACAGTGTAGTATATGTGAATTACATATTTCTCATATGATTGGTTGAGCTCACAATTTTGCAAGTATTCTCCCAAAACTAACTCTTGACCTCACACTTTCTAATGGCCCTTGAGAAACGGCATATATAGAATATGTGAATTACATACTCAAACTTTTCCAAGTCGTCCCTAATTACTTACGGTTCACCTGAGTTAGTAAGTGGTCCTCATTTCAATTTTAAATAATTTATTGATAATTCAAAGTCATTTTCTTCTTTTGCTTTTCAAGTCTAATTCCTCCTCATCTTATCATTTTCTTAGTTTTCAACAAGTTCGTCGTCCTCTTTTTTGCTTATTATTTGCAATCTTATCATTATCGCAGCAGCTTGTACATTGCTATTATTCTGGCCATCATGCCAAATATGAATTCAATATTTTTATTCTTAATATTTCAAATTCTTCGAGCAATTTTGTTCATTTCGGCAATAGGATTTTATTTATTTATTATTTTAGGCAGCTCAACCATATTTTCATTTCATTTAAGTTTGGAAGATTCACTTTCTTTTGTTAATTTTCAGGTCCTTGAGAATTTTAGTCCTTGGTCAAGGTAAGTTTCCTACATGTAAGAAATAAGCTTAATGCTAAGGTAGGGTTATACTTCTTCCCTATTGTTGGAATATTCACTTAAAAGCGTTATGTATTTATGTGTGTTGATTATTGTTGTTAAAATTGTACTTACATATATTATAGTCTTGAACTTGTTCTAGTAAGTATTTTATTTAGATATACAACCAAAAAAAAACAGTTTTCCATACGTTTCTTATTCGGATGCACAATGAAAAATTAGCTTTCTGTCAGAAACTAATTTTGCCAAAAATATGTTTACAAAAATATTATAAATTTTTGAACACAGTGTAAAAGGTAGAATGTTGCAAATAGCATCATCCATGACTCCAAACCAGATCCAAAGGCATATACTAATGACTCAAAGTGTGATAAATCAATACTAACGAAATTAGCGCATAAACAATGATCGACAATTTAATTTGCACCCTTTATTTTATTTTATTTTGCACTTTTCTACATAATTTTTTGAAAACTAATTTTTAAAATATGCTGTTGAATAATCTAATTTAGTTTTAAAATATTCTAAAAATTATTTTTTGAAATGTATTAAATGTATTCTAAAAAATAAATTATATAATATCAAAAGTTGAACACAGTAATTTGGAAATTAATTTATAGAAATATTAAAATTTTAGCATATTATCAGTGCAGCGTCTTCAACACGTAAGTCTGTTGAACACATCCCATCAATAACATTTAGAGGCAATTAATTGCCCTTTTTATTCAACTTTTTTTTTTATGGTGGGTGGAGTTTCCATGACCAGAGGAGTTCAAGCTGCCTCATCCTTTATTATGCTTTCTTTTCTTTCTTTTTTTCAATTTCTTTTTCTTATTCTTTCTTTGTCTTTTTATTCTTGCAACTGTTAAACCACTAGTATTGCTTCCACAAGAATAAATCAAAATGGTTGAGAGAATGCATACAACAATCATATTTAACTCATCATTCCATCCAGTAAGGATAAAAATGGGTACGGATTACAGTTTCTATTTTCGTACTTGTATTAAAAATAATTCTGGTAGTAACTTTAATATTGTTTCCTTTTTATTTATTATTTACATGCCGATATTCATATTTATTACTTGCACTTAACAATAAAAACTGATGAATAAAAATATTAACTAAAAATATGATAATAATTAAATTAAAATTTAAAAAAAAATTATAAAACATAATAATTATAATCATAAAATATCATAAAATGAAAATTCTATTCATGTATCTTTTACTAAACATAACAATTTATCATAAAATATTATAAATATTATAATAAATTCTTATGATAATAAATTTATGAATTTTTAAATTGTCAGTAATTACTCTTTAAAATCTATTAAAAAATATTACATTAATTAATTATAATTATAAAATAAAAAGAATAATCTAAATTAAAAAAATATAATTTCATATCCATCATAAATAAATGAAATATATATAGATGTTACTAAATAATTTTTGTGTATATATATAGTGTTTCTTTTAAAAACAAATAGTTTAACTTGTAGTAAGTTAAGAATTTCATTAGGGGATTTAAATGTAACATACGTGAATGAGAAAATTTAATAACAGAAGAATATAATAAGCATTACGGAGAGTTAATTTAGAGTAGTAGACATTTAATAAGGTAAAAACAAATGACAGAAATTATAAGTAGAATAAAGAGTGAATGCATGCATTTAAATGGTAAATATATGTATATATATATTAATTTCACTCAAACTAAATTAACATTATGAAGGAAATAATTAATTTTATTTGTAATGAATTACAATAAGTCAGATTTGAAGAGAAAATAATTTTTGAAGTTAAAAGAATTTTATGATGAATATTATAATAAAAAATGGTTAATTAAGGTAAAACTGCAATTTCCCCTAATTAAAATAATTTCATTTGAAATGGATAATTTAATCATAAATAACTTAGCCGAATCATATTTGAAGGAAGAATTAATTTCAGACACAAGATAGAGTAATTATGAAAATTATAGTCAAATTAATTTATTATAATGGAAAAAGTGTCTTTTCATTATTAAAAGCCTCAGAAAATTATGTAAAACCACCTAGCATAAGATAATTATAATTTTGAATTTTCATAAAATATTTCAAGCTAAAAAGCTTTAAAGTCCCTGGAATAAAATTTGAACTTAAGTGGTTAATAATGAAATTAAGGATATTTTAGTAATTTTGAAAATTAAAATTAATTAATTCTTGAAATTTTATTGAAATATTACAGATAGGAATACAATTTTAATTAAATTTCTAAATAAAACCTTGAGAAATTTCTGATAAAATTCAATAATATGTACTACGCGTAAACAACAATTTAATCGGATAAAATTTAAACTTTACGAAAAGTTTTAAGAATGATTAGTAATCTATGGAGACCTTCAATTGTTTGATTTAAAGTGTGTTAAGAGCTTAATGGGGATTTGTGATTGTAGTTGGATGTTTTTAGAAGTATAATATTATTATTTAACTTCCTGCGGAATTAATGATGATGATATGGTTATTTACAATGATGCATATATATGTTGATTAGCATCTATCCACAAGAATGAGTCATTATTGAAGTTGTCAGCATACAAAGACAGAATGTGGAAATTAAGGGTAACGGAGAACACTTGAATATGACCTTCAACATTTATTCCGATCCTTGTTTGAGTCTCAAACAAAAGGGATTATTTAGGGTAGACTTTTCTTTTCATGAAAAAGGAATTTATTATATTAAAAACACTATAAGTCAATTAATTTTTATCTTCTTAAATTAACCTAACTTATTAAAATAAATATATTTAATAACTCTGTATCATGTGTTCTTGACACAATAAAAAACTCAAAAACAATATTACACATTTTTGCATTTGATTTATAGTGGTGTTTCTTAGTATTATTACTATAATAAACTTTTTTATAATATATTAAAATTATATAATTATTTTTTAAATATTAAGTATGTTCATTTGTATAAAAATAAAATATTGAAAAATAAATTTATATTTTGAATAAAAATCCTACAAAAAAAATTAATTTTAGCGACCACCAAAATCGGTGGCTAAATCTAAGAAATCGGTGGCTAAATATGATATTTGGTGGCTAAACCATTTAGCGACGGAAATAGCGACTGCAATTGTCGGTGGGTAAAACCCTAGTCGCTAAATGAATTAGCCATTGTATTCGGTGGCAAAATTAGCGACGGACATTTTCGGTGGCTAAATGATTCGGTAGGTAAATGTATGTTGGAAAATTAGCGACCGAATATTTTCGGTCGCTAAATATTCGGTCGCTACAATCGGTGGCTAAAACTAAAGCTTCAAATTAGGTTAGCGACGGAAATTGTCGGTCGCTGTTCGTTTGGAACTTTAGCGACCGAAAAGTTTGCGTCGCTAAAATCGGTGGCTATTCGTTTGGACTTTAGCGACCGAAAATGTTTAGCCGCTAAAATCGGTGGCTAAAACTAAAGCTTCAAATTAGGTTAGCGACGGAGTTAGTGACGGAAATTTTCGGTGGCTATTTGTTGGAAATTTAGCGACCGAACATTTCGGTCGCTAAAATCGGTGGCTAATATATTTCGAAATATAATATAATAATATTTTGGGTTGATTAAATCCGTCGCTATTTTCGGTGGCTAAAACTAAAGCTTCATATTAGAGTAGCGACGGAATTAGCGACAGAATATTTTCGTCGCTAAAACTTTTCATTTTTCTTTTTTTTTTAAATTAGTAATATATATATTATGAACCTGTCAAATATTTATCAATAATTACAAATCTAATCACACTATAAATAACATACAATAACAAATTTGAAATAAACAATTATGTATAAAAACATTAACAATTAAAAGTATCAAAATGATTACTAAATATTCAAAATCATAATAACTATGAACATAATTATCCTAAACATTATGAAAATAATTGTCTGTTACATGATCTTAAAAATATCATCCTAAGCATTATCACCATGGCCATCACTATTATCTGGTACAGTAGGGGGTGGCATTAGAGATTTCAACTGCAAGTGTTGTAAAATAAGCTGCATTTGTTGATTTTGTTGTCGTATCTGCTCACTTTGCTCCTCATGATTATGCAACAATTGCACAACCTTTTCCTTAAGTGACTTCTCCTTAGCAGTTTTTTCCTTAAGTTCATTATTCAATTTATCAATTGTTTGACGCATGTCTTCTATTTGTTGTACCACTGACATGTCCATTGTATTAGTTCGAATGCATGTTGAATGCACGAACTTGTTGGTTAAACTCCCAAGTCCATATACATTTCCTTTTTTATTCTTACCTCCAACAATTTCTAAATAAATGTCATTGTCGTTGATCGGTACAGAATTGGAATCATTTGCAGATGATGCTTCCTCTGTGGTAGAGTTTTGGACTTCTTGTCGTCGTTGTTCATATTTAAGCTTCAAAAAAAAGTTGAATCTTGAATTAGATTTTTATTAATAGTTAATAAACTTTAAAGTAAAGTTAAAAAAGGTTAAAGATTGAATTTACCGCAAGTTCACGAGTTTTGTCGTTGACCCATTCTCTAGACTTTAATTTTTTTGTTTTCTCTACCACCTCCCACACAGTTGGCGGTCGTTGCAATTGTGTAGCCTACTTAAATTTAAACAAAAATTGAAATTATAATATAACCAATCAATTAAGTAAAATAAAAAGCAATTAAAATTACCATTTTTTCGTAATGAGCCGATGTAGATATAGATCCACCACAATATGCTGAGGCTCCTTTATTAACAGCTCGATTTGCCTTGTTAATCGACCTCTTATTCAGAAAATCTGTAGAAGACCAATGTTCATCCAAACTTGATCGAACATTAGGTGCAATCCAAGTTGCGGTGTGACCATTTCTAATCTTACTCATTGTATTTTTGTAAATGGATGAACCTTTTTTCTCAAAAATGAGTCTGATAGTTTTCTCCTGTGATGGATCTCAACTATACTCTTTCTGCATTAAAAAGTAATTAAGCAAAATGGAAAAAAAATGAACAAAATCAAAATTGAACCAAAAATGTAAATTACCTTGAACTCTCCAAACCATAGGTCGCGAACTTCTTGTTGTACCTTCTTCCAAGTTGGCCATGGTTCATCAAATTTTTGTTTGATGATTCGTGAGATCACACGTGCAGGACCATCGAATGGTATAAATCTATGGAGAATGATTTTGTAAATGTACATATTTGAATAATGTTATTTAAAATATGAACTAGTATATTAAAATTGACTTACTCATTATTTATTACTTGAAGGAAAGGTCTTTAATCCAGTTCATGTTGAGAGTGTGGAGATGAACCTTCTGGTGTAAATGGATCTGGTAGTGTTGAAGGTGTGATTGTTTCGATAGGCTGTGGTTCCTCTTCAACTATAGGAAGTATGGTATCTTCGTGAATGGGAATTGTGGACTCTGACGTTGAGATGTGATTTATGGAAGTGGGAGAGTTGATGGTAGGTTGACCTCTCTGACTAACACCACGACCTCTGCCACGGTTAGGTGGTCTACGACCATCACTTGTACCTCTGTTTGGCATCTGTATGTAGTAATTATTGTATGTCACAATTAGGAGTAAAGATTAATAAATATAGTGAAATATAAAATGTTTAGGGTTTAGGAAACTAATAGAAATTAGAAAATCAAACCTGATCGTTTTTACGATAGCAAAATGTGTCGCTTATCTTTCCTGTCATAATCACTACAAGTAATTGTTACAAACAACGGTCATACAAATGTAGAAATTAATTAACACAACAAATGTAATTCATGTTATTGTATAAATTACCTAAGAGGTATCTGTATCATTTAAATCACTCTCACTTCCACTCTCAGTTGTTATGTATTCATCCTCGTCTAGTTCATCAAATTCAGTTTGATCTAATAATTGTGTGTCTACTTCTTCTCCACCACCATAAATGTCAACAAGAGATTCATTAATGACATCTGAGTCAATTTGCAATACTACTTGAAGCCGAACAAAGTCATCATCTTGGAACGGAGCCTCTTGCTCAATCTGAGATAATGTAGTATTAACAATTCTACTCCTTGCCTTTGTCTTGATTATAGCCAACCAACCGTGATGCCCCTCAGGATATGTTGTGTAATAAACTTGTTCAGCTTGTTGTACAAATATGAATGGATCGTATGCTTTATTATATCTTCGTGTTGCCCGTACCTCAACAATCTCATATTTGTTATGTACTTTTGTTCCTATATTAGGAGTGTTATCAAACCAATCACACTTGAATAGAACTAACTTCATTATTGGGAAACCAGTGTACTCTAATTGAATGATATCAGTCACGTTTCCATAAAAGTCATTGACCGTTAGTTCCTCGTACATAAACACCTTGATTTATGGAATTCATGCCTTCACTCCAGTTAATTGTGTGAAATTTATATCCATTGATAATGTACATAGGCCATGATTCAACCTTTTTCTTAGGCCCCCATGCCAGATTAACCAATAACGAGTCTTGAATGTTATTTTCTGAATTTAGAACCTAAAAAATTAAACAACCAACATACTATATTAGGGTTTAGGGTTTAAAACATTTAAATAATATCAAAAAGTATTAACGTACATATTGTTTGAACCATGTAGGAAATTTTGATGAAATGTCACTGTCAATTTCTGCTTCTGAAGCTGTGGGATTTAGCTCTCGTAAAAACTCAGTATATATACTACAATGAAAAAGTATATTAATCATACTGGTCAACATAACATGACTAACATATATGATTAGAAATACTTACTTAAAATAGGGCTCAACATGTTCACAATTTAAAAGAACATATAAGTGAGCAGCTTGAAGGTCAACTTGGTCCAAAAAATATGATATGACTTTGCCACCTGGTCTTCCTGGGTAGTTAAAAATTGATATAGGAGGAGTGGATGAAGAACCTTCACCTAATTCAACATTACGAGGTATTCTGGTCCTTCTCGTTTCAATTTTATCAGGATAATAAAATGAGGCAAAAGTTTATGTCTCCTCCACCAAATAAGCTTCACAAATAGAAGCCTCTACCCTTGCCTTATTCTTTACTTTATTTTTTAGGGAATGTAGAAACCTGACAAAGAATATGAATCCACAATCTCAGCAACTATTGGTTAACATATATAACATAATGGCGTGTAAATGATTACTAGTTTTATACCTCTCAAAAGGGTACATCCAACGATATTGGACTAGACCACCAACTCTAGCCTCATATGTTAGATGAATTGGAAGATGCTCCATTGAGTCAAAGAAGGTTGGTGGAAATATTTGTTCCAACTTACACAACAACACAGGTATATTACCTTCCATAACTGTTAGGTTTTCAACATTTAGTGTTGTCAATGTCAGTTCCCTAAAAAAGTGGCTAAGTTCAACAAGTGGGTTCCAAATATGTTTTGGTAAAGAGTCAAATGCAATAGGAATCAACCGTTGCATGAAAACATGACAATCGTGACTTTTCATTCCATGTAACTTTCCTTGGTTAACGTCGACACATCTACCCAAATTAGAAGCATACCCATCTGGCAACTTTAGTTCTTTCACCCACTTGCAAATGGCAACTCTTTGAGATTTGTTGAATGCATAAGCTGCTTTTGGTTTGAAAAGTTTTACACGACCAATGTCTTTCAACTCAAGGTCTTTCCGATTGCATATTTCAGCTATATCCATTTGAGCCTTATATGTGTCCTTAGTCCTACCATTAATGTCCATCATAGTGTCAAATACATTCATAAAAACATTTCTCTCTGTATGCATGACATCAATGTTATGACGTAGAAGATGTGTGTTCCAATACGGCAACCTCCAAAAAATACTTTGTTTTTTCCAATTATGTTGAACACCATAACCAGGAATTTCTTGTTCTTCTTCTTGTAAGTCATATGAAAATGGTAAGTGTGCAACTCTCTTCCATATATCAGGACTAGACAACCGGGGAGGATGATGTGATGTCTCAACACACCTTTTCTTGAAAGAAATATTGTTTCTTCTGTATGGATGATTGAGTGGGAGAAATTGACGATGACAATCAAAATAGGAGACTTTACGACTGTGCTTTAGTGTGAATGCTTTAGTTCGTTCCATACATATGGGGCATCCAAGTCTCCCAGCAGTGCTCCAACCAGATAACATCCCATAAGCTGGGAAGTCATTAATTGTCCACATCAAAGCAGCTTTCATCATAAAATTTTGTCTCAACGACACATCATAAGTTAGTATGCCATCATTCCACAACATACACAACTCATCAATCAATGGCTGTAAGTAGACATCAATCTTGTGCTTTGGATTTGATGGACCTGGAATTAAAACTGTTAGAAACATAAATTCCCGCTTCATGCACATCCCAGGAGGAAGATTATACGGAGTTAAGATAACTGGCCAACATGAGTAACTTTTTCTGTATTGACCAAATGGATTAAAGCCATATGCACACAACCCTAATCTAACACTCCTAGGGTCTTTACTAAACTCTGGATGAAGTCTATCAAAATGCTTCCAAGCTTCGGCATCAGATGGATGACATAAAAAAGTTGGGTCCCTTTCATTGTCACTATGCCATCTCATGTGCGATGCAGTGGCTAATGAAGAGTACAATCTTTGTAGTCTTGGAATGAGTGGAAAGTACCACATTTTCTTCCCAGAAATATTCTTCTGAACCCCCCTCTTAGTGATTGATTTGTATCGATCGGTGTTACAAATAAGACACTTTGTTATGGTCTTGTTAGAATTTTCATTGTAATACAACATGCATCCTTTTGGGCAACAATCAATTTTCAAACAACCCAAACCCAAATTTTGAACCGACTTTTTAGCATGATACAAATTTTTCACCATTTTATTACCTTCAGGCATCGCCTCCCCCATCAATTGCACCATACGATTAAAGCACCCTTCTGGCATGTTATAGTCTGATTTCAAGCTGAGAGCTGCCAAAGAAATTGACAATTCAGAATGATTATCGCATCCTTCCCACAATGGTGCTTGTGCAGTTGTAAGCAAATCAAAAAATTTTTGAGCTTCAGGATTAGGATTTTCTTCCATGTTTTCTATATGTCCACCAATTGAGGGTCCAGCATGATCCATGATCAACTGCTCGTAAGGATTGAATTCTTCCCTTTGTTCACCACTTGCATAGTATGAACCTTCAACCACCGGTGGAGGAAATTGTGGCAATTGCTCACCATGATTTGTCCACCAATAATAATTCGGCATAAATCCTTTTTCATAAAGATCATATCCCACTTCATCAACAAACTTAAAAACTAAACATTTGCATTTGTTGCAAGGACATCTTAGTTTTTCACCTTGTAACTGAAACTTTTCTTGACCAATAACAAATTGTAGAAACTCATGTACTCCATTAGTGAACTCATCCGTCCAACGTTTATTAGCATCTAACCTATGATACATCCACATTCGATGTTGTGGAATATCCATCTTTTTATACGAGGTACAATAAACTGTATAAAAAAACAACTTTTAATATATTTATAACATTTTTATAATACAAATAAATTTCAATTACTTATTGGTTGCATCTACATGAAATACATTACTACAAAGTTTCAACAATACAAGTATCACATGATAGTTGATATACCGATTATAAAAAAATTATAGTATAAAGCCTACCTAAAAACTTGGATTCAACTTAGATATGTCGCTATTTTAGTATATGCCTACCTAAAAACCAAAACTACAATAATCAGTCCATGGTAAGATATACAACTCAGTTAGTAATCATGATAATATTGATTAATACAAAATAAAAAATATAAAAAATATTTTTTCAGCTTAGAATAATAAAATTAAATTTTGAAAATTTTGTAAAATTATTTATAATTCTTGTAAAATGATCAAAAATACTCTATGTAACATAAAAGTTTAATCAATATCATTTTAATATAAAAATAGTTCTAGAAAAATTATGCAAGTGATATTTTTAGATGAGTTATTATTTAATAAGTTATTTAAATGGTTTCAAATTTTTATAATTAATTTAGGTAATTTTCAATTTTGCTTTAATAAAATAATGGAAATATATAATAACAAGTACATAATAAATTAGAAAGATAAAAAAAATCTTGGTTGAATTGTGGATCAGATTTATCCAGCAAGAGTAAAAATTGTGACCAGGCATTGAGTTTTAAAAACAAGATTTTTTTTATAATATAAAACAAATATATTAAATAATTAAAAAAAAAACTAAAAACGTTATAATTTAAGGTCACATACGCTAAAGACTAGCACCATTACTTTTCACTTTTAAAGATAATATCAAACTTTTATAACTAAATTAAATTATTGTTGGTAAAATTAACTACAAAATTAGTCTTTTTTTATGTTCAACAGAAGTTCACAAAACTGACCCTCCTATTTTCTTTTTCTCTCCTGCATGTCATTCACACACTCACAGTTAAATTAGTGTTGTTTTTTCTAAAAATAAAATAAAAATTTGTAAGAAAATATGTAAAAGGTTGAGGAGGGGTACTATTTAATTTCATTTATTTTATTTCACAAACAGTTTATGAAATGATAATTTATCTCCTAATTCTCATTGGTTGCGTTAATTAATTTTAGTTTCCATAATGTATATGTTGGGGATGAACTTTATGATTTAAATGTGTTCTCTTGAATTTTATTATTGAATATTATTGTTCTTATATTATATTATGAATGTGATGTTATTGATCAATTCACAGTTTTGTATGTTAGATTAGTTTTGATTAAGTAATAAGCAGACCAAACAATCTCCCAACAGCTTTGGAAACAAATGTGTATAATAAACATAAAAATGGAAATTTAAGAAAGCATATTTTAAAAAAAAAACGCATACACTGGGGGCTCCCGCTGTTTTGGAAATGCTAAGCTTACTGGAAAACCAGATCTGGAGATTGGTACCAAGGGGGTCGCTCGGTCGGTCAATGAAGTTGGAACGTTCACGGTCGGTCGGTCACGGTGGCGGGTCGTGGTGGGAAGGCTCTCGGTCGAACGGTGCGATGGCGGGGGTGGGTCGCGTTCGTTCGGAATGGAGAGGGTTGAGGGTCGGTTCACGTTCGGTCGGAAATGGAGTCGGGGAGTTCACGGGGGGTAGAAGTTCACGGTCGATTAAGGTAGCTGGAGTCACGGTCAGTGAGGGAGCTGAGGGGTCGTTTGTCGGGGAAGTTCACGTTCGGTCGAAAGGTGGTTCACGGTTGGTGGAAGTTCCCGATCGGTTAGGGGGAGATGGGGGCTCGCGGTCGAGAGGAGACGGTCGGTCGTTGTTAATGAACGTTCTCGGACGGTTGCGGAGATTTGCGGCGGTGTAGGGTCACGGTCGGTCGGTGGAGGTTCACAGTCGATGGGTCTGGCGGGCGGCTATAGTTGGTCCGTGTGGAGGTTCTCGGTTCGTTGGTAGTGCAACGTTCTCGGTCGGTGCAGAGGTTCTCGGCGGTGTAGGGTCACGGCGGTTTGGTGGGGGTGGGACGCACGGGGCGGTCGCGGGCGAGAACGTGGAGATGCACGGGCAGTCTCGTGTGGAGACGCACGCGGAGACGCTCACGGTCGGTTGTAAAGGTTCTCGGGTCGGTCGGTCGGTGGAGGTTCCCGGTTGGGCGTGGCTGGGGCAGGACGGCAGGACGGCAACGGTTTCGCAACAGGGAGAAAGAAAACTTAGACAATTTTGATTGGGCGAGACATGTTCTGCTGGGTAGGAAAAGTTAATCAGAGGGTTAGAAATTTTTGAGGAGTGCGGGAAATGTTGGTGGGAAAGTTAATTAGAGGGTGCGCAAAATTGGGGGAGTGCGGGAAAGGTTCAGATAGGTGGAAAATTAATAAGTGGGTAGGAAAATTAATGATAAGGTGGGAAAATTAATAAGAGGGTAGGAGAATTAATGATAAGGTGAGAAAATTAATTAAAAGTGTAGGAAATTTTGAGAAGGTGGGAAAATTAATTGAAAAATGTGGAGAATGTGAGAAATTTTCAAAAGGGGGAAAATTTTAAGAAGGTGGAAAATTTTTACTAAATTAACTTTATTTAAAAAATAATGACACTCACATCATTTAAAATAAACTTAAATACCATAATTACTTGTAATATAAAGTCAAATTACTCATTTAATTGATAAATACCTAGTAAACGTACTATTATTTGGATAAACGTATAAATTATCTTAATTTAAAAACAAATTTACTAAATTTACTTTATTTAAAAAATAATGACACTCACATCATGTTTAATAAACTTAAATACCATAATTACTTGTAATATAGAGACAAATTACTCATTTAATTGATAAATACCTAATAAACGTATTATTATTTGGATAAACGTATAAATTATCTTAATTTATAAACAAATTTACTAAATTTACTTTATTTAAAAAATAATGACACTCACATCATTTAAAATAAACTTAAATACCATAATTACTTGTAATATAAAGTCAAATTACTCATTTAATTGATAAATACCTAGTAAACGTACTATTATTTGGATAAATGTATAAATTATCTTAATTTAAAAACAAATTTACTAAATTTACTTTATTTAAAAAATAATGACTCTCACATCATTTAAAATAAACTTAAATACCATAATTACTTGTAATATAGAGTCAAATTACTCATTTAATTGATAAATACCTAGTAAACGTACTATTATTTGGATAAACGTATAAATTATCTTAATTTAAAAACAAATTTACTAAATTTACTTTGTTTAAAAAATAATAACACTCACACCATGTTTAATAAACTTAAATACCATAATTACTTGTAATATAGAGACAAATTACTCATTTAATTGATAAATACCTAATAAATGTATTATTATTTGGATAAACGTATAAATTATCTCAATTTATAAACAAATTTACTAAATTTACTTTATTTAAAAAATAATGACACTCACATCATTTAAAATAAACTTAAATACCATAATTACTTGTAATATAAAGTCAAATTACTCATTTAATTGATAAATACCTAGTAAACGTACTATTATTTGGATAAACGTATAAATTATCTCAATTTATAAACAAATTTACTAAATTTACTTTATTTAAAAAATAATGACACTCACATCATTTAAAATAAACTTAAATACCATAATTACTTGTAATATACAGTCAAATTACTCATTTAATTGATAAATACCTAGTAAACGTACTATTATTTGGATAAACGTATAAATTATCTTAATTTAAAAACAAATTTACTAAATTGACTTTATTTAAAAAATAATGACACTCACATCATGTTTAATAAACTTAAATACCATAATTACTTGTAATATAGAGACAAATTACTCATTTAATTGATAAATACCTAATAAACGTACTATTATTTGGATAAACGTATAAATTATCTTAATTTATAAACAAATTTACTAAATTTACTTTATTTAAAAAATAATGACACTCACATCATTTAAAATAAACTTAAATACCATAATTACTTGTAATATAAAGTCAAATTACTCATTTAATTGATAAATACCTAGTAAACGTACTATTATTTGGATAAACGTATAAATTATCTTAATTTAAAAACAAATTTACTAAATTTAATTTATTTAAAAAATAATGACTCTCACATCATTTAAAATAAACTTAAATACCATAATTACTTGTAATATAAAGTCAAATTACTCATTTAATTGATAAATACCTATAAACGTACTACTATTTGGATAAACGTATAAATTATCTTAATTTAAAAACAAATTTACTAAATTTACTTTATTTAAAAAATAATGACACTCACATCTTGTTTAATAAACTTAAATACCATAATTACTTATAGAGACAAATTACTCATTTAATTGATAAATACCTAATAAACGTACTATTATTTGGATAAACGTATAAATTATCTTAATTTAAAAACAAATTTACTAAATTTACTTTATTTAAAAAATAATGACTCTCACATCATTTAAAATAAACTTAAATACCATAATTACTTGTAATATAGAGTCAAATTACTCATTTAATTAATAAATACCTAGTAAACGTACTATTATTTCGATAAACGTATAAATTATGTTAATTTAAAAACAAATTTACTAAATTTACTTTATTTAAAAAATAATGACACTAACATCATGTTTAATAAACTTAAATACCATAATTACTTGTAATATAGAGACAAATTACTCATTTAATTGATAAATACCTAATAAACGTATTATTATTTGGATAAACGTATAAATTATCTCAATTTATAAACAAATTTACTAAATTTACATTATTTAAAAAATAATGACACTCACATCATGTTTAATAAACTTAAATACCATAATTACTTGTAATATATTTACAAATTACTAATTTAATTGATCAATACCTAATAAACGTATTATTATTTGGATAAACGTATAAATTATCTTAATTTATAAACAAATTTACTAAATTTACTTTATTTAAAAAATAATGACACTCACATCATTTAAAATAAACTTAAATACCATAATTACTTGTAATATAAAGTCAAATTACTCATTTAATTGATAAATACCTAGTAAACGTACTATTATTTGGATAAACGTATGAATTATCTTAATTTAAAAACAAATTTACTAAATTTACTTTATTTAAAAAATAATGACTCTCACATCATTTAAAATAAACTTAAATACCATAATTACTTGTAATATAGAGTCAAATTACTCATTTAATTGATAAATACCTAGTAAACGTACTATTATTTGGATAAACGTATAAATTATCTTAATTTAAAAACAAATTTACTAAATTTACTTTATTTAAAAAATAATGACACTCACATCATGTTTAATAAACTTAAATACCATAATTACTTGTAATATATTTACAAATTACTCATTTAATTGATAAATACCTAATAAACGTATTATTATTTGGATAAACGTATAAATTATCTCAATTTATAAACAAATTTACTAAATTTACTTTATTTAAAAAATAATGACACTCACATCATTTAAAATAAACTTAAATACCATAATTACTTGTAATATAAAGTCAAATTACTCATTTAATTGATAAATACCTAGTAAACGTACTATTATTTGGATAAACGTATAAATTATCTTAATTTAAAAAAAAATTTACTAAATTTACTTTATTTAAAAAATAATGACTCTCACATCATTTAAAATAAACTTAAATACCATAATTACTTGTAATATAGAGTCAAATTACTCATTTAATTGATAAATACCTAGTAACGCGTGCTATTATTTGGATAAACGTATAAATTATCTTAATTTAAAAACAAATTTACTAAATTTACTTTATTTAAAAAATAATGACTCTCACATCATTTAAAATAAACTTAAATACCATAATTACTTGTAATATAGAGTCAAATTACTCATTTAATTAATAAATACCTAGTAAACGTACTATTATTTCGATAAACGTATAAATTATCTTAACTTAAAAACAAATTTACTAAATTTACTTTATTTAAAAAATAATGACACTAACATCATGTTTAATAAACTTAAATACCATAATTACTTGTAATATAGAGACAAATTACTCATTTAATTGATAAATACCTAATAAACGTATTATTATTTGAATAAACGTATAAATTATCTCAATTTATAAACAAATTTACTAAATTTACTTTATTTAAAAAATAATGACATTCACATCATGTTTAATAAACTTAAATACCCTAATTACTTGTAATATATTTACAAATTACTAATTTAATTGATCAATACCTAATAATCGTATTATTATTTGGATAAACATTATAAATTATCTTAATTTATAAACAAATTTACTAAATTTACTTTATTTAAAAAAAAATAATGACACTCACATCATTTAAAATAAACTTAAATACCATAATTACTTGTAATATCAAGTCAAATTACTCATTTAATTGATAAATACCTAGTAAACGTACTATTATTTGTATAAACGTATAAATTATCTTAATTAAAAAAAAAAAAAATTTACTAAATTTACTTTATTTAAAAAATAATGACTCTCACATCATTTAAAATAAACTTAAATACCATAATTACTTGTAATATAGAGTCAAATTACTCATTTAATTGATAAATACCTAGTAAACGTACTATTATTTGGATAAACGTATAAATTATCTTAATTTAAAAACAAATTTACTAAATTTACTTTATTTAAAAAATAATGACACTCACATCATGTTTAATAAACTTAAATACCATAATTACTTGTAATATATTTACAAATTACTCATTTAATTGATAAATACCTAATAATACAAATTACTCATTTAATTGATAAATACCTAATAAACGTATTATTATTTGGATAAAGGTATAAATTATCTCAATTTATAAACAAATTTACTAAATTTACATTATTTAAAAAATAATGACACTCACATCATGTTTAATAAACTTAAATACCATAATTACTTGTAATATAGAGTCAAATTACTCATTTAATTGATAAATACCTAGTAAATGTACTATTATTTGGATAAACGTATAAATTATCTTAATTTAAAAACAAATTTACTAAATTTACTTTATTTAAAAAATAATGACACTCACATCATGTTTAATAAACTTAAATACCATAATTACTTGTAATATAGAGACAAATTACTCATTTAATTGATAAATACCTAATAAACGTATTATTATTTGGATAAACGTATAAATTATCTTAATTTATAAACAAATTTACTAAATTTACTTTATTTAAAAAATAATGACACTCACATCATTTAAAATAAACTTAAATACCATAATTACTTGTAATATAAAGTCAAATTACTCATTTAATTGATAAATACCTAGTAAACGTACTATTATTTGGATAAATGTATAAATTATCTTAATTTAAAAACAAATTTACTAAATTTACTTTATTTAAAAAATAATGACTCTCACATCATTTAAAATAAACTTAAATACCATAATTACTTGTAATATAGAGTCAAATTACTCATTTAATTGATAAATACCTAGTAAACGTACTATTATTTGGATAAACGTATAAATTATCTTAATTTAAAAACAAATTTACTAAATTTACTTTGTTTAAAAAATAATAACACTCACACCATGTTTAATAAACTTAAATACCATAATTACTTGTAATATAGAGACAAATTACTCATTTAATTGATAAATACCTAATAAATGTATTATTATTTGGATAAACGTATAAATTATCTCAATTTATAAACAAATTTACTAAATTTACTTTATTTAAAAATAATGACACTCACATCATGTAAAATAAACTTAAATACCATAATTACTTTTAATATAGAGTCAAATTACTCATTTAATTCATAAATACCTAGTAAACGCATTACTATTATTTGGATAAACGTATAAATTATCTCAATTTATAAACAAATTTACTAAATTTACTTTATTTAAAAATAATAACACTCACATCATGTAAAATAAACTTAAATACCATAATTACTTGTAATATAAAGTCAAATTACTCATTTAATTGATAAATACCTAGTAAACGTACTATTATGTGGATAAACGTATAAATTATCTTAATTTAAAAACAAATTTACTAAATTGACTTTATTTAAAAAATAATGACACTCACATCATGTTTAATAAACTTAAATACCATAATTACTTGTAATATAGAGACAAATTACTCATTTAATTGATAAATACCTAAATACGCGTACTATTATTTGGATAAACGTATAAATTATCTTAATTTATAAACAAATTTACTAAATTTACTTTATTTAAAAAATAATGACACTCACATCATTTAAAATAAACTTAAATACCATAATTACTTGTAATATAAAGTCAAATTACTCATTTAATTGATAAATACCTAGTAAACGCATTACTATTATTTGGATAAACGTATAAATTATCTTAATTTAAAAACAAATTTACTAAATTTAATTTATTTAAAAATAATGACTCTCACATCATTTAAAATAAACTTAAATACCATAATTACTTGTAATATAAAAGTCAAATTACTCATTTAATTGATAAATACCTATAAACGCATCTTACTATTTGGATAAACGTATAAATTATCTTAATTTAAAAAACAAATTTACTAAATTTACTTTATTTAAAAAATAATGACACTCACATCTTGTTTAATAAACTTAAATACCATAATTACTTATAGAGACAAATTACTCATTTAATTGATAAATACCTAATAAACGTACTATTATTTGGATAAACATATAAATTATCTTAATTTAAAAACAAATTTACTAAATTTACTTTATTTAAAAAATAATGACTCTCACATCATTTAAAATAAACTTAAATACCATAATTACTTGTAATATAGAGTCAAATTACTCAGTTAATTGATAAATACCTAGTAAACGTACTATTATTTCGATAAACGTATAAATTATCTTAATTTAAAAACAAATTTACTAAATTTACTTTATTTAAAAAATAATGACACTAACATCATGTTTAATAAACTTAAATACCATAATTACTTGTAATATAGAGACAAATTACTCATTTAATTGATAAATACCTAATAAACGTATTATTATTTGGATAAACGTATAAATTATCTCAATTTATAAACAAATTTACTAAATTTACTTTATTTAAAAAATAATGACACTCACATCATGTTTAATAAACTTAAATACCATAATTACTTGTAATATATTTACAAATTACTAATTTAATTGATCAATACCTAATAAACGTATTATTATTTGGATAAACATTATAAATTATCTTAATTTATAAACAAATTTACTAAATTTACTTTATTTAAAAAATAATAACACTCACATCATGTAAAATAAACTTAAATACCATAATTACTTTTAATATAAAGTCAAATTACTCATTTAATTGATAAATACCTAGTAAAGCATTACTATTATTTGGATAAACGTATGAATTATCTTAATTTAAAAACAAATTTACTAAATTTACTTTATTTAAAAAATAATGACTCTCACATCATTTAAAATAAACTTAAATACCATAATTACTTGTAATATAGAGTCAAATTACTCATTTAATTGATAAATACCTAGTAAACGTACTATTATTTAGATAAACGTATAAATTATCTTAATTTAAAAACAAATTTACTAAATTTACTTTATTTAAAAATAATAACACTCACATCATGTAAAGTAAACTTAAATACCATAATTACTTGTAATATATTTACAAATTACTCATTTAATTGATAAATACCTAATAAACGTATTATTATTTGGATAAACGTATAAATTATCTCAATTTATAAACAAATTTACTAAATTTACTTTATTTAAAAAATAATGACACTCACATCATTTAAAATAAACTTAAATACCATAATTACTTGTAATATAAAGTCAAATTACTCATTTAATTGATAAATACCTAGTAAAGCGTACTATTATTTGGATAAACGTATAAATTATCTTAATTTAAAAAAAAATTTACTAAATTTACTTTATTTAAAAAAATAATAACACTCACATCATGTAAAATAAACTTAAATACCATAATTACTTGTAATATAGAGTCAAATTACTCATTTAATTGATAAATACCTAGTAAACGTATATTATTATTTGGATAAACGTATAAATTATCTTAATTTAAAAACAAATTTACTAAATTTACTTTATTTAAAAAATAATAACACTCAAATCATGTAAAATAAACTTAAATACCATAATTACTTTTAATATAGAGTCAAATTACTCATTTAATTCATAAATTGTTACTAAACGTACTATTATTTCGATAAACGTATAAATTATCTTAATTTAAAAACAAATTTACTAAATTTACTTTATTTAAAAAATAATGACACTAACATCATGTTTAATAAACTTAAATACCATAATTACTTGTAATATAGAGACAAATTACTCATTTAATTGATAAATACCTAATAAACGTATTATTATTTGGATAAACGTATAAATTATCTCAATTTATAAACAAATTTACTAAATTTACTTTATTTAAAAAATAATGACATTCACATCATGTTTAATAAACTTAAATACCCTAATTACTTGTAATATATTTACAAATTACTAACTTAATTGATCAATACCTAATAATCGTATTATTATTTGGATAAACGTATAAATTATCTTAATTTATAAACAAATTTACTAAATTTACTTTATTTAAAAAATAATGACACTCACATCATTTAAAATAAACTTAAATACCATAATTACTTGTAATATCAAGTCAAATTACTCATTTAATTGATAAATACCTAGTAAACGTACTATTATTTGTATAAACGTATAAATTATCTTAATTTAAAAAAAAATTTACTAAATTTACTTTATTTAAAAAATAATGACTCTCACATCATTTAAAATAAACTTAAATACCATAATTACTTGTAATATAGAGTCAAATTACTCATTTAATTGATAAATACCTAGTAAACGTACTATTATTTGGATAAACGTATAAATTATCTTAATTTAAAAACAAATTTACTAAATTTACTTTATTTAAAAAATAATGACACTCACATCATGTTTAATAAACTTAAATACCATAATTACTTGTAATATATTTACAAATTACTCATTTAATTGATAAATTTCTAATAATACAAATTACTCATTTAATTGATAAATACCTAATAAACGTATTATTATTTGGATAAAGGTATAAATTATCTCAATTTATAAACAAATTTACTAAATTTACTTTATTTAAAAAATAATGACACTCACATCATTTAAAATAAACTTAAATACCATAATTACTTGTAATATAAAGTCAAATTACTCATTTAATTGATAAATACCTAGTAAAGCATTCTTATTATTTGGATAAACGTATAAATTATCTTAATTTAAAAACAAATTTACTAAATTTAATTTATTTAAAAAATAATGACTCTCACATCATTTAAAATAAACTTAAATACCATAATTACTTGTAATATAAAGTCAAATTACTCATTTAATTGATAAATACCTATAAACGTACTACTATTTGGATAAACGTATAAATTATCTTAATTTAAAAATAAATTTACTAAATTTACTTTATTTAAAAATAATGACACTCACATCTTGTTTAATAAACTTAAATACCATAATTACTTATAGAGACAAATTACTCATTTAATTGATAAATACCTAATAAACGTACTATTATTTGGATAAACATATAAATTATCTTAATTTAAAAAACAAATTTACTAAATTTACTTTTATTTAAAAAATAATGACTCTCACATCATTTAAAATAAACTTAAATACCATAATTACTTGTAATATAGAGTCAAATTACTCAGTTAATTGATAAATACTAGTAAAGCATGCTATTATTTAGATAAATTATAAATTATCTTAATTTAAAAACAAATTTACTAAATTTACTTTATTTAAAAAATAATGACACTAACATCATGTTTAATAAACTTAAATACCATAATTACTTGTAATATAGAGACAAATTACTCATTTAATTGATAAATACCTAATAAACGTATTATTATTTGGATAAACGTATAAATTATCTCAATTTATAAACAAATTTACTAAATTTACTTTATTTAAAAAATAATGACACTCACATCATGTTTAAAAAACTTAAATACCCTAATTACTTGTAATATATTTACAAATTACTAATTTAATTGATCAATACCTAATAAACGTATTATTATTTGGATAAACGTATAAATTATCTTAATTTATAAACAAATTTACTAAATTTACTTTATTTAAAAAATAATGACACTCACATCATTTAAAAAAAACTTAAATACCATAATTACTTGTAATATAAAGTCAAATTACTCATTTAATTGATAAATACCTAGTAAGCATTACTATTATTTGGATAACGTATAAATTATCTTAATTTAAAAACAAATTTACTAAATTTACTTTATTTAAAAAATAATGACTCTCACATCATTTAAAATAAACTTAAATACCATAATTACTTGTAATATAGAGTCAAATTACTCATTTCATTGATAAATACCTAGTAAACGTACTATTATTTGGATAAACGTATAAATTATCTTAATTTAAAAACAAATTTACTAAATTTACTTTATTTAAAAAATAATGACACTCACATCATGTTTAATAAACTTAAATACCATAAATACTTGTAATATATTTACAAATTACTCATTTAATTGATAAATACCTAATAAACGTACTATTATTTGGATAAACGTATAAATTATCTTAATTTAAAAACAAATTTACTAAATTTACTTTATTTAAAAAATAATGACTCTCACATCATTTAAAATAAACTTGAATACCATAATTACTTGTAATATAAAGTCAAATTACTCATTTAATTGATAAATACCTAGTAAACTTACTATTATTTGGATAAACGTATAAATTATCTTAATTTAAAAACAAATTTACTAAATTTATTTTATGTAAAAAATAATGACACTCACATCATGTTTAATAAACTTATATACCATAATTACTTGTAATATAGAGACAAATTACTTGTAATATAAAGTCAAATTACTCATTTCATTGATAAATACCTAGTAAACGTACTATTATTTGGATAAACGTATAAATTATCTTAATTTAAAAACACATTTACTAAATTTATTTTATGTAAAAAATAATGACACTCACATCATGTTTAATAAACATATATACCATAATTACTTGTAATATAGAGACAAATTACTCATTTAATTGATAAATACCTAATAAACGTATTATTATTTGGATAAATGTATAAATTATCTCAATTTATAAAATAATTTACTAAATTTACTTTATTTAAAAAATAATGACACTCACATCATTTAAAATAAACTTAAATACCATAATTACTTGTAATATAAAGTCAAATTATTCATTTAATTGATAAATACCTAGTAAACGTACTATTATTTGGATAAACGTATAAATTATCTTAATTTAAAAACAAATTTACTAAATTTTATTTTATTTAAAAAATAATGACACTCATCATGTTTAATAAACATAAATACCATAATTACTTGTAATATAGAGACAAATTACTCATTTATTGATAAATACCTAATAAGCGTATTATTATTTGGATAACGTATAAATTATCTTAATTTATAAACAAATTTACTAAATTTACTTTATTTCAAAAAAAATAATGACACTCACATCATTTAAAATAAACTTAAATACCATAATTACTTGTAATATAAAGTCAAATTACTCATTTAATTGATAAATACCTAATAAGCGTACTATTATTTGGATAAGCGTATAATTATCTTAATTTAAAAAAAAATTTACTAAATTTACTTTATTTAAAAAATAATGACTCTCACATCATTTAAAATAAACTTAAATACCATAATTACTTGTAATATAAAGTCAAATTACTCATTTTAATTGATAAATATCTATAAACGCATTACTACTATTTGGATAAGCATTATAAATTATCTTAATTTAAAAATAAATTTACTAAATTTACTTTATTTAAAAAATAATGACACTTTCACATCTTGTTTAATAAACTTAAATACCATAATTACTTATAGAGACAAATTACTCATTTAATTGATAAATACCTAATAAACGTACTATTATTATTTGGATAACGTGATTATAAATTATCATAATTTTAAAGACAAATTTACTAAATTTACTTTATTTAAAAAATAATAACACTCAAATCATGTAAAATAAACTTAAATACCATAATTACTTTTAATATAGAGTCAAATTACTCATTTAATTCATAAATACCTAGTAAGCGATTACTATTATTTCGATAAACGTATAAATTATCTTAATTTAAAACAAATTTACTAAATTTACTTTATTTAAAAAATAATGACACTAACATCATGTTTAATAAACTTAAATACCATAATTACTTGTAATATAGAGACAAATTACTCATTAATTGATAAATCCAATAAGCGTATTATTATTTGGATAAGCGTATAAATTATCTCAATTTATAAACAAATTTACTAAATTTACTTTTATTTAAAAATAATGATACTCATACATCATGTTTAATAAACTTAAATACCTAATTACTTGTAATATATTTACAAATTACTAATTTAATTGATCAATACCTAATAAACGTATTATTATTTGGATAAGCGTATAAATTATCTTAATTTATAAACAAATTTACTAAATTTGCTTTATTTAAAAAAATAATGACACTCACATCATTTAAAATAAACTTAAATACCATAATTACTTGTAATATAAAAAGTCAAATTACTCATTTAATTGATAAATACCTAGTCAAAGCGTGCTATTATTTGGATAAACGTATAAATTATCTTAATTTAAAAACAAATTTACTAAATTTATTTTATGTAAAAATAATGACACTCACATCATGTTTAATAAACTTAAATACCATAATTACTTGTAATATATTTACAAATTACTCATTTAATTGATAAATACCTAATAAGCGTATTATTATTTGGATAAAGGTATAAATTATCTCAATTTATAAACAAATTTACTAAATTTACTTTATTTAAAAAATAATATTACTCACATCATTTAAAATAAACTTAAATACCATAATTCTTGTAATATAAAGTCAAATTACTCATTTAATTGATAAATACCCATTAACGCGTACTATTATTTGGATAAAGTATAAATTATCTTAATTTAAAAACAAATTTACTAAATTTAATTTATTTAAAAATAATGACTCTCACATCATTTAAAATAAACTTTTAAATACCATAATTACTTGTAATATAAAGTCAAATTACTCATTTAATTGATAAATACTTTTATAAACGTCTACTTATTTGGATAACGTATAAATTATCTTAATTTAAAAAATAAATTTACTAAATTTACTTTATTTAAAAATAATGACACTCACATCTTGTTTAATAAACTTAAATACCATAATTACTTATAGAGACAAATTACTCATTTAATTGATAAATACCTAATAAACGTGCTATTATTTGGATAAGCATTATAAATTATCTTAATTTAAAAACAAATTTACTAAATTTACTTTATTTAAAAAATAATGACACTCACATCATGTTTAATAAACATAAATACCATAATTACTTGTAATATAGAGACAAATTACTCATTTTATTGATAAATACCTAATAAACGTATTATTATTTGGATAAGCATTATAAATTATCTTAATTTATAAACAAATTTACTAAATTTACTTTATTTAAAAATAATGACACTCACATCATTTAAAATAAACTTAAATACCATAATTACTTATAATATAAGTCAAATTACTCATTTAATTGATAAATGCCTAGTAAACGTACTATTATTTGGATAAACGTATAAATTATCTTAATTTAAAAACAAATTTACTAAATTTACTTTATTTAAAAAATAATGACACTCTCATCATGTTTAATAAACTTAAATACCATAATTACTTGTAATATAGAGACAAATTACTCATTTAATTGATAAATACCTAATAAACGTATTATTATTTGGATAAACGTATAAATTATCTTAATTTATAAACAAATTTACTAAATTTACTTTATTTAAAAAATAATGACACTCACATCATTTAAAATAAACTTAAATACCATAATTACTTGTAATATAAAGTCAAATTACTCATTTAATTGATAAATACCTAGTAAACGTACTATTATTTGGATAAACGTATAAATTATCTTAAGTTAAAAACAAATTTACTAAATTTACATTATTTAAAAAATAATGACTCTCACATCATTTAAAATAAACTTAAATACCATAATTGCTTGTAATATAGAGTCAAATTACTCATTTAATTGATAAATACCTAGTAAAGCGTACTATTATTTGGATAAACGTATAAATTATCTTAATTTAAAAAAACAAATTTACCAAATTTACTTTATTTAAAAATAATTACACTCACATCATTTTAATAAACTTAAATACCATAATTACTTGTAATATAGAGACAAATTACTCATTTAATTGATAAATACCTAATAAACGTATTATTATTTGGATAAACGTATAAATTATCTTAATTTAAAAACAAATTTTACTAAATTTACTTTATTTAAAAAAATAATGACTCTCACATCGCTTAAAATAAACTTGAATACCATAATTACTTGTAATATAAAGTCAAATTACTCATTTAATTGATAAATACCTAGAAATAACGTACTATTATTTGGATAAACGTATAAATTATCTTAATTTAAAAAACAAATTTACTAAATTTCTTTTTATGTAAAAAATAATGACACTCACATCATGTTTAATAAACTTAAATACCATAATTACTTGTAATATAAAGTCAAATTACTCATTTAATTGATAAATACCTAGTAAACGCTACTATTATTTGGATAAGCATTATAAATTATCTTAATTTAAAAAAAATTTACTAAATTTAATTTATTTAAAAATAATGACTCTCATCATTTAAAATAAACTTAAATACCATAATTACTTGTAATATAAAGTAAAATTACTCATTTAATTGATAAATACTATATAACTACTATTTGGATAAACGTATAAATTATCTTAATTGAAAAACAAATTTACTAAATTTACATTATTTAAAAAATAATGACACTCACATCTTGTTTAATAAACTTAAATACCATAATTACTTATAGAGACAAATTACTCATTTAATTGATAAATACCTAATAAACGTACTATTATTTGGATAAACGTATAAATTATCTTAATTTAAAAACAAATTTACTAAATTTACTTTATTTAAAAAATAATGACTCTCACATCGCTTAAAATAAACTTGAATACCATAATTACTTGTAATATAAAGTCAAATTACTCATTTAATTGATAAATACCTAGTAAACGTACTATTATTTGGATAAACGTATAAATTATCTTAATTTAAAAACAAATTTACTAAATTTCTTTTATGTAAAAAATAATGACACTCACATCATGTTTAATAAACTTATATACCATAATTACTTGTAATATAGAGACAAATTACTCATTTAATTGATAAATACTTAATAAACGTATTATTATTTGGATAAATGTATAAATTATCTCCATTTATAAAATAATTTACTAAATTTACTTTATTTAAAAATAATGACACTCCACATCATTTATAATAAACTTAAATACCATAATTACTTGTAATATAAAGTCAAATTACTCATTTAATTGATAAATACCTAGTAAACGTACTATTATTTGGATAAACATTATAAATTATCTTAATTTAAAAAAACAAATTTACTAAATTTACTTTATTTAAAAAATAATGACACTCACATCATGTTTAATAAACATAAATACCATAATTATTGTAATATAGACACAAATTACTCATTTTATTGATAAATACCTAATAAACGTATTTATTTGGATAAACGTATAAATTATCTTAATTTATAAACAAATTTACTAAATTTACTTTATTTAAAAAATAATGACACTCACATCATTTAAAATAAACTTAAATACCATAATTACTTATAATATAAAGTCAAATTACTCATTTAATTGATAAATACCTAGTAAACGTACTATTATTTGGATAAACGTATAAATTATCTTAATTTAAAAACAAATTTACTAAATTTACTTTATTTAAAAAATAATGACACTCTCATCATGTTTAATAAACTTAAATACCATAATTACTTGTAATATAGAGACAAATTACTCATTTAATTGATAAATACCTAATAAACGTATTATTATTTGGATAAACGTATAAATTATCTTAATTTATAAACAAATTTACTAAATTTACTTTATTTAAAAAATAATGACACTCACATCATTTAAAATAAACTTAAATACCATAATTACTTGTAATATAAAGTCAAATTACTCATTTAATTGATAAATACCTAGTAAACGTACTATTATTTGCATAAACGTATAAATTATCTTAATTTAAAAACAAATTTACTAAATTTACTTTATTTAAAAAATAATGACTCTCACATCATTTAAAATAAACATAAATACCATAATTACTTGTAATATAGAGTCAAATTACTCATTTAATTGATAAATACCTAGTAAATGTACTATTATTTGGATAAACGTATAAATTATCTTAATTTAAAAACAAATTTACTAAATTTACTTTATTTAAAAAATAATGACACTCACATCATGTTTAATAAACTTAAATACCATAATTACTTGTAGTATAAAGACAAATTACTCATTTAATTGATAAATACCTAATAAACGTATTATTATTTAGATAAACGTATAAATTATCTCAATTTATAAACAAATTTACTAAATTTACTTTATTTAAAAAATAATGACACTCACATCATTTAAAATAAACTTAAATACCATAATTACTTGTAATATAAAGTCAAATTACTCATTTAATTGATAAATACCTAGTAAACGTACTATTATTTGGATAAACGTATATAAATTATCTTAATTTAAAACAAATTTACTAAATTTATTTTGTAGCAAAAAATAATGACACTCACATCATGTTTAATAAACTTAAATACCATAATTACTTGTATATAGAGACAAATTACTCATTTAATTGATAAATACCTAATAAAAACGTATTATTATTTGAATAAATGTATAAATTATCTCAATTTATAAAAATAATTTACTAAATTTACTTTATTTAAAAAATAATGACACTCACATCATTTAAAATAAACTTAAAATACCATAATTACTTGTAATATAAAGTCAAATTACTCATTTAATTGATAAATACCTAGTAAACGTACTATTATTTGGATAAACGTATAAATTATCTTAATTTAAAAACAAATTTACTAAATTTACTTTTATTTAAAAATAATAACACTCACATCATGTTTAATAAACATAAATACCATAATTACTTGTAATATAGAGACAAATTACTCATTTTATTGATAAATACCTAATAAGCGTATTATTATTTGGATAAATTATAAATTATTTTAATTTATAAACAAATTTACTAAATTTACTTTATTTAAAAATAATGACACTCACATCATTTTAAAATAAACTTAAATACCATAATTATTTATAATATAAAGTCAAATTACTCATTTAATTGATAAATACCTAGTAAACGTACTATTATTTTGGATAAACGTATAAATTATCTTAATTTAAAACAAATTTACTAAATTTACTTTATTTAAAAAATAATGACACTCTCATCATGTTTAATAAACTTAAATACCATAATTACTTGTAATATAGAGACAAATTACTCATTTAATTGATAAATACCTAATAAACGTATTATTATTTGGATAAGCTTATTATAAATTATCTTAATTTATAAACAAATTTACTAAATTTACTTTATTTAAAATAATGACACTCACATCATTTAAAATAAACTTAAATACCATAATTACTTGTAATATAAAGTCAAATTACTCATTTAATTGATAAATACCTAGTAAACGCATCTATTATTTGGATAAACGTATAAATTATCTTAATTTAAAAACAAATTTACTAAATTTACTTTATTTAAAAAAAATAATGACTCTCACATCATTTAAAATAAACATAAATACCATAATTACTTGTAATATAGTGTCAAATTACTCTATTTAATTGATAAATACCTAGTAAATGTACTATTATTTGGATAAGCGATTATAAATTATCTTAATTTAAAAACAAATTTACTAAATTTACTTTATTTAAAAAATAATGACTCTCACATCATTTTAAAATAAACTTAAATACCATAATTACTTGTAGTATAAAGACAAATTACTCATTTAATTGATAAATACCTAATAAACGTATTATTATTTGGATAAATTATAAATTATCTCAATTTATAAACAAATTTACTAAATTTACTTTATTTAAAAAATAATGACACTCACATCATTTAAAATAAACTTAAATACCATAATTACTTGTAATATAAAAGTCAAATTACTCATTTAATTGATAAATACCTAGTAAAACGCATTACTATTATTTGGATAAACGTATAAATTATCTTAATTTAAAAGCGAATTTACTAAATTTATTTTATGTAAAAAATAATGACACTCACATCATTTAAAATAAACTTAAATACTATAATTACTTGTAATATGTAGTCAAATTACTCATTTAATTGATAAATACCTAGTAACGTATATTATTTCTGGATAAACGTATAAATTATCTTAATTAAAAAAACAAATTTACTAAATTTATTTATTTTAAAAAAAAAAATAATGAAACTAACATCATGTTTAATAAACTTAAATACCATAATTACTTGTAATATAGAGACAAATTACTCATTTAATTGATAAATACCTAATAAATGTATTATTATTTGGGTATAAATTATCTCAATTTATAAACAAATTTACTAAATTTATTTTATTTAAAAATAATGACACTCACATCATGTTTAATAAACTTAAATACCCTAATTACTTGTAATATATTTACAAATTACTAATTTAATTGATCAATACCTAATAAACGTATTATTATTTGGATAACGTATAAATTATCTTAATTTATAAACAAATTTACTAAATTTACTTTTTATTTAAAAATAATGACACTCACATCATTTAAAATAAACTTAAATACCATAATTACTTGTAATATAAAGTCAAATTACTCATTTAATTGATAAATACCTAGTAAACGTACTATTATTTGGATAAACGTATAAATTATCTTAATTTAAAAACAAATTTACTAAATTTATTTTATGTAAAAATAATTTAACCTCACATCATGTTTAATAAACTTAAATACCATAATTACTTGTAATATATTTACAAATTACTCATTTAATTGATAAATACTAATAAACGTATTATTATTTGGATAAAGTATAAATTATCTCAATTTATAAACAAATTTACTAAATTTACTTTATTTAAAAAATAATGACACTCACATCATTTAAAATAAACTTAAATACCATAATTACTTGTAATATAAAGTCAAATTACTCATTTAATTGATAAATACCTAGTAAGCGTCTATTATTTGGATAAGCGTATAAATTATCTTAATTTAAAAACAAATTTACTAAATTTAATTTATTTAAAAAATAATGACTCTCACATCATTTTAAAATAAACTTAAATACCATAATTACTTGTAATATAAAGTCAAATTACTCATTTAATTGATAAATACCTATAAACGCATTCTACTATTTGGATAAACGTATAAATTATCTTAATTTAAAAATAAATTTACTAAATTTACTTTTATTTAAAAATAATGACACTCACATCTTGTTTAATAAACTTAAATACCATAATTACTTATAGAGACAAATTACTCATTTAATTGATAAATACCTAATAAACGCATTATTATTTGGATAAACGTATAAATTATCTTAATTTAAAAAACAAATTTACTAAATTTACTTTATTTAAAAAATAATGACACTCACATCATGTTTAATAAACATAAATACCATAATTACTTGTAATATAGAGACAAATTACTCATTTTATTGATAAATACCTAATAAACGTATTATTATTTGGATAAACGTATAAATTATCTTAATTTATAAACAAATTTACTAAATTTACTTTATTTAAAAAATAATGACACTCACATCATTTAAAATAAACTTAAATACCATAATTACTTATAATATAAAGTCAAATTACTCATTTTAATTGATAAATACCTAGTAAACGTATTATTATTTGGATAAACGTATAAATTATCTTATTTAAAAACAAATTTACTAAATTTATTTTTATTTAAAAATAATGACACTCTCATCATGTTTAATAAACTTAAATACCATAATTACTTGTAATATAGAGACAAATTACTCATTTAATTGATAAATACCTAATAAACGTATTATTATTTGGATAAACGTATAAATTATCTTAATTTATAAACAAATTTACTAAATTTACTTTATTTTAAAAAAATAATGAACTCACATCATTTAAAATAAACTTAAATACCATATTACTTGTAATATAAAGTCAAAATTACTCATTTAATTGATAAATACCTAAGTAAACGTATTATTATTTGGATAAACGATAAATTATCTTAAGTTAAAAACAAATTTACTAAATTTACATTATTTAAAAAATAATAATGCTCTCACATCATTTAAAATAAACTTAAATACCATAATTACTTGTAATATAGAGTCAAATTACTCATTTAATTGATAAATACCTAGTAAGCGTACTATTATTTGGATAAATTATAAATTATCTTAATTTAAAAAAACAAATTTACCAAATTTACTTTATTTAAAAAATAATTACACTCATCATGTTTAATAAACTTAAATACCATAATTACTTTGTAATATAGACAAATTACTCATTTAATTGATAAATACCTAATAAACGTATTATTATTTGGATAAATAAATTATCTTAATTTAAAACAAATTTACTAAATTTACTTTATTTAAAAAATAATGACTCACATCGCTTAAAATAAACTTGAATACCATAATTACTTGTAATATAAAGTCAAATTACTCATTTAATTGATAAATACCTAGTAAACGTACTATTATTTGGATAAGCGTATAAATTATCTTAATTTAAAAACAAATTTACTAAATTTCTTTTTATGTAAAAAATAATGACACTCACATCATGTTTAATAAACTTAAATACCATAATTACTTGTAATATAAAGTCAGTACTCATTTAATTGATAAATACCTAGTAAACGCATTTATTATTTGGATAAACGAGTAAATTATCTTAATTTAAAAAAATTTACTATATATTTAATTTATTTAAAAAATAATGACTCTCATCATTTAAAATAAACTTAAATACCATAATTACTTGAATATAAAGAAAATTACTCATTTAATTGATAAATACCTATAAACGTACTACTATTTGGATAAACGTATAAATTATCTTAATTGAAAAACAAATTTACTAAATTTACATTATTTAAAAAATAATGACACTCACATCTTGTTTAATAAACTTAAATACCATACTTATAGAGACAAATTACTCATTTAATTGATAAATACCTAATAAACGTACTATTATTTGGATAAACGTATAAATTATCTTAATTTAAAAACAAATTTACTAAATTTACTTTATTTAAAAAATAATGACTCTCACATCGCTTAAAATAAACTTGAATACCATAATTACTTGTAATATAAAGTCAAATTACTCATTTAATTGATAAATACCTAGTAAACGTCTTTATTATTTGGAT
Organism: Mucuna pruriens; assembly: GCA_025330945.1. Lineage (NCBI taxonomy): Eukaryota > Viridiplantae > Streptophyta > Magnoliopsida > Fabales > Fabaceae > Mucuna > Mucuna pruriens. The sequence continues at coordinate 1,008,968 of JAENHJ010000305.1, forward strand.
AAACGTATAAATTATCTTAATTTAAAAACAAATTTACTAAATTTCTTTTATGTAAAAAATAATGACACTCACATCATGTTTAATAAACTTATATACCATAATTACTTGTAATATAGAGACAAATTACTCATTTAATTGATAAATACTTAATAAACGTATTATTATTTGGATAAATGTATAAATTATCTCCATTTATAAAATAATTTACTAAATTTACTTTATTTAAAAAATAATGACACTCACATCATTTATAATAAACTTAAATACCATAATTACTTGTAATATAAAGTCAAATTACTCATTTAATTGATAAATACCTAGTAAACGTACTATTATTTGATAAACATTATAAATTATCTTAATTTAAAACAAATTTACTAAATTTACTTTATTTAAAATAATGACACTACATCATGTTTAATAAACATAAATACCATAATTACTTGTAATATAGACACAAATTACTTTCGTTTATTGATAAATACCTAATAAACATATTATTTGGATAAACGTATAAATTATCTTTTTAATTTATAAACAAATTTACTAAATTTACTTTATTTAAAAAAATAATGACACTCACATCATTTAAAATAAACTTAAATACCATAATTACTTATAATATAAAGTCAAATTACTCATTTAATTGATAAATACCTAGTAAATAAACGTATTATTTGGATAAACGTATAAATTATCTTAATTTAAAAACAAATTTACTAAATTTACTTTATTTAAAAATAATGACACTCTCATCATGTTTAATAAACTTAAATACCATAATTACTTGTAATATAGAGACAAATTACTCATTTAATTGATAAATACCTAATAAACGTATTATTATTTGGATAAACGTATAAATTATCTTAATTTATAAACAAATTTACTAAATTTACTTTTATTTAAAAAAAATAATGACACTACATCATTTAAAATAAACTTAAATACCATAATTACTTGTAATATAAAGTCAAATTACTCATTTAATTGATAAATACCCTAGTAAACGTGCTATTATTTGCATAAAACGTATAAATTATCTTAATTTAAAAACAAATTTACTAAATTTACTTTATTTAAAAATAATGACTCTCACATCATTTAAAATAAACATAAATACTATAATTACTTGTAATATAGAGTCAAATTACTTCATTTAATTGATAAATACCTAGTAAATGTACTATTATTTGGATAAACGTATAAATTATCTTAATTTAAAAACAAATTTACTAAATTTACTTTATTTAAAAAATAATGACACTCACATCATGTTTAATAAACTTAAATACCATAATTACTTGTAGTATAAAGACAAATTACTCATTTAATTGATAAATACCTAATAAACGTATTATTATTTAGATAAACGTATAAATTATCTCAATTTATAAACAAATTTACTAAATTTACTTTATTTAAAAAATAATGACACTCACATCATTTAAAATAAACTTAAATACCATAATTACTTGTAATATAAAGTCAAATTACTCATTTAATTGATAAATACCTAGTAAACGTCATTTTATTATTTGGATAAACGTATAAATTATCTTAATTTAAAAACAAATTTACTAAATTTATTTTATGTAAAAAATAATGACACTCACATCATGTTTAATAAACTTAAATACCATAATTACTTGTAATATAGAGACAAATTACTCATTTAATTGATAAATACCTAATAAACGTATTATTATTTGAATAAATGTATAAATTATCTCAATTTATAAAATAATTTACTAAATTTACTTTATTTAAAAAATAATGACACTCACATCATTTAAAATAAACTTAAATACCATAATTACTTGTAATATAAAGTCAAATTACTCATTTAATTGATAAATACCCTAGTAAAACGTGCTATTATTTGGATAAACGTATAAATTATCTTAATTTAAAAACAAATTTACTAAATTTACTTTATTTAAAAAATAATGACACTCACATCATGTTTAATAAACATAAATACCATAATTACTTGTAATATAGAGACAAATTACTCATTTTATTGATAAATACCTAATAAACGTATTATTATTTGGATAAACGTATAAATTATTTTAATTTATAAACAAATTTACTAAATTTACTTTATTTAAAAAATAATGACACTCACATCATTTAAAATAAACTTAAATACCATAATTACTTATAATATAAAGTCAAATTACTCATTTAATTGATAAATACCTAGTAAGCGTATTTATTATTTGGATAAATTATAAATTATCTTAATTTAAAAACAAATTTACTAAATTTACTTTATTTAAAAATAATGACACTCTCATCATGTTTAATAAACTTAAATACCATAATTACTTGTAATATAGAGACAAATTACTCATTTAATTGATAAATACCTAATAAACGTATTATTATTTGGATAAACATTATAAATTATCTTAATTTATAAACAAATTTACTAAATTTACTTTATTTAAAAAATAATGACACTCACATCATTTAAAATAAACTTAAATACCATAATTACTTGTAATATAAAGTCAAATTACTCATTTAATTGATAAATACCTAGTAAACGTACTATTATTTGGATAAACGTATAAATTATCTTAATTTAAAAACAAATTTACTAAATTTACTTTATTTAAAAAATAATGACTCTCACATCATTTAAAATAAACATAAATACCATAATTACTTGTAATATAGTGTCAAATTACTCATTTAATTGATAAATACCTAGTAAATGTACTATTATTTGGATAAACGTATAAATTATCTTAATTTAAAAACAAATTTACTAAATTTACTTTATTTAAAAAATAATGACTCTCACATCATTTAAAATAAACTTAAATACCATAATTACTTGTAGTATAAAGACAAATTACTCATTTAATTGATAAATACCTAATAAACGTATTATTATTTGGATAAACGTATAAATTATCTCAATTTATAAACAAATTTACTAAATTTACTTTATTTAAAAAATAATGACACTCACATCATTTAAAATAAACTTAAATACCATAATTACTTGTAATATAAAGTCAAATTACTCATTTAATTGATAAATACCTAGTAAACGTGTTATTATTTGGATAAACATTATAAATTATCTTTAATTTAAAAAAATTTACTAAATTTATTTTATGTAAAAAATAATGACACTCACATCATGTTTAATAAACTTAAATACCATAATTACTTGTAATATAGAGACAAATTACTCATTTAATTGATAAATACCTAATAAACGTATTATTATTTGAATAAATGTATAAATTTTCTCAATTTATAAAATAATTTACTAAATTTACTTTATTTAAAAAATAATGACACTCACATCATTTAAAATAAACTTAAATACCATAATTACTTGTAATATAAAGTCAAATTACTTATTTAATTGATAAATACCTAGTAAACGTACTATTATTTGGATAAACGTATAAATTATCTTAATTTAAAAACAAATTTACTAAATTTACTTTATTTAAAAAATAATGACACTCACATCATGTTTAATAAACATAAATACCATAATTACTTGTAATATAGAGACAAATTACTCATTTAATTGATAAATACCTAATAAACGTATTATTATTTGGATAAACGTATAAATTATCTCAATTTATAAACAAATTTACTAAATTTACTTTATTTAAAAAATAATGACACTCACATGATGTTTAATAAACTTAAATACCCTAATTACTTGTAATATATTTACAAATTACTAATTTAATTGATCAATACCTAATAAACGTATTATTATTTGGATAAACGTATAAATTATCTTAATTTATAAACAAATTTACTAAGTTTACTTTATTTAAAAAATAATGACACTCACATCATTTAAAATAAACTTAAATACCATAATTACTTGTAATATAAAGTCAAATTACTCATTTAATTGATAAATACCAAGTAAACGTCATTATTATTTGGATAAACGTATAAATTATCTTAATTTAAAAAAAAATTTACTAAATTTACTTTATTTAAAAAATAATGACTCTCACATCATTTAAAATAAACTTAAATACCATAATTACTTGTAATATAGAGTCAAATTACTCATTTAATTGATAAATACCTAAGTAAACGCTATTATTTGGATAAACATATAAATTATCTTAATTTAAAAACAAATTTACTAAATTTACTTTATTTAAAAAATAATGACACTCACATCATGTTTAATAAACTTAAATACCATAATTACTTGTAATATATTTACAAATTACTCATTTAATTGATAAATACCTAATAAACGTATTATTATTTGGATAAAGGTATAAATTATCTCAATTTATAAACAAATTTACTAAATTTACTTTATTTAAAAAATAATGACACTCACATCATTTAAAATAAACTTAAATACCATAATTACTTGTAATATAAAGTCAAATTACTCATTTAATTGATAAATACCTAGTAAACGTACTATTATTTGGATAAACGTATAAATTATCTTAATTTAAAAACAAATTTACTAAATTTAATTTATTTAAAAAATAATGACTCTCACATCATTTAAAATAAACTTAAATACCATAATTACTTGTAATATAAAGTCAAATTACTCATTTAATTGATAAATACCTATAAGCGTACTACTATTTGGATAAGCGTATAAATTATCTTAATTAAAAAATAAATTTACTAAATTTACTTTATTTAAAAAATAATGACACTCACATCTTGTTTAATAAACTTAAATACCATAGTACTTATGAGACAAATTACTCATTTAATTGATAAATACCTAATAAACGTACTATTATTTGGATAAACGTATAAATTATCTTAATTTAAAAACAAATTTACTAAATTTACTTTATTTAAAAAATAATGAAACTAACATCATGTTTAATAAACTTAAATACCATAATTACTTGTAATATAGAGACAAATTACTCATTTAATTGATAAATACCTAATAAACGTATTATTATTTGGATAAACGTATAAATTATCTCAATTTATAAACAAATTTACTAAATTTACTTTATTTAAAAAATAATGACACTCACATCATGTTTAATAAACTTAAATACCCTAATTACTTGTAATATATTTACAAATTACTAATTTAATTGATCAATACCTAATAAACGTATTATTATTTGGATAAACGTATAAATTATCTTAATTTATAAACAAATATACTAAATTTACTTTATTTAAAAAAAATAATGAACTCACATCATTTTAAAATAAACTTAAATACCATAATTACTTGTAATATAAAGTCAAATTACTCATTTAATTGATAAATACCTAGTAAACGTATTTATTATTTGGATAAACGTATAAATTATCTTAATTTAAAACAAATTTACTAAATTTATTTTTATGTAAAAAATAATGACACTACATCATGTTTAATAAACTTAAATACCATAATTACTTGTAATATATTTACAAATTACTCATTTAATTGATAAATACCTAATAAACGTATTATTATTTGGATAAAGGTATAAATTATCTCAATTTATAAACAAATTTACTAAATTTACTTTATTTAAAAAATAATGACACTCACATCATTTAAAATAAACTTAAATACCATAATTACTTGTAATATAAAGTCAAATTACTCATTTAATTGATAAATACCTAGTAAACGTGCTATTATTTGGATAAACATTATAAATTATCTTAATTTAAAAACAAATTTACTAAATTTAATTTATTTAAAAAATAATGACTCTCACATCATTTAAAATAAACTTAAATACCATAATTACTTGTAATATAAAGTCAAATTACTCATTTAATTGATAAATACCTATAAACGTACTACTATTTGGATAAACGTATAAATTATCTTAATTTAAAAATAAATTTACTAAATTTACTTTATTTAAAAAATAATGACACTCACATCTTGTTTAATAAACTTAAATACCATAATTACTTATAGAGACAAATTACTCATTTAATTGATAAATACCTAATAAACGTACTATTATTTGGATAAACGTATAAATTATCTTAATTTAAAAACAAATTTACTAAATTTACTTTATTTAAAAAATAATGACACTCACATCATGTTTAATAAACATAAATACCATAATTACTTGTAATATAGAGACAAATTACTCATTTTATTGATAAATACCTAATAAACGTATTATTATTTGGATAAACGTATAAATTATCTTAATTTATAAACAAATTTACTAAATTTACTTTATTTAAAAAATAATGACACTCACATCATTTAAAATAAACTTAAATACCATAATTACTTATAATATAAAGTCAAATTACTCATTTAATTGATAAATACCTAGTAAACGTACTATTATTTGGATAAACGTATAAATTATCTTAATTTAAAACAAATTTACTAAATTTACTTTATTTAAAAATAATGACACTCTCATCATGTTTAATAAACTTAAATACCATAATTACTTGTAATATAGAGACAAATTACTCATTTAATTGATAAATACCTAATAAACGTATTATTATTTGGATAAACGTATAAATTATCTTTTAATTTTATAAACAAATTTACTAAATTTACTTTATTTAAAAAATAATGACACTCACATCATTTAAAATAAACTTAAATACCATAATTACTTGTAATATAAAGTCAAATTACTCATTTAATTGATAAATACCTAGTAAGCGTCTTTATTATTTGGATAAACGTATAAATTATCTTAAGTTAAAAACAAATTTACTAAATTTACATTATTTAAAAAATAATGACTCTCACATCATTTAAAATAAACTTAAATACCATAATTACTTGTAATATAGAGTCAAATTACTCATTTAATTGATAAATACCTAGTAAACGTACTATTATTTGGATAAACGTATAAATTATCTTAATTTAAAAACAAATTTACCAAATTTACTTTATTTAAAAAATAATTACACTCACATCATGTTTAATAAACTTAAATACCATAATTACTTGTAATATAGAGACAAATTACTCATTTAATTGATAAATACCTAATAAACGTATTATTATTTGGATAAACGTATAAATTATCTTAATTTAAAAACAAATTTACTAAATTTACTTTATTTAAAAAATAATGACTCTCACATCGCTTAAAATAAACTTGAATACCATAATTACTTGTAATATAAAGTCAAATTACTCATTTAATTGATAAATACCTAGTAAACGTACTATTATTTGGATAAACGTATAAATTATCTTAATTTAAAAACAAATTTACTAAATTTCTTTTATGTAAAAAATAATGACACTCACATCATGTTTAATAAACTTAAATACCATAATTACTTGTAATATAAAGTCAAATTACTCATTTAATTGATAAATACCTAGTAAAAGCATTACTATTATTTGGATAAGCGTATAAATTATCTTAATTTAAAAAAAACAAATTTACTAAATTTAATTTATTTAAAAAATAATGACTCTCACATCATTTAAAATAAACTTAAATACCATAATTACTTGTAATATAAAGTCAAATTACTCATTTAATTGATAAATACCTAGTAAACGTACTATTATTTGGATAAACGTATAAATTATCTTAAGTTAAAAACAAATTTACTAAATTTACATTATTTAAAAAATAATGACTCTCACATCATTTAAAATAAACTTAAATACCATAATTACTTGTAATATAGAGTCAAATTACTCATTTAATTGATAAATACCTAGTAAACGTACTATTATTTGGATAAACGTATAAATTATCTTAATTTAAAAACAAATTTACCAAATTTACTTTATTTAAAAAATAATTACACTCACATCATGTTTAATAAACTTAAATACCATAATTACTTGTAATATAGAGACAAATTACTCATTTAATTGATAAATACCTAATAAACGTATTATTATTTGGATAAACGTATAAATTATCTTAATTTAAAAACAAATTTACTAAATTTACTTTATTTAAAAAATAATGACTCTCACATCGCTTAAAATAAACTTGAATACCATAATTACTTGTAATATAAAGTCAAATTACTCATTTAATTGATAAATACCTAGTAAACGTACTATTATTTGGATAAACGTATAAATTATCTTAATTTAAAAACAAATTTACTAAATTTCTTTGATGTAAAAAATAATGACACTCACATCATGTTTAATAAACTTAAATACCATAATTACTTGTAATATAAAGTCAAATTACTCATTTAATTGATAAATACCTAGTAAACGTACTATTATTTGGATAAACGTATAAATTATCTTAATTTAAAAACAAATTTACTAAATTTAATTTATTTAAAAAATAATGACTCTCACATCATTTAAAATAAACTTAAATACCATAATTACTTGTAATATAAAGTAAAATTACTCATTTAATTGATAAATACCTATAAACGTACTACTATTTGGATAAACGTATAAATTATCTTAATTTAAAAACAAATTTACTAAATTTACTTTATTTAAAAAATAATGACACTCACATCTTGTTTAATAAACTTAAATACCATAATTACTTATAGAGACAAATTACTCATTTAATTGATAAATACCTAATAAACGTACTATTATTTGGATAAACATTATAAATTATCTTAATTTAAAAACAAATTTACTAAATTTACTTTATTTAAAAATAATGACTCTCACTTTTTAAAATAAACTTGAATACCATAATTACTTGTAATATAAAAGTCAAATTACTCATTTAATTGATAAATACCTAGTAAACGTACTATTATTTGGATAAACGTATAAATTATCTTAATTTAAAAACAAATTTACTAAATTTCTTTTATGTAAAAAATAATGACACTCACATCATGTTTAATAAACTTATATACCATAATTACTTGTAATATAGAGACAAATTACTCATTTAATTGATAAATACTTAATAAACGTATTATTATTTGGATAAATGTATAAATTATCTCCATTTATAAAATAATTTACTAAATTTACTTTATTTAAAAAATAATGACACTCACATCATTTATAATAAACTTAAATACCATAATTACTTGTAATATAAAGTCAAATTACTCATTTAATTGATAAATACCTAGTAAACGTACTATTATTTGGATAAACGTATAAATTATCTTAATTTAAAAACAAATTTACTAAATTTACTTTATTTAAAAAATAATGACACTCACATCATGTTTAATAAACATAAATACCATAATTACTTGTAATATAGACACAAATTACTCATTTTATTGATAAATACCTAATAAACGTATTATTATTTGGATAAACGTATAAATTATCTTAATTTATAAACAAATTTACTAAATTTACTTTATTTAAAAAATAATGACACTCACATCATTTAAAATAAACTTAAATACCATAATTACTTATAATATAAAGTCAAATTACTCATTTAATTGATAAATACCTAGTAAACGTACTATTATTTGGATAAACGTATAAATTATCTTAATTTAAAAACAAATTTACTAAATTTACTTTATTTAAAAAATAATGACACTCTCATCATGTTTAATAAACTTAAATACCATAATTACTTGTAATATAGAGACAAATTACTCATTTAATTGATAAATACCTAATAAACGTATTATTATTTGGATAAACGTATAAATTATCTTAATTTATAAACAAATTTACTAAATTTACTTTATTTAAAAAATAATGACACTCACATCATTTAAAATAAACTTAAATACCATAATTACTTGTAATATAAAGTCAAATTACTCATTTAATTGATAAATACCTAGTAAACGTACTATTATTTGCATAAACGTATAAATTATCTTAATTTAAAAACAAATTTACTAAATTTACTTTATTTAAAAAATAATGACTCTCACATCATTTAAAATAAACATAAATACCATAATTACTTGTAATATAGAGTCAAATTACTCATTTAATTGATAAATACCTAGTAAATGTACTATTATTTGGATAAACATTATAAATTATCTTAATTTAAAAACAAATTTACTAAATTTACTTTATTTAAAAAATAATGACACTCACATCATGTTTAATAAACTTAAATACCATAATTACTTGTAGTATAAAGACAAATTACTCATTTAATTGATAAATACCTAATAAACGTATTATTATTTAGATAAACGTATAAATTATCTCAATTTATAAACAAATTTACTAAATTTACTTTATTTAAAAAATAATGACACTCACATCATTTAAAATAAACTTAAATACCATAATTACTTGTAATATAAAGTCAAATTACTCATTTAATTGATAAATACCTAGTAAACGTACTATTATTTGGATAAACGTATAAATTATCTTAATTTAAAAACAAATTTACTAAATTTATTTTATGTAAAAAATAATGACACTCACATCATGTTTAATAAACTTAAATACCATAATTACTTGTAATATAGAGACAAATTACTCATTTAATTGATAAATACCTAATAAACGTATTATTATTTGAATAAATGTATAAATTATCTCAATTTATAAAATAATTTACTAAATTTACTTTATTTAAAAAATAATGACACTCACATCATTTAAAATAAACTTAAATACCATAATTACTTGTAATATAAAGTCAAATTACTCATTTAATTGATAAATACCTAGTAAACGTACTATTATTTGGATAAACGTATAAATTATCTTAATTTAAAAACAAATTTACTAAATTTACTTTATTTAAAAAATAATGACACTCACATCATGTTTAATAAACATAAATACCATAATTACTTGTAATATAGAGACAAATTACTCATTTTATTGATAAATACCTAATAAACGTATTATTATTTGGATAAACGTATAAATTATTTTAATTTATAAACAAATTTACTAAATTTACTTTATTTAAAAAATAATGACACTCACATCATTTAAAATAAACTTAAATACCATAATTACTTATAATATAAAGTCAAATTACTCATTTAATTGATAAATACCTAGTAAACGTACTATTATTTGGATAAACGTATAAATTATCTTAATTTAAAAACAAATTTACTAAATTTACTTTATTTAAAAAATAATGACACTCTCATCATGTTTAATAAACTTAAATACCATAATTACTTGTAATATAGAGACAAATTACTCATTTAATTGATAAATACCTAATAAACGTATTATTATTTGGATAAACGTATAAATTATCTTAATTTATAAACAAATTTACTAAATTTACTTTATTTAAAAAATAATGACACTCACATCATTTAAAATAAACTTAAATACCATAATTACTTGTAATATAAAGTCAAATTACTCATTTAATTGATAAATACCTAGTAAACGTACTATTATTTGGATAAGCGTATAAATTATCTTAATTTAAAACAAATTTACTAAATTTACTTTATTTAAAAAAATAATGACTCTCACATCATTTAAAATAAACATAAATACCATAATTACTTGTAATATAGTGTCAAATTACTCATTTAATTGATAAATACCTAGTAAATGTACTATTATTTGGATAAGCATTATAAATTATCTTAATTTAAAAACAAATTTACTAAATTTACTTTATTTAAAAAATAATGACTCTCATCATTTTAAAATAAACTTAAATACTGTAATTACTTGTAGTATAAAGACAAATTACTCATTTAATTGATAAATACCTAATAAACGTATTATTATTTGGATAAACGTATAAATTATCTCAATTTATAAACAAATTTACTAAATTTACTTTATTTAAAAAATAATGACACTCACATCATTTAAAATAAACTTAAATACCATAATTACTTGTAATATAAAGTCAAATTACTCATTTAATTGATAAATACCTAGTAAACGTACTATTATTTGGATAAACGTATAAATTATCTTAATTTAAAAACAAATTTACTAAATTTATTTTATGTAAAAAATAATGACACTCACATCATGTTTAATAAACTTAAATACCATAATTACTTGTAATATAGAGACAAATTACTCATTTAATTGATAAATACCTAATAAACGTATTATTATTTGAATAAATGTATAAATTTTCTCAATTTATAAAATAATTTACTAAATTTACTTTATTTAAAAATAATGACCTCCACATCATTTAAAATAAACTTAAATACCATAATTACTTGTAATATAAAGTCAAATTACTCATTTAATTGATAAATACCTAGTAAACGTACTATTATTTGGATAAACGTATAAATTATCTTAATTTAAAAACAAATTTACTAAATTTACTTTATTTAAAAAATAATGACACTCACACCATGTTTAATAAACTTAAATACCATAATTACTTGTAATATAGAGACAAATTACTCATTCAATTGATAAATACCTAATAAATGTATTATTATTTGGATAAACGTATAAATTATCTCAATTTATAAACAAATTTACTAAATTTACTTTATTTAAAAAATAATGACACTCACATCATTTCAAATAAACTTAAATACCATAATTACTTGTAATATAAAGTCAAATTACTCATTTAATTGATAAATACCTAGTAAACGTACTATTATTTGGATAAACGTATAAATTATCTTAATTTAAAAAAAAATTTACTAAATTTACTTTATTTAAAAAATAATGACACTCACATCATGTTTAATAAACTTAAATACCATACTTACTTGTAATATAGAGACAAATTACTCATTTAATTGATAAATACCTAATAAACGTATTATTATTTGGATAAGCATTATAAATTATCTTAATTTATAAACAAATTTACTAAATTTACTTTATTTAAAATAATGACACTCACATCATTTAAAATAAACTTAAATGCCATAATTACTTGTAATATAAAGTCAAATTACTCATTTAATTGATAAATACCTAGTAAACGTACTATTATTTGGATAAACGTATAAATTATCTTAATTTAAAACAAATTTACTAAATTTACTTTATTTAAAAAAAATAATGACTCTCACATCATTTAAAATAAACTTAAATACCATAATTACTTGTAATATAGAGTCAAATTACTCATTTAATTGATAAATACCTAGTAAACGTACTATTATTTGGATAAACGTATAAATTATCTTAATTTAAAAACAAATTTACCAAATTTACTTTATTTAAAAAATAATGACACTCACATCATGTTTAATAAACTTAAATACCATAATTACTTGTAATATATTTACAAATTACTCATTTAATTGATAAATACCTAATAAACGTATTATTATTTGGATAAACGTATAAATTATCTCAATTTATAAACAAATTTACTAAATTTACTTTATTTAAAAAATAATGACACTCACATCATTTAAAATAAACTTAAATACCATAATTACTTGTAATATAAAGTCAAATTACTCATTTAATTGATAAATACCTAGTAAAGCATTACTATTATGTGGATAAACGTATAAATTATCTTAATTTAAAAACAAATTTACTAAATTGACTTTATTTAAAAAATAATGACACTCACATCATGTTTAATAAACTTAAATACCATAATTACTTGTAATATAGAGACAAATTACTCATTTAATTGATAAATACCTAATAAACGTACTATTATTTGGATAAACGTATAAATTATCTTAATTTATAAACAAATTTACTAAATTTACTTTATTTAAAAAATAATGACACTCACATCATTTAAAATAAACTTAAATACCATAATTACTTGTAATATAAAGTCAAATTACTCATTTAATTGATAAATACCTAGTAACGCATTACTATTATTTGGATAAACGTATAAATTATCTTAATTTAAAAACAAATTTACTAAATTTAATTTATTTAAAAAATAATGACTCTCACATCATTTAAAATAAACTTAAATACCATAATTACTTGTAATATAAAGTCAAATTACTCATTTAATTGATAAATACCTATAAACGTACTACTATTTGGATAAACGTATAAATTATCTTAATTTAAAAACAAATTTACTAAATTTACTTTATTTAAAAAATAATGACACTCACATCTTGTTTAATAAACTTAAATACCATAATTACTTATAGAGACAAATTACTCATTTAATTGATAAATACCTAATAAACGTACTATTATTTGGATAAACGTATAAATTATCTTAATTTAAAAACAAATTTACTAAATTTACTTTATTTAAAAAATAATGACTCTCACATCATTTAAAATAAACTTGAATACCATAATTACTTGTAATATAAAGTCAAATTACTCATTTAATTGATAAATACCTAGTAAACGTACTATTATTTGGATAAACGTATAAATTATCTTAATTTAAAAACAAATTTACTAAATTTATTTTATGTAAAAAATAATGACACTCACATCATGTTTAATAAACTTATATACTATAATTACTTGTAATATAGAGACAAATTACTCATTTAATTGATAAATACCTAATAAACGTATTATTATTTGGATAAATGTGTAAATTATCTCAATTTATAAAATAATTTACTAAATTTACTTTATTTAAAAAATAATGACACTCACATCATTTAAAATAAACTTAAATACCATAATTACTTGTAATATATAGTCAAATTACTCATTTAATTGATAAATACCTAGTAAACGTACTATTATTTGGATAAACGTATAAATTATCTTAATTTAAAAACAAATTTACTAAGTTTACTTTATTTAAAAAAGAATGACACTCACATCATGTTTAATAAACATAAATACCATAATTACTTGTAATATAGAGACAAATTACTCATTTTATTGATAAATACCTAATAAACGTATTATTATTTGGATAAACGTATAAATTATCTTAATTTATAAACAAATTTACTAAATTTACTTTATTTAAAAAATAATGACACTCACATCATTTAAAATAAACTTAAATACCATAATTACTTATAATATAAAGTCAAATTACTCATTTAATTGATAAATACCTAGTAAACGTACTATTATTTGGATAAACGTATAAATTATCTTAATTTAAAAAAAAATTTACTAAATTTACTTTATTTAAAAAATAATGACACTCTGATCATGTTTAATAAACTTAAATACCATAATTACTTGTAATATAGAGACAAATTACTCATTTAATTGATAAATACCTAATAAACGTATTATTATTTGGATAAACGTATAAATTATCTCAATTTATAAACAAATTTACTAAATTTACTTTATTTAAAAAATAATGACACTCACATCATTTAAAATAAACTTAAATACCATAATTACTTGTAATATAAAGTCAAATTACTCATTTAATTGATAAATACCTAGTAAACGTACTATTATTTGGATAAACGTATAAATTATCTTAATTTAAAAACAAATTTACTAAATTTAATTTATTTAAAAAATAATGACACTCACATCATGTTTAATAAACTTAAATACCATAATTACTTGTAATATATTTACAAATTACTCATTTAATTGATAAATATCTAGTAAACGTACTATTATTTGGATAAACGTATAAATTATCTTAATTTAAAAACAAATTTACTAAATTTACTTTATTTAAAAAATAATGACACTCACATCATGTTTAATAACCTTAAATACCATAATTACTTGTAATATAGAGACAAATTACTCATTTAATTGATAAATACGTAATAAACGTATTATTATTTGGATAAACGTATAAATTATCTTAATTTATAAACAAATTTACTAAATTTACTTTATTTAAAAAATAATCACACTTACATCATTTAAAATAAACTTAAATACCATAATTACTTGTAATATATTTACAAATTACTCGTTTAATTGATAAATACCTAGTAAACGTACTATTATTTGGATAAACGTATAAATTATCTTAATTTAAAAACAAATTTACTAAATTTACTTTATTTAAAAAATAATTACACTCACATCATGTTTAATAAAATAAAAATCAGTACGCTATTTACAAAAATTTACAATAAAAAAACTTATATAAAATTGAAATAAAACAATTATTTGCATAAATAATCAAATTATACATAATTCAAATAAACAAAAAATATATATTTTTTAAAATATGTATTTTTTAAAACCTAAGTCATGTGGCAAAACCTAAATATTTTTTTTAAATATTTTTTTTATTTTTAAAATTCGGTCGCTAATTCCGTCGCTAAAAAATTCGAATGTTTTTTTAAAAAAATAACTGATTCCGTGGCTAATTCGGTGGCAAAACCTAAGTGAGGGGTTGTGAAAATTTCGGTGGCTAAATGTTTTTTTTAAATATATTTTTTGTTTTTTTAAAATTCGGTCGCTAAGTCTGTTGCTAAAAAATTCGAATTTTTTTTTTAAAAAATAACTGATTCCGTGGCTAATTCGGTGGCAAAACCTAAGTCATGGGTTGTGAAAATTTCGGTGGCTAATTCGGTGGCTAAATGTTTTTTTTAAATATTTTTTTTTATTTTTTGAAAATGCGGTCACTAATTCCGTCGCTAAAATAATTCGAATTTTTTTTAAAAAAATAACTGATTCCGTGGCTAATTCGGTGGCAAAATCTAAGTGATGGGTTGTGAAAATTTCGGTGGCTAAATGTTTTTTTTAAATATTTTTTTATTTTTTAAACATTCGGTCGCTAATTCCGTCGCCAAAAAAATTCGAATTTTTTTTAAAAAAATAACTGATTCCGTGGCTAATGCGGTGGCAAAACCTAAGTGATGGGTTGTAAAAATTTCGGTGGCTAAATATTTTTTAAAATATTTTTTTATTTTTTGAAAATTCGGTAGCTAATTCCGTCGCTACAAAATTCGATTTTTTTTTTTAAAAATAACTGATTCCGTGGCTAATTCGGTGGCAAAATCTAAGTGATGGGTTGTGAAAATTTCGGTGACTAATTCGGTGGCTAAATTTTTTTTTTAATATTTTTTTATTTTTTGAAAATTCGGTCGCTAATTCCGTCGCTAAAAATTCGATTTTTTTAAAAAAAAAAACTGATTCCGTGGCTAATTTGGTGGCAATACCTATGTCATGGGTTTTGAAATTTTCGGTGGCTAAATATTTTTTTAATATTTTTTTTCATTTTCTAAAAATTCGGTGGCTAATTCCGTCGCTAAAATTCGTTTTTTTTTATAAAAAAACTGATTTCCGTGGCTAATTCGGTGGCAAAACCTAAGTCATGGGATTTGAAATTTTCGGTGGCTAAAGTTTTTTGTAAATATTTATTTTTATTTTTATTAAATTCGGTGGCTAATGTCGTGGCTAATTGCGACGTTTAATTCCCGTCGCTACTTTCGGTCGCTAAATCAACTTTTTTTTGTAGTGATTATAAAATAGGTTTTAAATAAATTATTTATAAAAGTCAAATTATATATTAAAAAATTATATTATATAAACATGTTGGACATGATTCTTACAGATTATAGTCCACATATTTTCATCTTTGTCTTGTGCTTTATGCTTTGAGTAACATATTTTAATTTTTATAGATTATATAGTTAGTTTTTCATAGAACTTTTCCATTGGCCTATTAACCTTTTAACTAAGTAAAAAGAAGTTAGATTTATATAAAACTTTAATTTAAAATAAATATTTAAATAGTTAATAGATTAAGTGAAGCTTTCAAATAAATCGTATCAAACATTAAAAATTACACATATGACAAGCAATAAAATTGGACTTGAACCTTAAATTAATTTTTGTAAAAAATAAAACCTATTTAAGTAAAATTTTTATTGACCTAACTTATTTCTACATGTACACACTTTGTTTTGGTTCAGAAATTGAATTATTTTTGCATTTTCACAGTTAATTTTTTTTTAAATCTTGCCAAAAAAAATATAATTTTTTTAGGTTTTATTGACCCCTTTTTCTTGCTTTGTGCAGTGTCCTCTTATTTTTTGTTTTCCCAATTTTACTTTTGAGCTCCTCATTATTTTCATTTTGTAAATTTGATATTTTAATTTTTTGTTTTTAAACTTGATCTCTCGCTATTGTAATTTGTAATTTTGGTTCATTTATTAATTTGACATCAAGTTAAAAAATTGAAAAAATTACATAATTATATTATTGAAAAATCAAATGCGTAAAAAAAAGACCAAATTTACAAAATAATAATTAAAGGAGAACTAAAAGTATAATTTTTCTTTTTAATATTTGCTTGTAAATTATTTTCTTTCCGTAAGTGATTTAATGATATTTATTTTGTTTCTCTTTTTATATTTATGTTAACGTATTGTAATTAAATTTGGCTGTAATATTAAATATTTAATTATGTAACATTTAAATATTATATTCATGTTTGATTATACTATTAGTCCTTAATGTGTAATTTTATTCTCAATATTTTTTCTTAAATTTAGTCCCTTAAAATTTTTAATTATTATTACCAAGTCATTGCATCATTTTTCTTTTACCTAAAAGTTACAAATTTTCATTTTCTTCTTCAAAAATTATGAATTGAATTGTTTAAATCATTTATAACCTTTTTCATTTAAAACATGTTGTTAATTAAAATCTCTTGTTTCACCCAATAAAAAATAATTATAAATTATTTTAATCTCTTGAACATCCTAAACTTACATTCTGCAAAAAATTTCAATTTTAATTTCATAAACGAATTTAATTAAGAACATGACAAAGGCAGCACAAGATATGCTGATGAATTTTGGATAATAATTAACATTTTGATGATGTTAATTTATTCTTTTTCCCAGGGATAATTTTTGAAAACAAATTATCCATGTTTTAATTATATGACCGAGTCTTCAAATTTTAATAGAAATTAAATTTAACAAAGAGACTATATAATTTGCATACGTTAAAAAATTTAATGGTTAAAATACACTTTTGTACAGCGCGCGTAGAGATTAAGTTGTGTCTAACCCAAAACAAAAGGTGCTAATTTTTATTTTTCCCATTAAAAAAATTTAATTCCTTATACGAGTTGGTTAAGGAATGGAACTTGATTCAATGAATGTGTCCTTTAACTGAATTGATCTTCAGTCCAAATGTGAGGTACATTGGTTGAAATATAAATGTATTCATATATTGAAAATGAATAAATCTTATATTGAAAGGAGGAAAATTTCTGAGTTTGACTTTCATTGTGCATTGTTAATGTGAATTTTTTTTTTGTATTATTAAATAATTAAAACAATTTTAAATATAACTTTTAAAATAGATATTATAAAAGTTAATAATTTTACTATATGTGACAATTTATTATTACATGTAAAAAATCTTTATATTATCAGTACAATTTAATTAAATTAAAAAATAATTGGTGCATAAAACTTTTTATACATGATGGATGAAATATTAAGTTTAGTAATTTAATGATTTACGTATTGCAATGACTGGAATTTTCTAAGTCTTTTTGTTTTGTTTCTACAAAGTCACTTTATAAAACATTCCAGATTTATTGTTTAACGTAATGGGATGACTGGAGTTTTTTTTTTTTGTTCCTACAAAGTGATATAAGGCAATGTCACTTCATAAAAATTTCCACATTTATTTTCTAACGTAATGCAAAGACTCAAGAGTTTTTTCTAAGTCTTTCTTTGTTATGTTCCAACAAAGTCATTAAGGGGCCATGCATGCTACCGTACAAATATTTCAACATCTATATTTTTCACGTAATGCGACCAAATGTATGGACATGATGTCTGAATAGGAGATCACAATTATTTCTTTTATTTTTATTATTTTTATTTTTTTTACTAGATTTTTGGTGTTTAAAACTGTTATAAAACACATTTTAAAACATTATTCATTCATCTAAATTTGGAGAGTTTGAAACCACCGTAAATCATATTTTGTGGAACAAAATGAGTTATATATTTCTAATTAAGAACAAAATGAGTTATATATTTGGTTAAGGGATGGAACTTGATTCAATGAATGTGTCCTCTAACTGAATTGATATTCAGTACATATCGATGAAATAAATGTATTCATATATTCAAAATGAATAATGTGTCATTTTTTTATTCCCAAATACTTATATTAAAATAATAATATAAATAAAAATAAGAAAAGGTAATAATTAAAACCAAAGAAACATAATTCGTATTAAGGATAAAAGGTTCACATGATCATTAAATAAATATGTACAAAGTTTTTGAGAAGATTTTAAATCTAAATATTATAATTGAAAAATAAAGTCATTATCATATTCAAAATAAGCTCTTAAAACAACAAAAGACATAAAACAACTATTCTAAATTCTAAAGCACTGATGTCACACTAATCAGAGCAAGATCCCATCCCTTCAAAACTCGGCACCAAGAGTGTACTCAATATTACCTAAATGAAAACCACAAGAAAGTACGGTGAGAAATAGCATTCAATTATATATAAATGCAGATAGTACCCCAAATCCCACCTATTACTGTACTCAATTACTAACTATGCATAAATACTCATATCAATCACAAGTTCCATCACATTCAATTCATGTTTACAACATGCACATGCTCACACAATGCATATGCCAATCACTACACCTAAGAGTCTCGATTCAGAACTCCACACCATGGGTGAACCTCTTCAATTTCCTTGTTTATCGCTAATCATGGCCACATCATTAAACATCACTTATGGTCGGTGTGTCGTAAAGTTAAACACTACCTATGACACGTGCGAAGACATTCTACACAACTGTTAAACATCACATATGGCTAGCTTGAAGCATGGTTAAACACCACCTATGACTTATGCATGTGAATGTCCCTACCATTAGTCCACCCTATTAAACTCTACTTTTGGCCAGGGTCCCCTGTTAAACACCATATATGACTAGGGTATTATAACCACGCGTCTGTTCTCATGCATCTCATGCATTTCATGCATCTCATGTCTATACTCAATGCATTCTCATCCACATTCTCATTCTCATGATTTATACATTATTCACACAGTCCATAATCATACCAAAACCATATCAATTTAGCCATCATTATCATAAATCATTTATAAGAACACATAGCTAATATTCTTTAATCAATCATGGCAACATCACATACATTTACAATTCATAATTGCATGATAAACAATGATACAAACCGAATAATCACATATTTTCATACTTCAATAATTATATCTACTTCATGTATGATTATAGACTAACACCTTTCACAAAAAGCAACCGATTAAATTATCAATTAAATCAACCAAAACCACATAACACATTGATGAATCTTTTCTATCTATTAAAGCATTATTCTTTTTTTGGAACCTACTAATCAAACAAATATGAGAATTTAGATCCTAGAAGGACTTAGAAATTTTCCTCACTACCCGTACATTCCCGCATTAACATATGGTCAAAGCCATCTCCCCGTACCTTAGATGTGAAGAATAGTGATGATTTGATGCAGTTCTGGGATGATATGAACACCCTAACTTCTCATCCATGCAAATATGTGTTATCTCCTCCTCTAGGTCTGACCATCTAACGCGTAAAACACCAATTGGGTAGACCCTCGGGGTCAATCCTGACCCGCCCGTCAGCTCCCATTAATTTAATTAATTAAATTAATAAATGAAAATAATTCAGATTAATGTCTCATCAATTTATAAAATCAATAACTCCTCTATTAAAATAAAATAAAATGTAAATATTTAAGTACTAAATTAATTTTTTATCATCATTATTATTATTATTATTATTATTATTATTATTATTATTATTTTAGTTTCAAAATGCAATTACTTAATAAAATAATTTCTTGCAGTAATTAATAATTAAAATAAAATTAATAATAATAATAATAAAATTTATTTATAAAAATAATTAAATAAATTTTAGGATGTTACAAATAAATCTTATATCGAAGGGAGGAAAATTTGAGTTTGATTTTCATTGTGAATTGTTAATGTGATTTTTTTTGGTATTATTAAATAGTTAAAATAATTTTAAATATAATTTTAAAAATAAATATTATAAAAGTTAATAATTTTACTACATGTGACAATTTATTATTACATGTAAAAAATCTTTATATTATCAGCACAATTTAGTTAAATTAAAAAATAATTAATGCATAAAACTTTTTATACACGATAGATGAAATATCAAATTTAGAAATTTAATGTTTTACGTATTCAATGACTGGAATTTTTTATTGTTTAACCTAATGTGATGACTGGAGGGTTTTTTTGTTCCTACAAAGTGATATAAGGTGATGTCACTTCATAAAAATTTCCACATTTATTTTCTAACGTAATGCAAAGACTCGAGTTTTTTCTAAGTCTTTCTTTGTTATGTTCCAGCAAAGTCATTAAGGGGCCATGCATGCTACCGTACAAATATTTCAACATCTATATTTTTCATAATGCGATGAAGTGTCCGGACATTATGTTTGAATAGGAGATCACAATGATTTCTTTTTTTTTTTATTATTTTTTATTTTTTTTACTATATTTTTGGTGTTTAAAACTGTTATAAAACACATTTTAAAATATTATTCATTCAGCTAAATTTGGAGAGTTTGAAACCACCGTAAATCATATTTTGTGGAACAAAATGAGTTATATATTTCTAATTAAGAACTAAAAAAATCGCTTTAAAATTTGAAAATAAAAAAAAACATAAGCCAAATTTAAAGAATCAAAATGGTAATTGAGTAAAAAATTTTAAAAGAGTAAAATTTCACCTAATTTAATATATTCATGTCATAATGTACTGCAATCATTATTAAAAAATTTAAAATTTGTTATCAAATAATTTTGTAACTAATTTTAAAATCAATTATTTTATATCCAATTTTTAGTAAAAATAATTAGCTACAAAATTATTATAATATTAATGATAATATGAAATAAGTAGTCAATTAGTTAAGAAAATAATCTTAATTAATTTGTAGTAAATTTTTAAAATTTGTAGTTATTTTTTAACTAATTTGTATGATAAAAAATATAAATGAATATAACTTAAATTTATCTAGAAAAAATAATAATATTCTAGTTAATTAATAGTTAATTAGTTAGGATTTACCTACTAAATTAAATGGTAGCTAAAATTAGTAGGAAAATAAAAAAATCTTGTAGTGAATGAGTTTTTTTTTTTTTAATTTTTGGTTATGAAAAAGTCATTTTTTTATTTGGAAGATTAAATCCAAATTCAAAGAACTAAAATTATATTTTAAACAAAACAATTATTATAAAAACAAACGATTTTCACGTATACGACCATCTATTATTCAATGATACATAGTATAATTTTTTAATAGTGCATTTTAATTTTATTTTAAATTGTGCCTAGGATATATGAAATATCAGGTTTATACAATGGCTGGATTTTCTAGGTCTTTCTGTTTTGTTCCTACAAAGTCATATTATACAAGGGTCCTTGCCACTTTATAAAATTTCCACGACGACCGAACGTATCAAAAAATCATGTTGGGAAAAAATATATACCAAAATTTGTTTTTGATAGTAAGCCTTTCATATTTTTTTTTTCCAATTATTTGTTTTCAAGGCCAATAAATTTATTCAAGATGAAGATATTCACAAAACATTAATAAATCAGCACAAAATCCTTGACGTATACGAAGTACAAAATATAAGGAATAATGCACTTTATTGAAAAAAATAAACTTAAATATATATTTAATTTTAGTAAAACAAGTAATTTTTTTTATTTCTATATTATTGAATTTAGTCTTTATAAAATGGGTGAATTTTAATTTTGGTTATTGTAAAATATTTTTATTTGATTTTCATCTATTTAAAATTTAAAATAATTATTTTTAATTTAATATTAATTTTAAGATAGATAAATAAAATTTATTTTAAAAATCTACAATTATTTTTGAAAATATAACATGATAACACAGACATTAATAGGAACGACTGTGATGGTACCTTGACCTTTTATTGAATGCATGATAAGTATCACAAAAATTTTGAAATTTAGAAAATGATAGTAAAAAAAATTATAAGACCAAAAGAACTTATTTTACAACAATTAAAAATATATTTAAGTCATAAAAATATAAGAAAATATATTATATACAAAAGCATAAAAATAATTTTATATTATATAATAAATATCTTAAAAATTATTTTAATAATAATTTATTATTAAATGACAGGTAAAATGTCAAACATCATCATTAAACTTCTAAAATATCCAACGATTGAAACATATGTGCACCATACATTTGCTAAGTACCATTAGCAAAAACATAAGGAGTTTAACGAATTTCAGAAAAAATTATAAAATTGCAGTCACTTTTAAAATTAAAAGAAAAATTTTAAACTAAAAAATTTGGTTTTTAAAACTTAAAACTAAAAATCACTGCTGTGATTTGAGTACATTTGATTATAATATTCGACCTGTTGATAGACAATAAGTTTTTGTTGAAGTTAGTGAATTTCCATGTTGTCGTAAGAAAACATATATGTCTCCCTCGTCTAAACTTTATCATACCTAGAGTTTATTTAATACATAAATAGTTTAAAATTCAAAGGAAAATGTAGTGGTATTGGATAAAAAGTTTTTAATTCAAAAATTTCACGTGAAATCACTAATTTTCCACCGGTGATGGGAAGTTGAACTTGTTAGTTGTGGGAGAAGCAGGGTGTGTTTTTAGGTAGGAGTTCACTATAAACATATTCTCATGGCCAAGATATTCATAACAGTCCCTTAACCCCATATCAATTTTTTTTTTTATTCTCTTCCTATTCCTATTTAAACAGCGAGATTTTTTTTTCACTCTCTTCGTTAGTTAGACAACCATAATATTTCTTTTTTCCTTTTTTGAATGTATGTGTCATACACTACTATTATTACTAGTCAAATTTATTTTTCTCTGAACCATATTTAATTATTATTATTTTCATTTTATCTATATATTTGATCTTATCTGGATATCATTTTTAAATTATTTTATTGTATCTTTATTTTAATTAAATTTTAATAATTTTTAAAAATATTAGTAATTAAAAATAAATTTAAATATATTTTTAGTCTCCATAAAATAAACAAAATTTAATCTTAGTTCTTGTAAAAAATTTCATCGATTTTCATCTCTCTAAAATTTAAATTGTTTTTAATTTTTACTATTATGTAACACTTATTAGTTACTTATGCCTTTAGGGCAAAGCCAAGTGATCATTAGAAGTTACACATACTAGTATATATTGTATTATAACATCTTCAAAAAAATTTCTAGATCTCTAAAATAAATATCATATATCTATCTTAAAATGAAAATCAGGAACTAAAAATAATTATTTCAAATTTTAGATAGATAAAAATCAAATAAAAATATTTTATAAGGACAAAAACCAAATATTTTCATTTTATAGAGACCAAAATAAGTGATTTCAAATTTTAGAAAGATGAAAATCCATCAAATTTTTTATAGAAACTAAAAACATATTTTAACTTTAAAAATAATTTTATATTACAATTTAAATTATTTGTTTTAAATCTAAAATATATAATTTATATATTAAAAAATAATTATTTATTTTACATATTAATTATAATATAATTTATATATTTAAAATATTTATTTATTATTTAAAATACAAATTTATCTTATACCATACACAAAATAAATACTAGTATCCATAAAATTTCTATTCGTGTTTGCTTCAACATAATTATTATTCAGACTTTATATCCCACTCACGAGACAATGCTGAACCCATCTCATATCCTAGTCTCTTCAGCAAATTAATTATAAATACCAAGTATTTATAATCCCTAGCTTTACCTTTTATATAATAAAATATAAAGTTACACACACTTCTTTATTCCATTTATTTATTATTTTTTTAATTAAAATTTTATATTTTACAAAAATTACTTCGTCTACTTACATACCATCAACAAAATCAGGATGCAAAATGTTAAACATTCCTTAAAAAAGGTAAAAACGAATCATAAAATTATAATAACAAATCAAACTATTTGAGAAAAGAATTGTTTGAATGAAATTTATATTAGTAATTTTAAAGGTAATAGAAATTTATTTCAATGTCATATATTATATTTATAAATGTTACTTATATACTTGAAGAGTGTTTTATTTTATATTGAAGCGTTTTTTATATTGATTTATATATTAAAATATTAAAATTCAAAAAATATGTTTGATATGTAAGAGAAAATATTTTTTAACAACAAAATTAATTAAAAAATATGTTAAAAGGATTATTTTTTAATTCAAATTTAATTAAGTTTATGAATATCTAAAACATTTTGTATGACTGTTATTTGTTAAAAATAAAAAATTAACTATATTGTCACGTAAAAATAATTTAATATAAAATTATTATGATTAAAAAGAAAAACAAAAATATGATTAACACTTTAATTTATTGTAATAAAATTGAATTTACATGATAAATTAATAATAAAATACAAATGGAGTTATGGTGATGACAAAAAATTTGTTAGGTTGTATTTGAGTGTGATAGAAGTGGTTTACAAGTAAAGAAAATATAGAAAAAAAAAAAGGTATTTATTGAGTTGACATAAAAGAATTGTATAGTATATGTCAATTACATATTACTCATATAATTGGTTGAGCTCAGTATTTTGCAAGTATTCTAATGCCCCTCAAGAGACGGCATATAAAATGTGAATTACATACTCACTTTTCCAAATCCTCCCTCCTAACTTATGGTTCAGCTCACTTTGCATGTCCTCCCTCCCTCGTATCAATTTTAAATATTTTTTTGATAATTCAAAGTCATTTTCTTCTTTTGTTTTTTCATTAGATTTTTTTATATTATTTATTTTAACTATTATACTCATTACCATAATAAAAATATAATATCAATTTAGATATATGTTATTTTTAGTTTATTTTAAATTAATTAAAAATATTTTATATTGATTGAAAATATTTTAAATATAATACAAGATTAATAATAGAATGCACAATATAAAAAATAAAATTAAAAATTGTGCTTAAAATGATTGATTTATAAATATAAATTATAAGAGTTTAAAATATAAATCTAAAAATAAAAATCTAAAACTAAAAATAGTTCAAATATATTTTTATTAATGAAATAAATTAATATCTAAAAAAATATATAAATCTATTTATTTATTTTATTTTATATTTATTAATTACTTCGATATATAATTTTACCAAATATATGTACATGATATTTCTATTAGTAATTTTAAAAGGTAATAGAAATTTATTTTAATTTCATAAATTATATTAATGATCTTATAAATGTTACTTAAATACTTGAAGAATGTTTTTCTATTTTATTGACATATTAAAAATTAAAATTAAAAATTATGTTATATATATAAGAGTCAAACATATTTTTTTACAAAAAAATTAACAGAATAAATATATTAAAAGACTTATTTCTTTTCAATTTAATTATAAGTATGTGAATATTGAACATTTTCGGTATGATGGTTATTTGTTAAATATAAAACATTAAATATATTCTTAAATAAATAATTTAAATTAAAACTAATGAATAAAAAATAAGATTAACAATTTCATTTATATTAATAAAATTTAATTAAAAGTACATATAAATATAAAATTTTAAGTGATAAATAATAAAAAAAGAAAGAAAGGAAATCGCTCTGGAGAAGTTGAATAGTGGGCAGAACACTTTTCCTATAAAAAATTATGCTGCTTATTACTTTTTATACTTCTACTATGATTGGTTGTAGTTGTTGTCGAGTGGTTGTGTGTTGTTTATAGTTTTGATGAGTATGGGATATGATGTTATATATATATGGGTTATTTGGTAGTGCTAATTCACCATTCTCATTCTCATTATTCTAATATTCATGAGATTTCATCCATCACTTTCCCTTTCTACTATGTCTATTCCTTTCTTATTATTTATGCTCTCTTTGCTCTTTCATCTTCTTTGTGCTAAGCATCATGTTATCAGCTGCATTCCCAGAGAGAGGGATGCCCTCCTTCAATTCAAGGCTGCCCTTGTGGATGACTTTGGCATGCTCTCCTCTTGGACCACTCCTGACTGCTGCCAATGGGATGGGATCCGCTGCAGCAACCTCACTTCTCATATTCTAATGCTCCACCTTCTCGGTGTCAGCGGAGAGATCCACAAGTCGTTGATGGAGTTGCAACAATTAAACTATTTGAATCTCTCAGACAATTCTTTTCGAGGCAGACAAATCCCAGACTTTCTTGCTTCTCTCACAAACTTGAGATCTCTTGATCTGTCATCTTGTAGTTTTGGCGGAAATATTCCAAGTCAGTTTGGCTCTCTTTCTCATTTGAATAACTTAAATCTTGGGTGGAATTTTCTGGAGGGTTCAATCCCTCCTCAACTTGGAAATCTCTCCAACTTGCAGTATCTTGATCTTAGAGGGAATTCTCTGGAGGGTTCAATCCCTCCTCAACTTGGAAATCTCTCCAACTTGCAGTATCTTGATCTTTCTGACAATTCTTTTGAAGGAAACATACCGTCCCAACTCGGAAATCTGTCAAAGTTACAGTATCTTGGTCTCAGCGACAATGGTTTTGAAGGAAATATACCGTCTCAGCTTGGGAACCTTTCAAACTTACAGGAGCTTTATCTTCGAGGAGGATATGAAAGTGCTCTCAAAATTGACGATGGAGATGAGTGGCTGTCTAATCTCATTTCTTTAACCCATCTTTCCTTGGAATCCATTCCTAATCTTAACACTTATCATAGCTGGCTGCAAATGGTTGCCAACCTACCAAAGCTAAGACAACTAAGTTTAGTTGATTGTAGCCTTTCCGATCATTTTATCCTTTCAATCAGCCCTTCTAAGCTCAATTTTTCTACTTCCCTTTCGCTCCTTCATCTTTCTCGCAACACCTTCACGTCATCAAGGATATTCCAGTGGGTGTCAAACATCACTTCCAACCTTGTTGAGCTCGACCTTAGTCATAACAACTTGGAGGATTCAACATCAAATCATTTTGGCCGGGTCATGAATTCGCTCGAGCACCTTGACCTCTCCTACAACAGATTCAACGGTACGTTGCCTGATTTTTCAATATTTTCAGCCTTGAAAACATTGGATCTTTCAGAAAATCAATTAAATGGTAACATACCAGAAGGTAACAAATTGCCATCTCAGTTGGAATCACTAGATCTATCTTATAACAATTTGAGTAATGAACTTCCAGAGATAATCTATCATTTGTCTGGGTGTGCTAGATATTCGCTGCGAGAATTGAACTTGAGAGAAAATAAAATCAATGGTACGTTGCCTGACCTTTCAATATTTTCAACCTTGAAAACATTGGATCTTTCAGAAAATCAATTAAATGGTAACATACCAGAAGGTAACAAATTGCCATCTCAGTTGGAATCACTGTCAATCCAATCAAACTCTTTAGAAGGTGGAATTCCAATATCATTTGGAAATGCATGCGCTTTGGCCTCACTGGATCTATCTGATAACAATTTGAGTAATGAACTTCCAGAGATAATCCATCACTTGTCTGGGTGTGCTAGATATTCGCTCCGAGAATTGTACTTGAGAGAAAATAAAATCAATGGTACGTTGCCTGACCTTTCAATATTTTCAACCTTGAAAACATTGGATCTTTCAGGAAATCAATTAAATGGTAACATACCAGAAGGTAACAAATTGCCATCTCAGTTGGAGTCACTGTCAATCCAATCAAACAAGATAAAAGGTGGAATTCCAAAATCATTTGGGGAGGCGTGTGCTTTGCGCTATTTGTACATGTCTAATAATAGCTTGAGTGAAGAGTTTTCGATGATAATCCATCACTTGTCTGGATGTGCTAGATATTCACTAGAGCAATTAGATCTAAGCATGAATCAAATCTACGGCACACTACCTGACCTCTCAATATTCTCTTCTTTAACAGTGTTATATCTTTACAGGAACAAGCTAAATGGAGAGGTTCCTAAAGATATTCAATTTCCACCTCAACTGGAGGAACTAGATATGCAATCAAATTTATTAAAAGGTGTGCTCACAGACTACCATTTCGCTAATATGTCAAAGTTGCACTCCTTGTACTTATCTGACAACTCATTATTAACCTTGACATTTACCCAAAATTGGGTCTCACCTTTTCAGTTGATCCACATAGTATTGCGATCTTGCATGCTAGGTCCATCATTTCCCAAATGGTTGCGAACACAAAATTACTTCAATGAACTTGACATTTCTAATTGTAGTATATCGGATCATGTTCCAGAATGGTTTTGGGCTAAAATGGAAATACCAGAAATGTCAAATGTGAATATTTCATTTAACAATCTCAAGGGTACAATTCGTAATTTTCCGTTAAAGATTGCTTGCATTTCTTTGACTCTTGCATCAAATCAGTTTGAAGGACCTATTCCACCATTTCTAAGAGGATTTGCAATTCTTGATCTATCCAGAAACAAATTTTCAGATTCTTTCTCATTTCTATGTGCTAATGGTACAATCTCAAAGGTAGTCCAGTTAGACCTTTCAATGAATCAGTTATCTGGACAAATTCCAGATTGTTGGAGCCATTTCAAATCATTAGTTTATTTAGATTTGAGTCATAACAATTTTTCAGGAAAAATTCCTGCTTCAATGGGATCACTACTTGAGGTTCAAGCATTGCGATTAAGAAACAATAACTTAACAAGTGACATGCCACTCTCCTTGAGCAATTGCACAAATTTAGTAATGCTAGATGTTGGAGAAAATAAATTATCAGGACCTATCCCTTCTTGGATTGGAAGTAGATTGCAAGAGTTGCAAATCTTAAGTTTAAAAGGGAATCACTTTTCTGGAAGTTTACCATTACAAATATGTTATCTACAAAGAATTCAAATATTAGACCTTTCATTGAACAATCTATCTGGACAAATTCACCAATGCTTCCAAAATTTTACCTCAATGGCTCAAAAGACTTCCTTAGATGTTCATTCGAGGCATCAATTTTTGGTCAATATTACTTCTAGAGAATTCTACGATGATGAATATTATTTGAATTTATTATTGATGTGGAAAGGTGTGGAGCTATTATTCATGAATAATGAGCTATTGCTTTTAAAAAGCATTGATCTTTCAAGCAATCATTTATCGGGAGAAATTCCACAAGAAATAAAGAATTTGTTTGATTTGATTTCATTGAATTTATCCAGAAACAATTTGACAGGAAAAATTCCTTCAAATATTGGAGAGCTATCATCACTTGAATTTTTGGATTTGTCAAGAAACCAAATTTCTGGGTCAATTCCTTCTAGCCTTGCTAAAATTGATCGACTTGCTGTGTTAGATTTATCACATAATCATTTATCTGGAGAAATTCCAAAAAGCACACAATTGCAGAGCTTTGATGCCACTAGTTATGAAGATAATCTTGATCTTTGTGGAGAGCCACTTGACAAATTATGTTTTGAAGAGAAGCCAAAACACAATCCAGAAGATGATTTTATTAATCATGAATCTTTGTTTTTCACTGATGGATTTTACATTAGTATGGGACTTGGATTCGTGATAGGCTTTTGGGGGAGTTTTGGCTCAATCTTATTGAAGCGTTCTTGGCGACATGCATATTTCAAGTTATTGAAGAATATTTATGGCATGGTAGCTCACTGAAATTCGCCAAAGTACCAAAGGTGACCGAAGGTTAGTTGTGTAATAATATTTTATCCTTTCCTTTTAAACTTCTTTTGCTTTTCACAATAAATAGCAGTGTTCAATTTTAGTCCATGTGCAATAAGAAACAACACATTGCTGTCAAATTTTATATATATAAAAAAAAAAACATATACTTTAAATAAAATTAGCTTTTAACATTTACAGTTACATAACTTTTATAGTAACTATGTGGTCTTTTTAGTAAATTGCTTATGGAATACCGATTATTTTAATTAACAAATGACAGAGTAGTATTAGTTCTGACGGTAAGATTTCATAGTTTTAACTGTTTTTAATATAATTAATTTTGTTAATTATATATATAACCATATAATTGTTTTGAAGAGGCATAGAATAAATTATAAGAGTTTAGCTGACATGAGCGGTTAATCTAAAAAGAGGCGTCATATATTATTTTCATGTCATTATTTACTATGTCATTTTAATTTCTTATTAATTAAAATAAAATTAACAAATAATCAAATATTAGTTAATTAGTATCAGTGTAATTTTTTTATATGGTAATGTATATAAATTAAAATAATATTTTTTTATAACTAAGTTATAAATACCAAATATTCATTTCAATTAAAATAATATATTTTTTCTTATTTTTAAATTGCAAAATAACAAATGACAGAGTAATATTAGTTGTGACGGTAGATTTCACTTCTAACTATTATTTATATAACTAATTGTGTTAGTTATATAACCATATAATTATTTTGAAGAGGCATAGAACAAATTATAAGAATTTAATTCACATGAACGGTTAATCTAAAAGAGTTTGTACCCTGGCATTATATATTATTTTCATGTTATTATTTATTGTCATATTAATTAAAATAAAATTAATAAATAATCAAATATTAGTTGAGAATCAGTATCAAAATTTCTTTGTTTTCATTGTATATAAATTAAAATAATATGTTTTCCCTTATTTTGAGACTGAGAAATAAAAAGTACATAGCAACAAACATATAGTTTCTTCCTTTTCATGGTCTTCTTACATTGTTGCTAGGTTACTGTCTCCTTTTTATCCTATGTAATTTACTCAACCCCCACATTATTTTTCACCATTTTAATATTAATTAACCTTTTGTCTTTGGGCCTTTTTATTTGTTTTTTTTTAAGTGGACAAGTTGTTCAGGCTGGTGAATAATAGCCAATCTTGACAATCTTGTTATTTTTCCAATCTTAAATGTCTTTTAAAAGCTATAAAAAGCTATTTTTCATCCTTGTAGCTTTTTTACCATTTTAGTATCTGACATATTGTTTTTATTCCTATATATTAAATTATAAAAAAATATTATTTAGGTCTCTTATTTTGCAAAAAAATTATTTTAGGCAACGCAATGCCTATTTTTCAATATCTATTAACTACATCTTCATTTAATTCTAACACCAGTGACTAAAAAAACAAAAAACAAAATTGAGAGAATAAAAATAAAAATAATCATATATTATAAGAATCAAAATATTATTTTAATCTTATTTTCCAATAAGTCCATGTCCTACACAACCGTTTGAAATTTTGAATGAAAATTTTTCGTGATAATAAAATAAAATAGCGATTAAATTATTAATGTTGGATACTTTTAAAAAAAATTATTGTTTAATTATTTAGTTATATATCTACATTATTTTTATATTTTGGTCTCTATACTTAAAAACTAAATTTTTTAGTCTTTATACATATACTTTAAAATTTGTTTTTATTTCTTAAGTTAAGAATGTCTCAATTTCATTAAATAAAATTTATCTACAAAAATTCTGGTGATGGTTACTATCTATTCTTATTTTGTGATAATTTTATCTAAAAGAATTAAGACACACTTAACGAAAAGATAAAAAATAAAATAAAATAAGCAACTAATTAAAATGTCTAATTTTAAGGTGCAGAGATAAAAGTACAAAGACTATGTAAATTTAGATATCAAATAAGTAATTAAACTAAAAATCATTATATATTAATAACTTTCATTGTCCATATGGGTGTTTTTCTTATATACTAATTGTGATTTTTATCAATTATTAACTTCATGTTTTTATTCTTACTGCTCCAAATTCTGGAAATATATTAATTTATTTTTCATTTTTGTACGTAAGAAAATTATTCATTTAAGAGCAGGTTCTTAGATTTTTATTTCACTTTTACACATTTGGGAAACTCACATTTTTCCTTGTTAATTTTCAGCATTTAAAAGACCCAATCCTCTTGCATGTCTCCAAATTTGAGCTTGTTAATAGTTGGACAAGGCAAGTTTTCTATAGGGAATAAGCTGGAAAGTATGGTTGCTTTACTTTGTTCACTGTCAATGGGATATCCTTAGGTCTTGCAATATGTTTTTATTGATTGGAGTGTATTTACTTTTGTAACTTTGGTTGTAGTATTTTGATGTTGTATGTTTCAATAGTTATGGATTTATGGTAATGAACTAAGGGAAGAGGACTTTTTTTTATGATCACAAGTGTATTATATTAATAATTTAATTACACAGTCATCATAATCAAAACTTCAGTTTGGCAAAGACGTATTTAAAAATAAGAAATTAAACATTTTGACCCATGCCTCATTGTCATGAATGAATCCATCTTCGCTATTCTAGCATAATTACAACAAAATAACTTGACCTTAGATGCTTAACTTAAATTACATGGAGATTCAATTCACTTCAAGTTTCAAAATATGTATAAATGTCAATACTATTTAAATAAAAGAAAAGAAATTACAATACACGAAACAATATGTAATAGAAAACAATAGTAAAATTTTATTTTTCAAAAACATAATAAATTCACAGTTTTGAGTGAAATCATCAACGAAAATGGCATATGCATTAAGATTTTCTTAACTTGCAAATGAAAGAATCATGTTTAAAGACTCACAGAAGAATGTTTAAACCAAAATATGATTGCATAAACAAGTTGTCTCCTCAAAATACAAGATAAAGTAAAAGATTGAGCTACAATGCAAAAAACAGAGATACAGTATAAGATATCAAAGTATAAAAGATTGAACCACAATGCACAATACAACCATCATTACAAGTGTTTGAAAGAGCAGTAAGATGGCTGAAAAGTAATTATTTAGGGAGATGAACATGGTTGGGAAGTGGTGCATCATTCTGAATAAAAGTGTGAGATCTTAACTGAAATAAATTCAGGACCATGAAGATCAATATTGGACAAGTAAATGAGGACATGAAATGTACACGTAATAACTTTGTTCCACACAACGTATTGTTTATCTATTCACGTTACTGTTACTATAGATAATAATTCTGTTTAAAATTACGCAGCTGTAATATTTTAAGTCTTTGTTTTGTTACAGCAAAGTCATATAAGGGGCCATGCCACCTTATAAAAATTTCAAAACTAACATTTTTTAGCTTTTAAAATAAAAAATGCATAACATCTCTCTAAGTTGTTTCTCTTTTTCTATTTTGTGCTTGCTCTTACTTACACCTTTACTTTTACCTTCTAAAACTTAGTTTTTGAAAATTGTTTTATAAAAGAAAATTAAAAACCGCAGTTTTCTAAATCCAACACACTCAGTTTCTTTTCTTTTCATAATCTTTCTTTTCCTCATTGCTAAGTTGCTCTCTCTTTTTTTTCCTCTCTAATTTACTCAACTTTCTTTCTCCATTTATATTTTGTCTTTAGGCTTTTTAATCTTTGTGTTTTTTAAAGTAGGCAAGTAGGCAAGTTATATAATGAAATATAAATGACTACATATTATATTAATATTTACTTGCATGGTTCTCATAATCAAAACATCGGTTTGGCAAAGATGTTATTCAATTAAAGATATTTGCCTCAAGATATTCAACATTTTGAAGTGAGCCTCATTCTCAGTTTTGAAGATATCAAATTAGACAAACTGGATTCTTGGTGGCTCATCAATTTACACTGAAAAGCACAGAAGCCTATGGCAATACTTGGATTAACCGTTATAAACAATATTTATCAATCACGTATAGCAGCTAAAAACTTTATATACCACATTGCAGGATGACCACTACTCTATATTTTTAGAGATTAAACAATTTATACTATAACTATATAAGTGCTCAAACCTTTCCAATGGATGGCATTTAACAATTGCCTTTTCTAAATATTTGTATGTATGCAGAATGCAAGACAAATAAAGGACTTCTTGTTCTGAGCAAGTCAACATTTGTTTTTTGTTTTCGCTTTTACTTACAAAAATGTTACTTTGTTTTTCCTTTGGTTCCTACTTCAAAAGTTTGTATAAGAGTAAAAACAATGTTGTCAAAATTTATTCCAAAAAGATTCGAAAAAGATGCTACTTCTAAGTTTGGTTTAAAATAAAAATTATGAAACTTAAAACTGCAACTTCATTTTTGCTAAATAATGAGTGATTATTTGGAGATGCTAATTGCTAAGAAAATTTAGATTCGCATAGAAGAATCAAAGTTATAACTGATTATCAAGAAATAACAAAAGACTTGGCAGAAGGCTGCATTCATAACAAAGCAAAAGGCCAACATCTACCAAATTCATAATGTAAACCTGGATTAGAAAATTTCAAAATACCCTAACCAAGGTAAGATCCTCATTCAAGTATACAGTATACACATGTATACAAACAGCACCAAAGTTACAACTCATAAGTTGTTTGTTCCAGATCAAGCTGTCACTCCAAGAGAAACACTAGCATTTCCAGATCAAGCTGTCACTCCAAGAGAAACACTAGCATTTACAAAAACAAATCAATCCACCCTAACTACCATCAAGTTTGGTTGGCTACATACCATAAGTTTGCACATATTAAAACATGGGAATTTCTTTAGGGCTTAAATATGTTTTTAGTCCTTATAAAATGAGTGGACTATGATTTTGGTTCTTGTAAAAAAAAATTTCGTTTGCATCCCTTAAAAATATGAAATAATTGTTTTTAGTCTTTACTGTCATGTGACTCTCACTAACTGCTTACGTGTTTAATGGAAAGTCAACTTAATCATCCTAGTATATATAGAATCATGTTAACATGTGACATCTCAATTTAATTTTTCTAAATCCTTAAAATAAATATTATTTATATACATTAAAATAAACATAATAATTTCAGATTTTGGAGAGATGAAAATAAAATAAAAATGTTTTACATGAACCAAAACTAAAATTTGGTTATTTGATGGAGACAAAAACCAATGATCTCAAATTTTAAAAAGATGTAAAACAAAGAATATTTTTTATAGGAACCAAAATCAAAACTCTCTTAGCTTATAAAGACTAGAAACATATTTAAGTCTTTCTTTAGTGCAAGATCTTAACTGAAATTATATTCAGAACCATCAAGATTAATATTGACTGACCAACATTATATATAGTTATAGATATATACAACCATGACCAGGCAAAATAAGCAATAAGACATCTTATATGCAATGGATGATTAATCACAATGATATCGAGAATTCTTTGAATGGCCGCCCCATTTTTCCATGGTATTCTAGTTTTGACATGGGTAAACTGGATGAGCCTACATGCATCCCTTAAAAATATGAAATAATTGTTTCTAATCTTTACTGTCATGTGACTCTCACTAACTGTTTATGTGTTTAATGAAAGGTCAACTTAACCATCCTAGTATCTATAGTATCATGTTAACATGTGACATCTCAATTCATTTTTTCTAAATCCTTGTCGCAACCTAGGCTGTGACGCAAAGTTGGGGAAAAATAGATGTTTGGGATTCGAGTCTCTTCCAAGGAAGGAACAAGGAATACGGAGTCGGCACCAACTTGACCCAGTTAGAATGCCGAGACTGACTCTGTACCATTAGAGTCACCACCAACTCGGCCAATTTAGAATGCCAAGACCGACTCGGCATAGTTGGAGTCGCCACCGGCATTTTCATGGAAACAGCAGGAAACCTATGGATGGATAAGACAAGTCTAGAATTAGAATGTAAGTTCAGGAGTCAGTTACGTTTAGGGATCGCTAGTACCCCATCATGTCTATCGGAAGATAGTTATCCTAACTAGATGTATTAAATGAAATGAGATGTGACTTCTTTGGATGAAGCTATTTACAAAAGTTGAGTAAGGAATGTTTTTGGGTTTTTTGGATGAAGAACTTGACAAGAGTTGTCTCTTACTCCTACGTATCTCCTACTGCAATGAAGAAGTTAAAATTTATGTAGTTTTAAGGCATAGATGGTTAGATGGTAGGAGGGCCGAGACCGACTCGGCCCAATTTGGGTGGAAGGGGTCAAGACCAACTCGGAATCAACCCGCTGCTTGCAGTATATTCTTAAACTATTTGGTGTTAAACACTAACTTATAAATGGACGTGCCTACAAAGTATCAACAGCTAACCTAGTATACAAGAGTTGGTTCTCCTAGTTTCACTAGGATGTCAACGGGTAGTCTCTTTCAAATTGCGTTTCTTCTTTAAGGCGATTGCTTTCAGAGTCTTTCTGGGATTTGTGGAACTCAAGATTATTATACTCAAGATAAATTCTCTATCTCCTTTGATTCTCCAAATTTTCGACCCTTCTCTCTTTGTTTTCAGGCCTTTTATATACCGTTCCTTAGGTCACCATTCTGATTTGCAACAGAATAAGCCACGTGTCTCTCCTTCATGGACCCTTGGATACCTCTGCTATTTTCCTTTTTCCTCCTAGGATTTGTCCTCTAGCCTATGACAAAGGCACCACGGACATGTCAAAGGCAAAATGGTATATCCAGGCCCTGCCTCCCTGACTTGTCAGACACAAAATGGTATGGCAGACGAAGGTACAAAATGAGCACAGGGGGCAGTTGCGAAATGGGTCCCACAATCCTAAAAATAAATGTTATTTATCTCCATTAAAATAAATGTAATAATTTCATATTTTGGAGAGATGGAAATAAAATAAAAATGTTTTACATGAACCAAAACCAAATCTTGGTTATTTGATGGAGACAAAAAAACAATGATCTCAAATTTTAAAACGATGTAAAACAAAGAATTTTTTTTTACAAAAACCAAAATCAAAACTCTCTTAACTTATAAAGACTAAAAACATATTTAAGTCATTCATGCAAGATCTTAACTGAATTATATTCAGAACCATCAATTATCACAACAAAACTGCAACAGCAATCACAATTTAAAATCTACAAATAACCCACAAAATTCGTATCTCAATGAGACTCGTACAATCAATTTCCCTTTACATTCTCCCATTCTGGTTCAAAATTTTTCACTGTTTCCAGGTTTCAAAAAGTAAACTCACCTACTAATAACCACTATACATGCAAACGGATAGTAAACGAGACAAGTTAAAACAAAGAAAAACAAACAATTAAGCCACAAACAAAGTAGGACGTTACGTTACACAAACCAGTTAATTAATTTCGCAACCCACAGACAATGTTTAAAAATATTTAAATGAAATAAAAATAAAAAGGAAGGAAGGATAGAAAATACGGATAAATTAGGAAATGAGATGGAGTTCATCAAGAGCCTCTTGGATGAGATCTCGACGTGCCCGCTATACCCTCATATTATGGAACCTTCTCGATCTCCTTCACCATCTTGTTGTAGAGACCTATCAGCACCTAACAAATTCAATTTACTTTGTTTAGACATTCCCAATCTTTTGTGTCGTGGGTGATTGATATAATTGTTTTTATTATGGAAACATATGTTTTACATTACTCATGTATTGGTATCTAATAATAAATTAGTAGAGAAGATAAGTTTATTGGTTTTTATATTATTATTTAACAGTTTTATTAACATTTTTAAATAGTATATGTAAAAAGTTTTACACTAACTATACACTATTAAACTTTTTATTTATATATTTTTATAGAGAATTGTACATATATTTTAGGAAAGATCTCTAATCTAAATCCTGATTTTTATTCTCTCAATGAGCCTTTTAAATCCTCTTTTATGATTTTTTTTAATCACATAAGATAATTATTTTTTTATAATGATTTTCTTTTAAAGTATATAAAAATTGATAGAATTTAATTATTATTCACTACGACGTATTGGGGTTTTTACCTGGGGTCTGTATACCAAAAAAATGCATTGGAGTTTCACATTGATATCCATTAATATTAATATATTTTATTTTATTTATTATCGTGTCATTTTGTATAATTTATAAAAATATAATTTTGTCTTTTTATAAAATTTAAATTTAAGCGGTTTATATCTTTATTATAAGAACAAGTCTATAATATCATATTTATTAATTATTATTTTAAAAAAAATATCCTTAATTATGAGATAATATTTAAGAACAATAATAAGTATAATACATTAATGTCTTAAACTATTTGAAAATATAATTTTATCTCAAATAAACATCAAGAATTTTATTTTGTTTATTTACCTGTATAAATAATAAAAATTAAAGAAATAAATATATTAATGATGAAAAAGATTAAATGAATTAAAATTAATAAAAAATTATAAAATGTCTCATTGAATAATTTTAAAAAATAAATAAATTTAATATTGATACCTAAATAAATTAATTTACTTAGTTCCTAAGAATTAGTTAAGCGAAACTCATAAAATAGGACCATAGAGACTAATAAATAATAATTGTAACAAACATTGAGTAGTTATAATTTTTTTTTAGTTCGCAAAATAATTACACACTGATCACATTTTATTTTTTCTCTGTATTTGATATATGTTTTTCCTTCGTGTCAGTTATTAAGTGTCAAATAGAGCATAAGTTTGGGGTAGTTTTTCCATCTCATTTTCGCACACTAGCTTTTCAATCTTTGTAATTCTGTTAGGATTGCAGTTCTTTTTCATTATTGTTTTGTTATTTCTATTTTGGGGACAAATTTTGAAGGATTTTTTAATTTTTGGTAGAAAATTTCTGAATTCTGGGCGCCTAGGTGCCAACTTGTTGATGTGAGGACAGCAAAGAGCCACTTTTGAAGGTCAGAGAAGGCATCAATCACACTTTGATTTGGAGACAGAGAATTGGGAAGGCTTCTACATTTATTTTCTTTAAAAGTTAATGGCTAAGGGATCTTCTTTCATGTATATTTTCATTTTGTAATGGGTTGCTGAACTTCTTTGGGTTTGGGCTTGAAGGAACCAATTGGGATTTTGATGCAATTTATTTTCCTTTTTTTAATTCATAATTTAATCTTTAAATATGAATTTACTGTTTTGTATGAAGTTGCTACTTGCCCACTTGATTTGATGAATCTTCATAACATTGGAAAGAAACATCCTTATCTTGTTTTACATACGTATGATTTTTATGCATTACTTTATTTTTTTCCATTGTTACATGTACTTCACCTACCATTTAATGTTATTGTCTTAGCTCTGAATTAATTTGGGTCGAGACAGCCTCACTGTTGTATGAGAAATATGAAGTGTAATTTGGGTCGAGGCAATGATTTGTGATCATTAGTCTTCTTTATATGTAGCTCTTACATGTCAAAGCATAATTTTTTTGTTGTGTCTGTGTTTGCCAAGTTCAATTTGCCTTCCATTTGTTTATCTTGCTTTTCTCATGCCTAATTAAATTAAATTAAATTCTATTCATATTTAGTCTTGTATATGTAACTAACCATATCATAATTTAAGCTCCGTAAAATTTCAACTCCATGATCATCGTAAACTATTCTTTCAGCATTTCCCTTTTTCTTTATCAAAGCTTTCAGCGAGATATTCAGTTTAAAGATGAATTAGCCATATTATGCAATGCAAAGACAATTGACATAAATGGTTGAACAAACCGTACGAGCAGTGCAGGTGCAAGATGAATTTACAAGATTCTACTGTCTGAAAATTCTGATGACATAATACAACATACCTAAAAGGTTTGGTGTAAAATATTCCTACTTCCTACAAAGCCATTGCATCTTCCAAAACCACGCATGACAGAATATAAATCTCCTAATACAAGTGCCCATTTAATTTGTTTGTAGAAAATCCAAACAAAAATAGAGGACCCTTTCCTAAGCATAATGCATGATGATTTACACATTCTTTAGAGAATACATGTGTATGCCAGGACTTGTGCTTTTCTAGGAATCATAAGATCTCTGTGACATTTGGTCATGCAACATCTCTGGTGAAGGACTCCTTCCTTTGTTAAAACTGATGAATAGTGACAAATCCACAATCTAAAGGAAGTAAGTGAGCTGCTGTTTCTTCCTTGAACCTCCTTCTCCATACAATTCATTCCACTGCTTCAGCTCATTCATTACGGATCCTTCTGAAGCAAAACTTGCAGCCACCTGCATTTAAACAGATATGAAATACTTAGTTACTTGCATAAGTTAACATTTTAAAGGATCACATGACCCTAGTCTTGTGTTCCATTGAACCACCGTTTTGAATTACTAGATTTTAACAAATCCACTTTTAAATACTTTTAGTATTCTATAGATGCCTAAATCAAGTACTCTATAGCCATTTGAATGAAAAAATCAGTTCACCCTACCTGACTCTTAGCTTGCTTCATGTCTTCCATATTTAAAGGCCTCAGGATAATTTCTTGCTGTTCCTTATCTTTATCGTTTGAAGCATCTTCAGAGCTTTGGCTTTCTGCTTCTCTTTTCTTCTTTTCCTAAAATATGATGCAATTGAGATTTCGTTAGATCTTCAGTTCATACCAAAGTTTGCATTGGATTGAGATGTTAAACTTAACATGGTAGAAGTTTTTTAATAACATACCATGTCCTTCATTCTCTCCTGCTGTATTAGCTCCCTAACAGGTCCATAAGCCGCAGTGATGCATAAATTCTGTTCACAGAAGTTAACTTCAACAGATTTTCACCAAAAAAATAAAACTAAAAGAAGTAAATCACTACCAAAATTCACCTTAAGATCACTTCCACTATATCCTTATGTCATGATTGCCAGCTCTTTGAAGTCTAAGTTTTCATGTTTTTCTTTAGCCAGAAGAGTCTTCAAGATCATTTCTCTGTTCTCAGCAGATGGAAGACCAACCAGGATCCTGCTCAGCAATAAAATGGTAGAGATGTCAAGCACAAATTACAAGAGCAATTATAATTGAAATGAAAAGCAAATTGCCTAATGATAATGCCGGTATATGATTCAGCCAGCGTTCATAATCAAAGAATATTGTTATTGCACACTTGAAGTCAACACGTGATTTTATTGTATCCACAAAAGAGACATTTGATGAACTCAATTATAATGTTTGAAAACACATTAGGCACTACTTGATGTGTATCCCAATGCAATTAATATTTGTTTTTGTGTTGACTTTGACATGATTTACACTAAATGTGGATTGCGGATAGGGAACCAAACACACCTTCAAATAGTGAACAATTTAAATGCCAGTGAGGCAGAAATAGTTGAAAGAGTTGAGGCCAAAGAAACAGAAAGATCTGTCTTCTAAGGGAGCCATATGCTACTCTGCTACATAGAAAATAAGAATGGACACCTCTTCAAAAGGAAAACTAAGGGGCCATTTGGTTTGAGAAAATATTTTCTGTTTTTATTATGGTCAAACAGCTGCTCACCATACATGATGAAGAAAATGCAGTCTTTGTTTTTATGGAAAAATGTTGTGGCTGAACATAAGCAACACATGATCATGCAAACAACAAGACAAAGGTGTGGTCCTACCTGCGCTCAAACCGTCTTATCATAGCTTCATCAAGGTCAAATGGCCTGTTGGTTGCAGCAAGAACCAAAATTTGCTCATTTGGTCCAGTTAAGAGGCCATCCCAGTGTGTCATGAATTCATTTTTAATCTTCCTCATGGCCTCATGCTCTCCTACTCTAGTAGGCTGGCCAAGCATGCTGTCAACCTCGTCAACCTCGTCAACCTCGTCAACGAAGATAATTGTTGGGGCAACCTTAGCTGCTAGTGTGAACAGTGCTCAGACATTCTTTTCATCTTCTCCAAACCATTTTGATGTGATGGTGGACATTGAGACATTAATGAAACTTGCACCAGCTTCATTTGCAATTGCCTTGCTAGCATTGTTTTTCCAGTACCAGGAGGCCCAAAAAGCAATATACCTCTACATGGCTTTAGAAGCCCACCTTTGAAGAGGTCTGGCCTTCTCAGGGGAAGCATTACCAACTCTTGAAGTGATTCTTTGGTCTCATTCAATGCACCAATATCTGCAAATGTAACCCCTATCTCATTTGCAGGGATAACCTCTGGTCTTACGCGCTTCTCAAACTCGTTGTCAGGAGCTTCCTGCAAGCAAGCAATTAGTATAAAATAATGCAAAAAGGGGGGAGTAAAAGAAAATAGTCTTGTAAAAGATATTAAGTTTAGTACTTAGATCACACAG
Organism: Mucuna pruriens; assembly: GCA_025330945.1. NCBI lineage: Eukaryota > Viridiplantae > Streptophyta > Magnoliopsida > Fabales > Fabaceae > Mucuna > Mucuna pruriens. Next base: position 1,052,718 of record JAENHJ010000305.1, read on the forward strand.
CTTCAGCTGGATGGCTGGTAAAATGTTGATTATACTATAATAGTGTATCATCTGTCCATGTTGAAACCAGCAAATTTGTAAGCTTATGGTGGAAGTATGTATAAGGATCTTACTCATTTATTGTTTCTTGTTTCAATAGCAAAGGAGTAGGATTTGATAAGCAGGTAAGAAGCATTTTACAGTCTTAGGTACTGAGAAAATTGATCTTACTGCTTTTTGCAGGTGTAGGATTTTCGCCATCTTTCTTTATTACTGGGATGGATTTCTCTGCCTCACTCTTGTTTTCAGGTGCTTGGTTGTCACACTTGACTTCAGTTTTTGAACCAGCAATATCTTCTACAGCATTTTCCTAATGTTACAGAAAACACATAAATAATAGTAGGCACTCTTCATCATTCTTTTTTCCTAAGCTCTTTGCAATTTATGTGCTGATAAATAGATGCAAACAAGCATACCTTGTTAGATTCATTAGTCTTGAGATTCCCACTATTCTTGCCTTCCTGGAACAGACTCAATCCTTGGGACAAACTGTCCACACCCAAGATCAGTAACTAGAAAATCTTGTCATGTAATCAATTGCTTACACAGTCATTGGACAAGATATTTACCTATTAGCTGATATGACTAACTTTCCATTTCGGTATACCGGATTCTTGATCTTCATCAAATGGTAAGATAATGCAGATACCACAATTTCTTCAATATAATTGCTTAGTAAAATAGTGTCTGCATGGCATATTGAATTCAAGTCATCACAGTCAATGTCATTTGCTGCTAGTACTTCAGCAATGTGGTTTCTGTTATCTTGGAACTGAATAACTTTCATGTCCTCTTCCAGTTGGCCTTTCCAACTGCCAAGATGAGTTTCATCATCAGGAGCTTTGATATCAATGTTGTAAGGAAAGAGTGCAGTGAGCCTTTCCTCAACTTCTTTGCAATCATCTTCTGAATCTAATATCTGGGAACCAAGTATCAACACCGAGCCTGACAGTTTGTCTATCATTTTTTGTAATAAATTATATAACCTTGGTGATTGGAGAACGAGCTTCTCAACATCCCTGATGTATAAAATGATGGAACTAGTTTCTGTGATAGAAATCAAAAGCTGCAAAAAATGAAAAATACAACGATCTTGTTATTAGTGTAAAAACTCTATTTGAAGACAGCCATGGGACAAATTCATTATACTCATCTCATGTAAATGTTGCCAACAAAGGTTGTCAACTTGTCGTTAGATACAATTCGAATATGAGCTTATAAAATAAGTTTTCAGTAATTAAATCACCTTGTAAAGTGACTGCACAAAGAGCTTTTCGTCAAAACACAAGCTACTTGTGCGCTTTAAAGGAGCTGAAAACATAATTCAAAGAAGTGAGCAAAATGTAGGATGAAAACACTGGCATTTCATGAATTAATGACAAGAAGAGAAAGCATCAAGCATTTAGCTGCATGGCATTTACCATAGTTTAAACAAGAAATTTACAGAGAAGACTATTTTCCTCCTAGAGTTTGTAAAATAATCATAATTCATAATATGAATTTCATGTATCAGATTAGTTCTTGTTAACACTAGTTCAGAACTTCTATAAGTATCCTTTGCAATAGTATCTACAGGCTTCGTCTTAAGAGATGAATTAACAGATTGACAGGTTGGTTGACTATTTGAAGCAGTATGTTGAAAAGAAGCTTACACGGTACACAACCGAATTAAAAGTAGATATTCAAATTTCAAATTAATCTTTGACTTGGGAGAGCAACTCTAGACTTTCTTAATAAGGTAACCTATAGTTCTAAAGTATAACCTTGAAATGTTGGACCACACTGGGAAGCAGTGCTACTTATATCAGATACTGCAGAGGCAATCCTTCTATGCTTTGAAGGATGAGAACTTTCAGCAGCACTGCTATGTTGACGCAGAGTTCCTTCAAAAGAAATTATCAATCAAAGTCAAATGAAGTAATAGTTTTATATATTAAGTTCACAACCATTTGCAATGTCAAGACTATGATCACTATTTGTGATACTAACATTAAAAACAAAATCTATTACCAGATGCCAAAGCAATACATACATTATTAAATCGTTCATATCTTGAAGTCTTCAACTACCGAACTCTATAACAGATAATTATAGAATAAGAACTTTCATACTTTAAAAGTTGACTGTAATTTCCTCTAGTACCTCTTGTTTCGCCTGTTGAAGGAAGCATTGAAAAGGAACCAAACAAACTAGACATTCTCTCCAAAGTCACCTCGGATATTGACTTTCTGAAAGACTACGTAAACAGAAGCAAGTAAGTCATGGAAATATCACTATCAATAAGCAATTAAATGATTTTTATTGCTATTTTTTAAAGTAAATATGAAATGAAGGTAACAAGTTGCAATTTCAAGTCAAGAATGATACAGAATGAAGCAGACTAAACTTACTGGTACTTTTCTATAACATCCAAATTTGTTCTGTAACTGTACAAGGGAAAACATAAAATGTAAGAAAATATGCACATGACCAGTTAAAGCAAATAAAATGAGAAGCCATGAAAAATTACCTTCACAGAGAAGTCAGTAATATCTAACAACAGCAACTTTGATTCAAAGTAATGTGCTAAAGCTCTGGCAAGCATTTGCTGTAAAGTTCTTCAAAGTTTAGAAGTAAATAGTATTAGTCAAACCAACTTGAAATTAAAGGTTTCTGCAGGACAAGGTTAAATTCTTGCGTAGTATACCTGCAGATCAGATAGCAAAATAGCCTTGCCTGCTGGTGAGAGGTTCCTGGTGTGCTTGGAAAAGTGAAGATGTTTTAAATGAACAAAAGCAGCACTTGTCAATAAAACTCGAGTTCTTTCACTGCCACTGTCACATTACGTGCATGCATAAGATATGGTGCTATCAGGAAAAGAAAAAAAGAAATATTGTTCACAACTTCTGAGAGAATAAATAAAAAAGGTATTAATATATCAAATTCCTCCATGGTTAGACCAAATCCATCTGTGAAAGGACATGAGCTTCACGTGTAGAGATCCACTGTCACACTAAATATAGACCATATCTAGGGAAACAATACTTTTATAAAACTTGCTTTTTCCTTAATAGAAAATTCATTTAGAAACTAGAGCATGATGGCTGTTTTAATGTAGCATGTAATAGTTGGAATATAAAATCACAAGGCAAGAAGCTAGAATTTGAATTCAATTAAATCCAAGATGCACAATTAACAATAGAAGGAAATTATTTTCAATCTTCCCTTAGTTAACCATCAACACCATATTCCTATATCTAAATAAATGTATGATAATTTATTATTATTCTTGTCCTTGAATATAAGAATTTTTTTATTAATTCAAAAAAATTAAAAAAAATGATTAATTTAGTATGTGATATTAAATTTGTTAATAGTTTATATTATTTTTTTAAAATTATTAGGATAAATTATTTTTTAAATGTTGTTGTGTGAGGACTATGAATTCAACCAAACTTTACTAGGTTTATAACTGTTACTCATTTATGGTTTAACAAGCAAAGATTGTTAGTCAAGTTTTCTTGAATAAGCAATATCATTACTGAAAAAATAGCTCAAATTTTAAAAACAAAATACACGAAAGATGAAAAATTGAAAGAGATTTGAATGAGTAAATACGAGACAAATAGAAACCTATCATTACATTACTCACAAATGAGCAAATAATACATTAACTAAGCACCTCATTGCAAATGGTTAGGACATCACAAACTAGTGGTTCTGGGTTGAAATCGTTTAGAGTTAAACTCTTGTTTGAACTTAAGGAATCAGAGGAACATGTGCGAGAGAATGACACAATGAGAGTAGAACATGATATGTGACACAATGAGAGTAGAACAGTGTTTGGTAAACAATTTATTATATTGCCCGTATCAAATGAAAAAAAAAATTACATCTCCTAAGGTATATCCATGAAAATTGGTAAACAAAAAATAATATAGAGAATATAGGACAAAGGAAAAAAAAAGGGGAGTTTAGTAATTTGACAAAATTTATGTATTTAATATATGAATAATAGAAGTTTTAAGATAATAAAGAAAATTATAATTTTCTTCTTTTAGTTTCACACATGTATTTTCTTTCTTTGAAACAATCATATTCAATGTATGGCCAAACACTAGTTATTATTGGTGTGATTTACTTAACTTAGTTGATCAGGTAGTGTATTCAATTTGGACAAATAAAAAATACTAATTGTGATAATTTTCAGCAAAAACTCAAATTTTGTTTCAACATGTTGTGAGAGGTTAGCCCCTTGCTGAACCCAATCCCATTTGTTAATCCATTATTTTCTAAAAATTACTCCTTAATTAGATCTCATATTAATTGATATTTTAGCATTCAAAATATGTTTGTTTGTTTTTTTCTTTATATAATCATTTATTTTTATACTATTCTGAAATGTTTCATGGTAAACCTTGAGACTGTATGATTAATTTTTTAGATTTATTTATGATAACAACTAGCATTTTAACTCCAATATATGAATGGAGAAAATATTTTTTATATATAATGATTTAATTATATAAATTAAAATTTTATTATACTTTTCAATAAATAAAATTATTAATAAAATATAAGAATCATATTTAATTTAATTTAAAATTTGAAGATAATTGTATTGCTAAAAAAATAAAGAGGTTTAATTTAAATTTGAAAATAACAATATATTGATAATAAAAATAGTTAATATTAATTAATTTGATTTGAAAAATAATAATTTCTATAATATAAAATAGAATAGGATTTAATTTAAATATAAATTTGAATGTAATAAAATATTCATTATAACAATAATTTACATTTTAAGATATCAAGAAAAATAAAAAGATAAAAAATTGTTAATTGGGAAAGTGTGGAGCGTGAAAATTTCCCTTAAAAAATTGTTAATACTCAAATTTAATTATAACATAATGTTGTTTTTAAGTGGTGTCATTGTTCCATACTTTTATATCCGTTTTAATACTTGGAAGGTAGAACTATGTCATGATTTTCCAATCTTGACTAGATTCATAGAAATTTCCTTTTGATTTTTCAGGTATTTTTTAATATTTTCCACATTTAAGACAAAATGTAAAATAAATGTTATATATATATATATATATTGTAATAAAACAAACAAGGAGAAGAGAATTATAAAAGAGTTATATATATTATTTAATTACAAATTGTTATTAAGCAGTCAACGAGACTCAGTAGTTGGGATGACAAATTAAAGTTTGAATTTTGAAAATAAAATGGAGGCATAGTAAATATGGAAACATTTTGATTATAGATATATTAAATTATCAATTTGAAAATTATAGGTGATGAAGCGTACATGAACAAATGTAGAGAAGCATGTTTATTCCTGTCCTTTTATTTATCATTCCATTCAATGAATTATCCAACAATTATAGCCCAGCCGATAAGTCAAACAACAATGGCCCAATATGAGTGAAAGCTGTGATAAAAAAAGAATAAAAATCCAATAAAACCCGAAGGAGGCCCAATTATGAGGAATAACGGGCCTTAGTATTAAACAGAATGTTTGAACATTCGGAAACAAATAAAAAAGCGAGGATAAAATAGAAAAGAGGTCTGTTGGTTGAGGACTGGCTGTGGAGTTCAAGATGACGTGCCTCATCCTTTATTATGCTTTCTTTTCTTTCTTTCTTTCTTTTCTTTTTCTTTTTCTTTTTCTTTCTTTGTCTTTTTATTCTTGCAACTGATAAATCACTAGTATTGCCTCCACAAAAATAAATGAGATTGTAAAAATGGTAGAGAGAATGCATGCAACAATCATGGTAGAGAGATTGAACTTAAGTGATTAATAATGAAATTAAAGATATTTTAAAATTAATTAATTCTTAAAATTTTATTGAAATATTACATATACGAATAAAATTTTATTAAATTTATAAATAAAATCTTAAGAAATTTCTCATAAAATTTAATAATATGTACTACGCGTAAACAACAATTTTATCGCATTAAATTTAAAATTTACGAAAACTTTTAAGAATAATTAGTAATCTATGGAGACCTTTAATTGTTTGATTTAAAGTGTTTAAGACCTGAATGAGCATTTGTGATTGTAGTTAGAAGTATAACATTATTATTTTATTTCGGGCCTAATTAATGATGATGATATGGTTATTTATAATGATGCATATGTTGATTACCATCTATCCACAAGAATGAGTCATTATTGAAGTTGTGGAGAATATTTGAATAGGACCTTCAAGATTTATTTGGATGCAAAGTTTATATCTTCTAAATTCTAAATTCTAAATCATACTTATTTATAATCAAATTTTGTGTAATTAATAATTTTTTTTAAAGAAGTGTATATTAACTTTAAAAGATAAATAATATGAGACAGAAATAAATGTATAATTAATTAATCTAGTTTTATCAATCTCGAATTAACTTAAACAATATGAAGATTATCTACCCACATAAGCGTTTTTCCTTCCATTAGAATTTTTCTTACGAGATATTATCAAAATAGGGTTGTCATTAGCATAAAAAAATATTAGGTCATGTTAGTTTTTTTTTTTCAAACTCGTCGAAATCTTCTATACGACAATTAATTGGGTATTTAGAATCTTTCTTATGGGATATTATTAAAATAGAGTTGTCATTTAACATAAAAATTTCAAGCTCGTGTTAATTACCATACTTTTCTTTAGTCTTTGAAAATGAGAGGTAAGACCTAATTTAATTAATTGAATAGACTGTACGAATATCGTAATACAATTTTCAATTTGAATGGATAAAAAAATCAAATTAATTAAAATGAAGTTGAAATTATTTAATCATGCTACCTTGTGTTCATCAATAAGTAATAACAACTGCTTAGCAATTTCCCTAACATTTCAATATACTATTAAATGTTGTTTGATATTACTAACTAATAGCGTGAATTTTGTGTCCAATTAACCTTTTATCAGAAGCATAGGGACACAGCAATATATATTTATTTAAATTAATCGTTTAATAACGATCCTGTTTGTGTCTCAAATAAAACAAGGGATTATTTAGGATAGACTTATTTTTTCATGAAAAAGGTATTCTTAAATTAACTTAATGTGTTAAAATAAGATATATTTAATAACTTCGTATCATGTGTTCTTGACACAATAAAAAACCTCAAAAACAACAGTACACATTCTTGCATTTGGTTTATAGTGGTGTTTCTAAGTATTATTCTTATATTAAACATTTTATAATATATTAAAATTATATAATTATTTGTAAAATATTAAGTATGTTGACTTGTATAAAAATAAAATATTAAAAAATAAATTTACATTTTGTTTAAAAGTCTTATTACAAAATAAGTTTTTAAATAAATTATTATAAAAATCAAATTATATATTAAAAAAAACTTATAATATATAAACATGTTATACATCACTGTTATAAAATATAGTCCACCAATTTTCATCTTTATCTTATTCTTTGAGTAACAGATTTTTATTTTTATAGATTATATAGTTAGTTTTTCATAGAATTTTTCCATTGGCCGTATAACCTTTTAATTAAGTAAAAAGAAGTTAGATTTATATAAAAACTTGAATATAAAATAAGTATTTAACATTCAAAGAAGTCATATCAAATATAAAAATTACACCTATAACAAGCAACACACTAGACTTAATCTTCAATTAATTTTTCAAACAAGTAAAACCTATTTAAGTAAAACTTTCATCGAATTAGCTTATTTTTATATGTACACATTAATTTTGTTTTGGTTTAGAAGTTGAACTATTTTTGCATTTTCACGGTTAATTTTATTTAAATCTTGCCAAAAAAAAAATTTTTTTTTTAGGTTTTATTCACCCCTTTCTCTTTATTTGTGCAGCGTCCTTCTCTTATTTTTTGTTTTCCCAATTTTACTTTAGGGCTCCTCATTTTCTTCATTTTGTAAATTTGATATTTTTACTTTTTATTTTTAAACTTGATCTTTCGCTACTTTAATTATGTAATTTTGATTCGTTTGTTAAGTTAACAAATTGGCAAAAATTACATTAAATTATTGAAAAATCAAATTCGTAAAAAAAAATAAAAAGACTAAATTTACAAAATAATAATAAAAGGAGAACTAAAAGTCTAATTAAGTAAATTTTCATTTTACATATTTGCTTGTAAATTATTTTCTTTCCGTAAGTCATTTAATGATATTTATTTTGTTTCTCTTTTTATATTTATGTTAACGTATTGTAATTAATTTGGTTGCAATATTAAATATTTAATTATTTAACACTTAAATATTATATTCATGTTTAATTATACTTTTATAGGGTCCTTAGTCTGAAATTTTATTCTCTCAATATATTTTTTTTGCTTAAATTTAGTCCCTTAAAATTTTTAATTATTATTACCAAGTCATTCCATCATTTTTGTTTTACCTAAAAGTTAATTACAAATTTTCATTTTCTTTTTCAAAAATTATGAATTGAATTGTTTAAATCATTTAAAACCCTTCTTCATTTAAAACACGTTGTTAATTAAAATCTCTTGTTTCACCCAATAAAATATAATTATAAATTATTTTAATCTCTTGAACATCCTAAACTTACATTCTGCAAAAAATTTCAAATTTAATTTCATAAAAAGTTAATTAAGAACATGGCAAAGGCAGCACAAGATATGTTGATGAATTTTGGATATTAATTAACATTTTGAAGATGTTAATTTATTCTTTTTCCCACGTATAATTTTGAAAACAAATTATCCATGTGTTAATTATATGAACGAGTCTTCAAATTTTAAGAAATTAAATTTAACAAAGAGGTTATATAATTTGCATGCGTTAAAAAATTTAATGGTTAAAATACACTTTTGTACAGCGCGTAGAGATTAAGTTGTGTCTAACCCAAAACAAAAGGTGCTAATTCTTATTTTTTCCATTTTAAAAATTTAATTCTTTATACGAATTGGTTAAGAAATGGAACTTGATTCAATGAATGTGTCCTTTAACTGAATTGATCTTCAGTCCAAATCGATGAGTACATTTGTTGAAATAAATGTATTCATATATTGAAAATGAATAAATCTTATATTGAAGGGAGGAAAATTTCTTGAGTTTGATTTTCATTGTGCATTGTTAATGTGATTTTTTGTATTATTAAATAATTAAAATAATTTTAAATATAATTTTTAAAATAAATATTATAAAGTTAATAAATTTATTATATGCGATAATTTATTATTACATGTAAAAAAATCTTTATATTATAAATATAATTTAATTAAATTAAAAAATAATTGGTGCATAAAACTTTTTATACATGATGGATGAAATATCAAGTTTAGTAATTTAATGTTTTACGTATTGCAATGACTGGAATTTTCTAACACTTTATAAAACATTCTATATTTATTGTTTAACGTAATGGGATGATTGGAGTTTTTTTTTTCTACAAAGTCATATAAGGTCATGTCACTTTATAAAAATTTCCACATCTATTTTCTAACGTAATGCAAAGACTGGAGTTTTTTCTAAGTCTTTCTTTGTTTTATTCCAGCAAAGTCATTAAGGGGCCATGCATGCTGCTATACAAATATTTCAACATTTATATTGTTTCACGTAATGCGACGACTCGAGTTTTTTTTCTAAGTCTTTCTTTATTTTCTTCCTGCAAAGTCGTATATAAGTGCCATGTTACTTCGTAAAAATTTTCAATTTTCTGTTTTCAAAGCCTATAAACTTTTTCAAGTTGAAGATATATTCACAATAAGCTAATTAACATAAAAATAAAATTAAAAAATATATAAAAATATTGTTTAAATATGTCTATTTTTATCATTTCACATTTATCAATTATTTCAACATATAATTATACAAAATACTTATAATTCAATAAGCTAGCCTAACAACTTTTAACTACCAATTTTTATTTACTAGTTAACTTTATAATTAGTTTTTGTCAAATATAGGAAAATATGTTATCATTGAAAAAGTGTTTTGTAGGGATATAAAAGGAAGAGGCCGCTGTTATTGTAGATAGAGTCTTTGGAACATTTTATGGAAACTTGAACAATTTTGTTGTGAGTAAGGGTGATGTCATTATATTTAAAGGCATCAATTTGTTAAGGGAGGGAGTTGTACAATAAAAGTGGTGTTTTGGAAGGAACATTTTGCAACACTGACATTATTATACATGCGTTTAATTGAGTGATTGAGTAATTAAAAAAGATAATTAAATTTGATCGTTGTTGAAAAAGAGAAATAAGAAAATGTAATGTTGTGCATTTTTTGAAAAATTTATGGTTAAAATGATTAATAACACATATATCAAGGTGAATTTTCTTTTAAAGTACTTATTCGAATTGAGTAAAACCCCAAGAGTTAACAAAGAAAACGTGAACACTTTCCAATAAAGTTTAAATGATTTGGTATTGTTAACACATATTTGGATGTGACGACACATTTTTCATCAACCAACTAGAACTTTGGAGAAAACTCTAAAGCTTCGTAGCCGTTGCCCCAAAAACCTCAACAAAAAAATCCTAAAACCCTTTATGATTGCTACTACCATTACCCATTGGGCAATAAATTGCTTTTTCCAAAATGTCCTTAAAATCCCACCCTCTATATTGTCACAACTAGCGTCATGAATGGATGACAAAAAAAATTAAAATAAAAATAGAAATGGAATAGAATAGAGATGAGATCACTACTAATGTTTATTACGGAAAACATCGAAAAAATCTTAAAAAAAAAAAAAGAATGGTCTACGAAATCAAATTTTGGGTTCATGAGTCTATTATGTATAGGAAAGATATTAGTACCCTACAATGTCTGTTACAAACGGTTACCTTTAATTAATTAAGTAAATTATTTATGACTTTTAAAAAATTTATCTCACCTTGAAATGAAGAAATTATTGCAAAACACATTAGATTTTATCATTATAAAGGGAGTGTTTATTATTTTTACCATTTTAGGCTCAACAAGAATGGTCTCTTATTCCTACATATCCCTAGATGCAATGAAGAAATTAGTAGTTATGTGGAATAGAAAATGTTTGTGCATTCGGTTTTTTGATTTTTATTATACTTTTGAGATTTTTGAACGGTCGTAGTTCATATACCCTAAAATTGGCATATGTATATTTATAAATCAATCCATTATATTTAGTTTTGATTTCTTGTGCTAGAGGAGAGTTTAGAGTCAGCGAGTTGTCATTGCTTGTGTCCCATAACTGCATGGTAAATAAGATGTCATCTCTAATTTATCACTTGCCTCGATAATTGAATAATGTTATTATTGAACATTTTCTATTTATATTTTAGGATTATTTAAGAGCAAATGCAATTTAGAAAAAAGAAGGTTTAAACTTGCTGAAGACCCAAGAGTCATCCAAAGACTCTAGTGTCCAAATGGGGCATCTGTCGCGATGGCTCGCGACCTCCCTCGACGGAAGGTAGCGTAAAGGAGTTGCCACTGATGTTTTTGTTTAGGAACATCAGAAAAACCTTGGGCAGGAGTTGGATTGGATAGGCTTAGTCTCGGACCAGAGAAAAGGGGTTCGGAGGTCGCTTACACGACGAAATGCTTGGCATCTATCATGTCCATCACTCGATGGTTACCCTACTGAAAAGAAACTCTCTACGACACTTACTCTTACGGACACTCTTGGGGGAAAGGTGTTTCGGATGGTGTATATTTTGGTGAGGACTCCTTTGGCCGAGGCCGGGAAGAGGTGAGTGTGTGTGGAAATGGACTTGATGGGGGAATCGCTCCCCATGCCTACGTATCCTTGTTGTGAGAAGTCAAAGTTCACGTAGTTCTGTGTAGGACGGAACGAGGGGGCTATTAGGTCCGACGCCGTGTCGGACCCGTATGCGGTTTCGGCTACTGATTGGTTCCGTATGCCTCCCGGAATTTGGTCCCGACGAAAGAAAAAGGACGAAAGAGAAAGGGGACCAGTTAAAGTACAGGTGTGTGGTTCTCTTAGTGGGTAAGTTTCGACGTTCCCGGTTTCCAGAGTGTCTAACGGAACTGTGGGTGGAAAGGGTGGTGAAGGTGAATCAGACAAGAGAATGGGAATGACTTACCTGGTATTTAGACGATCCTCTATTTCTCTTTTGGATGGCAGTTCTCCCTTTACCAATTCACGAGCAACTTCTTTCTCTATGAATACTCTTGCTTACTTTCCTTGATCCCTTTCTCCTTGTTCTTTCTTGTGTTCTCTTTTTCAACCAAAAAGACCCATTTCAGATATTTCGACCTCCCCTTTTATAGGCGAGTTCAAACTCTTCCTCATTCCCCGTATTTGGGGAAATCTTTATTCATAAATGCGGTGGCGAGTTCCCTATATTCATTTAATGCGGCAATGGTCTTTCTTCTTGTTCAGGTTTCTCCTGGGGCGTCTTAGCATTAAATGCGGTGGCGATTATGTTGTGGTTTTGTATCCCAAAGGCAAGCAATTGTCGTCTTGTCTCATCGCCCTGTTAAGCATATCTCCCCATATTTTCATCTGTTGTATGATAGCGTTCCACCCCACGTAGAAACTCTGTTCTTACTTATTTCTTCGTTTCCTTATCCCTTTTCACCTCTTCAGAAGCACATTTGCCTTGTTCCCTCTGCCAGGCTCTGTCTTGTCCCCCATTTTCAGCTTTTACGTTTGACTTTGTTCATTACTGCGATAGTAGTCCTGCTTTCATTCCACGTCGGTTTTTTTCGAAATAGGGTGGGACCGGACCATGCTCGCATTTGGCTTTTATTGGGCCGGAAACATCTTCTTCCTGTTTTAGCCCAACGGGTCGATGGTGAGGCCCGCATCGCCTATGGGCCAATTTCTTTCGGGGACAGAAAGTGGGTACGACAGCATTCAAAGGGTATGAATCAAAAAGATAAATTAACAAAAAGATACATGAGCTTTGAATTCTCCATTATAGAAAGAGATATGTAGGAGTAAGAGACAACTCTTATCAAGTTCACAAAATAAAAAAAAGATATCTTTCCTTTCCAAATGATAAATCCAATTATGTTTTCAAAGGAAGAAATTAACAATTCTAAAGTCATACGAGTGTACTGGCCGACTCAAGCTCGGGTGTACTGGCCGACTTAGGCTCGGGTTTACAGGTTGACTCAGGCTGGGGTTTTTGGGTCGACGCAAGCTGGGGTTTATTGGTTGGCTCGGACTAAGGTTTACTTGGCTGGCTCGGATTAAGGTTTACTTGGCCGGCTCGAACTAGGGTTTACTTGGCCGGTTTGGACTAGGGTTTGCTTGACCGGCTCCGACTAGGGTTTGCTTGGCCGGCTCCGACTAGGGTTTGCTTAGCCGACTCCGACTAGGGTTTACTTGGTCGGCTCGGACTAGGGTTTACTTGGCCAGCTCGGACTAGGGTTTACTTGGCCGGCTCCAACTAGGGTTTAGTTGGCCGGCTCCGACTAAGGTTTACTTGGCCGACTCAAACTAGGGTTTACTTGGCCGGCTCGAACTAGGGTTTACTTGGCCGGCTTAGACTACAGTTTACTTGGTCGGCTCGGACTAGGGTTTCCTTGGCCGGCTCGGACTAGGGTTTAGTTGGTCGGCTCATACTAGGGTTTAGTTGGCCGGCTCGAACTAGGGTTTAGTTGGCCAGCTCGGAATAGGGTTTAGTTGGCCGGCTCGGACTAGGGTTTAGTTGACCGGCTCGGACTAGGGTTTAGTTGGCCGGCTCGGACTAGGGTTTAGTTGGCGGCTCGGACTAGGGTTTAGTTGGCCGGCTCGGACTAAGGTTTGCTTGGCCGGCTCGGACTAAGGTTTGCTTGGCTGGCTCGGGTTAAGGTTTGTTTGGTAGACTCAGGTTAAGATTTGTTTGGTAGACTTGAGTTAAGGTTTACTTGGTAGACTTGGGTTAAAGTTTACTTTGTATACTCGGGTTAAGGTTTACTTGGTAGACTCGGGTTAAGGTTTACTTGGTAGACTCGGGTTAAGGTTTACTTGGTAGACTCGGGTTAAGGTTTACTTGGTAGACTCGGGTTAAGGTTTACTTGGTAGACTCGGGTTAAGGTTTACTTGGTATACTCGGGTTGAGGTTTACTTGGTAGACTCGGGTTGAGGTTTACTTGGTAGACTCGGGTTAAGGTTTACTTGGTAGACTCAGGTTAAGCTTTACTTGGTAGACTCGGGTTAAGGTTTACTCGGTAGACTTTGGTCAAGGTTTATCCAATCAGTTTCTACAAGGATTCCCCAGGGTTCTCACCATTAGATTTCTAAACTTCCTCACCACTAGGCTCCTAGGTCTATGGATGTTGGGTTATTTTTGGGCTCCCAACTATGTGGACAAAAGCCCAATACTCTCAAGCCCGCTAGGTCTCTCTTTATAAGAGGAGAAGGGGTTAGATTGAGCAAATACAGGAGAGGGAGTAAATTTCTCAGAGATTGTGAGAGAGTAGATTTCTCAGAGAGAGAGAGTTGATTTCTCGCAGAGAGAGTAGATTTCTCAGAGAGAGAGAGTTGATTTCTCGCAAAGAGAGTTGATTTCTCGTAGAGAGAGTAGATTTCTCAGAGAGAGAGTTGATTTCTCGCAGAGAGAGTAGATTTCTCAGGCAGAGAGAGAGTTGATTTCGTTGAGAGAGAGTGGATTTCTGATACAAAAAATAACTCTTGTACTCTTAATTAATCATAGTGGATTAATTTCTTTGGTCTGGACGACCCGTGGTTTTTACTCCTCATTTTGAGGGAGTTTTTCTACGTTAAAATATTGGTCTCTCTCTTGTGTGATTCTTCTCATTGTTATTGTCATTTGCATTTGTAGTTACTCCTTAGGGATTCTTGCAAGTTAGGGGAATTTTTATCCGCTGCGCTGTGTCACCACATTGGTGGTGCCTTATTGGTGGTACCGTACCACCTTCCCATCATCAAAGTGGTGACCTTTTCCCCATCAGAGTGGTATTAGAGCTCTCTGGTTTGAAGGGTGTTCTACTTGCGAGAATAATGGAGGTTAATACAAATAAAATGGTGAGTCTGAATGGTACTAATTATCACTTGTGGAAAGGGAAGATGAAAGATTTATTATTTGTGAAGAAAATGCATATTCTTGTTTTTGCTGCTCAAAAGCCAGAATCTATGTCTGATGAAGAATGGGACTTTGAGCATCAACAGGTATGTGGTTTTATCTGACTTTTTGTGGATGATAATGTTTATAATCACATTGCAAGTGAGATAGATGTCAAGATTTTGTGGGAGAAGATTGAATCCTTATATGCCTCAAAGTGTGGGAATAACAAATTATTTTTGTTAAATTCTGTTGTGAGTTTGAAGTTCAAAGAAGGCACTTCCCTGTAAGATCACTTGAATGAGTTTCAAGGGATTATTGATCAGATGTCATAAATGGGCATCAAGTTTGAAGATGAAATTTTGGGATTACTACTTTTGAATTTTTTACTTGAGTCTTGGGAGACTTTTAAGGTCTCTATCACAAATTCAACCCCTAATGGTGTTGTCTCTTTGTAAATGGTAAAGGGTAGCGTATTTAACGAGGAGATGAGAAGGAAGGCACAAGGTTCTTCATCTCAATCCGAGGTACTTGTCACTGAAAATAGGGGGGAAGTTAGAAAAATGAAAGAGGAAAGAGTAGAAGTAAATCCAAGTCTAGATTCAAGAATGTGGAGTGTCACTACTGTCATAAAACAGGGCATATACAAAAGCATTGTTTCCTGTGGAAAAAGGAGAACAAAGGCAAAAAGGACAAGTCAAAAGAGAAGGATGATGATCGTGTCACTACTGCTACAGGTGATGGTCTTGTCATTCTTCAAGACTTTGAATCGGTTAATTTTGTATCCGATGAGAGCATGTGGATTATTGATAGTGGTGCTACATTGCATGTTACACGAAGGAAGGAGTTCTTTACATCTTACACTGTAGGTGATTTTGGAATGTTGAAGATGGGTAATGATGGTGTGACCAAGGTGATCGGTGTTGGTGATGTTTGCCTGCAAACCAACACAGGAATGCAATTGTGGCTTAGAGGAGTAAAACATCCTCCAGATGTTCACTTTAACTTGATATCTATGCATATGCTTGATGATGGTGGTTATGATAATCACTTTGGTCGTGGAAAATGGAAACTCACCAAAGGTAACTTGGTTGTGGCCAGAGGGGAGAAGATTTCTAAACTATATTGGACAAAAGCTTTGGTTGCGAAAGACAGTGTGAATGCCATGGATATGGAGGCATCTTTGTGGCATCGAAGGCTTAGTCATATCAGTGAAAAAGGGTTGATTTGTTTAGCCAAAAAAGACAAGCTTCCAGGATTGAAGAATGCAGAGTTGAAGAAGTGTTCTCATTGCATGGCTGGTGAGCAGACTAGAGTATCCTTTAAGAAGCATCCTCCTTCCAGGAAGTCAGAGTTGCTAGAATTGGTGCATTCTGATGTTTGTGGCCCATTGAAGGTAAAGTCATTTAGTGGTGCACTTTATTTTGTTACCTTTACTGATGATTGTTCTAGGAAGCTCTGGGTTTATGTTTTGAAGACAAACGACCAAGTGTTGGAGAAGTTCAAACAATTCCAGGCTTTGGTTGAGAGACAATCAAGCAAGAAGGTGAAATGTATTCGCTCTGACAATGGTGGTGAATACCATGGACCATTTGATGTATATTGCAGGCAGCAGGGTATCAGACATGAAGACATGAAAAGACTCCTCCTAAAACTCCTCAGTTGAATGGCTTAGCAGAGAGGATGAACAGGACATTGATTGAGAGAGTTAGGTGCATGC
Organism: Mucuna pruriens; assembly: GCA_025330945.1. Lineage (NCBI taxonomy): Eukaryota > Viridiplantae > Streptophyta > Magnoliopsida > Fabales > Fabaceae > Mucuna > Mucuna pruriens. The sequence goes on from JAENHJ010000305.1 coordinate 1,069,438, forward strand.
TTTCTGAAGCAAGGTTACCTAAGCATTTCTGGGGTGAGGCACTTTACACAACAGTGCATGTTATTAATCTCAGTCCTGTAGTTGCTTTGAACACTGAGGTGCCAAACAAGATTTGGTTTGGCAAAGATGTTAAGTATGATCATTTGCGAGTCTTCGGTTGTAAGGCCTTTGTGCATGTTCCAAAGGATGAAAGATCCAAGTTGGATATGAAGACTAGAGAGTGTATCTTCATTGGGTATGGTCATGATGAGTATGGTTACAGGATGTATGATCCTGTTGAGAAGAAACTTGTCAGAAGCCATGATGTGCAATTCATGGAAGATCAAACCATTGAAGACATTGATAAGGTAAAGAAGTCTACACCTGAGAAAGACAATAGTTTGCCTGAAATTGATCTAGCTCGGATGCTTGTACATGATCTGGATACTACTGATAATAATGTTCAAAATGGTGAACAACATAATTATGTTGGTGATCAGCGACTTGGAGATGGCTTTGATGTTCCTCTTGATGATGATGTTGAAGAGGAGCAAGAGATGTCACAAGATGAGAATCTGGGTGATGTTCCTGAATTGCCTCCAGTTCAACTTAGGAGGTCTAACAGGCAGAGACAATCATCTATGAGGTATACTTCTGATGAGTATGTGATCTTGACAGATGGAGAAGAACCTGAATGTTACCAAGAGTCTATGGAGAGTGAAGAAAGGCAAAAGGCTTGGCAATCTAAATTGCAGAAGTATGTTGCTTTGTCCACTACCAAGGCAGAGGTTGGTTTTGTTCAAGACGAGCATTGGTTATTCTGTGACAGTCAGAGCGCTGACTTGATGACCAAGGTAGTTCCAAGAGGGAAGTTTGAAGCTTGCTGTGAGATCGTCGGATTGGCAATTACCTCCACATAGTTGTGAGAGGGAGATATGTTGGGTTATTTTTGGGCTCCCAACTATGTGGACAAAAGCCCAATACTCTCAAGTCCACTACGTCTCTCTTTATAAGAGGAGAAGGAGTTAGATTGAGCAAATATAGGAGAGAGAGTAGATTTCTCAGAGATTGAGAGAGAGTAGATTTCTCAGAGAGAGAGAGAGAGTTGATTTCTCGCAGAGAGAGTAGATTTCTCAGGCAGAGAGAGAGTTGATTTCTTTGAGAGAGAGTGGATTTCTGATACAGAAAATAACTCTTGTACTCTTAATTAATCATAGTGGATTAATTTCTTTGGTTTGGACGACCCGTGGTTTTTACTCCTCACTTTGAGGGAGTTTTTCCACGTTAAAATATTGGTCTCTCTCTTGTGTGATTCTTCTCATTGTTACTGTCATTTGCATTTGTAGTTACTCCTTAGGGATTCTTGCAAGTTAGGGGAATTTTTATCCGCTACGTTATGTCACCACATTGGTGGTGTCTTATTAGTGGTACCGTACCACCTTCCCATCATCAAAGTGGTGACCTTTTCCCCATCAATGGACTCCCCAAGGGTCTCCACCACAAACATGATCAATTTCCTAGAGTGTGATGACTCTCTCAGGTTGTCAGCCCCAGGTGGAACTATCGCAGTCACCAGTACAGAGAAGACCTCCAGTATGGGTACCGCTACACATTCTGCACTCCTTAACTCTCAGGCCCAGAAATAGGACCCCGTTCATGGGTGTAATCACACAGTAGCAATATTCCCCGTAAAAACCCCATTTTGTCACAATATTATAACAACATCATGTCGTCTACCCTACGATTTTCACAGGTAGTATACAAACATCAAATTCAAATTACAACACATGCACCAATTAACAAACACAAATGGAAACACATGACCCAAATTGAAATGCATGCACCAATTAACAAACACAAGTCCCAACACAGTCCTCTGATTCTGTCCCAGCCTTAAGAGTTTTTCTTCCACAACCTTAATTCTCGTGCAAAATATATTTCAAGTAATGACAATTTTATATATTTTTTCTAGAAGTTTTTGTTTTTCTTTCAAAACTCATATTTGAGATATAATTAAATATTAAATATAAGCATTTCTTAAAAATAAAAAATAAAAAATAAAATAAAATAAAATAAAATTGAATCCTAAAATTGACAAACACACGCACCCATCTTCCCTATGCAACTAACCTAACATGGCTCAACTCTCAATAAAACACGGTCCCCAGTGGAGTCGCCATCTGGCACAACCTAAATTGTAACGTTAAGTTGGGTGGGCCGAGATCGAGTCGGCCACAAAGGAGTCGCCACCGGCATTTTGGTTTAGGGAACGCTAGGAAACTTGATGGAAATGCTGATCTAGAATCAGAAATGTGGGTTCGGGAATTGGTTACACGCTAGGGGCCTAGGGGAGCCCAGCATGTCTATCACTTGATAGTTACCCTTAGTTAGCTATATGGGAAGAGGGACGGTGCTTGTGTTTGAGTTGTGTTTCTGGCCTAAGTCCTAGGAAGAAGGAGGTTCAGGTAAGGTGTTCTAGGGTTTTGGGATTTAAGATTTGACTTGATAGGAGTGTGCCTCCTGTGCCTACGTACCTCGGCTTTAGAGGAGTCAAAGTCAACGTAGTTCTGGTGGGGTGAAGCCGGTCAATACCAACTTGGCTATGTTTAGGCTAAGATGAATTTGGCCTTGACAAGAGGGAGGCTTGGGAGAATGAGGTTTGAGAGATTTGGCTTTGATTTCGTAGTGGCTTTGGTTTCGTAGTGGCTTTGGTTTCGTAGAGAGGGAAAGGGCTACCTAAGGCTTCCCCCAAGGGAAATGTTTATGCATTTACTTACTAACCTGATATCCTAAGGAGTCCGGTGTCTTCGTCCTTTTGTCTAGTACCTCTGGCTCGTTCTGGTTTTCATCCGACTTGTGTCGTGATGTTGTTGGCTTCTCTTTTCTCAGCGTTCCAGAGTTTTGACTCTCAATTTTCTAGAGTTTTGACTCTCAATTTTCTAGAGTTTCTGCCCGGAAAAATTCCTCCTCAACTCTTCATTTTGAGGCTTTTTATAGGTTTGGGATTGGGCCGGTGGTTGCTCCCATATCCCTTGATTCTCTCCTGGTAGGTGCTGAGTTTGTTGCAACTACCTTTCAAGATATTATTTTATATGTGAATCAAGGTGGGTTCCGGGAAGACTCAGTCCCGGAAAGACTCAGTCCCGAAACATTTTGGGTACAACAATCTTCAATCCAAATCGATGAAGTACATCAGTTGAAATAAATTCATATATTGAAAATGAATAAATCTTATATTGAATGAAGGAAAATTTCTGAGTTTGATTTTCATTGTGCATTGTTAATGTGAATTTTTTATATTATTAAATATTTAAAATAATTTTAAATATAATTTTTAAAATAGATATTATAAAAGTTAATAATTTTATTATATGTGTTGTATAAAATCTTTATATTATCAGTACAATTTAATTAAATTAAAAAGTAATTGGTGCATAAAACTTTTTATACATAATGGATGAAATATCAAGTTTAGTAATTTAATGTTTTACGAATTGCAATCACTGGAGTTTTCTAACACTTTATAAAACATTCCATATTTATTGTTTAACGTAATGGGATGATTGGAGTTTTTTTTTTTTTCCTACAAAGTCATATAAGGTCATGTCACTTCATAAAAATTTCCACATCTATTTTCTAACGTAATGCATAGACTCGAGTCTTTTTTTTTCTAAGTCTTTGTTTTATTCCAGCAAAGTCATTAAGGGGCCATGCATGCTGCTGTACAATATATTTCAACATTTATATTGTTTCACGTAATGCGACGACTGGAGTTTTTTTTTTTTTTTTTTCTAAGTCTTTCTTTATTTTCTTCCTGCAAAGTCGTATATAAGGGCCATGTTACTTTGTAAAAATTTCCAATTTTCTGTTTTCAAAGCCTATAAACTTTTTCAAGTTGAAGATATATTCACAATAAGCTAATTAACATAAAAATAAAATTAAAAAATATATAAAAAATATTGTTTAAATATATCTATTTTTATCATTTCACATTTATCAATCATTTCAACATATAATTTTACAAAATACTAATAATTCAATAAGCTAACCTATCAACTTTTAACTACCAATTTTTATTTACTAGTTAACTTTATAACTAGTTTTTGTCAAATATAGGAAAATATGTTATCATTCATTGAAAAAGTGTTTTGTAAGGATAAAAAAGGAAGAGGCTGTTGTTATTGTAGATAGAGTCTTTGGAGCATTTTATGGAAACTTGAACAATTTTGTTGTGAGTAAGGGTGATGTCATTATATTTAAAGGCATCAATTTGTTAAGGGAGGGAGTTGTACAACAAAAGTGGTGTGGTGTCTTTCGGAGGAACATTTTGTAACACCGACATTATTATACATGTGTTTAATTGAGTGATTGAGTAATTAAAAAAGATAATTAAATTTGATTGATGTTGAAAAAGAGAAATAAGAAAATGTAGTGTTATGTATTTTTTGAAAAATTTATGATTAAAATGATTAATAACACGTATATCAAAGTGGGTTTTCTTTTAAAGTGGTTATTCGAATTGAGTAAAATACCAAGAGTTAACAAAAAAGTACGTGAATACTTTCAATAAAGTTTAGATGATTTGGTATTGTTAACACATATTTGGATGTGACGACACATTTTTTCATCAACCAACTAGAACTTTGGAGAAAACTCTAAAACTTCGTAGCCGTTGCCCCAAAAACCTCAACAAAAAAAATCCTAAAACCCCTTATGATTGCTACTACCATTACCCACTAGGCAATAAATTGTTTTTTCCAAAATGCCCTTAAAATCCCACCTTCTATATTGTCACAACTAGTGTCATGAATGGATGACCAAAAAAATTAAAATTAAAATAGAAATGGAATGGAATAGAGATGAGATCGCTACTAATGTTTATTATGGAAAACATCGAAAAAACCTTAAAAGAAAAAAGAATGGTCTACGATATCAGATTTTGGGTTCATGAGTCTTTTATGTATAAGAAAGATATTAGTACCATACAATGTCTGTTACAAACGATTACCTTTAATTAATTAAGTAAATTATTTATGACTCTTAAAATATTATCTCACCTTGAAATAAAGAAATTATTGCAAAACACATTAGATTTTATCATTATAAAGGGAGTGTTTATTATTTTTACTATTTTAGGCTCAACAAGAATGGTCCCTTACTCCTACGTATCTCTAGATGCAATGAAGAAATTAGTCACGTAGTTATGTGGGATAGAAAATATTTGTGCATTCGATTTTGATTTTTATTAGACTTTTGAGATTTTTGAACGGTCGTAGTTCATATACCCTAAAATTGGCATAGGTATATTTATAAATCAATCCATTATATTTAGTTTTGATTTCCTTTGCTAGAGGAGAGTTTAGAGGCAGTGAGTTGTGATTGCTTGTGTCCCACAACTACATGGTAAATAAGATGTCATATCTAATTTATCACTTCCTCTCATAATTGAAGAATGTTATTATTGAACATTTTCTATTTATATTTTAGGATTATTTAGGAGCAAATGCAATTTAGAAAAAAGAAGGTTTGAACTTGCTGAAGACCCAAAAGTCATCCAAAGGCTCCAGCGTCCAAATGGGGCATCCAAAGGGTATGAACCAAAAAGATGAATTAACAAAAAAATACATAGGAGTAAGAGACAATTGTTATCAAATTCACAAAATAAAAAAAATATCTTTCCTTTCCAAATGACAAATCCAATTATGTTTTCAAAGGAAGAAATTAACAATTCTAAAGTCATACTGGTTTTACATATCTAATTAAAGTAATTGTCTTAGGACGGACATCGTGGGATGCTAATACTTTGCTTACACATAATTGATTATTGAATCTTAAATATGTTCTCAAAGACCTACATTATCCTTTTAAAAAATTTCTTATTTTTTTTTCTTAAAAACATCAGTCACGATTCTATTAAGTTTTTTTTTTTTATTTTTTTAACTGAATTTGAATTGTCTATTTTTTTTCTAACGTTTTGCTGTGTTCGTTGTAGTCCCAGTTACGACACTTATCTTGTATCTTTTTCTCTTGGTTGCTTTCTCTCTTGCTCATTCTTATGATTTGTCCATTCATCATTTCTTTCTCCCCCACTCTTGCTTTTCATTATGTGGCCACAAATGGACTTTAGCTTGCATTTTATTTGAACGGAAGTATAGTGACTTGTATTGAAATGTACGAATATGATGTTTGAATAGGAAATCACAAAAATTTCTTTTATTCTAGATTTTTTATCTTTAAAATGGTTATAAAGTACATTTGTTACTAGATTCTCATATATATATCCCTAAAAATCTAAACTTTATTATACTTAGAGTTTATTTTATACATAAATAATTTAAAATTCAAATGAAAATTTAGTGTTATTTGGATAAAAAATTTTAATTCAGAAATTTCAGGTGAAATTACTAATTTTGGGACGATGATGGAAGTAGAAGTTGTTAGTTGTGGTAGAAGCAAGGAGGATATGTTTTTTAGGTAGGAGTTCAATAGAAAGATATTCTTATGGCCAAGATATTCATAAAGGTCCCTTAACCACGTATCATATATTTTTTAATCTATTCCTATTCCTATTTCAACATCGAGATTTTTTATTTTCATTCCGTTAGTTAGACAACCTTAATTATTATTATTACTAGTAAAATTTATTTTTATTTTATTGTATCTTTATTTTAAATTAAATTTTAATAATTTTTTAAAATATTAGTAATTAAAAATATGTTTTTAATCTTTCTAAGATAAGTGAATTTTAATCTTAGTCCTTATAACAAAATTGATTGACTTTCATTCCTCTAAAATTTAAATAATTGTTTAATGTTTTTACTATTACGTGATATTTATTAATTACTTATGCATTTAGTGAAAAGTTAAGTAATTATCACATGTTATATCCACTAGTACATGTGGTATCATAACACCTTAAAAAAATTATAAATTCCTAAAATAAATATTATGTATCTATCTTAAATGAAAATTAGGAATAAAAAATAGTTATTTTAAATTTTAGAGAGATAAAAATTAAATAAAAATATCTTATAAAGACAAAAACCAAAATTTCTCATGTTATAGATACCAAAATAAGTTATCTCAAATTTTAGAGGGATAAAAATATATCAAAATTTTTATAAAGACTAAAAACATATTTAAGCTTTAAAATATATAATTTATATATTAAAAATAATTATTTATTTTAAATATTAATTATAATATAATTTATATATTTAAAAATATTTATTTATTATATTACATAAATTTTTATCTTACACCATACACAAAATAAATACTAGTATCCATAAAATTTCTATTCATGTTTGCTTCAACATAATTATTATTCAAACTTGACATCCCACTCACATAACAGTGCTGAACCAATCTCATATCCTAGTCTCTTCAGCAAATTAATTATAAATACCAAGTATTTATACCAACTACCTTTAACTTTTATATAATAAAATATAAAGTTATACACACTTCTTTATTCCAATATTTAATTTTTTTAGTTAAGTGTTTATATTTTAAAAAAATTACTTCGTCTACATATATATAATCACAAGAACTTATTTGACTATATATATATATATATATATATATGAAATTTATATTAGTAATTTTAAAGGTAATAGAAATTTATTTTTAATGTCATATATTATATTTATAATTTTTTATAAATTTTATTTAAATACTTGAAGAGTGTTTTGATTGAGATATTTAAAGTCTTCTAATGGCCGTTGAGAGACGGCAAAGAAAATGTAAATTACATACTCACACTTTTGCAAGTCTTCTAATGGTCACACTTTTGCAAGTCTTCTAATGGCCCTTGAGAGACGGCATAAAAAATGTGAATTACATACTCACACTTTTGCAAGTCTTCTAATGGCCCTTGAGAGACGGCATAGAATATGTGAATTACATACTCACACTTTTCCAAGTCTTCTAATGGCCCTTGAGAGACGACATAGAATATGTGAATTACATACTCACACTTTTCCAAGTCTTCTAATGACCCTTGAGAGATGGCATAGAAAATGTGAATTACATATTCACACTTTTCCAAGTGGTCCCTAATTACTTAGGGTTCAGCTGAGTTAGCAAGTCGTACCTCATTTCAATTTTAAATAATTTATTGATAATTCAAAGTCATTTTCTTCTTTTGTTTTTCAAGTCTTTTTTTGCTTTTCAAGTCTTCTTTTGCTTTTCAAGTCTTCCTCCTCATCTTATCATTTTCTCAGTTTTCAACAAGTCGTCCTCTTTTTTTGCTTATTATTTGCAATCCTATCATTATCGCCTGCTGCTTGTACATTGCTGATATTCTGGTCCCATGATGCCAAATTGAATAAATTATTTCAAAAGTATTAGAAGATAGTTTTAATCTATAATGTTAGAAAATCAATTTAGAGTAAACCTCTAATTTAATTTTTAAATAGGTTAAGCATTTACCCTTTAGTATTTTAGTATTTGAAAGTTATAAAGTTTAAAAACGTTCTTAAATATGTACTATATTCATCAAATTAATCTCTTTATTATATAATCTCTGTCGAAGATAATAAATTTACTGGCGTGGTTTATTAATATACCATCTCTTCATTTTTTTTTCGTAAGAATTTTTTTTTAAAGGAATAAACATGCGTGGTGGTTAGAGTACAAGAATAGTGAGCTATATGTTTAAATAGAACTATAGAAGAAATTTTTTTTAAAGGAATAAACATGCGTGGTTAGAGTACAAGAATGATGAGCTATATGTTTAAATAGAAGTATATATAATAAATTAAATGAAAAATTTTATTCTTGATAATCTATACAAAGAATACTAAGTATATCACAAAATAGAACATATGTTCTAATTTGCGCATGAAAAATGAAAGAATAAATATTTATATCAAATAAAAAATATACAAATATTATATATTGCATATGTCTTGTTGCCATGATCATGATATTCTTATGACCAAGATATCATAGAAATCCCTTAACCACATTATTTTTTTTTAGATTTATTTCTATATAATAAATAAAAATATATAATTTGGACAATAATAATTTTGTTTCTTTCATTATCTTAATTAGATAATTATAAGTTTTCTTTTATCTTTTGAATATATTTTTTTCACACAATTCTTACAACTAGTAAAAAAAATTCCCTCTTAATCATATTTAAATATTAATTTTTTATCTTTATTTATAGTTGTTCTTATTAACCTTATATTATTTCCAAAATATTCTCTTTTATCTTGAATTATAATAATTTTTAAAGAAAATTATTAATAGTTAAAAATAATTTTATATCATAATTTAAATTATTTATTTTAAAATGAATATATATAATTTACATATTTAAATATATTTATTTATTTTAAATTTTAATTATAATATAATTTATATTTAAAAACTATTTATTATATAAAATAAACACTTATCTTATATAATATACAAAATAAAGTTATACTCTTATTTTATTATTATATTTTTATTTTTATAATTTTAGTTGTGTTTATATTTTATACAAATTACTTTGTCTAGTTACATATCATAAGAAAAACGCAAAATGTTAAGCATACATAGAATAATGATAAAAAGAATTATAAGACTATGATAACAAATCAAACTATTGGAGACAAGAACTTATTTGAACAGGGCTATGAATGAAAATTCATTCAAATTAGTTTTTAACTTCATTAGTTTTCTTTCATGTTTTACCTTATTAATAGTGTTTGGTTAATAATTTTTTTAAATACTTTGTAATTTTTTTAGTAATTTGTAATGTTTTTTAAGCGTTATTTTAAATAGTATTTTTTTAAATGTTAGCTTTTAAAATTCTAATTTTTATATTTATTTTTATTTTGTCCTGAAAATATTTATTATATTTTATTTTTCGTAATCTTTTAGTTTTAAATAAATTCTAATTAATTTTATTTTAAAATAAGATATAATTTTATTACATTGTTTAATTTAATCATTATAATATTTATTTTTATGTTATCATTATCCGTCAAGATATATATTGATAAATAATAAACATTTTATTTTATTTTTGTTATTATATTTTATATATCTTTTATATTATATTGTTTGTTTAATTATTATACTATTTACAATATTTATTTTATTAGTTCAATATTATACTATTGATAATAGGGGATAGATTTATATTATTTTTGAATAATTTTTATTATATTATTTATTTTAACTATTATACTAATTATCATAATAAAAATTTATTTTAATTTTATAAATTATATTAATGATTTTTATAAAATTTACTTAAATACTTGAAGAGTGTTTTTCTATTTTATTGACATATTAAAATTAAAAATTATTTTATATATATAAGTTAAACATATCTTTTTACAACAAAGTTAATAAAATAAAATATTAAAAGGCTTATTTCTTTTCAATTCGGTATGATGGTTATTTGTTAAATATAAAAGATTAAAATATATTCTTAAATAAATTAATTAATATAAAAACTAATGAATAAAAAATAATAAATAAGATTAACAATTTCATTTATATTAATAAAATTTAATTAAAAGTACATATAAATATGAAATTTCAAATTATAAATAATAAAAAAGAAAGAAAAGTGGCAGAAGTTAAATAGTTTTATAATGACGAAAAATAATTTTGTCATCTTTTATTTTAGTCTGCTTTGTTTTAGAATAGTAGCAGAACACTTTTCCTATAAAAAAAAATATTTATACATTATTTTTATACAGTTTCGCACATTTATTCTCTTTAAAAAATAAAAATCAATACGAAATTTTAGAATAAAACTCACCTTTGCCGCAGATAAGATTGCAGAAGAAAATCAAACCAAAGAAAGAGAAATCTCTGCAGCAAATAATGCAAATATTAAAAAAAGAGGCAAAATCTTGAAAACCCAGTTGCAGAAAGACATCAAAGGAATCAAGAAAGAGTAAAAATTGAGAATTGAGAATTGAGAATTGACCCAAGAAGCAGCAAAGGAAGTCAGAGCTATTCAACAATATGGTGGCAGAGCTATTCAACAATATGGTGGCGACTATACCACACAAAGATCTTTATATAATGAAGTCCAAAAAACAGTGTGAAACCAAAGGAAGCTTGCAAATGAGTAACTTTCGTCAACACCATAAAACTTTAAGAACCAAGAATTGTTTAATGATCAACGCATAGATGATATAAATAATATTTATAATTTAATATAACAAGAGAAAGAAAATTTGTATGGTTCCTTGATTTTGATTTTGTTGAAAAAATGCTGCTACTTGTGGAACAAGTCTTGATTCATTCAAAGATTAGTTGTTTGTTTTAAATAAACATATCCCCAGGAATAGGACTTTCTATTAATTTGTTTTCCCATAGAAATAGCCATGATATAGTCATGCGCCGTTTTTTTACGTTTTTCTATTTTCTGTATTGGTTATATATAACCTCATTCATTCTAGTGAATAAAACAAGCTTTAGAGCTACAATTAACTTTGTCATCATCTAATTCTAAACACTGGTATCAGAGCCCACTCAAGGGCTTGATATTTAGCAAACACAAGAGAGAAAAGTTGAGTGAAACACATGGCTGACAGCAATAGCTTCCTCAGTATTCCAAAGTTTGATGGAGATTATGATCACTGGTCCATGCTAATGGAAAATTTGCTTAGATCAAAAGAGTATTGGAACGTGGTGGAGCAAGGCTATGAAGAGCCTGAAAAACTGGAGTCACTCACAGGAGCAGAACGTCGAACCTTGGAGGAGCGAAAGCTGAACGACTTGAGAGCAAAGAACTATCTGTTTCAATCTATAGATAAGAATATTTTGAAAACGATCACCAACAAAGCCACCTCCAAAGCACTCTGGGATTCGATGAAGCAAAAATATCAGGGGAATGCTCGAGTTCAACGAGCTCAACTCCAAAGGCTTCGCAGGGAATTTGAAGTTCTAGAAATGCAAAATGGTGAGTGCGTTAATGACTATATCTCCAGAGTCATGATAATTGCAAATGACATGAGAGGAGTAGGAGAGACCATGGAGGATGGACATATTGTTGAGAAGATTTTGCGCACACTGTCTGACAAATACAATTATATCGTATGCTCAATCGAAGAATCCAAGGACATCAATAAGATGACAGTAGATGAGCTGCACAGTTCATTACTTATACATGAACACAAGATAAAACGGCAGGAAGTGACTGAACAAGCATTGAAGGTTACAGGAGACAGCTCTACTCTACGAGCTGCTGAACAATCCGGTAACAGAAGCAGAGGGCGTGCTGGACATAGAGGCAGAGGAAGAGGTAGAGCATTCGACAAATCCACAGTTGAGTGCTATCGATGTCACAAGCTGGGACATTTCCAGTACGAATGTCCCACATATGCTAATTATGCAGAACACACAAACCTCGATGAAGGAAAAGAGATGTTGCTTATGTCATATGTGGAAGTGCAAGGAGTCACACGAGATGAAATATGGTTTCTGGATTCTGGATGCAGTAATCACATGAGTGGAGACAAGAAATGGTTCACAGAGCTTGATCAATCATTCAGACATAGTGTTAAGCTGGGAAATGACTTTAAATTGAATGTCATGGGAAAAGGCAGCGTTCGAATGAAAATAGAAGGTAGAATTGTGATCATCATAGAGGTATTTTACATTCCTGATCTCAAATCAAATTTGCTTAGCATTGGTTAGCTTCAAGAACGAAATCTATCTATACTAATTAAGAATGGATGCTGTAGCATTTATCATGATAATGAAGGTCTGATCATACGAACTATGATATCTACAAATCGTATGTTTGTGCTTTTGGCATCTATTCCCTCTATTTCTACTAATGTATCAAAAGCAGCCTGTTTAAATGTAACCTCTAAAAATGTCACAAGCTTGTGGCATCAGAGGCTCGGCCATCTTAACATGAAAGGATTGCGGACTCTTGCCTATGGGAAGATGGTTCAAGGCCTACCAATATTAAGGAATCAATCCAAGTTGTGTACCATATGTATGACAGGAAAGCAGCACCGTCATCCCTTTCAAAAAAAAAAACACTTGGAGAGCATCCAGATCTCTACAACTCATTCACTCAGACATATGTGGTCCAATTACTCCTGAATCTCATAGTCATAAGAGGTATATCATTACTTTCATAGATGACTATAGTCGAAAAATGTGGTCCTATTTTTTACACGTCAAGTCCGAAGCCTTTGATACATTCAAAAGGTTCAAGTCATCAGTTGAGAAAGCAACAGGATACAACATAACCTGTTTGCGCACCGACAGAGGAGGAGAGTTTACCTCATCAGAATTCAATGACTATTGCAGCACTTATGGAATCACAAGACAACTCACCGCTGCCTACTCACCACAACAGAACGGAGTTGCAGAAAGAAGAAACCGAACCTTGATGAATATGGTGAGGTGTATGCTTGCAGCACGAGATGTTCCAAAGGAGTATTGGCCAGAAGCAACAAACCTGGCCACTCATGTTCTGAATAGATGCCCAACCTCAGCCTTGCCAAACATGACACCTGAAGAAGCCTAGAAAGAGAGAAAACCATCAGTGGTACACCTCAAGGTGTTTGGATGCATAGGATATGTTCATGTTCCTGATGTTACAAGGAAGAAGCTGGATGAGAAAAGCATCAAGTGCGTATACATGGGAGTCAGTGAAGAGTCCAAAGCTTTTCGAATGTATGATCCAAAAACCAAGAAGATTATCATCAGTCGAGATGTAGTTTTTGATGAAATGGAAAAGTGGGATTGGAAGAAGTCAGGAGAGACTAATTCTCTTGATTTTATGTGCGAAGAAAAGGAAGAAAATAAGGGAAATAAAGATTCAGAAGTTGAAAATCAAGCAGACAATGACAGTACAGAAGAAGCTATAGGAGATGGGAGAATCAAGGTCCCCGAAAGGAGAAGAAGACCGCCAGTGTGGATGAGAGACTATGAGTCTGGTGCTGAATTGTCAGAAGAAGAAGAAGAAGTGGAGCAGCTCACCCAGGAAATGCAACAACTTGCTATGTTCACGGCATATGATCTGAATGATCCCACCACCTTTGAGGAAGCAGCCAAAAGTCAAGTATGGAGGGATGCAATGGAAAATGAGATTGCAGCAATTGAGAAAAATGGAACATGGGAACTGACAGCTCTACCAACAGGAGCAAAGAAGATTGGTGTTAAATGGGTATTTAAGACCAAGATAAACGAAAAGGGAGAGGTAGACAAATATAAGGCTCGTCTTGTAGCAAAGGGGTATGCTCAAGAGGCTGGAATTGATTACACTGAGGTATTTGCACCTGTGGCAAGATGGGACACCATTCGACTAACCTTGTCCATTGCAGCTAGTCGAGGATGGAAAGTTTATCAACTTGATGTCAAGAGTGCATTTCTACATGGAGAGTTAGCATAGGAGGTATATGTGGAACAACCGAAGGGGTATGAGGTGACAGGAGAAGAAGACAAAGTGTATAAATTAAAGAAAGCTCTCTATGGGCTTAAACAGGCCCCTCGAGCATGGTTTAGCAAGATAGAATCATACTTTGTCAAGGAAGGTTTTGAAAGAAGCACGAGCGATCACACTTTGTTTACAAAGAAAGAAGGAGGAGCAGTTGTTCTTATTGTGAATTTGTATGTAGATGATCTCATCTTTACCGGAAACAGTGAGAAAATGTTCGAAGAATTCAAGAGCTCAATGAAAAAGGAATTTGAGATGACTGATCTGGGAAGCATGAGATATTTTCTTGGCGTGGAAGTCACACAGACTTCAAATGGCATTTTTATTTGTCAGAGAAAGTATGCTAATGAAATACTGGAAAGATTTGGTTTACAAAATTGTTCATCTGTCAAAAATCCAATCGTTCAGGATGCAAGCTCACAAAGGATGCTTTGGAGGATTGAAGGTTGATGCTACCGCATATAAACAAATGGTGGGAAGTCTTATGTATTTAACTGCCACTAGGCCAGACCTAATGTATGTTGTGAGTCTGGTGGCTCGTTTCATGAAAGCTCCAACAATTATGCATCAACAAGCTGTGAAAAGGGTCCTACGCTATTTGAGAGGAACCACTGAACTGGGGTTATTTTACAAAAGAAAAGGAGGTGGGAATTTAGTAGCTTTCTGTGATAGTGACTATGCTTTGGAGACCTTGATGACCGAAGGAGTACCTCAGGATATGTTTTTAGGATGTCAAATGGATTAATTGCTTTGAGTTCAAGGAAGCAACCTGTGGTATCACTGTCTACCACCGAGGCCGAATATATCTCTCTGCAGCAGCTTGTGCTACTCAAAGCATTTGGATGATGCGCTGCATTTTGAGAATTTGGGGTTAAGCAAAAAACAAGTGCATTATTTTCTGTGATAACAGTTCAACAATTAAACTCTCAAAGAATCCAGTTATGCATGATAGAAGTAAGCACATTCATGTTCGATTTCATTTTCTTCGGGAGTTGACAAATCAAGGAAAAGTTGAATTAGTACACTGTGGTACTAAGGATCAGCTAGCTGACATCATGACCAAGGCCTTGAAATTGGAAGTATTCGTGCAATTGAGAAATAGACTTGGAATATGTAGTATTGAAGAGATAAACTGACTGTATTTACTTGAATAACAATTCAGTTTAAGGGAAGGTTTGTTGGAAAAATGCTGCTGCTTGTGGAACAAGTCTTGACTCATTCAAAGATTAGTTGTTTGTTTTAAATAAATCTATCCAACGGAATAGGACTTTCTGTTAATTTGTTTTCCCATAGAAATAGCTATGATATAGTCATGCGCCCTTTTTTTACGTTTTTCTGTTTTCTGTATTGGTTATATATAACCTCATTCATTCCAGTGAATAAAACAAGCTTTAGAGCTACAATTAACTTTGTCATCATCTAATTCTAAACAGATTTGGCATGAGCGTGATGGATTAAAATTTTATGGAGTTATTATTAATTTTGTTATTCTTTTGGATTAAAATTTTATGGGGTTATTAATAATTTTGTTATTCTTTTGAATTCTGTGTACTTTGGACGGTGATAGATTCTCGTGCTGGCAAGTAGTAACTAATCACGTGGAGAGAATCATGGAAATTGAATCTTGTTAGAGATTCTAAGGGTTGGAAATGGCTTTGCCAGAACATGATTACAATGTCTAACCACCTCATGTACTTTTATGGACAGAGACGTGCTCCCGATTAAACCTTCCCTAAACTCTATTATTTTACCTATACTTTTATCTTTCCCACTAAATTGTATACGATAAATAATTTTTTTCTATAATTCAAATTTATAATAAATAAATATTTTTAAATATATATAATAAATTATAATTTTTAGTGTGGTATTTGAAATACATGTCTAAATATAAGAAGAATTAAAAATATCTAATTGAAAAGATAAGAAAGAGATTGTGACTTCTCAAATTATGTATTTTAATTTGTAGAAAAAAAATTATTCTGACCTCTTGTGAGATCTTCTTAAATGATGATGATTACATTTTTCTAATTTTTAAAAAAAGACTTTTTTTTTATATTTTCAATAAACTGATATTTATACCTACTATTTTATTTAATAAAATCACATACATATTTTATTTAATATTATCTATGTTTTTAATAAAGTATTACTCGTATTTTTATTTTATTTAATAAAGTGACATATATATTATTTCTTTAATACATATAGAAGGGTGTGTATATTTAAAAATTAGAAGAAATGTGAGTATAGTTTAGTAAGACTTGAGGAGAGGTAAGTGTAATTTTTTTTTTTGTAATATAATATAGGAGTAGATTTGGAGGAAAAAAAGAAAATAAAAAAAAATAAACTGAAGGAAAAATATGAAGATAATAATGCATATTTTTATTTGTTTAAATTAAAAATAAACATCTATAGGAAAAGGTTAATTTTTAAAAGTAAAAATATAGATTTTTATTTTCTTTATTTTTATTTAAATTTCATTTTTTTTCATTTTTTTTCTTTACTCTAATGTCATTTAGTATGCTACAAATAAAGTGAAAGAGGAGAAAAAAAATTGAACTGAATAAAAACATTTCAAATTTTAATTTTTAAAGGTAAACTTTTATTAAAAAAAAAATTCTTTTCTTCAATTAAAATAAAAAAATATATTCTTACTTGTATTTTTTTTCTCATCCAAATATATCATTAGACCGGAGGAAAAGTTTCACAACATAATGACTTATATTATATGACCTGGGATTATGATTTTTATATTATATCACTTATATCATTAGAGCAGAGGAAAAGTTAAAAAAACTTTAATTATGAATTTTATATTAAAACATGCCTCAATAAAACAAAATTAATGATTTATATATTTTAATGTAATAATAAAAAATATGGAAGGCCATTTAATGATAGAAAATTATTTTTATTATAAGTTACACAATTCTCTCCTCACTCGCATGAGCATTACACTATTGTCTCCTCATATATTGAAATATATTATTTAGTTTATTATTTAATTTAATACTATAAAAACTGATTACACTATCATATCTTGAGAGATAAGGATGTGAGTATTACACTATCCTTTCTTCTTTATGTTAAAATGTATAATAAATTTATAATAAATTACATTTTTCCTCCAAAGATACAAGTATTATGTTGTCCCATAAAGCCTCAAATTAATATTTCATTCCAAAATCAAGAAAAGCACAAATGTGACTCTTAGAAATTGGATAAAAACCAAGAATGAGAAGAAATGATAAAATGGAATAAACTAGGATATGATTCTACTACAAGAATGCAATTCTTGATAATGAATATGAGAATTCGTCACAAGACTTCAATGACTTTTAATGAGAATTAATATTCTTCTCTAAGAACAAAGAGAGAATTAGTCTCACAAGCTTAAAAGTCAAATTCATTAAATGTCAAAAAAAATTTTGTATATGGAGTTTAAGATTTATATATATGATTACCTTAATCAAACTTAGCATTAATCCTAATCTTAGTCTAATTGAGGTCTAAAATTGGTTAAAATATTTAAAATGATAATGTAAATAATATTTTGGTAATATTTTTTTAATAAAAATTAATAAACAATTTTAAAAAAGAATAAGATGTAATATCATATTTCTCAAATAAAAAGTATAAATTACTATTAATTTTATAAGTAGTGTTTTGGTAGAGTAAAGATAAGTCTTATACTATATAAGAAGAAATAATATATGATAAATGAGGAAAGAGAATCTTTTAATGCCTTCATTATTTACAATTTAAGATAACGACAAATGATAATTAATATTTTCTTATGCGTCTCAGTTGAAAAGACGTATTAGCCATTGTTTTCTTTCTTTCGCTTTCTAAATTTGAAATATTTAAGTCTTCACAACCTGGCCTATTAGCTCAGTTGGTTAGAGCGTCGTGCTAATAACGCGAAGGTCGCAGGTTCGAGACCTGCATGGGCCAATTTTTTCGAAATAGTTCATGGGAAATATTAGATTTTTTTTAATGAAATAAACTTAATATTTTAAGCACCAAATTCATGTAATTTTAAAAACAAATGCAGAGGAACTCATCCAAAAATTTTGAAGCCATTATCAATCATTCAGTGTACTTGAGAAGTTGAAATCCTCACACTTATCGGTTTATTTTATTTAGTCATTTTATATACCGCAGCGTTCATATGAATATGATTTATTATTTTGCTTAACATCCATGAACTTCATGAAATATTCTGACTAACATTTATGAAGTTGAGCAATATTGAGAATATTAAAGTTGTCAAATACGATATTTATAAATCCACGATCAAAATCTAGAAAGATATGGCTATCTGAAGAAGAAATCAGTCTTATTACAGATATGATCTTCAGTGAGAAAAAGAAGACATCACAAATGGTTTCTTAACCCCTGGTGCTCACAGAGAAAAGATAATTGGTATTCATTATTAGTCAATTTTGTACCAAAAAAATTGGTCAATTTTTTATAATAAATACAATATTTTCTTTAACAAAGATTTGTGTATCTTAGAAATATGATGACGCAGTTCTTTTCATTATTCAAGACAGACAGCAACTTTTATTAGATTGATCTGAACGAACTAAATTAATGATAAAAATATAATTTGATTGTTTTTCAAAGAGCATGAAAAATGCATTTGACATAAAAAAAAAGACATATCAGTTAGAGGTGTTAAAAATCAAACCAAACTATTTTTAAGTTATCCCAAAAAATATAGTAATTAATTGATCAAACCAATAACAAAAGATTTGAAAAATACAAAAGGTTGCATTTTTGTCGCAGCTTAGTTTGGCTTTTGATTCATAATTACACCTTTTCTTATTGCTTTATGAATTGACTATAAATGATCTATATAATACTCTTTTTTTCATAAGAAGTTTGTAATTTATTATTATTATTATTATTATTATTATTATTATTATTATGGTCTTTTATTATTATATTTTTTTATGATTATGTAAATGTTATTTTTAAGGGTTGGAATGACTCAATTAGTTATTAACTACTGTATTATTTTGTAAATTGTAAAATTAAATGCAATTTTGAAAGTCATAAAAAATTTAAAATTTTAAAAAATGCCTCACCAAATTAAAAAAAAAAAAGAAAAAGTTTAGTTTAGTTCAATTTTAATATTACATTCAAATAAAAAAATCAAAACAAACCAAACCAAACTACCAATTATTTTTATGTTTAATTTGAACCATTTTTTTTTTATCTAAAAGCCGAACCAAATCGAAT
This sequence comes from Mucuna pruriens, assembly GCA_025330945.1. Taxonomy (NCBI): domain Eukaryota; kingdom Viridiplantae; phylum Streptophyta; class Magnoliopsida; order Fabales; family Fabaceae; genus Mucuna; species Mucuna pruriens. Next base: position 1,089,086 of record JAENHJ010000305.1, read on the forward strand.
TGCAAACTCTTCTGATATAAGTTTTAAGCATATTTCAAAACATTACAAGAAATATCTTGCAAAGGATCGATTAGAAATTTATTACAACTACAAAAATAGACATTATGGAAAGTGTTATTCAGGATAAAATTTCTCTTGAATGTATTAATTACTGAATTTATGGAATGCTTAGAAGAGAAAAAAGAAAAGAAAATAAAAAATTATGTAACAATATATATTTTTAAAATAATTCTTTTTCTTTTTCTATTTTCCCTTTCATTTAAATTTTAATATTTTCTCTCTCTTTTTTTCATTTTCTTTAAACCAAAAAAAAAAAAAAAAACAGAGGAAAAGTTTAAGAACTTACTCTCTCCATTCGTTTTTATTCAATGTTTAAACTTATATTATATATGAAGTAATTAAAAAAGTATAATTCATATTTTAACTTTCATAAAAATTATTAACTAAATTGTATTATAACTTTTTTATATATTCATTATTTTAAAAACACGTGCTATTTGATTTTTAAAAATGAAATTAAAAATATTTATTTATTCATAAATTTTTAGAATTACGTGCAAATTAAAGTAAAAATTTGCAAAATAAAAAAAATAGAAAGAGTAATTTTAATTATTAGATTAAAACATGGGTCATAATGAAATAAATATTATACAATCACTTGGGTAGAAAAAACTTTTTGCATGAATTAAAATCAATTTTTAAATCAATTAAAATTAATTTTTTATATTAGTTATTTTATAATTAATATATAGAATGTTCAATTTTTTTTTAGATGATAGAGTCCTCCGTTTCTATTCCCATGTATTTGATGATGTATATATACAGCTATGTAATTGTCTATACAAAAGTTTTCTATTCCCATGTATTTGATGATGTATATATACACTTATGTAATTGTCTATACAAAAGTTTTTTCAAATGTAAAATATAGTAGTAGATCTCACACATTTCATAGATCCTACAAATCTGGTACATTCCATAATTTTGTATTTTCTTTGCAAATCCCACAAATTTATACTTTCAATCCAAACAAAAATAACAAGAGGATTAAAAGACAAAATTATTACCTTATAAGAATAAAAATGATTAAGAAAAAAAATAAAGATGTAATAATAAAAATAATGATATCACGAAAGTATGGATGTAATTACAACAATAAATTTTTTTTCATAATTAAGACTAAAATTTGAATCATTAATATCTTAATTAATAAATACAAATAACTACTATTTATGTGAACTAATGTTAATTTATAAGAGTATTGTTTACATCAATTTTAAAATACAATCAATATAAAAAATATTTTTTTTCTAGTTCTTAAAGAATTGACATAAATACATAAAATTTATAAAAATATCACCGTATTTTTTTATTTACATCAATTTTTTAAAAAACTAATATAAAACAACATATGTATAAACCTTTTTATAGCAGTAAATTAGCCTATCTCTTCATGAACTGATAAAAAATATGAAAAGCCATTGAAAGGGTAGACAATTACTTTTATAGGTAATAGTATTTTACGCAAAATGAAATTAAGGGGTAGAGTGTAGATAAGTTTTACACTTATTTTCAATTTTATGTAAGGACAAATAATAATAAAAAATGATAAGTGAGGAAAGAGAATCTTGTTTTATTATTTACAATTATTCTATGCGTTTACTATTACAATTTAAGATAAGGACAAATGATAAAAGATATTTCCTTGTGCATCTTAGTTGAAAAAAAAAAATGTTTTCCCCACCTAGCCTGTTTTCATTATTTTATTTTTTAAATAAACTATTACGTTTGTATCTAAGTTGGCTTATTCTAATCGCTTCGTTTTCATCCACTGATAAATTTGACTCATTAATTCTTTATTCTCCTTAATCTTTTTCGAATATGATGAAGTTGAATTTCCTTTTTTTTTTTCACCATAATTTTTTTCTCAAGTATCCTAGTTCAAAAGTTAGAGATTAATTCTTCACGTCTATTTAAAGGGTGACCTCTCTCGATATATATTCTTCCATATATATATATAGATAGATTTAAGGATTGAATTTCTGATTTAATGTTTAAAGGATATCAATCAATAATACACCATATTGAATTTTCATCATTTTATATAAGTTAATTTTACAACTTTTTATTTATAATTGAATTTTATATTTACCATTTTTTTATAGAAGGGAAATTCAGAAGTGGGGGAGCGATTACCACTCCCCGTTTTACGTCTTAGCCAAAAGCTCAAGCTAGAGAATTTTTGTAGTTCTTATAATCTGGTGAGTCTTTCACCACTTGCGTTCTAAAAATATCAATTGATTTGATATATATATATATATATATATATATATATTCTTTTGTAATGCAATAATAATTCATTTTGTAATTTCTCATGTATATGTCCTTTCATAAGTTGATTTTCTAAAAATGATATTGTTTGTATAGGACAAATATGGATGTCACAACTTAAATTGTGACGTTGGGCGGAGTCGGCCGAAACCGAGTCGGAGGGTAAGTCATGCAGGCGTTTTAGTTTAAGGCAATGAACGCCTTTTTAGCGGTGATGCCGAATCGGTCGTGTGGGTTCGGGGTTGGTTCTGTGTGGGGCGTGGGGGCTTTGTGCATCTTTTATCGACGATGAGTTCATAGAATTTGGTATATGGGAGGAGGGACGGTGTTGGCATTTTGGATTTTTTGGTTTTTAAGGTTTTGACTTGATAGGGTGTGCTTTTTAGGCTCATCGTCGCCAATTTCAGAGGATTCAAAGTCGCGTAGTTACATTTGGGGGAGGTTTGGCTGGTTTCTCTCGCTTTTAGTGGGAGATAGTCTAAGGGGATAAGGAATGGCTTGTTCGGTCTCGGCCTAGGAACCAAATCGGATTAGGCATGATGGTCGTGTTGGGGATCGAGGTGACTCGTGTCATTTCGGCCTTGCCATGTCGACTCGGCCCTACTTATGGTGAATTAAATGGAAGGCCTCGGCCGATAGGCGTGGCCAGAGGCAGAATTCGAACCCCAGGCAGGAGGAAGGGTCGAAAGTCATTTTGAGGTTCACGTGGTTGGTGCTTCTTAATCGGCGAGATGGACTTCGACCAGGCCGGGTGAGGATGTTGGGTTTTGAAGAAGAGGTGGTAGGGAACTCGACTTGGGTGAGGTAGAAGAGGATTAAGATACTAACTGGTGCTTGGAGATGGTGGGCATGTCTTCCACATCTTTCCGTCTCTTAATCTTTCTTCTTAGGCCCTTAGGGTCCTCCTTCCCGATCTCGTAGCTTGTCGTCGTCATTTCTCTTGGTTAATTCGCCCTTCTTCCTTGGTCTCTGCCCGATTATCCTCGCCTCTTCTCCCTCTACATTGATGTCCACTTTCACTTCTTTATTGGGCTTTATATAGAGTTTGGGAGTGGGCGCGTAACAACCAAAATCCAAAGATTTCTCGGATATTATTCTCTAGGTTTCTTCAGTTTTCCCATGGGCCTTTGGGATGTGGGAGACTTCGATCAAGAAGAGGCGAGTCAAGCAATTTGGGTCAAATGTGAATTTCTGGTAGGTCTTGTTTTGTTTGTCTTTGGAATGGTACAAAATCAGAAAGTGGACCAGAACGGGAAAAGGTGGGACACATCCAGCTTGGGACAATTTAAAAGACTACAATGGAGTAAAAATGAATGTCAACCACTTGGAATTGGTGAGCCTAATGAAAATTTTCTTGGCCAAGTTATAAATAGAAAAGATGAAGCCTATAATTTATACCAAGCACATGCCTTCAAAATAAGTTTTGGCGTAAGAAAAGAGACAGTTGTATTATGATAATGAGAAAAGCATGTGCCTTTGAAAGATTAAATAGGTTTTAGTGTAAGAAAAGAGAGTTGTAGTATGATAATGAGAAAAGCATATGCCTTTGAGAGATTTTTGTTGTTCAAAAGAAGAATTTAAGAATGATGAACCTAAAGGCGAAGTGACTTACGAAAGAGCAAGAACAAATTACGAGAATAATGAACCAAATGGCGAAGTGACTTAGAAAGAGCGTAATTCAAGAACAAATTACAAGGATATGGTGTGATTTACTGAGTAAGCAAAGAGCATGCACCATTACAAAGTTGGTAAATGAGCACAATCATGATTTTGTTAGAAAGTTATAAAATGATATTCATAATAAAATAAAATAGAGAAATTTATTTTAAGTTCAAAATATATTACAACAATAAATTAGAAAATTTTAAAATTTGTGTACTGAATATTAGTTCTTGAAATATTTTTTTTTTCAAAATATTGTATTCACATTGACCAATATATTTCTTATCAACCTTTTTGATAAGTGGAACTATTAAGTAAAATTTCTACCCGGTAGGCATTTTACTTGAACAAATTTGTGGACAACTTTCACGTTAATAAGGATACTTTATTTACATTTATATTAATTATATTCTTAATGCTAGTAAAGAATATAATAATATTTCATGTAAAAAAATTTACATGTTTAAATTATATTCTCTAATTTAATTTATCAAATAAAATAGTTTTTTTATTAAAGATTGACACACTCATTTGTGTGTGATCATGTAGGTTTAGTACTAAATTGGTAGTAATTTAATCAAATTAATTTACTAATCAAGATAGACATCTAGCAATACTCCCTAATGTCTTAATAGAATTAAGTACTAATTTTTACTTTTAAAATAGAAGGATATCATAATATTTCCTTTCATCATTTACAATTTCAATTAACTTGTTATATAAATGTCAATATCTAGTAAATTAACTCTGCATATTTATTCAGTGAATGAATTAAGAAATTCTCTTCTTCATTCATTCAATTGCCTTTCCTAAGATTTTAATTTTAACATAAACCTCAAAGTCATTTCCAAGAGTTCATGATTCCTTCTTGATCAATAATTCATGATTTCTTTTTGATTAATAATTAATTCTACAAGTATTTAATTATATTCAATGTCCATTCATAATTATCTAATGCATTAAGTGTCCATGATAAAATTATAATAAATAGCTTGATTATCTCAAGTCATATGAGACTAACAATTGAGTAATTTCAATGATCACATCTACATGTATATATATATATATATATATATATATATATATATATATATATATTAATTTTTATCCAATAATCATCACATATATATTTATTTATCTAGATTATTAATGTCTTATTCACAATAATTCTATGATAAAAAATAATTTAAATTAAAATTATAAAAGACTTATTTTTCATTATCATAATCTCTATCATGATAACAAATTTTAAATTTTAATCAAGGACTTTATCAAATCAACTATTTAATCAAATGACAGAATATGAAAATAAAAACAAAAATAATATTTTATTATTAAAATTATAATGAATTATTTGATGAATTAAATATTGGGCATACACATTTATTCCCAATATTTGTGGCATATGAGCAAAGAAATTTGTTGTATTCTATGAGAAATATATCAAATGTCAAAGGGGACCTCATAAATCCATGGTTAATGCTGGTATAAGAGTTACAAATATTTGGAGTTATTTAGGTAAAGAGGTTGAGGATTTCATAAACTTGGTATAACAACGAAAGACATGCATAACTATGTCTTCATTGAAAAATATATGATAGAAGGTGGGGATCCTTACTAAATAACTTACTAAGTAGATAAGCTCAATATCCTATGTTCTACTATAGTGTGCAGTTGGACCAAGAATCACATTTTTTTATTTGCATAGCTAATCCTGTACCCCATTTCAATATTAATCTTTTATTATCCTTCCGAGTCAAAGTTTTTTATTCATTAAAGAGGATTAATTAGCACCCACTCTTAAAGAAGAAATTAAAATCTCAACTACACCACTGCACTCACTCTTCTTGGGGTTCAACGAATACCAAAACCACAAAATCCAAATGCTAAACAAATCCTTAAAGACCAACTACACTTTCTAACTAGTTCAATACTTAAGAATTGCAAAGCACAAAACATTATATATACAATAATATGGTCATTTAATGTTCGAAACATATCCCACTTTCATCTGCTATGGCTGGGCCACTTGCAATGATCCACCCTCTACTAAGCACTTCAAATATTGGGCTTGCTGTTATGACCCTTATGCTGTGTGGCATCGCATTGCTCATGTGTGCTTCTCACTCACGCAAATGGCGACAGTGGGTCTCTTGCTATGATGCCTTTGGAGAAGAACCTGTAATAGAATTAAACAATGAAGTGGTTATGAATACTTGTGATGAGCAACAAGAAGAGGCTTCAATTTGGCAGAAGAAGATACTCATGGGTGGGAAGTGCCAGCTCCCTGATTTCTCTGGTGTCATAATATATGATTCAGATGGCAATATAGTGAATCCTGAAAAAACTTATCGTCCATTACTAACCTGGAAATAAGGATTTCAGGAACCTCACAAGTCTTTTTCATTTGCTAGAGTTCCCATATCTACCACTGTATTTATTCTTCATGGTCTCTTGTAATCTCAGTTTCAGCAGTGAGAATATATAGATTATTGCATAAAATTTCAAGTTAAACCAAAGCCATACATTCGCAATCCGTCAAGAGTGTCACATTTGTATCCATATATTAAACAAAACCCAAGGTTTGAATATACCTTTTTCACTAGTTTTTTTTTTTCTCAGATAATGCCTGGCAACCGTGAAAATTAATATACCATTCTTACTACAGAAAAAAAAATTTATGTAATACAAAACCGAGTTGCTTTTCATGAGTTTTTTTTTTTTATGTGTGTCCCATGCTTCTTTTTTTTATTCCTTTGACCTTTTATTAAATCATTAGTGCGTTAGAAATGATCGGTGAGGTTTGTAAAGCCAAATTCCTCTTTATGATGCTTTTGCATGCATATTTACCAAAACAAAAAAAATCCTCTATTTTTCTTCACATATGAACATAAGCTATTATTTATTACAAACATTTCACTACCTGTGTATTGTGTCTCACTTCACACACGTATTCTTCGTATATATACCCTCTGCCAAAAATAAATTATTCATGTGTAAGAAAAAATATACTTCATCTTGAATAAATTTCACCTATTTTTAACCTCTAGAAACTATCAAAGCCTTCGTTTCTTTCTCAAAATGTTTCGAAAATGCAAAAAGTAATTTTATTCCAACAACAAGAAACTATGGAAAGTTATTAACATTGATCAGAGTATAAAATTAAGTATGAATCCTTTAAATAAGATATCAAATTCGGGTTTCACAGATGAAAAAATATAATTAAAAAGAAAATTTTCACTAGATAAATTAATTATCAATGAAGTTAATAGATTTTTTACACGCGCGCGCACATATATATATATATAATATTTAAAAAAACTATTGATAGTACAATATATTAAGCTTAGCTAGCATGCATGTGACTCATGGAACACATTGTCAGATGCCAGTATCAATTGGCTGATAGCCATAAATGGAGCCAACTATTGGACAAATTGAATCAATTTCAATATTACTCTATACATGGTGTTGACTTTATCAACAACTTGTCTCGTTTAAAGAACTTGGTTTAGCTAGAAGGAATATTATATAAACAGGAAGCATTATTCCCACAATATGAGATGAATCCGAAGCATGCAGTAGCTTAATTGCTGAAGATCGAGAGTATTAATCCTCAACAATTTCACCGTCAGGTTCCTTCTCCTCCTTTTTCCTCCATATTTAGTTATTTTCCTTTTCGATTCCCATCCATACAATAATATTTGACGAGCTTTTTCAAATCTTTTTCTATATATAACTTCATTAGGTACCATTCTAGTCCTCACTCTTGTTTTAATATTAAAAGTAACAATCAAAGGTTAAAAAAAAAATAGGGACTATTTTGGTTATTTGAACAAAATGATGCAAACAATAAAATCTAGTTCCAGGTGTGTAGGGGATAATTTATTCATATTTGAGCCCTTTGGATCTAAGTATCATGTTGGTTATCTATGTTGATCTATCAATCTCGAAGCTACAGAGTTAACGAAATGGAAGGACGAGAATGAAGGGGTTCATCGAGTGAACAACAATTTTTGCAGACAAAATTGAGAAACAAGCTTGAAAATGTGAAACCTCCAGAAATGTATGGATTCCTTATGCAATGCATTTATAGAGTACCACAAAGCCTTCGTGAAACTAATCCAAAAGCCTACACACCTCGCATTGTTTGCATTGGCCCTTTTCACAGAGCAAGTGACGTTGGTAAGGAAGACAACATTTTTGAGTCAATGGATTTCTAAATCGAACACCGCTACGTATTGGGGATTTTGTTTTAACACTTCAAAATTTGGAAGAAAGAATTCGAAGTTGTTATGCAGAGCCTATTGTATATAATAGCGATAATTTCTTAGAGATGATTCTAATTGACGCTTGCTTCATAATTGAGCTTTTTTTGAGATGCCATACATGGGAAAATTGGGAAGAAAAGGACCCTTTGTTGCAAAAACCATGGATTACAACGGAAATTTATCATGACTTGATACTACTAGAAAATCAGCTTCCTTTCTTTGTTCTTGAAGAACTTTACAACCTCACTGGTATGAATCAGGAATTTCCCTTTCTTCAGATTACTTTCACCTATCTTGAGATCGAAAGTTATGGAACCGAGTGTCCAATAGAATGCCCAAAACACCTCACCGATCTTATAAGAACTTGTATAATATCATCATCACAGTTTCATTTTGGAAAACCAGGGGAACGCTATAAAATTGAACATCTATATAGTGCAAGCCAACTATTGGAGGCAGGTCTTAAATTCCAGTTCAGTCCAAGTAAAAACATACTTGACTTGACCTATTCTTCTGATCAGGGTCTGTTGACAATACCAATCTTGAATATAGACGACGGTACAGAAATACAGTTTAGGAATATAGTGGCATTTGAGCAATGTCACTTTCCACATACATCCATCATTAATGAGTACCTATGGATTCTAGATTATCTTATCAATACTGAAAAAGATGTGAACATTCTAGTTGATAACAAAATTATTGTCAACCTCTTGGGTGATGCTAATGCAGTGGCTACAATGGTTAACAGTCTAGGCTTTAATCTTGTAATGCCAACTTCCAACTCAAAAGAGTTCTCTGATCTCTGCAATAGCTTAAATAAGTTCTATGAAAAGCCTCTCAACAAGTACAAGGCTATCTTCATACGTGACTACTTCAACACTCCTTGGAAAATAGCATCTACTATTGCGGCAATTGTGCTACTTCTCCTCACGTTGATTCAGACTATATATTCAATCATCTCACTATTTCAAAGTAAGAAATTATGTTATATATAAATTCTTAAATACTATTTGGGAAGGGTCACATACAGGTAGTTAAGGAACAGGGATGCATTTGATGATTGCATCTGATTGTCTCAGTTGTATAAAGAAACCTTTGTAAAATTTACTACGTACTTTGTTGCATTTCTTTCACCAGATAAAGATTCTAGCACTTCTCTATTCTTTCTACTTTGGTTCCTAACATTAACTACGTTGTTGCAATATAACTAGTAACTTCTTCGTCAGTACAGTAACCTTTTACAAGCTCTTATATGTAATTGTTGATATTTTTAAAGTTGAGTATAGTATTCGCTTTTATTATAATTATTCAAACACTTTATCGATATTTTCATCATGTCACGTGGGGAGGAGTTTATATTTCTTTTTTCGGTAAAAAATGGAACACTCCACTTTGGGAGGAAGCTTGGACAACTAGCCATAGGAAGAGTGGTCGGGGAAAATGACTCTACAAACTTTATATTTATACTAGCTAGATAAAAATTCGCGTGTTGTACAATTATAATTTTTTAATGTCCCAATTAGTAATTTAAATAAAAAATGATCAAAGAGACGTGTGAGAAAAATTGGTAAAATTAATAACATAGAAAAAAATATCTTTAGTTATATACATATGATATTTTCATTTGAGAAAAATAAATGGTACTATTTTGCTTTAGAAAAATATAAAATAATATATCTGTTTGTTTAGAAAGAGACGTATATTCTATTTTCATCTTTTCTGGTAATAAAAGATTAATTTATTTTATTCAGATACTTTAACATCAATCTTCCTTATACTAGAACACAATTTAAAAATCTGACATTTTGTTATAATTCTAAGAGTAAGCTGAAACAATGTCTTTTATTTGGTCATTTTATTCCATTATAACATATAATGGTAAACATGGAATATAATAGTTATTATATTTATATAAAAATAATCTTATAAATAAATAAACAAATTATTTATCCGTGTACATATAATTAACATCTTTTTATATTTTTTCTTATCAATTTTCTCAATCATATTAAAAAAAATAGTATTTAAATAATTTATATATGATATTTTTAGAATTATTAAAAATACGCCTTGTTAATTAAATAGATTTTAAAATTATTTCTAAATATTACAATTATAATTTGTTCATATAATTGGGCACGAATTGAATTATGTCTTAAATTTTGAACACCGAATAAATTTGAATTTCTTTTAATCCCAATCCAATCATAGTCAAAATTTAGCTTCACCTACAAAAAGCCAATATAGACCGGAATTCATCCAACTTGAGTCTTTTTCTTTTAGAAATACGAATCGAATGGTTTTTTTTTCCCTCATTAATTTTTTCTTTTAAATTTTGTGCTTTTAATTTTCAGTGTTCTAATTTAAAAATAATTCATTTTTATCTCAAATTTGACACTATTAAATAACTTGTTGACCTAACTTATAATTTGTTTTTGCGATTTTAAAATATGATTTATGATAATTTTAAACTCTAAATTTTAAATTAATAATATTTTAAAATATGCTTCTTCCAAAATTCAGTATAGTAAAATAAAAAATAAAATAAAAAAAATTCATTGCAATTCTAGCCCATTAAAATACTCTTCACAAATCACCATACTTTAATTACAAATAAAATGCAAACCAAAACTTTATCCATGGTGGTGTCATGAAGAATAAGAGAGGGAGAGAAGAAGAAGATAGGTAAAAGATGAAAAGAGAGTAAGCAAGAGAAATAATAAGCGCGAGAAAGAAATATAAGTAAAAAGATGAGATGGGACCACATCCTTGTGACAGTAGCAGCAACCATACGTACAAGCCATGAAAGAAGAGGAGAAAAGTGAGAAAGAAAATTGAAGAGGGAAAAAAGAGAGTATGTGAAAAAAAAAGAGAAAAGAAAAAAAAATAGAAAAAGAGAATAATTAAGAGATGGGGAGAAGGAAAGGTGACGTACATAATAAACGTTTCTCCTAATGGTACCACTGATATCGTACAACTCTCTCCTTAAAAAAACAAAACAAAACTATCACCTTAGAAATCCAACAACAACCATGTTCTACGTCAACATATTTTTTAACATCAACTTTAACGATAAAAATAAATTATTTCTAAATTATAAAACTAAAAGCTTACTTTTCAAATTTTGGAGTAAAACAAAACAAAGTCCAAATTTAAGAGATAAAGATATGCTGTAGATGATGACGTAGACACCATTAACCACACTAACAACTAATATAAATGTATAATATCTTTAATGAGGAGGATTAAAAGGAGTTGTTTCAAAATTTTGAGGACAAAAACAACCACTTTTTATTTGGGAAACAAAAAGTAATTTTACTCCAAATTTAAGATTCATAAGATATATAAGCCTTAATAATTTAAGTAATATATATATATATATATATATATATATATATATATATATATATATAGAAAAAAGATTTTGTCAAAAAAAAATTTACATGGTGGCATCTAAAAAAAAAAATTCTTGCAGAAATATAAATTAGGTTTTCCATTTTTAATTCATAAAAATAGATAAGTATATTAATTAAAATAATTATAACTATTATTATTTTCAAATTTTGAACATGACAACACAAATATACGTTCTAATTAAAATTTATAACAAATTTAAATTAATAACACAAATATAATGTGTGTTATTAATGTATATATCTAATGTGAATATATTTATAATGATAATATTTATATATACTAACGTATATGTATATAAAATTAAAAATGTATTAGAAAATCATAATAATTTAATAAATTTGTAAATTGTAGATTAATACCAGGGTACGGGTTGTTACACTAGTGATAATAATTTAAATCATCATATATTATGTTAATGATTATATATAATAAATTGTAGATAATTTTGATATATATATATATATATATATATATATATATATATATATATATATATATATATATTAATAATAAATTATTTATGTTTTAATTTACTTCATGACAAATTTTTATGTAACGATTTTATTGATAAAATTTAAAGTTTAAATAGTTTTTAGGTCCTTATAAATATATTTATTTTTATCTAGTTTTAATTTTTATAATTTTTTTATCGTATTTACATATTAACATTTTTTTAGTGTTATTATTTAGTCATTATTATCGACTCTTATTTGTTTAATGCTCACGTAACTATCAAAATCAATAATATTAATTAAAATAATAAAAGTAACTAATAAGATAATTTAATTAATTTATGTATTTATTATTTTATATAAATAAGATAATTATATATAATCTAATTTTATATTTTATTTTTAATATATTATGAACAATACTTTTATTGATTTTAATATTATTTTTATTTTTCAATTCATAAATTTATTTTTAATATTGTATTTTTTTTAAAAGAATTATAATTTATGTAGAAATTTATAATTTAATTTTAATATATTATATTTATGTTATTTTTACATTGGCTCTTTTCACAGAGCACGTGACGTTGGTAAGGAAAACAACATGTTGGAGTCAACGGAAGAGCTTAAACAGAAATATCTCAAGGGATTCCTAAATCGAACCCAGCTACCTGTGAGGTATTTTGTTGTCGAACTTCAAAGATTGGAAGAAAAGATTCCAAGTTGTTATGCAGAGCATATTAGATATAAAAGCGATGATTTCTTAAAGATGGTTCTAATTGACGCTTGCTTCATAATTGAGCTTTTTTTGAGATTCCATAAATACAAAGATTGGGTGGGAAAGGACCCTTTGTTGTCACCTTCTACATACACACATTATTATTGAGTACCTTAAGATTCTAGATTTTCTTATCAATACTGAAAAAGATGTGAACATACTAATTGATAAGAAAATTATTGTCAATCATATGGGTAATCCTAATGCAGTGGCTATAATGGTCAACAGTCTAAGCTCAAATGTTATGATGCCATATTTCGATCCAAATTATTTCTCTCTCTGCAATAGCCTAAATGCTTTCTATGAAAAAGCCTTGCCACAAGTATAAGGCTATCTTCATACACGAGTACCTCAACACTCCTTGGAAAATAGCATCTACTGTTGCTGCAATTGTGCTACTTTTGCTCACGTTGATTCAAACTATAGGTTCAATCATCTCACTATTTAAAGGTAAGAAATTATGTTATATGTCACGCCCTAAATCGTGATGCTAGGTAAGGTGAGCCGAAATGGGTCGAGTCGAAACTATTTTGGCCATCTGGTGACCGAAATCAACTTCGGTTACTAGGAGTCGTCACCAGCATTTTGTTTTTAGGGAACGTAAGGAAACCTGAAGGAAAAGGCTGGTCTTAGAGTCAAAGGTACAGGTTTAGTTATTAATTACGTGTTGGGGACACAGGGCATCCCAACACGCCTATCACTTTATAGTTATCCTTAGTCGGTTGAAAGGAAATGGGAATGATACTTAAGTTTGGGGTTATGTTCTCCTAGATATGGGTCATAGAGTGGCAGGGGTAGAGGTTGAGTCCTTTTAGGTCTTTTAGGTTTCATGACTTGGCAAGAGTATGCCTCTTGTGCCTACGTACCTCCGCTGATGGAGGAATCAAAGGCCATGTAGTTCTAGTTGGTTATTGGTTCAGGTGAGGGGGTCTGTACCAGCTTAGCTATGTTTAGGCTGAGATGAACTTGGCCTTGGCAGAAGCATATTTCGAGGGATGGTTTGTCCACATGGGACCGAGATGAACTCGGCCCTGGTAGTAGAGGACTTCGAAAGGGTGAGGTCATCTCCTCCTGGCCAGGTAGAGGTCGAGATGGATTCGACCTTGGCAAAAGGAGGTTAGGGAGGAGGGAAGGCTAGACGTTTTGGTTTTGGTTTCGCTCAGAAGAGGGAGCTTCTTAAGGATTTTCACCAGTGGTGCAACTGTGTATCTTGTATGTCGTAATAAGGAGAGAGGAGAGGCTGCTCTTTCTGATATTCAAACTAGAACTGGCAATCAGAATGTATATTTGGAGGTATTACCCTTTTTTCTCTTCTCTTCTATTTCAATTCACTAATTCATTTTTTGAATTTTCAAAATTAAAAGCATTAGAATCTCCTAATTTCATACATTGTATACATGAGCTTTATTATGGCACTTTCCACAATTTAGTGGATAAACTGGAAGCATTTGGGAATTATAATTGCCATTATGATTTTATATATGACTAGCTAATTCATCTTGCAGATTTGTGACCTCTGTTCTGTCAATGAGATAAAGTCATTCACTTCCAGGTTTTCTAAAAAGAATGTGCCAGTTCATGTGTTGGTAAATTCTCAAATTGTATTTCAAGAAAATATAATACTTCCCCACATGGTTGTAATTGCTTGTAGCTTTACTATGGAAACTAAACGGGATATCTGTTTTATTTCAAGAAATTACAACATACAACTTCTATTATATCTTGTTCAATAAAAATATGTCTACTGATAATGGTAATTATATTATGTTAGTTAGCCACTTTATGCTATTGAGTAAAATCTAATGTGGACATAATTCTTGCATCAAGGTTAACAATGCTGGCTTACTCGAGCAAAATCGAGTTACCACACCAGAAGGGTGAGTCCTTTTTGTTTCATATGGACTTAAAAATTTGCAAATTCTACCTATAACCTTAATTGATGTGGTGCCATTTAATGTAATGTGTCATAGTACAGGTTTGAGTTGAACTTTGCTGTAAATGTGTTGGGCACTTACACCATGACAGAATTAATGGTACCATTACTGGAAAAAGCTTCCCCTGATGCACGCGTCATTACAGTTTCTTCTGGTGGAATGTATACTTCTCCCTTGACCAAAGATCTACAGGTAACTGTGTTATTGTGTTGTCTGCTTATTCAATCATTTATATGATTTTGGTGTAATGAATTTGGTTGTCTGTACCCAGTATTCTGAGAGCAACTTTAATGGAGTTGAACAGTATTCTCGGAACAAGCGTGTTCAGGTCAGTTATGTTAAGGACTCTATATTTGGGTACACTATTTGTTCTTGTTTTACAACTAACTTTAAAATTGTGGCAAAGTAGATTAGCTGCTCTATAGTATATATTAGGTATAGCAGATTTTAGAGGAAGGGAGAGGAGTTGAAATGATTACTAATTGTTTAATATTATCTCTCTTTATGGAGACGGAATACTATATTTAGCCTCTATATTTAGTGCATGGATAATGTGATAAATGGTTTGATAATAGATGTATGAAATACTCTATAAAAGTTTTGATAATGTGATAAGTGATACTATTTTAGAATTTCTATTTGAATCTGAACCTGACTCAATTTTTGTTTGTAAAATGGGTTGGCTCTTACTTATATATTTTATTCATATTTTATCTCTAGTTGATGTGAGACTTGGATTTTTTTCAATAAATTATATATATGCATTTCATATATTTTAGAATCTAGGAGAAAGAGATTAGTTGAGTGGTTTTTTTTTATTTTTTTCATGTGTCTGTGTTCATGATTATGATATATCTAATATGGCAGGTTGCACTAACAGAAAAGTGGGCCGAGACATATAAGAACAATGGGATAGGATTTTACTCAATGCACCCAGGTTGGGCTGAGACTCCTGGGGTTGCAAAGAGTTTGCCAAGCTTCTCTAAATCGTAAGTATTGTTTGTCCTTACATTATCCATATATAGAAACTAATGATAGTAGTAACGAACATGGGAGATAAAAACCATTCATTGACAGAGTTGGTCTTTGATACAGTACACAGCATCTATAATGTACCTGCATATTTGAAATAGCTTATTTGGGGGGAAATAATAATTTTTTATTGATAACTTCCTCAGACAACTTTAAAATATCTTTTCCCTAAGCAAAATCAACGTGCATATACAGGAATTTGATTCTTGTTACCCCTTATTCTTTATATGCCCTGAAATTTTCTCAACAAATACTAAAAAAAAAATAAGGTAAAATGAATTAAGTTTCTTTCCTAAGTTAAAATTAATTTATACAAAAGATAAAATCACCTTTTAGAATAATTAATACTCTATTTGGTAGGTGAGAAAGAAATAGGTGAAAAATATAATGAAAATAAGAAAGAGAGAAATAAGTGAAAAATAAATTGGATTTAGAAGTGTTTGGTTGAAGAGAAATAGAGAATAAAAAAAGAAGAGTCAGATATGAAAAAGAAAAAAAAATTGCATTTTAATCGATTAAATGTGTTTCAGGTGGCTTTAAAACACAAAAAAATTGGTATAAATATTGTCAATTTTGTAAATTTTGACAATTTTGAACCGTGACTAAATGTCAATTACAACACTTTTTACTTTTGATTTCCATGCATCTCAGCGAGGAAATAAAAAGGTGCAGACTTTTAATAGCATTTTAAGTCCAAATAGCTTGCACCACCTAATAGCTCAAGTTTTGAGGATAATTTGTCCTTCAAAATTACATGGTAAACAAAAACAAAAAAGTACTGTTTAACACCATTGGAATAATTATATATTGATTGAATTAATTTTTTCGGGGAAGCTTAGAACAAGTGAAGAAGGTGCAGACACAGTTATCTGGTTGACATTGCAACCAAAGGAGAAACTGGTACCAGGTGCATTTTATTTTGATAGAGCTGAAGCTCCGAAGCACCTTACATTTGCTGGTACCAGTGATTCTCATGCTATGATCAACTCTCTTGTTGATAGTCTTAATTCCATGGCTTCTCCTTTTGTCTAATACTGTACTTTTACCCTTACATTACACGCTTAAGTTGCAATTGATCTTAATCGAGAAGAGTTAACATGTTTGAAATCAAATTTAATTTTTGTTCTTTACTCAAGTGAATTGAAGAAATCAACATCTTTTTTTAAAATGTGTTCACTTTAGAAACTTATATTTTTATGAATTTATGTATGATTTAATCGTTTATGAAGTTTGATTTTATTTAGTAATAATGTACTATTGTATTTTATTATTGTAGTTTTCCACTTCGCTGTATTAAAATGTTTAATTATGGTTGTATTAAGAGTATTATATAATGTATATAAGTCTCAGATTTTTTTAATATTATTTTTTATAATATGTAAACTATCTCGAGTCTACAAAAATTTTACGAATTTACATAGGCTCTCGAACTTGAGTACAACTATTTAATTTGGGATGCATTTCAATTTTTTTTATACATCATTCTGTTTAACTTAAAAGTAAAAAAAACTAAAGTGATGAATTGTGTTTTTCTTCTTAAATAATAATGCAAACATAGTATAATAAGATGTGTCAATATCATATTATTGAGTTGTATGGTGACTATTGAAATAATTGGTGAATAATATGCATTGTGTATTATGAAATCAATAAATGATTAATATCTCCATTGACCAAATAAATAGATGTGCGATTTTAAAAATAGTGTTTATGAAACCAAGCTTATACATGTGAAATAACAAGTGTATATGAAATAAGGACAATAGCCAGTTTGCATTAGCACATGGCACAATGACAAAATGACTTCAGAGTCATGCTAGTTCTCAACAACCATGATTCGTTAAAGGAGAAGACAATTACAAAATGATGAGAGGTTTTTGTTTCTCTCTTTTGATTTTTAACATGTCTTTATCTTTTTCTCTCGAAAAGTTAGGTATTTTAATTTATACTTTTTTTTACATAGGTATTCTAATTTATATTGATATTGATGATTCTTAATTATCTTGTTTTATTATCAATGTGACATGTGAGGGTTATAAACCGACTGCACTGTACTCGATTTCGACATATCAACAAAAATAATAAAGAGCCTTTTAAAAAAATTAAAAGTTATGAATATTAAAATTAACAAAAGAAAATCAGAAAATTAAAACTTTACAGAAATTAAAATAATATTTTATCCTCATATAATAATAAAACCACATGGGGATGTTTAAAAAATTGGATAGGAAAAGAGAACTAAGTGTTCCTGTGACAGAAGCGTAAAAATTATGTAATTCTTTATTGTTTTTAATTTAGAAAGTTTTCCCCAGAATACTTTCAATCATATGATATCATTTTTTATCATTTTAAATAATTCAATTAAATTTTACTCTAATCCAATAACTATGAAGTTTTTTTTTTTAAAATAAATCTCACAACTTATCTTACACATTTATATAAATGTTAACATAAACAAACACAAGATACAAGTACACAAATTTGAGACTTACCAAGAAATTGCAGCTATTGATACTCTTCTTGGCACCCGTTATATGGCAAAAATAGGGTGCTCTCTATATTTATAGAATTGCAAATTGAAAGGAAACTTCCATTACTTATGGTAGCCACTTTGTTTTTGTTACAAAAAATTGAAATAAATTCACAAAGAAGCACCATTTCAGAAAAATATTTCAAAGGGAAAATCCATGTGATGCTTTTTAATTGTTTGTTAAGCTGCTGATCTCTTTCTACAGTTATGATTCTTTATTTAATTATATGACGGACAAATCAAATTTGATTGCGTTTGTTTCAAGATATCAAGAAAGATTCATGAGAAAGTAAACTTGAAAATATCATACTTTTATATTTAGTACAAATTTTGAGTAAATATATTGTCCATGTTTTTCTTTCTTTTTACTCTCAAGATGAAAGATAAAATATCTACACAAAAATGAAAATTATTTTCGACAATAATTACTTACCTCACTCCTACATTTTTTCCTCAACTTTTATTTTCTTAAATAAATTTTAAATTTTCTTCTAAAATTATTAAACACCAACTAAACATGTTCATGAAAATAATATTTCTGAGATTTTTTTTTTTTGTAAGAATACAATATTATACCATGAAACAAATATTTCCCTAAATCATACATTCCAACAAATAACAGGGCACAACTAGGAATTCTCACTTTCATTCCTCAGCTAAATCCCAAAAGGAGGGATTATTGATGTAAAAATAGTAAAAAATCCATCACACATTTATAGTAGTATATTATGTACAGATTTTATGCATCATATTATGCCTTCCTATATTATTATCCAATACATGGCCAGCTGAACTATATTATATATTTTGGTGAATAAATGGTATAGAAGGGGTCAATGATGGGCACAATAGGAAGCAGAACTATACTATTAACATAAGAAGCAATCAAAATGGTACTAGTGAAGTGCTGATGATTCCAACTTGGGAAACCAGACTTGATGAGCCCAATAAAGCAGGCTTCCTCATCCAGTATTGCTGAAACCTCTGTCTTGCATACTCCTTGTAGTCAAACTTTATTGTATTCACATAACTCTGCACCACACAAAGCAACACACTTACCAAACACATGTAGCCTTTACAAATAATAATAAATAAATAAATATATATATTTTTTATCCCTCAAATTTTTATTATTTTTGTTTCTATTTCCAAATTTAAAATTATTTTTTTAGTTCTCTTATTTCAAAAATAATTGATTTTACTTTCTCACCTTACATGAAAACAAAATATAATTATTTATTTCATGCATAATCAAAAATCAAATATCATTAATTATAAATTTTTTCCTCTAATATTTTTTAATTTTTTATTATATACTTGATAAAAGATGATTTATATTTTGTTATGGAAGAACTAAAAACATATTACATATTTTTTAAAGACCAAAACTAAATATCAAAATATTTTGAAAAATAAAAAATATATTTTATAAATAAAATAAAAAAAAGAAAACATACCGAAACAAGTCCCCACAAGCCCCAAAATAGATGGTTTGCAAGGGTGTATTTTTCTGCAAGACTAACTAATTGCTCCACTTCAGCTTGGCTTGGTTTCTTACCTGTGCACATTGCAATTAAAATTGGTAAACATGTATGAAATTCAGAAGTTATCTTTGGTCAGTAAGACAATTCTTAGAATTACATTAAGATTGAAGTTGAACAGATAAGGGGGTCTTGCATCGTGACTACCCTCAAGAGTGCATGAGCAAATTGGACAAGTCATTCAATAAATAAAGAATAAGTTAAACAAATGCATGCAAGCTCCACATCAGCAACAACAGACTCATAAATAATGTAAACTGTGTGTTACAGTTCTTACTGAAGATAAACATGTTTTTCCCAATTGTTTTAAGAGTCTAATTTTGATTAATGTAAAGATTTTTACATTGTTGACTAAGGGTCTGTTGGGTAAATTTTTTCATAAGATAAGTATTTATAGGAGAAAAAATTTGAAAAAGAAAATTAAATAAGCTGGAGTGATATCATAGGTCAATAAAATTGTAGAGCAAGTTTATTCTTGGAGTAAAATTTCAGTGAACTAACCTTTAGAACTCAAATAGTTACGAACAAACCTTTGACGCTCAACAAAATCTGTAATACAAATTGTTGTCTCAGTAGAATGATCATAATACAATAAGCATAAAGTAGGGGAAGCAAAATAAGTGTAATAGAGGCTGTAAAATAATCAACAATTGATTTACCAGGATATTTACTGTAGTCAAGAACATGAGGTTCGTCACTATGGTAATTTGCCACCATTTCGCAGAAATGATTTGCCAGATCATATGCAATAGGATTGTAACTGGCATATTCGTAGTCCTATATCATTGAAAAACATTAACAAGAGGAATGAAAAATAACTATAGAAGATATTACTGATGAAATATGAAAAGAGCCTATAAAAGTGGTAGTATCTAACATCATCCTAACATTGACATGGTATTAAAAACATGTTTGGATAAACTTCTTCTTGAGCACTTATATAAGAAGAACTAAACTGCCAAATAATCTTTCAACCCAGTAAAAATTACCATCGTGTGCGATACAATCTATCACAGATCATCATGTAAATGTCCCTCAATACACACGGGTCAACTACTAAGTGGATTGAAGGATTCAGTCTCTACGTATAGAAGGAAAAAACATTTCTCAAACAAGAAAAAAAAAATTAGATAAGTTTTTCTATAAGTTTGAATTAGCTTCTGCTAATTAAAAACAAGTTTTTTTGATAAACAAATATGAAAGAATATTTACAAATTAGTTTCTATATAAACTAATTTTAGCTTATGGAAAAACTAATTTTTTTCTTTTTCTTATAAGTGTTTATGAAAAAAATTATCCAACCAAATTCCAAGTTCATAATTCTTATATTCGTGAACAACTTTTGAAGCTTGGAAACTTTACTGTTGGAAAAACTTGGAAAAGCAAAATGAAGACCACAAATAATACTAGATCCTAATTTGAACAATAGATTCTGAAATCCATATAAAGAAGACAAAACTAGAATGTGAAAGTTCAACAATATAGATGAAATTATCTATCTCAATGAACATAAATCAAGAAAATAAAAAGAGAAAATTAGTTGATTTCTTGCATTGCCATACAAATTGAAAAGGGAACAGCAACAAGGCAAGAAACTGAGAATATATGACCAAAATATAGCAATATAACTTACAATTAATGTGATTGCTCTTGTATCTTCATCCATCATTATGTTACCATATTGCAGGTCATTGTGACAAAAACCAATCTCTTGATATCCTCGAGATAACAACTCCGCGACCATATTTACTTCAGCATCTAGTTTGTCTAGGCCAAAATTAATGACATCTGTTGGGGAGCACAACCTTCTGGCATGACTAAGCCAGTTCCTGGTTGAACAAATAGGAGAGCATATAAAATTTTGTACAGCAATGAAAAAGTTTTTGAAGATTGGCCTGATCTATGTATTACCTTATTCTCTGCCAAAGCCGAGCCTTCTTTGCACCAGGCATGTGAAGATTGTGAAATTCCCTCATCTTAGATGCTATCAAAGCAGATATTTTAGGGTCACGGAGGTCTGCAGCTGAGAGTGTCTAAAATTCCAAAAATAGGAAAAGAAAAAGCATGTTACACACAATTATCATAGTCTTTCAAATTCATCATCATGGCTTTCAATTTATATGACTTCTTCAATTGATTTTGATCCACAGGGAAATTTAAAAGGAATGTATTAAAGGTATTTGGATTATATCAATAACATGATAATGTATGTCATGAGAGAAAAACAACAATTATTGTTGGACCCTTCACAAACCATTATATTATTAAGGTCCAGAAGTTTTACTTTTGTGGCATTTTCACTTACATGACACTGTAATGTTGGTACACTAGAAATCACATGGAAGTCATTACACACGGAATCACTGCCCCTTGAAAAGTATATAAATATTAAACTTAAAACATACTCTAATTAAATGAAATCTAAAACAATTTTGCTGATCAACAAACATATTACGCGGGTCTACATCTAGTTCTTAATTAACTAAAGAATAAAGAGGAAATGCTAGCCTTCCATTCGTCCAAAGGAAAAGTGAATAAAATAGAAAAGTGAATAAAATAGAAAAGTGAAGAGCCAAGACCAAAGAGGCAAAGAAAACTTCTTGAATAGAATAATAAAGCACAGTGGAAAAGAAAGAAAGAAGTGACTTTAAATGAACCATATATTCTCCTAACCACAGAAACATCATTTTGAATCTAATCATTGCAACCACTTTTTAAATTATAATATTATGTAGCAAATATAATTATCTGTGAACACAGGGTATTGATGTAAGAATTAACAAGTACACCCCATTTTAGTTCTGAAATTATACATGTTGTTTTACTTTAATTTTTAACTTTACAAAATTCTAATTTCTGCCATTGATTTTTCAAAGTGTTTATTACTTTAGTTCATTATATTTTTAGACTACACTGAGGATAACTGTGTATGGAGTTTTACTAAGTCACTAAAGTGGAGGGTTTTGTAAAGCCAAAAATAACGTAATTGGTGCTAATCATCTCAAGGAGAGTTTATTCTAGAATCAATTAATTGTAAGAGGGAAATACAAGAAGGAAGTCACATACTAAAGAACTCCTCAAATAAAGCAACTACTTGATTACATAAATTACACACTGTATATTTACTAATGGTCATGTATTCACTCAAATAGGGATAGGAAAAGGACAAAATAAGTATGTTTCAAAATAAGATTTTTATTTTATTTTTAGTATTTTTCTTATTAATTCTTTAGCGGTAAAGTAAGAAATATCATTTAGGTGTGGAATTTGGAGCAAAAAGAATGGGAAAGCAAGCACCTTAGATCACTCAATCTTTCGTTGACCCAATAGCATTCAATTTAATAAGCTTAAAGATGCTTCTTATTTAATCTAAAGTAACAGGAAAAGCTAACACACTCCATTGATCCAAAGGAAAAGAGAATAAAATGGAAAAGCTAACAGCCAAGGCCAAAGAAAAGCTTTTTGAATAGAATAATAAAGCAAATAGGAAGAAGTGAAGTGACTTTAAATTAAGCATATATTCTCCAAATCACAATAACCATCAATTCGAATGAAATCATTGCAACCACTTTCATATTATAATATTACTAAGCAAAGATAATTTTCTGCATTCACCTGAAAATAATGTTAAAATTAGGGAGGAAACCATTATTTTAGTTCTTTATACAGTTATATTGTTAGGAATTAAAATAGAGATTTACCCTAAAACTAACTAATCAGAATAGGGAAAATAATTACATACTCTGGCATGAATGAACTCTTCAACTCTGCCAGTGGTGAACCTGCCAAGAAGGCGTGGACCCTGTCCATGCTTTGACATGCACTCAAAGGTTTGGATTTCATCCCCCCTGTTGAAGAAAACGTCAACACCTTCACCATACACTCGAACCAGGACCTTTCTCAGGTGACCATCACTTTTGGCTAGCCAATTTACCTCATAAACCGCATTGGTCATTGCCCCCTTTAGAGGTTTTACCTGCACAGGGTTCACATCATCTATTACATCCCCCAAATCTGCAGCCACTTCTGCAAGAACTTCCACTAACTCGTCATAGCTTGCACTTCCTTTCAACAACTCAATTGCCTTTATGGCCATCCTTGATCAAAGATCAGTTAAAAACAGAGCTCTGCTTGTGAAGAAAAAACAGGGAAATTGAAACAGAGTTAAGTTCTTCCATCCCTTGCGATAAAACAAACAAATGGAAAAAGCAGAAAACCTTGATGACCCAATTGGGAGAAAACATTGTAATTGATGATCCTGCGTTGAAGTTAACCCTTTTTTTTGTAAAAAATTCATTAAATTGGGGATTCAAAATCCACCTAAAGTTCTTTAAACCTATGCAATAAAACAAACACAAGGAAAGCAAAAAACCTCGATGACCCAATTGGGAGAAAACATCAAAATTGATGAACCTGTGAAAGTTCATTCTCTTTTATAAAAAATTTATTGAATAAGGCATTTAAAAATTAAACCTAAGAAACAGAGAAGTCAGAGAAAGTTGACTGGTAGAAACATAAAGAACACATACAAAAAACCAAGATTCAAGAACCCTTCTGCAGAAAATTTACAATCCGTTTGGGATTAATGGTTTAATTTGTGTTACAGAATCCTACCAGATGAACAGAGAAGTTCAGAGCTTCGAAACAGGGAAAACTGTGGCAGGATGATGCAGTAATCACAACTGAAACATGCACAGAGAGAGGGAAACATTACACTCAGAAATTGAAAACTGGTCCAAAATTATCAAAAACGATGATTCAAGAACTCACCTTTGCCGCAGATAAGATTGCAGAAGAAAATCAAACCAAAGAAAGAGAAATCTCTACAGCAAATAATGCGAATATTAAAAAAAGAGGCAAAATCTTGAAAACCCAGTTGCAGAAAGACATCAAAGGAATCAAGAAAGAGTAAAAATTGAGAATTGAGAATTGAGAATTGACCCAAGAAGCAGCAAAGGAAGTCGGAGTATAGCACCCAAAATTGTCCGACCCAAACAACATTTAACTGATAATAAATAAAATCCTGAAGATTTTATATGTTATCAACAAAAAACCACAAGCTGGTTTTCCCTTAACTGATAACAAATAAAATCTTGAAGATTTTATACATTATCAACAAACAGGGATAAACCTGTTAAATATTCAAAATTCAAAATAAAATATAATAAAATATCTCAATGGATTTCTAAATCGAAAACCGCTACGTATTGGGGATTTTGTTTTAACACTTCAAAATTTGGAAGAAAGAATTCGAAGTTGTTATGCAGAGCCTATTATATATAATAGCGATAATTTCTTAGAGATGATTCTAATTGAGTATGAGTATGCACTTCTCCAATTCAAGGCTGCAGAGATTTCTGTGGGTCAATATAAAGCAAGTGGTTAGTAGCTTCTTATTGACCTTCCGAAGCGGTGGTTGTGTGCTGTTTACAGTTTTGATGAGTATGGGATATGATGATATATATATATGGGTTATTTGGTAGTGCTAATTCACCATTCTCATTCTCATTATTCTAATATTCATCAGATTTCATCCATCACTTTCCCTTTCTACTATGTCTATCATTTCTCCACTTCCTTTCTTATTCTTATTATTTATCCTCTCTTTTCTCTTTCATCTTCTTTGTGCTGACCATCATGTTATCAACTGCATTCCCAGAGAGAGGGATGCACTTCTTCAATTCAAGGCTGCCCTTTGGGATCCCTCTGGCATGCTCTCTTCTTGGACCACTCCTGACTGCTGCCAATGGGATGGGATCCGCTGCAGCAACCTCACTTCTCATATTCTAATGCTCCACCTTCATGCTGACTGGTCACATGGTTATATCAGCGGAGAGATCCACAAGTCGTTGATGGAGTTGCAACAATTAAACTATTTGAATCTCTCTTCCAATCATTTTGAAGGCACACAAATCCCAGACTTTCTTGCTTCTCTCACAAACTTGAAATCTCTTGATCTGTCATCTTGTGCTTTTGGCGGAAAAATTCCAAGTCAGTTTGGCTCTCTTTCTCATTTGAATTACTTAAATCTTGGGTGGAATTATCTGAAGGGTTCAATCCCTCCTCAACTGGGAAATCTCTCCAACTTGCAGTATCTAGATCTTAGCGGGAATTCTCTGAATGGTTCAATCCCTCCTCAACTTGGAAATTTCTCCAACTTGCACCATCTTGATCTCTTTGGCAATTCTTTTGAAGGAAACATACCGTCCCAACTCGGAAATCTGTCAAAGTTACAGTATCTTGATCTCAGCTACAAAGCTTTTGAAGGAAATATACCGTCTCAGCTTGGGAACCTTTCAAACTTACAGGAGCTTTATCTTCGAGGAGGATATGAAAGTGCTCTCAAAATTGACGATGGAGATGAGTGGCTGTCTAATCTCATTTCTTTAACCCATCTTTCCTTGGAATCCATTCCTAATCTTAACACTTATCATAGCTGGCTGCAAATGGTTGCCAACCTACCAAAGCTAAGACAACTAAGTTTAGTTCATTGTAGCCTTTCCGATCATTTTATCCTTTCAATCAGCCCTTCTAAGCTCAATTTTTCTACTTCCCTTTCGCTCCTTCATCTTTCTCGCAACACCTTCACGTCATCAAGGATATTCCAGTGGGTGTCAAACATCACTTCCAACCTTGTTGAGCTCAACCTTAGAGGTAACCAGTTGGAGGATTTAACATCAAATCATTATGGCCGGGTCATGAATTCGCTCGAGCACCTTGACCTCTCCTACAACAGATTCAACGTACGTTGCCAGATTTTTCAATATTTTCAGCCTTGAAAACATTGGATCTTTCACAAAATCAATTAAATGGTAACATACCAAAAGGTAACAGATTGCCATCTCAGTTGGAATCACTAGATCTATCTTATAACAATTTGAGTAATGAACTTCCAGAGATAATCCATCATTTGTCTGCGTGTGCTAGATATTCGCTGCGAGAATTGAACTTGAGAGGAAATAAAATCAATGGTACGTTGCCTGACCTTTCAATATTTTCAGCCTTGAAAACATTGGATCTTTCAAACAATCAATTAAATGGTAACATACCAAAAGGTAACAAATTGCCATCTCAGTTGGAATTACTGTCAATCCAATCAAACTCTTTAGAAGGTGGAATTCCAATATCATTTGGAAATGCATGCGCTTTGGCCTCATTGGATCTATCCAATAACAATTTGAGTAATGAACTTCCAGAGATAATCCATCACTTGTCTGGGTGTGCTAGATACTCGCTCCGAGAATTGAACTTGGGAGAAAATAAAATCAATGGTACGTTGCCTGACCTTTCAATATTTTCAGCCTTGAAAACATTGGATCTTTCAGAAAACCAATTAAATGGTAACATACCAGAAGGTAGCAAATTGCCATCTCAGTTGGAGTCTTTGTCAATCCAATCAAACAATATAAAAGGTGGATTTCCAAAATCATCTGGGAAGGCATGTGCTTTGCGCTTTTTGGATATGTCTGATAATAAATTGAGTGAAGAGTTTTCAATGATAATCCATCACTTGTCTGGATGTGATTCACTAGAGCAATTAGATCTAGGCATGAATCAAATCTACGGCACACTACCTGACCTCTCAATATTCTCTTCTTTAAAAGAGTTATATCTTTCTGGGAACAAGCTAAGTATAGAGATTCCTAAAGATATTCAATTTCCACCTCAATTGGAAGAACTATATATGCAATCAAGTTCCTTAAAAGGTGTGCTCACTGACTACCATTTCGCTAATATGTCTAAGTTAAACATTTTGGAGTTATCAGACAACCCATTGTTAGCCTTAACATTTACCCAAAATTGGGTCCCACCTTTTCAGTTGAGCTACATATCATTGCGATCTTGCATGCTAGGTCCAGCATTTCCCAAATGGTTGCGAACACAAAATAACTTTGGTGATCTTGACATTTCAAATGCTGGAATAACAGATATGGTTCCAAAGTGGTTTTGGGCTAAATTAGCCTTGCGAGAATGGGTTTCAATGAATATATCATACAACAATCTCTATGGTATAATTCCAAATTTTCCACTAAATAATTCTTATTTCTCCTCCCTAAATCTTGGATCAAATCAATTTGAAGGCTCTATTCCACCATTTCTACGAGGTTCCATATTTCTTGATTTATCAAACAATAAATTTCATGATTCTCAATCATTTTTATGTACTAGTGGTACAGTTGAAACATTATACCAGTTAGATCTTTCAAATAATCAGTTATCCGGACAAATTCCGGATTGTTGGAGCCATTTCAAGTCATTATCTTACTTAGATTTAAGTCACAATAATTTTTCAAAAAAGATTCCAACTTCCATGGGATCGCTTCTCAATCTTCAAGCATTGCTATTGAGAAACAACAGCTTAACAAACGAGATCCCTTTGTCCTTAAGGAGTTGCACAAAACTAGTAATGCTAGATATGGCAGAAAATAGATTATCAGGGCCTATCCCTACTTGGATTGGGAGCAAATTACAAGATTTGCAATTTTTAAGTTTGGGAAGGAATCATTTCTATGGAAGTTTACCATTAGAGATTTGTCATCTAAGAAGCATTCAGCTCTTGGATCTTTCTCTAAACAACTTATCTGGGCAAATTCCCAAATGTATCAAGAATTTTACTTCAATGGCTCAAAAGAAGTTTTCAAGATATTATCAAGGTCATTCGTATTTTGTCAATACCAGTTTTTCTGAAAGCGAATGGTCATACGATTTGAATGCATTCTTGATGTGGAAAGGTTCAGAACAAAAGTTCAAGAATAAGGGTTATCCACTTTTAAAAAGCATCGACCTCTCAAGCAATCACTTTTGTGAAGAAATTCCAGTAGAAATAGAGGAGTTATTAGGATTGGTTTCATTGAATTTATCAAGAAACAATTTGACAGGAAAAATTCCTTCAAATATTGGAAAGCTAACATCCCTTGAATTTCTTGATTTGTCAAGAAACCAGCTTGTGGATTCAATTCCTTCGAGTCTTACTCAAATTGATCGACTCACCATGTTCGATTTGTCACATAATAATCTATCTGGAGAAATTCCAATGAGCACACAATTGCAGAGTTTCGATGCCTCGAGTTATGAAGATAATCTCGATCTTTGTGGGCCACCACTTGTGAAATTGTGTATTAATGGGGGACCACCATCAAAAGCAAAAGTAGAAGTTGGTGAGGATGAATATTCGCTTTTCACAGATGAATTTTACATAAGTATGGCATTTGGATTTGTGATAAGCTTTTGGGTGGTGTTTGGATCAATCTTACTCAACCGTTCTTGGCGGTATGTCTATTTCAAGTTCTTGAACAATTTATCAGACAACATTTATGTGAAGGTAGCCCTGTTACTCAAGGTGACCAAAGATTAACAGGTAATAATATTGTACATATACATACTTGCTTTTTCTTTTCACATGATAAATAGCTGTCATAAACTTTAGTTTATATGTCATCATATAAGAAACCTGTCATAGAAAAAGATAAACATATAACTTTAAATAGCTATTAATATAAGTTCAACTTACCTAATTTTTGTTGCAATTATGTGATCTTTAGTAATTTGTTTATAAAATACTAATTGGTAACAAAATATTTAATAAATTATACAATATTGTAGTTGTGAACTGTGATGGTAATTAATATTTCACAACTTTTAACTATTTTCAATATAATTAATTTTATTAATTATATATCCATATAATTATTTTGAAGAGGCATAGAATAAATTAAAAGAGTTTAATTGATATGAACAGTTAATCCACAAGAGTTTTAAAAATGACATTATACAATATTTTCATAACCATTATTTATTATCAAATTCTTATTTATTAAAATAAAATTACAAATAATGATTGAATCAAATATATTGGTGAGTTTTACTATAAAACTTCTTTATATAGTTACTGTCATTGTATATCAATTAAAATAGTATGTTTTTACTTATTTTGAGACTTGAAATAACAACTACACGGCAATGAAGTTGTTTAATTTGTTTCTTGTTTTTTAAATTTTTTTTCTGTATCTAAAACAAACAAAAAACATTTCATAAAATGATTTTTCTAGACTGTTTTCAAAACTAATATTTTTTAGTTTTTAAAATAAAAAATGCATAACATCTCTCTAAGTTGTTTCGATTTTTCTATTTTCAGTTTTCTATTACTCGTGCTTGCTCTTACTTACACCTTTACTTTTACCTTCTAAAGCTTAGTTTTTGAAAATTGTTTCATAAAAGAAAATTAAAAACCACAGTTTTCTAAATTCAACACACTCAGTTTCTTTCCTTTTCATAATCTTTCTTTTCCTCATTGCTAAGTTGCTCTTTCTTTTTTATCCTCTCTAATTTTCATGTTTTCTTTCACCATTTTTATTTTGTCTTTAAGCTTTTAATCTTTGTGTGTTTTAAAGTGGGCAAGTTATTCAAGCCAATGATATTCAATCTAAATCATAATCTTATTATTTTTTTTTATCCGTGTAGCTATTTTCCAAACCCAAATATCTTTAAAAGCCGTGAATAATTGAATTTTTTATGTAATGAATGTTGAAATGGAGACAAATTCACGAGAAAGCCTACGATTAAACGTTGTAGATTTTATGGTACAACAATGATTTTCAACTGATTGTTGATATTGTTTCCCTTATATGGAATATCATACGGTTGTTTTTTGGGGTCACACGATAGATTGGAATTTTAAAAAATCGAGTCCTGGTTACTTACATGTAAATGGACGTGTATATGCTATATTTTAAAAGCAACATGTCTGAAGTACTAGCAACCCTCATCTTTCATCAAGCCAATGGCTCCTAGAAAGTTATATTCTTAAATTATGTAAGGTTTGTTAAACTTATTAAGTTGGTTTGAGAGATGATATGCATATATTTATTGATGTTAGAACATACCCCTAAAAATACTATTTTTGCAATAGAATGGTTAAACTGCTTCGGTGAATTATTATGTAAATGAAATATGAGATATTTTGCACAAGATAGTAATTTAATATATTAAGTATGGGTATGCTAATTAAATCAAGATAATGATTTATTGCCGGTTGAATTCTATTTATAAAAAGAAAATAAACATTAATATATTTCAATAATTTGAAGCAGAAAGAATAACAATACGAAGTTAATGACAAATAAAAACTAAAGTTAGTTTATACAATATTTATAAGAAAAAAAATCCTAAAATATTGCTATTTTATTTTAGAAAAATATTTATACAATAAAAAAAAGTATGTGGTATAATAATTATGTTTAATGATATAATTGAGAGAGATAGACACAGAATATTATAAAATTTGTTATATATGGCCCTGCATTTTATGACAATGAAAACTTTCCAACAGGCAATAATATCTAGCTTAGCAATATCCCTACAAGCTGGAAAGATAAAGTATTATGTATATAAACACAACATACACCCAACCAATTTATTTAATTAATTATTTATTTATTTCGGAGCAGGTCAATAGATTTTCATTTATACATTTGGGAAAGTCACATTTCTTTTGTTAATTTTCAGCATCTTGAAGACCCGACTTCAATATTTGAGCATGTTTATAGTTGGACAAGGCGAGTTTTCTGCAGGGAATAAGCTGGAAAGTATGATTGCTTTACTTTGTTCAGTGTCAAAAGGGATATATCCTTAGGTCTTGTGTGTATGTTTTGATTGTTTGAAATATATGTATTTCTGTAACTTAGCTTTTATAGTTGTTTGACGTTGTATATTTGAATAAGAGTAGGGTCGTGAACTTGTTGAAGACGACTGCTCTTTTTCCTAAGCATAAGAATAACAACAAAAAATTCTTAGCATTGTGCTTGTAATGAAATATAAATTACTACACATTATATTAATATTTACTTGCATGGTTTTCATAATAAAAAACATCGGTTTGGCAAAGATGTTATTGAATTAAAGATATTTGCCTCAAGATATTCAACATTTTGAAGTGAGCCTCATTCTCAGTTTTGAAGATATCAAATTAGACAAACTGGATTCTTGGTGGCTCATCAATTTACACTGAAAAGCACAGAAGCCTATGGCAATACTTGGATTAACCGTTATAAACAATATTTATCAATCACGTATAGCAGCTAAAAACTTTATATAGCACATAGCAGATGACCACTACTCTATATTTTTAGAGATTAAACCATTTATACTATAACTATATAAGTGCTCAAAAATTAAAAAAAAAATAAAAACTCATTTCTAATATTCATCTTTAGCATTCAGTATAAAATGAGGGTGGGTGCTATACAATAACAAAGGAAGCTGAGGGTTCAGAGTTCAGATTAGAGTTATGACACGATGATGCCAAAAATATTGACGGAGATAGAAGCATGGAAAACTGTATCTAATTATTATGGGTGTTTAAATTCTAAATGGGAACGGAAATATCAACTTTTCCCATAACCCACTCCCTAAACAATATTATTTTAAGGGTAAAAGTGGATTTTACTTTGCTCCTTCTTATCAATCCAAATTGCTGTGTGAAATGTGCAAGAAGTACAATTAAATTAAAAAGTGTGAGGATAGAATGCACCATTTACAAACTGCTGACATGACTCGTATCAAAAGATTGTTCAACGATAGAAAGAGTAGGGAGATGGCTGAAAAGTAAAATTGTGAAAAGCTAATATTCTGACTACATATTATGGTTCATGTGTGCCTGAGCTTGTCATAGATAATGTAAGGACAGGTGTGTCATTCAGAACCTAGGAACCTGAATTAATATACAAGATGGGGATATTTTAAAAGAACAAAGGATGTCAATTTGAAACAAAGTAAACTGGTCAAATGTGAATATAATAATACATTTTCAACCCATTTAGGGAAAACAATACTCCAGTCTGTAGATGCATTGAATCGTCATGTAACCCAGATTAATAAATAAATGAAGAACTATTAATTATGGATCTGTAAGGTGAGTCATTTCATGCATAATATATGTGTAAAGTGAAACAATAAATTCTTGTTATTTCATACTGTAAATTATTTAGGAGCCAAAGTTTTCTCCCACAAAAACTGTGGAGTCTGAAACTAGTTGCCGCAAACAGTTTAATGCAAAGGAAGGATAAATATATTCAAATTGAGAAAGCAAAGCTCTAATATGGCTGCAAATCATGGCTTTGATGGTAATTCACTAGAGCTGGCAGCAGGAGTATCTTTTCCTGATTGAGATGTAAGTAACTCTAGTGTCTTGTGAAATTCTGTTGGGAGAGGAGGAGGTCGGTGGAGAGGAACATGCTTGGGAACTGGTGCATCATTTTCAATCACCTCACATTCGTAATCATCTGGAACACCCCAAGGATCCCACTCTGCAATCCAACATATACATAGAATACAAGTAGGCAAGTTTTCTAATCAGTTAATGCAAATTTCCAAGGGATGGCATTTAACAATTGCCTTTTCTAAATATTTTTATGAATGCAGAATGCAAGACAAATAAAGGACTTCTTGTTCTGAGCAAGTCAGCATATGTTTTTCGTTTTCACTTTTACTTACAAAGATGCTACTTTCTTTTTACTTTGGTTCATATTTTCAAAATTTTGTATAAGAGTAAAAACAATGTTGTCAAAATTTGTTCCAAAAAGATTCAAAAAAAAAATTTATTCCAAAAAAGATGTGATGCTACTTCCATGCTTGGTTTAAAATAAAAATTATGAAATTTAAAAGTGCAACTTCATTTTTGTTATATAATGAGTGATTACAT
Organism: Mucuna pruriens; assembly: GCA_025330945.1. NCBI lineage: Eukaryota > Viridiplantae > Streptophyta > Magnoliopsida > Fabales > Fabaceae > Mucuna > Mucuna pruriens. Next base: position 1,122,736 of record JAENHJ010000305.1, read on the forward strand.
ATAACCAAAAAATTTGGAGATGCTAATTGCTAAAACAAATTAGATCAGCATAGAAGAATCAAAGTTACAACTGGTTATCAAAAAATAACCAAAGGCTTGGGCAGTAGGCTGCATTTATAACAAAGCAAAAGGCCAACAACTACCAAATTCATAATGAGAACAACACTCAACCTGGATTAGAAAATTTCAAAATACCCTAGCCAAGGTAAAATCCTCATTCAAGTATACAGTATACACATGTATACAAACAGCACCAAAATTACAACCCATAAGTTGTTTTCTCCAGATCAAGCTGTCACTCCAAGAGAAACACTATCATTTACAAATACAAAAATAATCCAGCCTAATTACCACCGAGTTTGGTTAGCTACAAACCATAAGTTTGGACATTTTAAAACTTAAGAATTTCTTTAGGGCTTAAACATATTTTTCGTCCCTATAAAAAGAGTGAACTTTGATTTTGATCCTTGTAAAAAGTTTTATTTAGTTTTCATCCCTCAAAAATATGAAATAATTGTTTAGTCCTTCCTGTCATGTGACACTCGTTAATTGCTTATGTGTTTAATGGAAGGTCAACTTAACTATCCCTGTGTATGTAGTACCATATTAACATGTGACATTTCAATTTATTTTTTCTAAATCCTTAAAATGAATGTTATTTTATCTACTTTAAAATAAACATAATGATTTCAGATTTTGGAGAGATGAAAATAAAATAAAAATGTTTTACATGAACTAAAACCAAAACTTGATCATTTGATGGAGACAAAAACCAATGATCTCAAATTTTAAAGTGATGTATAACAAAGAATCTTTTTTACAAGAACCAAAATCAAAACTCTCTTAGTTTATAAGGACTAAAAACATATTTAAGTCTTTCTTTAGTGCAAGATCTTAACGGAATTATATTCAGAACCATCAAGATCAATATTGACTGACCTACATTATATATAGTTATATTTATATACAACCATGAGCCTACATGTTTCCCCTACAAGTATATCTTCAAAGGAGTTGTGCTCCCCTTCATTTAGTTCTCCTCCTATAGGCCTGGGAGAGGACATGATGTAGGCAGCTTTAACTAGAACTATGTTTTTCAATATTGTTTATTTCATGTTGGTGATGAATATGAATAATGGAGAGCTAACTGACTTTCAGTTTGTATTTAGTATCTTTATCGTGCATATAAAACTATACCAGAAAATCTAGAATGTTTGAGCAGGATTGCATAAATATGGTACAATTACTATAAAAGGTCATGGACGATAATGCTTAAATAAGTATTTGAGACTCTGTATAGTTACGTAAAGGTTTTAACACAAGATCCTAAGCTGAAAATGTGAGAATAACACAAGTCCAGAAGGGTTTAGCAGAGTCAGGTCACACCAAACAATAGTAATCCTAGATGAGCTGATCTGAAATGCCAGGGGTCACTTTTTCAACATTTAAAAAAAAACCTAAAAACCAGTCCGTCACCACAAATGTGGCCACAATGTCAATGTTTATTGGTCTCCAATTACGAATCGCACATAGCCACAATTCTCCACAATATCAAGGGTCACAACAAAACTGCAACAGCAATCACAATTTAAAACCTACAAATAACCCACAAAAGTCGTATCCCAATGAGACTCGTACAATCAATTTCCCTTTACATTATCGCATTCTGGTTCAAAATTTTCACAATTTCCAGGTTTCAAAAAGTAAACAAACCTATAAGTAACCACTACACACGTAAATCAATAGTAAACGAAACAAATTAAAACAAAGAAAAACTAACAATTAAGTTACAAACAAAGTAGGACGTTACGTCACACAAACAAGATTAATTAATTTCGCAATGCACACAGGACCATCCACCAAATCACAGACAGTGTTTAAAAATATTTAAATGAAATAAAAATAAAAAGAAAGGAAGGATCGAAAATACCGATCATGTAGGAAATGAGCTTGAGTTCATCCTGAGCCTCTTCGATGAGTTCTTCGACCTGCCCGCAACCGAGACGTTTCTCGATGGCTTCCCAGTCCTGCTCCTCCCGGCACACGTTAAGTCTGTGCTTGGTGAAGCTCTCCACCGCCTTGCGGTACCCTTCGTCTTCTGGAACCTTCTCGATCTCCTTCAGCGTCTTATTGTAGAGACCTATCAGCACCTCCCTCGCATTCGGAACCACCTCTAGCCCCGTGATCCCCGTCGTCGCCTTCACCTTCGCCATCAGCGGCCGCGCCACCGCACGCAGAAACATCTTCTCTCACTCTCAAATCTCAATCGCACTCAGCGTCTCGGTGAATGATGGTTTTCCGAGTCTGAGGAAAATGTCTGGGGTTCGACATTCGTTTTCTTTTGGGCCGCTTCGAGAGGTTCGGATTGGGCCTATAGTGGGCTGGCCCAAATAGCCCACAAAAGTGTCTGTTAGAGTGGGTTTAGATTTAAAATCCTATTTTCTTGAGTGAAGAACGCTTGATAAATTTAGAACCCACCAGGTTAGATTATTAATTTGGGATCTCAATTTATTTTTTTATTATTAAAATTTTAATTTGGTTTCTTAATTTTTAAAATTTTTCTATTATTATTATTTCGGCTGAATTTTTGCGGTTAGAGTAGTCATGGTAACAATTCCAAGTAATTAATAGTTACTGTTATTAAAATAAACTTATAATTAATATTTGAAATAATAAAAAGAATTATAATTTTAAAATTGTGGTGGTTTTAACCTCCATTATATCGAATTATTTTACAAATTATAAAAAATAATAAATTTTATTTATTAAAAAATTATAATTTTAATTTAGTGACAGTTTGGTTGTCATTATAATAACTTTATTTCTAAAAAAATATAACAAAATTATAATTTAAGTAAAAATCAAAATGTTAATAACTTTCTACTTATATAATAATTTTATTTTTATAATTTTAAAAAAATATAATAAAAAAATATAATTTAAACTTTATTTAGCTGAAATTTATGAAATTATAATAATTTAATGATTTAGTAACTTTTAATTATATAATAGAAATCATGTCATATACATTAATACTTTAAATTTTACAAATTATTATATTTTATTATAACTATTAGTTAAAATAATTTTCTTTAATTTTCAACTTTAAATATAACAAATATAAAACAATACATATATTTTTTTCAAACTACATGTATAAATTATATTATAGATTTATGATTAATAATTTAAATTGTAATACAAGGTTATTTTAATTATTGATAAATTTAAAATATTAAAAATTAATTTAAAATAAAGATAAAAAAGATATATTAAAAAATAAGGGGTTAAAAGAATTTCCAAGATGCTTTTGTTGAAAAAAAAAATCTTAAAAATACTTTTATTAAATAGTAGTTTCTATAAAAAAATCTCAGGATAATTATTCTAAGTTTTTTATATAAAAAATTTTGAATCCAATGACTTTACATATAAAAGAACAAATTAATATAAAATAAAGCGACATAAAATGAAGTATAAAGTATGGTAATACTCGAGACCTTATATCTAATCATACCCCAAAACATAAGATCAACGTAGCATCGTGCTTGACTTAATTCCTATTAAAATAATTTTATGTATTTTAAAAATATATAAAGTATATAACTAATTTCAAAATACTTTTTTTGGTGAATAATAATAATAGTAAATATTTATATTTTTATTAATTATTTTAACAATTAGCCCTACTCTAACATTATATGAAATAAAATAGATAAGAAAATAATATATGCGAAATTTGTATCACACTAAGTAGATAAAAAAAATAACAACTAATCACCCTTGTTAGCATCCTATACTGTTTAAAAATTAATATTGTATTAAGAGTAAACACAAACAAACAACATAAATATGAAGTTGGTTAATGTTTAATGTTGTTGTGAGGATGATATATGAAATTGGATCTCATTCAAAATTAATTATGTTATCAATGGTGCAGGGTTTAATTTGATTTGGTTAACAAATTGTCAGAATCATGGATATTGGGTATTTTTATATTTTGTGTGAAATTGAAGTCCAATATTATCAATCCAGAGGCTGAATCATAAAAAATGAGATATGGTTGCCATTGGATCTGGATAAAGGATTTAACCAATTACACAATTTAATGAAGCAAATAAAAGTGAAGTCAAATTTTGCTGAGATCAAATTTTGAATCACCAAACCAAAAGAAAATTGAGTAAAGCAGGAGAAAGAAAAAAGGGAAGGTCTCTTGGTTTTGAAAGAACATTAAATTATAGTTAAAAGGACAGTCATAGTTTCACTCAATCAGTTACACAATGTGTGACATTTTTTGGTATTTTCATATGAACACAATTTTATTGAAATAAACATTCAAATGATCTAGCATTCAGGATTTAGATAGCAACACATAAAAAAAAATGCACTCAACAATACCAATTCCGATTGTGAGTGTCTTCTATGTTCTGCTACTGCCTTCTCTTCTTTTTCATTGTACACAAGATGCAATGCTCTTTTTCCACACTAATCTTTTCTGATTTTCACCATTTTTCTTAGAACCCCCTATTTCATTTAACGCAATAGTTTTTATAGGATTAAAAAGATTAAAGTTATGTGAGATGACATGAAAATAATGCTGATGATAGAAGTAATTAGAACAATTTGTCACATTGACAAAGGAAAGTAAGTAAAGTTTGCAGAAGAGTTGCTGTTTGCTGATATGGTTTGTACGCTGCAACAGAAGAATCAAAGAAAAAGAAAAATAATAAAAAAGAAAGTTCTTCTTTCCATTTTGATAATTTAATGATTCTTTAAAGTGAGTTTGAGCTAGCCTAGATTAGTTTAAAGAAGCAAGCAAAAATGATCATGGGCCCACGTTGGCCCAATTTATTAAAAATAGACTTTTTGAGCCCAATAAATAAAACAAAATAACATAAAGTAAAATAAAGCCGAAGCAAAAGTGGAACTTTAAACCGGTGTTTGCCCAATTTTAAAAGAAACAATATATGAAATAAAGCAACATTAACTCAGATGACTTGATTATGTGAAAAGAGGGGATAAGATGAATTAAAATAAAATAAAATAAATATAAATAAATGTGGATAAAATTACTACAATTATATTAAGTTCCTCAAAAAAAATTCCTAGTAAAGTTTATTGAAATCTTTGTTAAGTATAAATTGACCTCCATGTTATAACCACGAGCAATTCATATGGACTAGATTCATCGAAACATGCGCTAAGTATAAATGGAGTCAGGGACGAATCTACTTGAAGGCTTAGGACATTGATCCCCTAATATTTTTTTTTTAATTTTAAAATATAATAAATATAATATCTTAGTATTAGAGTAATTATCATTAATTGGAGTTTGGTTCTGGATATAATGACATTCAATCTTTTTTTGACAAAATATTTTTTAGCTTATATTGCCAAGATAACCATATTTTTTTAACAAATATTTTTTTACAGTTTACCGTGAAGATAATTGAATTATTTTATTTCTAAATAAAATATTAAGTATTATTTATTTTCTTACTTAAGATTTTGTTTCTTTTAGAATTTATCATTGTTGTTTTAAATACGATCAAATAATTTTTAACTTTTACTTTATATTGATGTTTGATAAACAATTAAATAATTAATGTTTTTGAAATATATAATTATTATATATATATATATATATATATATATATATATATATATATATATATATATATATATATAAAATTTGTTGTATATATTGAGCTCCTTGTAATCTCAACAACACATTTATTGAGTTCCTTAAAATGTCTATTATGTTCCTCTTAATTTGTACTAGACAGATTAATGTATACTGGTATTCAATACATTAGAAATTGTATTTATTTTAAATTCATTATCAAATCCCCAGTAAGTATAGCAAGAATTGTATGTAGTTTGTTTTTTTTTTTTTTTTAATTTGTATTAGATAGGTAAATGCATGACTAGTTGATGCTCAATGCATTAGAATTTGTACATATATTTAATTTATAATCAAATTTTCACTATATATATTAAAAATATTTATTAAAATTTTTAGTAATTTATCTCACATAGGTTAATGTATGACTAATAAACCTTCGTTATATTAGAATTTGTGTTTATTTTGAATTTACTTGTTAAATTCTTTGAAAGTATATTGAATTATCTAAGATACATGATATGTTTTGAAATACGCTTAAAACAAGTGGATTCTATCATAGTAGTATTGAATATGTGAGTCAGATATCTTACATATTAGGACTAGTATAAGTAATTATTAGTTTTCAGAAAATCTTATATAGTTTAGGCAAATGAATTCCTAAGAGTTTGAAAAGAGTTTACGAAAATAATTTATTTAAGAAGAAATTGAATGCAAATAAAACAAGTAAATATGAAATTGAATTTAAATTAAAGATTACGATTTCATATACTCCTCACGATCTTAATTACATGCAACTTACTAAATCTAATCCTCTTATTGCTAATTTTACCTATTAATTCTATTGGAAATCATTGGTCCAAATTCCGCATATTATTTGTCCTAGATTGGTTCATAATTGGTAACGTAGAAACGCATACACAATAATAATTAAGAGCATAGAAATTGATTAATAAATAATCAAATCAGAAATTTAGAAAAAATTTGGTCATACAATCTCTGTAAATTCAATTGTTTAATAAGTTCACTAACTAATTATTATTATGATTGTCAATAATTAATTGATTTAAATATACAAAAAGAGATCATTTCTTTACAAGAATATTAAAATAATAAAACAATTCAATTATTGAAAAGAAAAAAAAATAGAAATTTACATTCAACAAACTACATCGTAACCCATAAAAAGAATTTAGCTACTCATACATATGATCAAAATATAGGAGACTAAAAAAATATAAAAGAATATATAAAAAAAAAATTGCTATAGTAAGAGGTTTTGTTCTTCTAATTTGTACTATACCTTAAGTCTTGTTAAATGACTCTGATGTACTCTAAAAGAACTCTAAAGAAGATCAACGATTTGAATCCAAAAACTCCCGAATTAATATTAAAAAAATTTGATTTATCAATCTTGGTTAGACATTTATTTCTTGTAATTTGTACAAGACAAGTTAGTGTAGTGCATCAAAATTTATGCATATATTCAATTCATTAATTATGTATACGGAGTTATTTGAAATCTTCGTCAAGTTTTTATTAAGTTTCCTAATTTATACTAGACAGTTAAATGTATTACTAATCAACGTTTCAGCGGGTTAAAAATTTTGTTTGTATTCAATTCTCTAATCAAATTCCTTCTATATACACTGAATTCTTCGGAATTTCTGTCAAATATTTATTGATGAGTTTATCAAAATCTAAAATATATATATATATATAAAAGATTGCTCGGTAGCTTTCCAAAATTCTTACATATATACTTGACAGAGTTGGTATAAGATTTGGAAAAGTGTGATTAAGATAAAAGTTCTGTAAATATATCTTAAAGAACTACAAATTATTTGAGTTCTAACTGCATATGCGTTTGTTTATTTATGTTCTTATCATTTTTTTTGTTGGGATTTTCTTTCTTGAATCTACTTTTTTCTATTAAAAGAATAATGTAAGTTTAGTCTCTTGTTCTATTTATACTATGCTTTATCTTTTAGTAAATTTTCTGAGACAAGATAAACTAATGAATTAGCTATATATGTTCTAATTTGTTTCCCTTGATTTATACTATGAAACCTGTTGTAAATAATAATTTCTTCATTACTATTTTCTAATTGATTGTAACATTTTGTTTCTGTTTCTGCTCTAACACCATTTTGATTTTATTTCAGCGATCCTTTTTTCCAATATATTAATTGTTCATGTTCATACTTAAGATTTTGTCGTAAAAAATAGCCATTAATTTTCTCTATTATGCTTACACCAATAACCAACAGCCACAATTGAATTCATTGCCAAAACACGACTTTCTAAGACCACTTCAAACCCCTACACCAGGTCACCCTCAATCAGTTTCTCCCTTTTAAACCAGTTTGACATTTTGACATTTTGACCAACGTTACAAAAGTTTTAGATTTAAACAACTTGCATCACCCATCTACATCATACAATGACCATTAAACAACCACCTTCATGCATCACTCAAGCCCCAATTAAATACTTGGGGAAACAATACTGTATCCATGAACATAGATGTTTTCTTTTCCCACATTAAATGGTTTCATTAATTTATTGCACAATAATTGAAATAATGAAAACACACAATAAAATATAGTTGACCCGCTCATCCTCCTAGGAATAAAAAAGGTTTGACCCTGATGCCAACTATTAGTAGGTCCAAGAAAATTTAAATAAATAAAAATAAAATCAGAGTTTCTATCTCGTGGTGAAGGCGTTACAGCCTGAGCTGGGAAGATTCTCAAACTTTCTTTACATACAGCCCACACACAATCACAAATGCCACACCTCACTTGTGTATTCAAAAATTTGTGAATTCATTCATTTTCAAAGTTTTTTTATAAAATAATTCTTAGTTTATGTATAACTTCTGTTCTCTATTAAAAATATAGATAATATTATATTAAACAATTAATTTATCAGTATCAATATAGTTAGAAAATAAATCAAACTTACGTCCTCTAAACTTGAATATTGCATGCTTAATAAATTTGATATGTTTTTGGCACTGTCCTTGCCGCCACGTTGATAATGATGTGTAAATTTCAAACTTTGACATAGTCAACTAGACAACAACTGCATGGTGAACAAAATTACTCTTTTTCTAATAATAATTTTTTGTAGAGTCATTATTATGGTATATAAAAGTATACCATATTAGAAATGAATGTCTACTATCAAATACTTATTATAGATATTAATAAAATTAAATGATTAATATGCAATAACTATTAATTAAGTTTATCGAATATTATCATAAATATTTAGATTTTTATTAAGTGATTAATATGTAATAAATATTATATTTATTTTTTTTACATATTCTTAATGATTTTTTTAAAACTGCATGCCAATAAAAAAATCATCATAAATTTTATATTTAAGATAATTTATGATTAAATGATAATAATTTTATGGTGAATAGATTTTTTTAATATTTATCAAAATTAATACCCATAAAAAGAAATAGGTTTAAATAGGTTTTTATTTTTCGTAAAATAAGTGAATTTTGATTTTAGTTCTTATAAAATAAATTTATCAATTTTTATCTCTTTAAAATTTGAAATTGTATATTTTGATCTCTATAAAATGAAAAAAATTAATTTTAATACTTGTAAAATATTTTTATTTAATTTTCATTTATCTAAAGTTTGAAATAATTATTTTTAGTTCCAAAATTTCATGTTAAGATATATAAATAACATTTATTTTGAGAATTTAATTTTTTAAAAAATATATTCATAATATCATATACATTAATTTGTATAATCTTTGATGATCACTTCATCTCCATTGAACACATAAGTAACTAATAAGTTATAAAAGGGTCAAAAATAATTATTCAAAATTTAGAGAATAAAAATTAATTAAATTTATAAAAACTTATTTATTTTATCAGAATTAAAAATAATTTAAAATAAAGAAATTGGTATAAAAATAATAATTTTTTTAAAAGAAATTGAATTTTAACAATAAATTTGTTTGTCCAGTAGGAGACAGATGTTTGATGACAGATTCGGAAGTTCCACGTGGAACATTCACGGTGTGGTCTATGATTTGGTGTACGGAAGGCACACTGTGAGAATGAAGCCCTCTTAAGACCACTGCACGATCAAGATTACACTTTCAGAATCGACGATCAAGATTTTTCCAAAGATGCAACAACAGAACTTACATCACTCAATTAAGGTTGAGAGTGTAATATAAAAACTGATATATAAACATAAATATTTACCAATATATATAATTAAAAACTAAAACTACATATTTATATTTATAAAAAAAAAACGGGACTTAACAATTAATAAGCAGGTCGGCAAGTGTGAATGCGGCAGTGCTATTCTGATAAATTCCAATCATCAAAACTCTGTAGCGCTTAACGGTGACTAAGCTCATGAAAACAGTGTCCGACATGCACCCGTGTTTGGATGAAGCACAGAATTGGTTCGGCGGTGCTTCTCTCTACTACTGAATCTGTCATAGTTCCTAATTCTTTGTCGTATGGGACTTAAGTTTGCATCAGTTTGTCGTCATGAGAGTGAAATTTTGAATGTAATGTTGTGGATATATGTCACTGCCAAAGTGTTAAATCTGTCTCTTATGTTTTATTACATTAAATAAATAATATAATTTTAATAAAATTTAAAGAAATGTATCATATTTTTTATTTTATTTATTTCTATAATAATTTCTATTATTGATAAAATATTATTGTGGGAAATTAAATTTTACGTGTATGTTTTTTTTATTAACCTACTAATTTTTAGTTTTAATTGATATTTTATTTTACACATTATACAAGATAAATATTAATTTATATAATTATAATTATTTTATAATAAATATTTTAAATATAAACTAAATTGTAAACTTAAAATAAATAATTTAAATTGTGAAATAAAATTATTTTTAATTTATAGTATAAGAATAAATTTTTTTATAATTTCATATTAGTTTGTGTTTTTTATCTATTGAGTAAACAAAAATTTGTTTAAGCATTATATATTCATCTCATTTTTTACATGTAATAATTAACTAAAAATTTATTTAACATAAATTTACGAATGTAATGAATTAAAATAAAAAATAACAATAAAAAAAGTATATTTTAAATAATTTTATTTTAATACTTATATGAATTAAAAAAGTATATGCAATTATATTGTGTAATAATTGATTTATCATTTAAATCTCATTTCAATTGAATAACAAAAATAAGAGAGATAGATAACATCAATCAAACGGAAAATCAATTAAACTCAAACATTTGAATAAATTATTGAGGTCTAAGTATATTTTTTTTTTTGATATTTATAATAACTATTTATTATGGATATCATTTTAAAAACTTTTAAAATGTTAAACTAATTAAAAGATTTGATTGCATTATGTAATTTATTGTTCCAAACATAATCTTTAATGATACACAAATTATTGTTTTACTAAAGCATTCTTTTATTAATTTTTGAAAAGGTAATAAAATATAAATTATTTTTAGAGGAAAAAAATTAATATGGTAATGATACATATATAATATGAGAATTGAAAAAACAAATAGATAATAAATTATTATTACCAATATTATTATTATTATTATTATATATTGTTTTATTTAATTTGATTAAATACACAGTTAATTACAATATAATGGATTATTTACCTATGATTTATTTTTTTTAATTTTACAACTAATTACTTTTTATACAAGAAGTATAATTTGATTGTGATGTTTTTATGAATCAAATTATTTTTCAGCATAAATTTTATTTTTATAATTTTATGTTTTTATTTAAAGTGGGTTTGAGCTTGCCCAAATTGGTGTAAAGAAATAAGTAGAAAATATTCAAGTCATTGGACCCACATTGGCCCAGTCTATTAGCAAAGAAAAATATAAAATAAAATAAAATGATTAGCCCAAAATGGACCAATTAATAAAACAAAATAAAGCTAAAGTAAAATGGAACTTTAAACTAGTGTTTGCACAATTTTGAAAGAAACAGTATAAGAAGAAACAAAGCAAAGTTATTAGGCCAACATTAAAGCAAGTGATTAGATTATATGTAAAAAAGAATAAATAAAATAAATATGGACAAAATTAGGTGGTTATTAAGATTCTAAATAAATTATTGGTAAAGTTTATTAAAATTTTTGTTAAACATAAGTTGAATTCCTTGTTATATCGGTCAAGAATATAGTCTTCATAAGGTATAGATTAAGTTCCTTGTAATATGTGTCAAGTATAAATGGTATTCCTTGTAATCCTCGTCAAGTATACACAGTTCTTTGTAATCTGGGCATTGTGTTCTTTTTTAAATTTTTATTAGGTCTTTTATAAGTTTCTCGTCATTTATATCACACACGTTATTACTAGTAAATACTCAATGCATCAAAATTTATGTTCATTTTCAATTCACTTATCAAATTCCTGCTAAATATATTGAGTTCTTTGATATTTTTATTAAATATCTTTTGAATTTCTTGTAATTTATACTAAATAGGTATGTGTATGATTAGCAAACACTACGTGCATCAAAATTTGTACATATATTCAATTCACTAATTAAATTCTCACGATTTGAGTTCTTCGAAATCTTCATTAGGTATTATTGAATTTTCCGTAATTTGTACTAATAAGGTTAATATACAATTAGTCAAAGTTCAATCCATCAAAATTCGTGCATACAATTGTAATTTCTCAAAATCTCCTCCAAAACTATTATAAAAGCTTGTTTGTAGTTAGTATAAGATCTTGAAAAGTAGGGGATAAGGTAAAAGCTGTGTGAATATATCTTCAAAAGCTACAAACCATTAGAGTTCTAACTACATCAAAAAAAGGTATGCATTTGTTTGTTCATGTCTTTATCAATTTTTTTATTGGAATTTTGTTTCTTGAATCTATATATTTTTTATTAAACGAATAATCTTAAGTTTAGGATCTTGTTCTATTTATACTATGCTTTATCTTATGGAAAATTTTTCTGTGACAAGATAAACTAATGAATTAGCTACATATGTTGTCATTTGTTTCCCCTAATTTATACTATGAAACTTATTGTAAGTAATAATTTCTCCATTATTTTTTCTAATTGATTGTAACATTTCGTTTCCGCTCTAACACCATCTTGATTTTATTTCAACTGTCCTTCTTCCAATATATTATTTGTTCCTGTTCATATATAGTCATTGTTATTTTCTATTATGCTTACACCTAGTTCTCATTTTGCATTATATTATTTTAATTTTAAGTTAAATTAAACATATATTTTCCTGCCTTTTTGTAGTTATCTTCTCCCCTTTTTATTTAAACTTAATTAGTTATTTCAAAAATGTGTTTACCTGAAACACTCAAATTCACCACCTGTAAGGTATGTGACAAATACCTTGTCATAGTTGAGTTCAATTGCCAAAACATGACTTTCTAACACCACTTCAAACTCCAACTCCAAGTTACTCTTAATCAATTCTCTTTGTTAAACTAGTTTGACAATTTGACCATATTACAAAAGTTTAAAAATAAATAAATTCGGTGAACAATTTTTATTTTTTTTATATTAAGCAACTTGCATCACCCATTTTACATCATAAAATGACCAATAAACAACCACGTGCATGTATCACTCGGCCCCTATTAAATACTTGCCGAAAACAATACTTAAATCCATGAACATCGATTCTTTCTTTTCCCACATTAAATAGCTACATTAATTTATTTGCATAATAATTGAAATAATGAAAACACACAATAAAATATAGTTGACCAGCTCATCCTCCTAGGAATAAAAAAGTTTGACCAGGGTGCCCACTATTAGTAGGTACAAGAAAAATTATATAAAAAATACAAAAATAAATAAATAAAATAAAATCAGTGTTTCATCGTGAGAAAGGCATCACAGCTGAAGCGGGAAGAATCTGAAACTTTCTTTACATACAGTCCACACATAATCAGACATGACACACCCCACTTGTGTATTCCAAAATTTGTGATTTCACATTCATTTTCAAGGTTTTTTTAATAAAAATGTTTCTTACATTTTCTTTTATATATAATTTTTGTTCTCTATTAAATTAAATAATGAATTTATCAATGTGAATTATTATTATAACAAAAAAAAAATCAAGCTTGCATCCCTTAAACTTGAATATTGGATGCTTAATAACTTAGGTATGTTTTGGCGTTATCCTTGCGGCCACGTTGACAATGATGTGTAACATTCATGTGTAACATTCAAACTTCGACATAGTCAATAAGACAACAACTGCATAAGTAAACAAAATTTTTCTTTTTCTGATAATACTTTTTTGTAAAGTCATTATTTTCGTATATAAAAATATACCATATTAGAAATGAATTAGTACTATCAAATATTTATTATAGATATTTAAAATTTTATGAAATGATTAATATGAAATAAACATTAATTAAGTTAATCAAATATTTATTGTAGATATTTAAAAATTTATTAAATGATTAATATGCAATAAATTTTAAATTTAATTTTTATATAATTTTTTACATCTTGACTAATAAAAAATTATAATAAATATAAATTTTAATATAATGTATGATTAAATGATAGGATATTGTTAATGCACAAATTAATTTTCATTAATATTAATTAAAATCAATGCCCATAAAATAATCTCTTTTTATTTTAAATTAAATGTTAACAAAATTTGCTTGTTGCAGGAAACACAGATGTTTGGTGGCAGATTGGTAAGTCCCGCGGGACCGATCACCGCGTGGGCTTTAATTTAGCGTACCGTAGGCCCAGAGTGAAAATGAAGCCCCTTTGCTATCACCGCACGATTAAGATCCTACTTCCAGAATCGAACGGTTGTGCAACCATGATTATAGAAATCCCAATGATGCAACAACAAAACTGAACACAAAGATGGCATAATAGAACTCACGGTCCCTCAAGTAAGGTTGTGATGTTAAACATGAAAAGGTTCTTAATTTATTCAAAATAAAAAATAGAGTTAAACAAGTAACATAAGATAATTGTGTAATTATTTTTGGTGAGATTGTTTAACTCAATTTTATTTAGAGTTCCAATATAAGAACTATATATATATATATACACAAAAGTATATATAATTTAAAACTAAAACTATATTTATATTTATATAAAAAAAATGGGACTATTACAAATAACAAGGTAGACGAGTTTTGCCAGGGTGAAGATGCTACACTGGGTTGGAAAACGGGTCGGTCCTGGATTGCACCGACCCAGAAGTGCTATTCGGATCCAAAGCATTAGCGTAACCTCCATCGCGGTCAATGTTAGTCAACCCCAAGAGAACAGCGTCCGACATGGCACCCGTGTTGGGTATCAAAACTACGTTGTCATCGTTTTCGGAGGGTGAAT
The DNA here is from genome assembly GCA_025330945.1 of Mucuna pruriens. Classification (NCBI taxonomy): domain Eukaryota; kingdom Viridiplantae; phylum Streptophyta; class Magnoliopsida; order Fabales; family Fabaceae; genus Mucuna; species Mucuna pruriens. The sequence goes on from JAENHJ010000305.1 coordinate 1,137,736, forward strand.
CGGGTTCGCCGACGGCGATCTTTGCCTCGTTTTCCGGCGTGCCGGAGTTTAAAAGCATGGGAGAAAGCTCGGAAGTTGATGAGCATGCGTTTTCTTCAGTTATGCAAGGTCCGGTTAGTTTGGTTTCGGGTAAAGGGGTCGGGGATGGCTTGGTCCGGGTGCTGCCGGCGAGGGAATTCCGGTGGACGGGTTTGGCGTGCTTGTGGTCGCCGGTGTAGGTCACGATGAAGGTGTTGGGTTCGGTGGTGCTTCGCTCTACTTGCTTTCTCGCGGCGCAGCCTTTGCAGCTACTGCATCTGTAATAGTTCCTATAAAACAATGGTTCTTAGACTATTTGTGACGAGAGACACTTTACTTTGCACTGTATTTCTGGACGAGTGAAATTCAGAATGTAATTTTGTGAATATACGTGGCTGTGAAAGAGATGAGAGAATGTTTTGCATATGTAGGTGTTTGGTTGTTTAATACCTTGGATATGGAGAACCTTTGATGGGTTTTTGTCCATATTTTCTCCATGCCCACAAGTCTGATGAGAGGTTGTCTGCGGTTACATGGCACACCATTTTCTTCTGTTGGCTTTTTCTGTAGAAAAAAAAAAGGAAATTGATGTAAAATGTAGCGTTTTTAAGAAATGGGGTTTTATGTATAGGAAAAAGTTTGAGTTTTTTTGTTACATGTAAATGGGAATTGAAATGATTTACCTTTTTCTTGATCTGGGTGGCTGTGGCTGTGTGTTTGGTGAAAGGATAGGACTTGTTTGGGGTGGCTGATTTTGCTGTTGTTGATGTTGGTCTGGGGTTTGGGGGTGCTGTTGTTGGTGGTGGGTGTTTTGGAATCTGTCAAAACTAGTACTAGTGGAGGGTGTTCTAATGGAGGTGTGATTTGTGGGAGCAGGATCGAGATGATGGTGGTGACATTGTTGTATCTGCTGTTGTCCAATGAATTCCGCAACGTCAGAAAAAGTGGAATTGGGATTGATGCCAAGGCCACTAGTGATAGTGCTAGTAATGGTGCTGGTGGTGGGGTTGAAGTTCCTTAACAATTGGTGAAGCTCTTGGAACCCATTGGTTGTTGGTTGCACAAGATTGGGAAAAGAGAATGAGCCATTTTCTTGGTTAACAGTGAAAGCGTCCAAGCAAGAGGGAGTGTCAGGGGATTCAAGAGTGGTGGTGGAAGTGGTGGTGGTGGGTGGGGTTTCTATGTTTGTTGTGGCAGTAAAGGTGGCAGCTTTGCAACTTCTAACTATGGCAAAGAGATCCCAGTCCTCATGAGCCATTTGAGAGAATTAAGAATTGGTTTGTGGGTATGTCTAGAAATTCTCACAGAAAATCACAGTTGTTTGGTGCCTTCTGTTTTGTTGTGCCAATGGAAGCAACTGGGAGAGAGCAAAGACTCAGACAGAGATAGAGAGAGGAGGGAATTAGAGGCACAAAGAAGCGTTGACTTTTTCAAGAGAGTTGTGGTGGAACACTGACCCAGTTGGACAATTCTTAATTATTTATACTGAGAAAAATATATTTCTTTAGGAAAGAAAGAAAAAATAGGATAGAGATTAAAGATAAATAGGAAAGTGAGAGTGTATTGTTTTCTCTTATTTAATTCCCCTCTTGGATTTAGGAGTTTATTTGAGGGATTTCTACTCTCACTAAAAAAAAGGACAAATGAAATTCAGTTTCCTTTTTCATTGACTTTGGTATAATGTCAAAGTGGGACCACCTAAGGTGGGAGCAACGTAAGGACGATGATTCCGATGCTTCCTGAGTTTTTTATTACTTGATGGTTCCTGAGTTAGGTGCCTATGTTAGCACCCCCACACATGTTGTCTGCACCGTACTCGATTTCTGATTGGCGAGTGCGCGTATAATCGAGGAAACGTAACAGTGGTGCGTTTTGAAATTGCTGAGCCAACGAAAAACACTCCACTGTCACTGTGCCATGTTTCTGCATGGCTTGCCTTCCAAACTGGGCCACACTCTAGTCTACCCTATATGCTGCGTTTCAGATTTTATGAACAAAATATTAATAAGCGTTATAACTTTCTTTCATCTAATTAATATAAAAACATGTTTATTAGTTTAAAGAAACGAATTGAAATTTTTACTCTACCTTCAAAATACAAATGAAATGACAAGTTTATTGAGAGTGTAAAAATGTATATTTTATACATTACATTTAAGTTTTTAATCTTATATTCAATAAGTGTACAAATCTTGAATTAAGTTGACAATGTAAATTGAATTTGCGAGTCACCAGTTTGATCCCACGAATCACACTTTTGAAGAGAGATGGAAATTCTTTATTCTAATTAAGTTTCGAATAGATTTGTCTAAAAAAAAGATATGAGTAAAAAAATAACCTTTAATTTTTTTACATTAAGAAAAATATTACGTCTAAATATGAAGGACTCTTTAGTTTAAAGTTACATGATTAATTTTGAATTGAATGTAGTAAAAAAATGTGTATTTAAATTAATCTCAGTCACATATTTTATACTAAAACATTTATACTAGAAAAATTTTAGTATGTCTTGTCAAACAAATTAAAAAATGTATAAATTCGATGACTTGTGGTGATGGAGGAAGTAGCTTGAATTCATATACTTTGAAAAAAAAAATTATAATAGTAATTTTCTTTCGTTAATCATATAGTTGACGACCAATAATGATATACTAACACAATCTATACTATATATAGTTTTATTTCGTTATTTTTTTTTTGTCTTTTATGAATTTTTTTTAGCCCGCTAGATAAAAACTAATCTTATTTCATGAATATTCCAATTGTGTGAACATAGATAGCCGTTTCAAAAACCTACCTTATTTTCAATAAACTTTAAGTTAAACACCAAGTTCACTTGAACTTTCAAAAAAGAAAAAAGAGAGAGAACAAGTGATAGCTAAGTTGAGTTATGGTTAGAATTTAGCTATTTACACATTCTAATTTATTAAGTATATCTTTTTTTTAATTTATTATTATAAAAATATTTTTTTTATAAAATAATAAAAGTTTTATTTTACATTCATTTTCGTTATTTTTTGAACCTTATTTTTTCCACCTTTAAATTAAACTTTAATTCTATACTTCATCTTCATTATTTTTTAAATCCTAATTTTATATTTTTTATTTATTATTCTTTAATTTGCATGCTTTCTAACAATATGATGAGTTTGTTATATCAAATCTATAGGTAATATTATACATTAAAAGATAACGCGAGTTGTGTTTTCATCTATAATTATGACAATTACTATATCCGAAAGTATATTATTATCTTGAGTTTTCATTTATCGTACATTTTAATTTATTTTGCGTTTTTGTTTTCACTAGATATGACTTATTTGTGTGTTTTTACCAAAAGTTGTTTCGGATATTTATACTTCGTTCTAAAAAGTAAGTTATGAAACTAAAAATATAATTATGAAACTTATTTTTCATAACAAGTATGATTATTTTTAAAAGAATTTTTGTATTTTTTTATTTCATTACAACTTTATTTTTCTAATTTCTTGTTCATAAACTAATATTAATCTAACATGTGTAAATGAGAGGAAACTGCTTGCTTTAACTATCATCAAGTCATAAACTTGTCCTCGCTAGAGAAGAAATGTTTGATAAGAAAAAATGCCAATAAGAGGAACTAAGGAATGATGATGTCGACAAAAACAATGAAAAATTGATTAGAAAAATGTCTTTCAAAGAGAAAGTGTGAAAGAATAAAATGTAAATGGAAAATAATTTTCAAAAAATATGAAAAATTGGTGTAAACAAAACATACAATTATTTAAAAAAGAATCAATAGAAAAAGAAAGATATTTATGTAAAATTATATAAAAAGTGTATTAAACAATTTCAAAAGTGTAAATAGTAAAATACTATTATTATTATTAGGCTAAATTATAATTTTGATCTTATATCTTATGATAAAAATCATTTTGGTCCTTTATCTTTCAAAAAAATTTTATTTTAGTTTTTTAACTTTCAAATTTGAGTCAATATTATCTTTTCGAAAAAAAAGTGATACTTTTCATTTTTGGACACCATTTTAAACTATATTTTTACCAATTCAGTATGTAAAACTTATTCTATTATATTTATTTACATAAAAATTATAAAACTCAATTAATTCTCGACTAAAAAAGATTAAATAAACATAGTAAAAATCTGATGAAAGACGAGTTCCATGAATTTCTAAAAAAAAATTTGATATGAGATTTTTTAGTTTTTAGATTATTAACGAGACTCAATTTTATCAAATTTTTACTTTGTTTATGATAATTTTTTTTTTATCAAACATTAATTGGTTTATTTCACATTTTTTTTCAAGAACATGTTCCAAACTTGAAATAATCAATTGTTTAGAAAAAAAAATACTAACTCAATTTTAAGAATTAAAAGAATAAAATAATTTTTTTAAAAGATAAAAAACCAAAAATTATAATTTATCTTTATTATTATGTATAGATACATTCAAACTAGGCTACATTCTACCATCTGCCGTGTTTGGGTTTTAATGAATAAAAAATAATAAACTGTGTAAATTTCTTTTATCTAATTAATACAAAAACGAATTTCATCATATTAGTTTTACATCGCAGATAATATTGTAGCTTGACACGAAGGATTATTTATTTTTAATTTCTGTTAATACAAAGTGTGTTTAAATTAATTTCAATCATATAATATTTTTTATTAAAACACGTGTATTGCCAATCATGGTGGAAAAAGATGATTTTGTATAGTTGCCATACAATTTCAAAATTGCTTACGATTTCACTTTGTAACTTTCTTTAATCTAATTTTATTATGAACATTAATTATTTTCATTATATAATTTTACATCAAAGTAAAATCATCCCTGAACAGAAGAGCTCAATTAGTAGTGAGGTAGAGTGGGTAGTTTGAATTCAGATGTAATTTATTATTTTCTTTTAATTTATTAATCATATAGTTGATAAGTGGTTGCTAGTGGAAGGATTGTGGAGGTGCATAAAAGCTCAATGGTTCAGGTGATAGTGTTTGCGAATAATCCAACGGTCAAGTATGAATTTGAGGTGATGATAATACATAATAAGTGAGTCCAAGTTCATATTTAATGATGTGAGTGATTTTATTTATAACTACAAGTTAAAATACAATGGGTTTGAGATGACTATACTCTTACGAAGGAATCAAGAAGTTTTTAGATGATTGTGCTTAATTTCTTCCATTAATCTTATTTAAAATAGTTTTCAGTTCATAAAACTCATTTTTCAAATTGAAAATTTGAAATGCCTATATTTTATTTTTTAACATTAGTAAATAAAATGATTTTTCTATAAATGTTTTTTAAATTTATATTTTCTATATTTAGAAACATGTTTGCCATATTAACCAAACCCAAGATGTATCTTAGCTAAATTATTACATTTTCCTTTTATTAAATTAGAAATAGTATACTTTTAACAAATCTAACTCAAATTCAAAAAAAAAAAATTGGATAATCTTGACCATAATACTATATGCTATGGATTGGTTCATCGTTTGTTTTGTTTCATGATAATTAATTATTTTTAATATATAAAAAAAGTACACGCGCTGAATTGGAACGTGGTGTCCACTGTAGGCTGACATTAAATTTACATCGTACAGGTGTCCGTCTGTCCGACATGGTGCGGTGATTTCCTCTGGTTCCCATGCACCCTAATTTCCTCACATCAATCACCACCGTTAATCTTTCACGTGTTTCACCACGTTCTGTCTTGTGGGTCCTACAAAATTTAAAGAAAATTCCCATATATACCCTTCCAAAGCGCGACAGTTTTTGTTTGCTTTACTCTTATGTGAGCCGTTGGATGCAGAAAGTGACAGACTCGACAGCCCTTGGATCCGATAGTATGTGATTCTGTCAAAAAATAATTTATTCAGTAAAAACCTAATTAATTTATATATTTTTATTTTAACATATTTTGGGGAGAATCTTTACAGCGTTAGTGGTGCTGATCGCCTTGGTGACAAAACTTCAAATTGATTATAAAAAAAAACATTTTTATAAAAGAATATTAATTAATATCCGATTATAATTTGGTGTTGGCAACCCTACTGGGAGTTATGATAATATTTTACTAACCGAATTAATTATCATAGAAAAGGAAATTAATCAGTACTACAGATTTAATTTATTCTCACATGTGTCTTAGTTGTCACAAGTTTTCACCATGATGATAGAAATATTTAATGCTGTCTTCAAACTATTATTTACTATTTAGTAAATGTTTTTTTCATATTGTTAACCAAAAAAATTAATAACTTTCAACACATACGGACTGACTCAATTATTTGATATATCCAAGTACTATTATGCATCCTGACTTTTATATATATTCTTTTTTTTATTGGGACAACCTTTCAGAAGATAAAGTGGCACTCGTATCTGAACTCTGAACTTTTCAAATCTCAAATGTGCAAGGTTTAATTTCAATCCTTTTGTACATTATATGGAACATAATTATTTTTAATATCTGTTTATTCTTAAGAATTATTTGATCTAGCATAATTTTTTTTAACATTTTTATTTGTTTATTATGATCATTAAATTAAAAAGTAATATATATCTTCTGCTTAGACCCAACAGTTCCTAATTCCCAATCATGAGCATTTATTAAAATTATTTGTAATAGATAATGGTTTTATTAAATAAGTTTATATTTATGTACCCAGAAAATAGTAAAATGTACCAAAAAAACATGTTTATATTTACATATAAATAATTAATTAATCACAGAAGAAATTTGTAGTATAAGTGTAGAATATAAGTAATATATTCATACTTAGCTAATATATATTTATTATGTTTTATAATTAAAATTTGAAAAATTTTAATTAAATTAAACAATTCTTTGTGTAATGTTTATGTTTAAAAATATAGATTATCAAGTGAAAATTACTAATAATTTCTAACCAAAATATCAAAAGTTTGAGTCTTTATCTTGGATATGAAAAATCATATTAAAAAAATGTTATTGTCTAGTAAACTCATATATCAATTATCCTTTTCAGCAGTAAATAATTTTTACATATTTTAAAGAATATAAAAAATATCTAATGTTTTTTTAATTAAGTTATATTATATACTTTTTATTAATATTTCGTGATTAATATTAGTATTATAATAACATCCATGTTTTAGTAGTTTATCAAACAAATGGATTATAGGAGATCATATTTAAGTTAATTAAAATGTAGATAATAAGTCTATAAAAGTTAAATTTAGTAACGTGTAAAACTAATATTTAAACTTTTATTGAAAGAAATGCTTACGTTTATGTTCAACCATGTATTGAACAAAATTATTTAAAAAATATACATAATTGTAAGACATAAAAAAAGTATATAAATATTTAAGATTTAGATTTTAAAAATGTGAATATTAAAGTCGAAACTAAATATAATTAAGTATGTTTCTTTAAAAGTAGGTATAAAAAATATTGTAATGTATACTTTATATTATTCCCTAACGTTCCTATAAGTGTGTTGTAATTTCTTTTCTGATTAAAAAGGTAAAAAATTTAAAATAAACTCTTTCTTCTTTCCTTTTTCTTGAGAATTCCACATATAAATAGACAATCCCAAAAGAAAATGGCCAATTAATAATCATCTAAAGTTTCCGGATAATAATTGTAATAACTTTTTATAGAGACATCACATAGAATGGTTACTGAACAAAAGTTAAGAAAAATAAATAAATTACTTTTATTGAAATTAAATAATGGAGTATCGGATTAGGAAAATATTAGATGTTAATTTGAATAACATATTTGGTTTGGTGAATGAAATAAGGTCCAATACAAAAAGAAATTAATTTAACAGAACATTTTTGTTAATTTTTAAATATCATAAATTCGTTCAAATCTTTTTTGAAAAAAACATATACTTAAAAATATTTCATGTTGCTGGAAGATTTTGGTAATATATTATTTCAATCTTTTATTATATATTTTGAAAACTTATTAGGAAAAATAATAGTAGTCTAGAACTTGGTTAAATTCGTCTTCTACATAGTGTTATTAAGTGATGTAACATCATGTTTTAAATGATCATGCCTCCAAAAAAATGCACATATCAACATGATAAATTAATATCGGTATCAATTTTTTTACACTTATACTCCTTAATAATTCTTCTTTTAGAATAAAAATTAAATAATCTAATTAATTAATTGTTGAATTGAAAATTTTATAAAATATATTAAGTATGAAAATTTTCATGCAAATCAAAATTATTTGATACTTTATTATATTACTTTATTTTGATAGATAATATTATTTAAAATATAAGTAAATATCTCTTGTTAGATCATCTATCAACAAATGTTAAAATTATGTAAAATTTTATATATACGATCAAGATACTATTAAATAATTTAATTTTATATTTAAAAAAAAATTATTGAGTGTAGGTATAAAAATTTAATCCCTAATGTCAATTGATCTTTTATTTATTTATATATACATATATATAATAGGTGATGCATTAACAATTTAAATATACATTTAATAACATATCATTACTTTTTTTTTTAAATTGATTAATTTTTAGAATAATTACTTTAAAATTATACCAAAAATATTTGTGATTGAACAGTTTTTACACTATTACTCCCTGCATATTAACATTAGACTCTCAGTATATTGTTACCCTTCAAATACCAACCGTACATTTTGATGGGGAAAAGGCCATCACTTTGATGATGGGAAGGTAGTACGGTACCTCCAATAAGGCATCACCAATGTGGTGACACAACGCAACGGATAAAAATTCCCCTAACTTGCAAGAATCCCTAAGGAGTAACCACAAATGCAAATGAAACTAATAATAAGAAGAATCACACAAGAGATACCAATATTTTTAACGTGTAAAAACTCTCTTAACGTGAGGAGTAAAAACCACGGGTCGTCTAGACCACAGAAATTAATCCACTATGATTAATTAAGAGTACAAGAGTTATTTTCTATATCTCTCACTCACTCTGTGAAAGAATTCACTCTTTCTCTCTATGAGAAATACACACTCTCTCTATCTGAGAAATCTACTCTCTCTCAATCTCTGTCAGTAAATCTGACCCCTTCTCCTCTTATAAAGAGAGACCTATTGGGCTTGAGAGTATTGGGTTTTTGTCCACATAGTCGGGAGTCCAAAAATAACCCAACATATCTCCCCCCTCACAACTATGTGGAACAAGATGAATTGTACTTTGACTATCACAGAATAACCAATGTTCATCTTGAACAAAACCAACCTCTGCCTTGGTAGTGGACAAAGCAACACACTTCTGCAATTTAGATTGCCAAGCCTTCTGCCTTTCTTCACTCTCCATGGACTCCTCTGGTAACATTCGAGGTTCTTACTCAAATCCATCCAAGGTCACATACTCATTAGAAGTATACCTTGTAGATGATTGTCTCGCCTATTAGACCTCCCCGAAGTTGAACTGGAGGCAATTTAGGAAAGCATCACCCGATTCTCATCTTGTGACATCTCTTGCTCCTCTTCAAAGCATCATCATCAAGAGGAACATCAAAGCCATCTCCAAGCCGCCGATCACCAACATTATGTTGCTCACCATTCCCGAACAATGTCTTCAATGGTTTGATCTTCCATGAATTGCACATCATCACTTTTTGACAAGTTTCTTCTCAAGGATCATACATCCCAGTAACCATACTCATCATGGTCATACCCAATGAAGATACACTACCTAGTCTTCATATCCAACTTGGATCTTTCATTCTTTGGAACACGCACAAAGGCCTTACAACCGAAGACTCGCAAATGATCATACTTGACATCTTTGCCAAACCAAATCTTGTCTGACACCTCAGTATTCAAAGCAACTGCAGGACTGAGATTTATAACATGCACTGCTGTGTAAAGTGCCTCACCCCAGAAATGCTTAAGTAACCTTGCTTCAAAAAGCATGCACCTAACCCTCTCAATCAATGTCTTGTTCATCCTCTCTGCTAAGTCATTCAACTGAGGAGTTTAAGGAGGAGTCTTTTCATGTTTGATATCTTGCTGCCTGCAATATACATCAAATGGTCCACAATACTCACCACCATTGTCAGAACGAATACATTTCATCTTCTTGCTTGATTGTCTCTCAACCAAAGCTTGGAATTGTTTGAACTTCTCCAACACTTGGTCTTTTGTCTTCAACACATAAACCCAAAGCTTCCTAGAACAATCATCAATAAAGGTAACAAAATAAAGTGCACCACTAAATGACTTTACCTTTAATGGGCCACAAACATCAAAATGCACCAATTCTAGCAACTCTGACTTCCTTGAGGGAGGATGCTTCTTAAAGGATACTCTGGTCTGCTTACCAGCCATGCAATGAGAACACTTCTCCAACTCTGCATTCTTTAATCCTGGAAGCATGTCCTTTTTGGATAAACAAGTCAACCCTTTTTCACTCATATGACTAAGCCTTCGGTGCCACAAAGATGCCTCAATATCCATGGCATTCACACTGTCTTTAGCAACCAAAGCTTTTGTCCAATACAGTTTAGAAATCTTCTCCCCTCTGGCCACAACCAAGTTACCTTTGGTGAGTTTCCATTTTCCATGACCAAAGTGATTATCATAACCACTATCATCAAGCATATGCACATATATCAAATTAAAGCGAACATCTGGAGCATGTTTGACTCCTCTAAGCCACAACTGCATTCCTGTGTTGGTTTGCAAGCAAACATCACCAACACCGATCACCTTGGTCACACCATCATTACCCATCTTCAACACTCCAAAATCACCTACAGTGTAAGATGTAAAGAACTCCTTCTTTGGTGTAACATGCAATGTAGCACCACTATCAATAATCCACATGCTCTCATCGGATACAAAATTAACCGATTCAAAGTCTCAAAGAATGACAAGATCATCACTTGTAGCAGTGGTGACACGATCATGATCATGATCATGATCATCATCCTTCTCTTTTGACTTACCATTTTTGTCTTTGTTCTCCCTTTTCCACGCGAAACAACGCTTTCAGATATGCCCCTGTTTTGTGACAAAGTAGTGACACTCCACATTCTTGTATCTAGACTTGGATTTACTTCTACTTTTTTTTTCTTTCATTTTCTAACTTCTCCCCCTATTTTCAGTGACAAGTACCTCAGATTGAGATAAAGAACCTTGTGTCTTTCTTCTCATCTCCTCGTTGAGGACGCTACCCTTTACCATTTGCAAAGAGACAACACCATTAGGGATTGAATTTGTGATAGAGACCTTAAAAGTTTCCCAAGACTCAGGTAAAGAATTCAAAAGTAGTAATCCCAAAATCTCATCTTCAAACTTGATGCCCATTCCTGACATCTGATCAATAATCCCTTGAAACTCATTCAAGTGATCTGATAGGGAAATGCCTTCTTTGAACTTCAAACTCACAACAAAATTTAACAAAAATAATTTGTTATTCCCACACTTTGAGGCATATAAGGATTCAATCTTCTCCCACAAAATCTTGGCATCTATCTCACTTGCAATGTGATTATAAACATTATCATCCACAAAAAGTCGGATAAAACCACATACCTGTTGATGCTCAAAGTCTCATTCTTCATCAGATATAGATTAAACTACGGCATCAAAAATAGGAAGATGCATTTTCTTCACAAATAATAAATCTTTTCATCTTCCCTTTCCACAAGTGATAGTTATTACCATTCAGATTCACCATTCTATTTGTATTAACCTCCATTATTCTATTAAGCGAACACCCTTCAAACCCAGAGCTGCGATACCCTCACGATGGGGAAAAGGCCATCACTTTGATGATGGGAAGGTAGTACGGTACCACCAATAAGGCACCACCAATGCGGTGACACAACGCAGCGGATAAAAATTCCCCTAACTTGCAAGAATCCCTAAGGAGTAACCACAAATACAAATGAAAGTAATAATGAGAAGAATCACATAAGAGAGAGACCAATATTTTTAACGTGGAAAAACTCCATCAACGTGAGGAGTAAAAACCACGGATGGTCCAGACCACAGAAATTAATCAACTATGATTATTTTCTATATCTCTCACTCACTCTATGAAAGAATTAATTCTCTTTTCCCGCATTTATGAACACTCTCTCAACCGAGAAATCTACTTTCTCTCTCAATCTCGTCACAAGTGAAAAAATATGGGCTGAGATTGGGCCATTCACATAGTTGGGAATCCAAAAATAACCCAACACATTTGTTGTTGATTTAGACATAGATTATTAACATTATATGGGGAAAATGTTATTCTTCTTTTTCTGTAACATATGAAACATAATTCTTTTTTAGTATCTTAGTGGATAAAAAGGAAACTTCCTTTGAATTTGTAAAGAGTATCTGTATATTGAGACCAATGCATGGTTGTCAATGACTACAACACGTACTAAGATATAAACGACCTTTAGACATGTTCTAGTTGAAAAGAAATTAATACTGTTTTTAAAAGGAAAATCAAGCTAAATCTAGGAAAGAATCATACATCTTAAGTGGTTTGAACTTTGAAATATACTTTTAACTAAAGAATAGAATCATTCTCAAGAAATTTTTTAATATTGATCGTGCATAGAATAAAGAAGTGAAACCGGAAAGGAAGGGGATAAGGGAGGAATTGAAAGAACAATATAGCAAAACAAAAGTGGATACGTGTAAGTAGTGTGACAAACGATCCACACAGAAGAAAGACTTCACATGCAAAATCTATATATGCATATTGCAGTGAAAAAATTTTGATGGTTTCGATCGCTAAAAGAGGATATATGTAGTTTAGGAATATAACCGTGAGTTAGCTCAAAAGAAAAACAAAAAGAAAAATTTAAGAGGAGGGGAGGGGGAGAAAGACATTCTTTTATTTGGTTTACAATGAGAGAAATTACACTTTTATAAATGGGAGACAAATATAGAAAAGAGAGGATTTTGACTTCATCGTTATCATTTCCCTTTCATTTCTTTATATTTTTAATCTAAATAATAGTAAGAGATTAACAATTATGTCTAGAAAATTTTATATTATCATTTAACTATAAATTATATTTGATATGATTTTTAAAATAATGTTATAAAATTAACAAACATAATATATAGTTATTTATTATTAGATCATCATGTATAATCTATTTTTTTCAACTTAAAAAGAGTTTTTCAATCAATTAGTTTATTAGTTATTTTTGTAAAATATAATCAAAACTAAAAGACTCCCCCTCTCCTTCACATAGTTGATATTTTACATATATAGGACTGAAGAACTAACTCTAAGCCGAGTGAAGCCCTTTTTAGATTTTCAAAATATATGTTTGTTAACTTCTTAATTTTAAAAAAATTTAAAATTTAATAATAAATATATGTTTTTTTAATGAAAAAAAAATTTAATCCCATAAATTATAATGATGAATCAAATTATTTTTTAAAATTAATAAATTGATAAAATAGTCATTAAAATTATATCATTAATTATTTTAGTCTCTCGTATATTAGGTAATGTTATCTCTATAATTTAGTTATATATATGTCATTGATTTTCAATTTGTTATCTAATAGATAAATGTTATTAATATAGTTTTTTCTACTATCAATTTCTTTACACATTTTTAATTTGGTTTATTACAGATAAATCATTCTTAATTTAGTCTTAATATACAAGAATCAAATTAAAAATACAATACATATAAAAACTAGATTAAAAATGTGTTGCAAACTTAATGATCAACCCATAATAAATTAGTAATGGTTACATGTATAATAATTAATTTAATAATTTTTTATTATAGAGATTAAATTGAGAATTCATATACAACAGATTAATTTACTTCAATAATATTTTTAAGAGAATTATTATTTATTTTTATAATTTATTTCATTATAATCTAACGAATAAAATTTATTATTTGAAATAATTATATTATAAAAAAATAAAATATAAGAATATAAAATAATAAATTACTCTTTGATCCTTCCACGTACACACGTGTGGTATATATATATATTTCAACGGACACGTAGAGAATAGAGAATTCTTGATTGATAAAGGTAATGATTTAAAAAAGATAGCAAGGGCATGAAAAGCAAAGCTGGTACCTCAAGGAAGCTAAATATGTAAAAAGAGTTGTGTAAATATGGGACCACCACTATCTTATGTGATGTAATTAAACCCATTAATTTCCTGCCCTTAATTGTGGGAGGGATCCAAATTCATTTTTGTTGTTGTAGAAGAATGAGATTTGGAGGATATTTCTTCATTCCATTTGAATTTGGTTGGCTAGTTCTTCTTCCAATGGAATAACCTACAAAACTTGGAGCTCTCTCACTTTATTTCAAAATCATCCTCTCTCGTGTGTAGTAAATTGCAAAGTGATTATGATTCAGTAGCCTTTTGTTCAATCCTTCTTAGCTTATTGACTCCAGTAAAATAAGGTAAAGATTTAGTAGTAGTGGAGGATAAAATCGTATACATATTTCGCTGATATCACTTCATTTAATTAAGGATCTCTTCCATGTGTGGTATGATGCATACATGAAAGAATATTTACGTACGTCTTTATTTGTATTTTAATATGCATAACGTCATGAGGTTTTTTAGCACATGGTTTTCAGATACTGTAGTCTCCACTAATGATATTTAGATTATTCCTCCCCCATAAATTCTTTCCTCCAACTTCAAGTTAATTAACCCTTGACATTCTACAAGTATATATGACCATTCAACTTATTTACTTTTCAGTCACCAATTATCACTATATCAGATTGGACAATTATTCACGCTCTTTTATTAACGATTTCGTTACAATAAAACAATTATTTAAAAGGAAAATTGGTATAATATTGGATAAAATACATTTTTTTCCTTATTCACCTTATCTTTTAATTTTACTTTAATCTCTAAATCCAAAAAAAAAAAAATTCATTTTAACTTCTTAAGATGTCTTTGTTGATTGATCAAGTTGATTCTTTTGTTAATTTATTATATTAACTTGGTGAATTTGATAATACATGATGACAAATGATAAAAAATGATATTATATAAGTATTTATCATGGTATTTAAAATTAACATAGTTAAGATAAAAATTTGGTAGAATAATCAATTTAATCTAATAATATTTAATAATTAAAATAAAACTTTTTAAATTAGAGAAATTAAATTAAAAAAATGAAAAACCAAAAATATATTTCAATTTATAATATATTTCTTGTAAACTTTCTGTTTGTGGGCAATGATTAAATGGGAAATGAATAGACACAATAATTAAGGTCTTGATTTCATTTACTGGAATAATCTCAGGGTGGAGGTTGATAATACAATGCTTGCACTAATTTAGAATTTTCTGATGATTTAAACTAATTTCATGAAGAATGTACTATCCTAAATAAGTGGAATCATGTATCCAATGGTAAGTAATGTCATGACCTTATCACATAAAATTTGGTTTCTTTTACTACTTAGGTAGTCCACAGCAAGGTACTTCTACTAACTAAATTTTGAAGGAAGAAAATTGAATAACAACTAGACTGTACAAAAGCCTTCAAATTGTAAACAATAATTTATATTGATAAACAGTTTTACCTAAAATGGAACTTTTGAAGTGGATTCATCTTCTATATTCCTTTGAGGGATGATAGGCATGCATAATACATATATGTGGTTAACTTTTGTTTTGCACTCTATTTGAGACCAAATTTATACAGTAGTATATCATAATCTATTGTTGGAGCAACCTCAGTTCTAAGTGTTGATCCAAATCAACACTGTTCTCTCCCGAAGTTTAGCTGCCTCCTCCAATCCTTTTATCTCCTATTTACAGGAAGGATTACTGTTCAGTATACCCTGGTGGCACGCATTCCAAAACAACCTGTTGATGTCATTGAGGAGAAATTTCTTTGGTGGGCTACTTTTCAATCTGTCAAGAGTGACGCCTCTTTCTGTTCTGACTTCTTTCTACTCTTTGTTCTGATACGGTTGATGATTCATTCAATGCTTATCTCAATCGTCTAACCCGACCAGTATTACGCTTTTCTCCCTACGGTCAGTCGTGGCCGGAAAGTACAAACACCACTTAAATACATGAATACCACTCATTATTGTATCTTTCATTTAAAGAATTTTAATCTAATGCTCATTGTCTATATTTTTTTTTTGATCTACAATGGATAGATAATGACATGATAAAGTCAATGATGAGACTTCTAAGTACCATGTCAAACCATTTCAAGCTACACCATTTGTTGGTCTTCTCAAAGTTGTCAGTGTCAGAAACTTGACAATTTCATTAAGCACTTACAATCATAGTCTCTATTTAATATAAATAACCAATTGTCTCTATTGATGTGAGTCAAATAGAGAGACTTGAATTTATCAATGTTTTAATGTGCCCTTCATAAAAAAGAAACACTGAACTTTCGAAGTAAACCAGCAGTGGAAGCACATTGGAATGTGTATTTTATTTCGATCTGTGTAGTATATTTAGTTTATATTTGAACATTTTAAATACTTCATACAATTAGATTTTGTTTAGAGAAAATAGATTCTTTTTATGGCAGCTACAAAATATAAGAATAGGTGGCTACATTTGATTGCTAATATACTGTTAATAATATTTACTAATTATTGTTTGAAATTAATCGAAAAATAACTATTTTAAATTTAATTTCGTCTAGAGTAAATAATTAAATACTTTTAAAACATACAAGCAAAAAAATAAATTTATTTCATCTAAAAATTGTGTAAAAAATCTATATTAAATAACTTAGATGTGTTAGTAATTGTCAAATTTATATTAAATAATGTTAATTTGACTTAAAATCCGCATGAAACATCTAACAAATAATATTAATTTCGTTTAAAATCAGTCTGAAACATATAACAAATAATGTTAATTCCGTCCAAAATTAGTTTAAACTAAATTGATATAATAAATTTCAATTACACATTTAAATTTTAAAAGAAAATCATCTTAAATATTCAATACAAAATTTGGGACTAACTGCAATTTTGCAACAGATTTTTCAAACAAAAGATAATCATCCATCTAAAATTCTTTTGGAAGCATAAAATGGACATTTATAATATGACCATGGACGTTTTCTTTTCTTCTCTGAAAACTCAAATTGAGTTTTTAAAATATACCCGATGTCAAGTTGATCGTTAAAAATTTTTCAGGGAGAAATAGTCAAACAATGACTTATTCTCTTCAGCAGCATAATTGTATTCTTGTCAGTGATGGCGCTTTCTTTCTTCCCCCAGAATCAAGTTTATACATAAAAATTACTGGTCATTCTATAACAGTTTTATTTAACTTCCCAAAGCAAAATGGGCATCAGTGATGATGAATTACATAAATAATCATTTACAATATTGATCAGTCATAATCTCAGGATTGATCCATCCACTTCCATATACACCGCAAACGGGGTTATTTCTAGCTCCATCACTCAAACATGTTAATTGATAACCCAATATTCTGAATCTTATTTGGAGACCAATAAATACCCACAACATGCTGCAAATGAAAATTTCTTTCTGACAAAAAGGTTTTAATTGGATCCTCCTCTAATCCAGCCACCAGTTCCCATTCTTCCCAAACTAGAATAGTAATCACCCACATTTGCCACAAATAGTGGATCCCTATCTTCTTTGCACTCTTCACTGCCACCACCTGCCATATTATCTAGCTCTGTCTTCTCCAACTCTCTTGTCAAATCCTCCATTGTCTTCTTTAAATTTGCTTTGCTCACCTGACCTGATTCCTCTGTAGAGAGACCAACCATTGTAATTTTTGGAAGAAAGGGAGTTGGTTTCAAATCTACCTTATTTACATCTTTTCTAGATGAGCCTACTTTTTCATGACACTGTTTTGGCCATAGGTGATGAAGCCAATCACCAAATGGTAGACTTAGTTTGGGACTAGGTTGTTTGACTGATTCAGCATTACCATCCAAACTGCAATTAGAAGAGTCTATACATTCAGAATGTTTCCTATCATCTTCCACTTCAGAGCTGTCAAGGCAGCTTGACTCTATAGCTCTCAGAAAAGAAGCTTCACTTCTGCAGGATAACAACCACAATGTCACAAATCATTGAATTTCTATAGACAATTCTAGACATCCAACATTAAAGTTCTGTTCAATATTGTCTGACATATTGTATTAAAATTGAAATAAAAGTATCAAGCAATGCCAGTTGCTTGAGCTTATTTATAGATCAATCTGATCAGTTGTAAAGTTGATTTGAGTTGACTAAATGTTATTAGCACAAATAATTCGACACTTATGTTCCATAATAAAGATCCGAAATTCGATTCTCAATTTGAGCATGAAATCACAACTAGAAGTAGTGAAATACCACTTTACCCTCAAAGGGGCAGACCCAGTGGGAAGAGGATTAGTTGGGTAAAAGCCCCAACACCTCCTAGTTTACCAAAAAGTTGATTTGAGTTGTCAGACAAAGCTTCCAACTCTTACTACAATGGTGGGTCAACTCGTTCACCAAAATTAGATCAAAGTTTCCCGTGCTATGCATATGCTTACAAGTTTAAAATTCATGGAAAAGAAATGGAGAAATTAGCAAGCGTATGACGATAACACTGTCTAACATATGTAATTAGATACCCTCGTCATTATCAGTCACTATTTCAGCTATTCAGGAAGTTATTACAACAAGCACCAGTACTTCCTTAGGCTATGGTTCTATGGTAGATGGAAAAGAAAAATGAATGTATTGAAATGGCACCAAGTTCAATTATTCGGATTGTTTAAAATACAATAGAAATAGAACTGAATAGAATCTGATGGAAAGCATTCTATCCTAAACCTCTTCCCCCAAATTGGGGGTTACGGGATGGAATCAAGTTATATACATAGATATCTCAATGGATTTTATATGAGGGTTTCCGTGATCAAAAGAACAGATTCTATGTTGGTAGTGGTCTGAGTAAATCTGCTCATTTTACACCTCTCAGCCAGATATATTCAGCCAAGGAAGCAGCTGGCCAGCTGCACTATTTTGTCAATGGGGTGGTTTGATTACATCTGATTTTAACTTTTTGATAAAGCTAATTTATACATAAGCTAATTTTAGTTTATGAGAGAAATTTATTTTATTTTTCCTTCATATTCTCTAATAAGTGTTTATAAAAAAAATTATCTAAACATAATCTTATTTACGGTACTTTGTGAATGATACTCACATCAATAACTGAATAGCTACTAAAAATCATAGTAGTTAATTCTAGATAGCAGAGCGGAGCGACCGACCCCCGAACTGGGATAGCGGATAGTAGGATAGCCGCTATTCTAATATTATATATATATATTAAAAAATTATTAATATATATTATATATATATATATATAAGCTCAAAAACATAAATATTACTCAAAATTTATAAACTAACAAGTATCGTTAATAATAAAAATTCATAAAAGGATTAAAATTCAAATAGTAAAAACAAATAGTCAAAATGTCAAATACAATAACATCTAAAAAAAAAACATGAATAGAAACAACAAAACAAGAACAGAAACAGAGCATGAGTTGCTAGAAACAGAGAAGGAAATGGTATAAGCAGAAATAGAAAAAAAAAAACCTAAAAAAAATTACTTCAAAGTTGGTGGTCACCGGAGAAGAAGAACGACGGTGAGTCACCGGAGAAGGTCGCTGGAGAAGACAAGACAGTGAAACGTAAAGGAAAAAGCAGACCAGAGAAGGTAGAGGAGAAACAGGTTGAAATATTATTTAAACTAAAACCCTAAAACGCAAAATGTCAAAAATGCCCTCACTAACGTTTTAAACAGGAGGGCATTCTTGACTTTTCCCCTTTATGTGGACAATAGCGGCCACTCCGCCGTGATTTCCCGCTATAGCGGCCACTCTATCGCGCGCCGCTACCGCTCTACCGCTATAGCGGCCGCTCCGGCCGCTATTGACCACTATGCTAAAAATTTCCCCATTTAAGCTATGTACAACAAACCTGAACCCTAAACTATGCTATAGTTTAATTAGATATTGAACCCAAATCTGAATTAGTATAAATATTCTTTATTTTTGGGCAAAATTAGCTAATATTTTTTTCTTAATGCATGAAAAACTTGCCTAGGAAACCACTGAACTAAGAACAGGAGAAATGCCACGAGTTGAACATATCAGTTTCAAAGGCTTGAAAACAACATAAAATATACCTTCTCTCAAAAGAATCAACCATATATGGAAATTTTGGTTGTATGCCTGTTGCTTTCCGTAACCACCTATTACCCAGAAATACTTTGTCAACAGTATAATGAAGCTGGAGTTCTGCAGCTTTTGAAATAACACTCAGTGGAATACTAGGATGGCCCATTTCATCTAGCAATTCCTGAACCTGTCAGGAAAAATCAACAATAAATTATCCAATTTTTTGACAGAAATAGGACTATATATTAATGTTATGTATACCTTTAGTTCATTCCTTTTAAACAGATATGGCGAATGAAACATACAACACAACTTTTTTATTTTCAGGAACAAGTTTTATGTGGTATCTCAGGCCAAGCTTTTATCAAATATAGAAAGATCATATCCGGTGCCTTTAATTATTGAGTTTGAGACCATCCTGTTGGTGTTTTGATGTCAACAAACCTTCTATATTATATTTCAAGTACTGCGAAATTTGTGTGACTGATAATTTGCTTGAATGTGTTGAGAAAGACAGGATTCGAAGACTGGATGAAGGAGTCACTAAGACAGAAAAGGGACAAACTTGGAGGATAAATACAAGTATAAGATTTTCAGAAGACTGCCTCTAGCATCAGAAGATCATATATTAGAAATCTCAATGCAAATATGCACTATGTGGAGTTTAGTCTTCAAGAAGAAACCTTCTCAAGATCAAGATGGTAATTGTGTGTCATCAACCACTTTCTCAGTGTTTCAATACGTAAGACTATGCCTCAGAAGTTCAAAGGATGTTTAGAAGGTAGGATTCGGACCATTAGAAGCCTACTAAATTCCTTCCGAAGACTAAGTGACTCGAAGACTTAAGCTTATCAAATAAAACTCACAAGTCTTTACATAACCCAGGCTACTACTATTCTTGATGAATATCAAGCTCTAGACCTACAACCCAAGAGTTGAAAAGACAGCCAGAAGATCTGTGATAGTGTCTTCATAAGCTCAGTACCAGAATCTTCTGAACGACCTGAGAGAAAGGTAATTCAAATCATGACCCACGTAACTTGCATGATATGAACCCTGAATGTTTTCAGAATAAGTTGGACAAAAGAATGTAGGTGTTTAGAAGATTGGTTCAATTCTCCACAAGTGTCCAGAATTGAAGATTGTTTGTATGAGCTGTCACCTGCCACAGACAGACAAAATGACAGCTCCTTTAACTGAATCGCACAGGAACTCGCTGTACAGCCTTCCAACAGTTTAAAACAGTGACCAAGGTTGGAAAACACTATAGATATCATATATAATGAAGATTATGCAGAAAACAAAAGAGAAACTTCATATTAATATATTATTCACAAAAGTGGTCTCTGTTGTTTATACTTTATATTCAAGCTTCTAAAGTTGTTTCCAGTTCTCCTACTCCCTCTCTATACTGTATAGCTGATTTAATCATTCAGGAGTGTGCTTTATCTAATTTCTTCATTTGTTTATAGTGTTATACACATTAGAAGTAATTTGATTATTGATTTTATCCACCCACTTAGTTATTTGTATTTTCAGTTTTCCCAAGCTAGCTAGTGAAAATTAGTGTTAATTGAGAGTATTTTACGCCCAAAGAGGTAATGGTGAAATAATACTTGAGATTCAGTAGCCTGAAGCTGTGCGAGACATCAAAGAATACTTGTGTAAGGCGATACTTGTATCAGTGACTGATAGTGAAGAAAATTCCTAGCTAGTGTAGGGATTGGACATAGCCTCTAGCCTTTTTGGAGAACTAGGATAAATAGCTGTGCAGTATCTTTCACTCACTCTCATATATACCATGTTTAATCTCATAAGCTTCCGAACACAATAACTACTTTAAAATTATCTTCTGAACAAACTGTCAAATTATTATATATCTTATGAAGATGTTTACCTGACTTAAATATTTTAGAAAACTGTTTTAAGCTTAATAGCCTCTTTTATAAAAACAACACAATATTTTCATACTCACTTTCTGTGAAACAAGTTTTTGAAGACTTTATTCACTGAATATTAATATCATTCTTTGTATTTGTAACAAAGAGGTATCTTTTACAAAGTTTCAACCATCAAAAGATTAATTTATCACTTCAAAAGATTCAATAGAATAGACTATCCAGTTCTTTTGATATTAACCTTCTATACATACTAATCATCTTTTGAGCAGCTTTCTGAAGACCAAGTTTGCATTTGAAGAAAGTATAAAAAAATTATATTTAAGATTGGAATTTTCAACAGCACAATAAAACTCCTTTTCTTGTGATTCTCAGAACCAATTCCTTAATATCACAAATCCAAAACTTCGACATGAGATTCTTTTGCACTACTACTAAGAAAAGAAACTTCCTCTACCAGGTACTTCATTAACAATAAAATTTTCAAGAAATTGATCATACCTCTGGAGGCTCCCCTAAACTATCTCCCATTTCCTCAATCACTTCTGCAGCCAAGTTGTCATCAACCACATCCCGCCGCCGCTGCATGTGCCGAGTTTGGATTAAAGTATGGAAATGTTGATCAACAGCTTCTTCAAGAATATTATCAAGCATGTTTTTATCAAAGAAGTAGGGAGTATACCTGATTGAACAAACAGCAATAACGTAAGGATAATATATTCAGTTCCATGCTTTGGTAGAAAACATTTTTTGCTCTAAAGAGCTAGGTATATCAATGAAACATAAAGGGATAAATAATCAAGAGTATGCCCAAAACCTAACAGGAAAAAATAGCATATCACGAATCAACATTTTTACTAATAGTGAGGATGAAAAACCAACCAAGAAAATCCCAAAAGAAATTATATAAATCACTAAAATCAATACCAGCAAAGAAGTGATGACAAAAATAAGGAGGCTAGTCTAAAGCAATAATTACTTAATCAATTACCAAAAAAAACACTGGACTAACATCCATACAATTGCAAAACAAACAAGAGTAGAGAGATTCCTGTTGAATTACTACGCTTAAGGAAAAAGAGAGATACCCATTAATTGATAATCCAAAACAATTATTTGACTGGTATTTAATTTCAGATCAACAAAATTTAAAAATGTTCTGTGAAAATAACTATAATTCACATGAAACAAGGAAGATGAGCAGCACACACCATTTAATCCCATTTGTAGTTGCTATTGCAATATCTAAGTTCTGAGCACTAAACACAGGCACGCCATCAACCTTTTTCTTGACACCATGCTGTGATATTGTCTTCAGCAGTTTATTGGCTGCCTTGACCTGGTGGGGGTGTATTCATTATAAATACAGATGGCAGTCAAATAAAACTAGAAGATGTGCAAGAATGAAAAACTAATAATACCTGCTTCTCATTTGGAACAAACTGGAACAAGTGAGGTTTTTCCTGCATGGTGTGTAACGTATAATGTTACAAATTAAGCAAAAAATATAAAAGAAAAAATATTAACATGTATGGATACTTCACACCTATCCCATAGGTATCCAAAAAAAAAAGAGAATATTAACACATCAAATTCCATAAGAGGGAACATCCATCTGCATGCATTACTATATCTAAACAACCAAATCATTATCAAAGCATATAGAACCTTCAATGGGCATACTTAAACCAGCATAACTACATTTAAATTGGCAATTGAAAATGTCAGAAGTACCTTGAAATGCTCATATGCTAGGTCAAGACGACAGGCACCCACCACACCACTTGGAATATTCAGCTTTTTGACATATGAAACTAAGACCATTAAAAAGGTCAGTAATAGGTAAAAAAAAGTAACTACTGATCAGATATTAACATTAGCCAAATGAATGATGATAATAGAATAAATTCATGGACAAGCAGGGAGCTAACATGGATAAATTGGAATATGGATAAAAGTGCAAAATATATACTGTGTTCAAGGGAATATTTTATTCAGCATGGAAATATGTAATGCACAGATCAGGAACAGACACAGTAGACTAGTTAATTGCATTGCAGGGGGCTATTTGTTTGAAAAATTCCTTTTGGGATTCTTGGGGCATGTGCTCTGGGTTTATTTGTCCCTCCACTTTGGAACAGCTTTTGTTGATTTGTTACAAAAGTATGGTAAAAATAAGGAAGATAAAATTTTGTGGCGATATGCAGTATACTAGACCCTTTGATGCACCTGATTGGACCCAAATGCTTGCTTCTTTGAAGGTGCCTGATAGGAACCATGAATTTGTTGGGTTGGAGGAGGACCAGTTGCTGAGTCCAAGTCCAAGTAAACCAGCCATCTGGAAGTTTTACTCCAGAAAGAAGAAGAGACTTCAGAAACTGCTATGTAGGGCAGTTACTGGCGTAAACCAGTTATTGTAGAAAAAACTGCTGTGCAGAACAATTTCTGTGAGAGGAGAGAGTTGGTTATGTTTTATGTAATTATATTGTAATTCAGAAATGTAGGGGGCATGTGTGATGATGTATGCTAGTCTTTGAAAAGAAATATTCTCTGTTGGGGCCTAGTCCCTGTAACTGTCCTTAGCACTGTGTTGTTTGAATTCAATAAAATTATCCTTTCAATTTCAGAATTAGTGTTCTATTAGTACCCCTTTGCCACTTGCTATTGTTTTTAGCTTTAATTTAGCATGCAGCACATGGCCTCTTTAATTTTAGTTGCCATTTTCAGATATTCCGAGACTGAGCAGCCTTGTTGCATTCTTGAGTTTATTTTTTTTCATACTCCTTGTTGTATCTAGATTTCTCAGTTGTGGAGGATATCATATTCTCCCCTACCTTTGGTTTCCTCATTCCAATCTAGTGAAATGTCTTTTACTAATTAAAAATTTAAAATACTAATGAGCATTCAAAGGTCTAAGAAATTAGTTAGCCTTACGAGTGAAAGGACAACTGATATTTAGATACCATAAAGAACATACATTTCAATGTTTCATCAAGTTTTAAAGAAAAAACTACACAGGAATTTTGATCAAAGTAATCTTGAAGCAAATGATAAGACAGAAATGGATTGGTAAAAGCTACAGCTTACAAGCATATATAAGGACTAAGAAAAGTAGAATCTTTATATAGCTAACCTGCATCTCCTAGATCAATAAAAAAGCGAAATACAGGGCCATTCCTCTCACTCTTGGTGATCGCTGAAAACATTTTTTTTCAGCCACTCAGGGTTCTGCAAGTGTCAGATAATAGGTGAACATTCACATTTTCAGAAAAATTAAGGTTGGTAACAGCTTAATCTATATGAGTAATGATTTCAATCAAGCCTCTTTATCTTAGCTGTAAATTTCTTTCAATGTTCACCTATCTATAATCAGCAACTCCCAGGCTTCTTTGAAGCCTAAGCAAGATGTCCTGTGTTTGGCACACTGGTATGACACAGGCATCTCATATTCACTCTTAGCATTTCACTCAGATATAAAGTGCAACCAAACTCAAGCATCACATATGGTTGTGTGTTTGGCTAAATAACTCAATTAAACTCTAACTGAATAAGTGTTTTATCATATAAATACTTATGTACAAATTATTTTTAAAATCAAACAGAAAATAGGGTTAAATTGTCTTCACATAGATGTTATTTTCATAAGTTAGTCTAGGGAGCTTATTGAAATAAGCTTGTGGCTTGTGCACATATCATAGTTTCATTTTCAGTAATTTTCTCAAACACTTATATTATAAGATAAGCTCAAATAAGTTATAAATAAGTTCTTTCAAATAATTGTACACATCCAAGCAAGTTTAGAAAGTATATAGACTGTTTTGATCCAAGAAAAAGTTTTCTAATTTCATTTTTTGTTTTCACCTTCAATTATAAAAATGCCACTGTTTTCACTTTATTTTGTTTTCAAATATTTCATTTTTTATACTGAGTAATTATATTCATACATTCACTTTATCTTCCATCTCATTTTTGTGTGTATACAATGGTGGCAATAAGGTTAGAGCCTAAGATGTCATACAAACTACCCAAACCCTCCACCACAAGTCATATTCCTATCACTATGTTCCTTCCTATCACATCACTGATCATAATTATCACTTACTCTCTCAACCTTTTCTTTTTTCTCCATATCTCTCTTCCTACCACTCAAATCTACCTATTTATATTTTTTTCTTTTGTATTTAAAAACAGAAAACAAAATGAAAGAAGTCATTCTTGTAATTAAAAATAAAAACAGAAAACGAAATAAAATAAAATAAATGACTCTTGTCCCGAACCCTTACTTCGAAAAAACAGCAATTCCTTTCTTTTCAACTAAGGAAAATTCAAAAGAAACAAAAGAAATATTATAATTCTAATCCGTTGGGGATTGAATAGCGAGGAACACCTTTTGGAGATGAAGGGAATGTCGAAGTGCGTGGAAACGGCCATGAGGCCCGTTCCGGAGAGGTCGCACATGCTGAATACCTGCCCCACGAAGGCGGGTCCGCTGCCCTTTCCATTAGCGCCGAGCCGTGCGACGCGGACCGATTTCGCAGCGGGGCGGGCGGGCTCGGCGGCGGAGTCGAGGGCGGTCGAGGAGGAGAGCGGCGGAGCAAAGAAGAGGGGGAGGGAGACGGAGGAGGGTGGGTGCGGGAGCGCTAGAGGGGGAGGGCTTGGGGGATTGAAGAGAGACGCGAAGTTGGATGCGGTGGATTGGAGGAAGGCGGAGATGTGGTTGTGGCGGCGGCGGTGAGGCTCGGACGGCAGAGCCATGCGGAGGGCATCGACGGACGCAGGTTGGGATTTGGGGGTTTTGAGGTAAGGGAGTGAGGGAGGGAGAGTACGCAGTTCGTATAGGAGTTATTCAAAGGTTGGAGAAGGGTCTCGCTAACATAACGTTCTTTTTATTTGTTTTTTTTATTTTTATTTTGTAATTTAACCTTTTTTTTATTTTTACAAAAATTGTGAATCTTTTACTGGATTATATTTGCTCCGGGAGAATTACTGTAATGGAGCCAGGTGTTCGTAGAAAAAAAAAACGTAGTATTTCAGAAATTTAATATTAGAAAATTTAGTTTTTTTTATTTAGGATACTATTATACAAATATTTTTAAAAAATATTGTTTCCGGAAGATGGTTGGTAACTAAGTTTTCCACACAAAAGCTTTCTCATGGACGAAGTGATAATTTAACTTATTCCAGATACGAAGAAGTTTCAGTTATGCAAAAATAACAAACTTTTGTTTATTGGTTTAATATAATTATAAATTTAATATAATTTTTAATTAAATATGGTAAATAATTATATTTAAAATAATAAATATTATTAATATATTTAATACAATTTTAAAAATAAAACTACCTTATAAAATATATTGTTTTAGTCTTTTTAATATATTAAACATTATATTTTTTAAAAAATTATATTTTAAGTCTTTAAAAGTTGTCAAAATATTAATTAATAAATTATTTAAAAATATTATTAATGTAAGATTTAAGAAATGTTTTAATAGAAATTGTACAAAAATTAAAAATGGAGATAATAAAAAATATTAAAGTTAAAAAAAATTAAATTACATCAACATATATATAATTCTAAAATTTATAAAAAAATTACAATAAAATTCTACCTTAGTCTATTGAATAAAATTGTTTATCGATAATAATGGATTTGGAAGAATCAATTACATACTTAACAAAATTCTATTAAAACTAAATATTTAAATTTTTTTTTTTAAAATATATAAACCTTAAAAAAATATTTATAACTAATCAAAATAGATTTTTATCATTTGTAGAAAATTATAATTTATAGTATTGATAGTGATTATCGAATATGGAATTTTGTACTATTTACTATGTAAAATTATAATTTTATTTCTATTTCAGTCTTTTTATCTTTTGAATAAAAGTAATGGATTCCCCTCATCCAATCAACTCAAAATAAAGTGAATAATAAAATAATTAATAGTTGATAGTAACAAATCATTTATGTATTAATTTTCTCTTCAATTACTCTTTATTTTTACTTTTAAGTTTTTTCACTTTAGGTTTAAATATGTGTTAAATTCTCGATAAAAAGATTCTGTATAATTTTAATTATTATAAAAAATAATCATAACATTTTTATAGTGTTATTTTTTTATTCTTATTATTAACTATAATTAATTTAATGCTAACATTACTAACAAAATAATAAATAATATATTTCTTATTTTATATAAATAAACTAATTACATGTAATTTATTTTTTAATATATTATGAACAATAATTTTATTGTTTTAATATTATTTTTATTTTTAATTTACTAATTTTACTTTTAACCTTGATTTCTTTTACAAAATTAGAATCTAATTTAGTTTATTACATTTGATATTGTTTTTATATTTTAATTTATTAATTTTGACTAACTGTAATGTAATTTATATTTTTTAACATATATAAATATTAATTTTATCTCTAAAAGTAGAAATAAGTTGAAATATAATATATTACAAATAAATGATATTATAATCAATTAAAATCAATAAATTGAAATGTAGACGTAACATAAAAGTAATATGTTTAAATTAAAATATAAATATCTACATAAATTATAACTTTAAATTTTATAATATGAAAAGTAAATTACTAACTTAAAAAAATATTAAAAATAAAAATAATGTTTATAATATATTAAAAATAAATTATAAGAATAAATTATATGTAATTATCTTATTTATAAAAAAATAATAAATATATTAATATATTAATTAATTAATTATATACCTATAAATAATTTAATCATCTTAATTTAAAATAATAATTATTATCTGAATTGTTTTATTAATATAAATTAATTTTATTAATTATGTTAGTATTAAATTAATTAGAATTAATGATAATGACTTAAAAAAATAAAAAAAAAGTTAAGATCTATAAATGATAAAAATACTAAAATAAAAAAGAACCATATTTATAGATACTTAAAATATATTTAAGTCATATATATATATATATATTAAGTTATATAATTTAAGCTTGAAATTTTATTGACATTAATTATATAAATTTACTTAATCATATTTTTCTTAACTCTTTTATAACTTTAACTATTTAAAATTAATTTTTGTTAATTATTTTTTAAGTTTGACTCATTTTGTTAATTATATTTACATATTTACTCATTTCAACTTTTAGCTTTTTAAATAAATGAAAGTCATGTTTATGTTATTATTTTATAAATTGAAAAGAGAGAAAAGGAGTTATATGATTATGTTTTTTATTTGATTTATAAAATTGTACTTAATATTATATAAAATATACTTTTCTCAAATATAACTTGAATTTTAATTTACGCATTATACAAAATAAATATTTATATATAATTAAAATTTATAGTAGATAAATATTTTTAATATATAAATTATATTTATATTTATAATGAATAATTTAAATTATGATATAAAATTAATTTTTATTATTGATAATTTATTTTAAAATAATTATTAAAATTTTATTTAGAGACAGACAAAATATAATAAATTCAATGTGAAATAAATGGTTAAGATTGAGAAAATCAAGAATCTATGTATACATATAAATATTTGAGAAAAAAAATGGAGGTAACACGTAAAATGCACATTCAAAAATAAAAAAAAATAAAAAATGTCTAATAGAGAGTAAATGTATTATTATAATTTATAACATAATAGTAAGTAATTAAATACAATATTTATTTATTGAACAAGTTGTTAAAATATATTCATCAATTAAATTATATCACTACTATAGATTCTTTTTTATTTTATGTAAATAAAAACAAAATATAATTTATTTATTATGTCTATAACAATATATAAAGATAATAGAAAATGTTTAGTATAAATATTTTTATATCTATTTTATCCCTATAATTGTTTCTTATTCATTATCTTATTTGTTTATTCTTTTAATTTCGTATGTCTTGTATTTCTTTTTAAATTAAAAGATACGTTGTAGTCACTGATTTATTTGCTTTACCATCCAATTAATGATGTGAACAGGTCAAATACAAATCTAATTTGATAAAGTGACCATACAGTGATACAGGTCACAGGTCCGGTTTCAAGTTGGACAGACCAATCTAATCCATGTTTAATAGCATTGCAATTGTTATGCAATGTCTTTTCTAAAACTTTAATAGATTTGAAGTTTTTATCAATTTGGTTGGTTGGTGATTAATTTCTGAAAAACAAAATTGATTAGTTACTTTTAATCTGTGTTTAATAGCACTGCATTTCTTATGCAATGTCTTTTTTAAAACTTCGACAGATTTAAAATCTTCATCACTCTTGTTGGTGCCATTAATTTCTGTAAAAAAAAAAAAAGTAAAAAAAATAGTTGGCTATTTTTAATAAGATCTTTTCTTTTGCTTATATTTTTTTATCCACAAAACTCAGAATTCAATATTTAAAAAAAAAATTCGTTTCGAATATAAATCTTCATTCTTTCGTTCTGCTGCTTAGTAATGCGCCAGTCCACCTAAGAAATCAATTCCAACTTGGAAGAGTAATCCCAAATCTCAAAGCCTTTTTCCGATTAGTTCGACTTTTAGTTGTTTATAAGCTGCCAAAAATATCTCTACTTGTCACAAATTGTTATTATTTACCTTTAAAAAGCTAGGCTAGACTAGAAATGAGTAAACCTAAGATCTAGTGTTGCGTTCTTTCAGCATAAAAATGTTAAAAAGATAGTTTTCACAACAAGTATTGCGTGAAATATGATCGGATAAGACATATAAGTAGAGCATGAGTTTAAAAGCTGTATTGGGTAGAATAAAAAAAAGTAGAAAGAAATAATGAAGAAGAAAATAAATAAAGAATATAGTGAAATTTTAGTTGTTTGATAAGAAAGAAATAAAAGTGAAAAAAATTATAATAATAAACAAAATTATTTTTTTATTATTATAGATAAAAATTATATGTATATATATATATATTAATTTGTATAATAATAATAAAAATATATATTAAATATATAAATAAAAAATATATAATAGATTATATATATAAATGTAATTCATTTTATATATATATATATATATATATATATATATATATATATATAATCAATTATATATATTATTTTGATATATAAAATCAATTAAGCTTTACTTTTAATCAATTAAAATTTCATTAATGCAATATAATTGTATAAGGATAGGAATGTAATTTAAATTTTTTTTTATTTTTTATTTATCTAATTAACTAATTAAATGATTCTCACCCTTCTCTCCACTTTATTTCTACATAATCAAACCATAATTCATATTTATTTCCTCATCCTTCTCTTTATTTCTACTCCAAGCAAAGCATAAGAGCATTATAAATATTGTTAGAAAATAAAAAAAATATAATATTATTTTTATATCTTAAAATATTTTAAATAATTTATTAAAACTTATTTTTCTTTCATATTTTATTATTTAATTAGAACCTTTATGTTGCACCCCAAAACTGTCCAGGACCTTGACCCACGTATAAAAGTAGTTCCAACAAACTCAGCACCTACCAAGAGAGAATTATGGGAGGAGAGTAGGAGATAAAATATTAGATCCTAAAATTAAGGAGAGAATCATGGAATATGAAAGCAACCACCGGCCCAATCCCAAACCTCAAAACGAAGAGTTAGAGGAGGAATTTTTCCGAGGAGAAACTCTAGAAAATTGAGAGCAGAGGGAAAGAGGAAAGGAAAAGCTGACGATGGCACGAGAGAAAGCAGGAGGCGACCCCAAATCCAGTGAGAAAGCAAGCGAGAAATATAAGGCAATTTAGGCAATGAAAACCCTTTGACTCTGACTTCAAGTTAGTATTACTCATACTAGCGTTGCATAAGGTAATTCTTGCCCCTAGTTTGACATGGCATACTCTTAGAAACTTCCCAAGTCTAGGGACTCCGCCTCGCATCTTTCCATTCATCTCGTCCTCTCCATGTCAGGCCTTATCCAGGCCCTATATGATGGGTCCACCAACACCATGATGCCCGCCTCAAAAGGGTTTATCTCGGGTTTACATAAAGATTAAGGCTGCACGTCAGTCGACGGCACCCAATGCGACTAGTAACGTCGGAAGCTACGTGGACTTTTGATTCTCTAAATTAAGTGCGTGAGCCTGAAGGCACACCTATCAAGTCATAAACCTAAAACCTTAAAACACCCTACTTGAACCTCGCCCCCCCTCGTGACCTAGGCCAGAAAAGACTGACCCAAACCACAATACCATCCTATTCCTTCTTACAACTAACTAGGGTAACTATCAAGTAACGGACATGTTGGGACACCCGTGTTCCCCGATGTGTAATGTACTCGAACATGCTACTCGATTCTCAGAAACCCGGCCCTTATCCTCGGGTTTCACGGCATTCCTTGAAAAAAAGGGTCAGGTGGAACTCACAATATTAAAAGTCGGTTTGCCCATCCTATATTTGGAACCATGACGACCCACCTCGAACCATTCATGCCTCGTCACAAATTAGAGGTTTTGGTGACATACATCATAGCACAATTTGTGGCATGATGTGAATGACATCATGGTTCGTGGCGAAGATAACGAGCTTCGACCGATAGAGTCGTCGCCGGTAAAAACGACGGTGGAAAGCTGAGATGGAGTGGGAGAGTGAAGTGTGAGGATGCGAGTGACATGGTCTTGGCATCTGCGATAGTTGCCTGGAATTGACTGAGAGACAAGGATTGCTTGTGTTTGAAGTCAGTCTTCGATATAGGTCGCAGTGAGTCAGTAAGTATTTTAAGGTTTTAATGTCTATGACTCGATGTCACAATCATCTGTCCAAATCAGATAATAGTGCTAGGCTGAAATGCTAGTGGGAGCAGCCATTCGATCTATAAGCAGGACAAACTCGATCAAAGTGGGCATACACTTTATAACTATAAAAATATCGTACCATGAAAAAAACATTTCTTATATTTAATTATATTTATTATTGTCAATATAAAACAAACTCCTTTATATAATTTAAACATAATTTCAATATCTATTTTTCTCTCTTTCAACAATAAACATGGAAAATTAAACCATGGTAGATAAATCTATGCTAGTGTGACTCATGCCACGGTCTAAGTTTAAGATCCATGAATTAGAATTTGAATACTATACACATGAGCAACAATATAGCACCAACCTGCATAACAACCGCCTAATCAAAGTATCTAATGCAGAAAAGTCATCCAATCTTGATATAAAGTTATGCATCTAGGAAAATTTCAAGTCATACACCCACTTTTAATCCAGCATTGATACTGGCTTGGGAGGACTTCAACTCTTGGGCTTCTTGATTGCAGGATGTCTGAGTTGTTTGATAGTAGACTAGTTAAATGATGTATTTGAAATCCTCAAATGAAGTGGCCATCACCATTCTCAAGCTCGCATTTTGTGAAAATTTTAAAAACATGTTCTCCTAGTCCTATTCCTAGAGTGTCTTCACTCTTACCTCCTAACAACTTGTAGGAGATGGACATGCAAATAATGATTCCAACTATGATCAACAATAACTGCCAACAAAAGCTCATTAGATAGATATATTATATCATCTTTCTCCCATTATACATCTAAAATAGGTTCCATACTGTCACATGAATCATCTGAAAATTGTTCAGGTTCCATGGATATTACATCTGCATCCTGTCTGAGTTGCTGATCATCAATTATCTCTGAAGTCTCTTCAGATCCATAATTCTCGTTTGAGTTTGGTTCAACACTCCCATGCCTTTCTATGTATGCGTTGACCTGATTAGACTGAACTTGCACTTTGACTTTTACACGCTTCCCTCTGATGTATCTATATTCCCATTGTGGTGGTGGATATTTTGTATGTAACTTGTGGTATTTGTCTAGCATACCCAGCTCTTTGAAGACCTCTCCAATCATCGAAACTACAGAAATGCTAGGTCGAAGACCAAGCTCCTCCATGTCTGCAAATATCTACAGGAGAAATCAAGAAGTGAGTATCCATGATGGGTTGAGTCTGAAGTACCTTAATGTAAAGTATCATCCAGTCATAACAATATAGGAACATGTTAAGTTGACAATGTTACCGAGTAAATAGTTTAAATTGATGTAGAATTGCAAATCATAATACCTCAAACATCTTCTCATGCATGCCCCTCTTACGGTAGATAGATATCATTTTATCAAAAAATCTACGAGGCAAGCTTTCCAGGTACTGCATTAATAACTTTGTCCAAAGCTCTTCAGCTTCATCAAGACGGTCGTCCTCTGCTAAGGCATTAAGTAATGTGAAATAGCTTCCCATTGTCTTTCCTTGACCTTTGCTTAACATCCATTTTGTTACCTACGGTGTCGTGGGTAATTTGCATAAACGGGTATTAGAGTATTAGTTGTAGGCCATCCCCAGATGGAATGTACAGTTACAGAAGCCCTTGGAAGAATAGAGAAATCTATATATAGAATCAGAAAGCAAACTAAATTTGGGCTGAACATCTATCTTCAGATCAAAGCAATGGGTCAATGCAACTTTAAAGAAAGACAAATATACAAAGCAAAGAACATTAAAAATTTGTCAGGATACATAATTTTTTTTAAAGTACCTGTATTACTCGCTTCCATTCTTGTTCATATTCTAGGGTTTTGAGTGCCTTTTTCACTGTGATTAAAGGGAACTCTAATTCCCAAGCAACATAGGAATCAAGAGCTCCATAAACTTCCTCTTTGACATTTGACAGTTCCTTAATCTGTTTAAGACATTAGAAAAATTACTTTTCCAGAAATGCAATACATCCAAGAAAAATCAATCCAAAAGTTTCTGAATAAAACCAGAATGTGACAACCTCCCAGAGAGAGAACAAAAATGAAGTTTAAATTATCGGGTTAATAACAGAAATGAATAGAGGGAATGCAAGGAATAACTTACAGACTTAACAAGCTTGGCAGCCTTGGAAATGGTCCCAATTTTTTTATGGGTCTTCCAAACTCGGGGATATCTTGGTCTTGGACCTTTTGCAGCACAAACCTGATTAAAAAACAAAATTCAGACAAGTTCACCTACTGTTTCATTTCGTAGAGCTTAAACATTTGAAGTTAAAAGTATTTCATCCTGAAAATTTTGGTTTCCATAAATTAATAACCATAGACCTTAGGATCTTACCACGGTGCATCGTGTACTTGTTGGCATTTTAATTGCTTCAAATGTTTTAGCAATTAGTAGAGGAGAATCTGTCAGTGAAAGCATCTTGAGGACCTGAGCAACTCTAAAACAGAAGACAAAACATCATGAGAACATAAACAATCACTAGGACTTACAAATCGTCCAGGGTTGTGAACTATTTTTGGCATACTTAAGTTCTTATGCTTGTACACATTATTGACTGCCTGTTTGGTTGGTGGGAATTTTTTGGCATAACAACAATTACACATGTGAAAAATGCTTCCACAATAATCATTATGCTGATAAGAACAATTTAGCTAGTCTCCGAGTCAAAATTTTGACTTTAGCAGACTCTCAATATTTCACCATCTGTGTACCCTTACATAAAATCAATACTTCTTACCAGTTTTGAGAAAACCCGGAAATTTCATTTTCTTTATGTACATATTGAAACAGCTTTTCAGCTTTGTTACAGCTAGGTGAAACATGTCACTAAGCAGATCCAGTTTGGAGGAAAACAGAACCATAAAAATGCCATACACACATACCCTTAAGCACATATTGCAAACATCGAGCTATGTTGCACAGTACATAAACAACCATCTGACTATCTGGTACGGTATGCAAATATGATAGTTCTTTTTTATAGAATAAGATACAGGTAGAGCATTATGTATTACAAAAAATAAAACACACATTTATTTATAAAATTTTTGCTACTTCAGTAATTTGTACAATGATTTTGAAGAAAACAATATTGCAAGAGTGGGTATGCTTTGAGGGAGGGGAAATGGGAGAGACAACAACAACAAAGCCTTATTAAACTAGGTGAGGTCAGTTACATAGATCAAACGACATCATTCTACTCGGTTAAAGACCAAAGTTTCAGGAAATGGGTGTTAAATTCTATCATAGATTTTTGGGGATAATAAGACTTTGAGGATGGTGGCTATTCACAAAAAAAAAAGAAAAAGAAAAAAGAAAATAGGGAATAATACGTAAAAATTGCCAATGTAAGTATATTATATGAGTGTCAATATCGGATACAGATAAGATACAACAGGATACCTCACTAATTTTAGAATACACGTGCCTAATATAAAGAGTTTCAAACAAGAACAAAGAAATATTATCAATACTGCAAGGGAAGCTTAAAGCAGGAAGTGAAGGGTAACCATTCAAAATACCAAATTGTTACTCTCATGCATTACAATAAGCAAAAGTAATAATTAAAAAAGAGTTTTGTTTCTTTTCTTCTCTTTTAAATAAATCCATCTCTCAGCATCATTTACACATAGGGAACATCTTTTTCTATAAACTATGCCATTTATTTTACACATTAAAAGCCGCTACAGGGTTTTCAAATTAATTATTAATAAGGTAACAGGGAAAACAAGCTCAATGAACAACCTTGTATACCCACATAGCAAGCTAAACTCTTCACTGTCACCTAAATTATTCTTCCACTACACCCACTCAACCGTCGTCATTACACCGAAAATTGAATTTAAAAAATAAAAAGAAAAAAACTCACCACGGCTTTAGCACACTTGAGCCCAGAGTTGTCGAACTCGAAACTCAGCGTTTTGAACTCTTACCCTTTTCAACCATTTCAGAGAGAGAAACAGGTGTATAACTGTAAGCGAAGAACAGGAACGCGAAATGCCGCTAAAGAGTTTGGGATGGATATTTTATGACTCAACACCAAACGACGGCGTTTTGATACTGTAGGGTTGGGCTATCGTGTGCATTCGGGATTATGTTGGATCCGATAATCATTTTTCAGTGTTTAACCCGAATTGAATCAACTAAAAAAAATAGTTGGATCCGATTGAATCTTTGGGTCATAGTCATACAGTTTTTTTTTTTTTTTTTTAATTTACAAGAGTTAAAAAAAATCTAACTAAAGATAAATAATACATACCTTTATAGTATATAGAGTTGGAGCATATTTAAAATAAAATAAAATTAGTGTGCGTCTCCATTTTGAACAAACAGATACCAGCGTTGTTTGTCAATGTAAGTGTGCATCTTATAAAATTTGTACCATTTGCTAGTAATTAGATTGATTTTATTTTATAATTTTTAAAAATTCAAACGTTGTAAAGTTTTTGGGAACGTAATATTATAAATTGTCATTGGTGATCATATTTTGTGTAGCATTTTCTCAAATTTTCACTCCCAATCTCACTTACTTTAGTTTCATTTGCACAATATTTTTTTAAATAAAAAATATCTTAAATTTATTTTTTATCAAACTATTTTTTTTTTTTTACATTCAGAGTGCACAATACTTTCTAATCTTAATTTTTTTTACTAAGCGGATCTTCATTAATATTTTATTTTATTTTTATAAAGGAGAGATGCACTCTTACTACAATTTCATCCAAAATTAACAATTTTCTCTTATTAAAGAACATTCTCAAAATCCTCCTACTTTCCACATGTTCTACCACCACTAAATAATCCAACGTTAAATTTTATACAAAATCATCTACCTCTTTCTATAGAAAATTCTCAAGTATTTTAACAATAACTTTTATTAGTTAATAGTGTAATTTCTTTTACATTAATTGTACTTGAAAATTAAACTGATAAAAATCATACTAATAATAATCTCTAATTTATCCCAATATATTACATTCTCTGTATATACCTATTAAACTACAAAATAAATGCAATGCTCGTAATAAAAACTCGAAAAGAGAATATTTTTAACTACATTATCAAACCGGAGATAACGTTAAAACGCAACTCAGTATTACCTATTCCGGCGAGTTATGGTAATGCCATAGTAGGTTAAGTTAATTTAAATACACTTATTCTGTTATTTAATGTAATCAAACAAATATGTTGTTATTAAATCATAAATAATTATATATAAAAAAATTATTAAATTTTATAAAAATTATACATATAATAATTTCTAATTAATTTATAAATATATAAAAATTACATTAACCTTGTATAAAAATTAACTTCTTTATTTTTATTAAGAAAAATATATACAATCATCTTATATTTTATATCTTTTTATAAATAATCCATCTTAAACTTTTTACATTTCATCTTAAATGAATTTCATTCACGTTTCTTTTTAAATAATTCGTAAATTCTTACTAATAAGAGTCTTTTATAATAATAGTAGATTTTAATAAATTAAAAGTTCAACATATTTATCTAATTTTTATCATTGAAGATCACAAAACATTTTTACAAAAGGTAATATTATTTAATTACATAATAGAACAAACTGTCTTATAAAAATTCATGAATCATCTATTTTCTTATATTCACGCACGCAAAAATATAGAGACCACGTTATTTTCTTTGAAAAATATTTATGTTCCAACTGTGTAAAATTATTGTAGGTAACACAATTCTCTCTCCAAATATTTAAACTATTTGAAAAATTACATACACAAATATCAATTTTAAAATTATAGTATGTATCATCTAAATTAAATTATTTGGTAAAGATGAGTGTTATATCTTTCTATATACTTTTCCACAAATTTTCTTATTATTTTATAAAAAATATTAAACAAAAAAAATGAACATATTTAATGTCTATAAAATATATTCAATACTTACTATATAAAATAAGTAAAAGAATTAATAAGATTTTATGTAAGATGATTTAGAATTATTATTTTGTAAATAATACAAAATCTAGGATAATTGTATTCTTTAATAAAAATTAAAAAACTCATTAAATTTCAGGCACTTCACCACTCACTGTAGAGAACTAAACAGTTCATTGACTGACCGGGAAAAAAAGATCCTCTCCAATTTTGCATAAACTGGAGGTAATTTCAGCTATCCTTTAATTTTAATATTAGATATTTTTAAATTATAAATAATAATAAAAAATGCAAATGATAAAATTGATTAAATTGGACACCACATTTTGTTGGCGTCAGGCTCTTACTGAAAAATTTGACCCGAATATACCAAATTATATTCGGATCCAAACAACTTGGCACGTAGGGATTAGAGAAGATGGACCAGTCAAAATAAGAGGCGTGACCAGGCGTAGGAAATTCACAATGTTTTCGTCCGTACCCTATCATCACGGACAATAGCCAATCCAAAAACAAAGCCTCATCTTCTACCTCAAAGCACTGTGGATCTCTCATAATATTCTCTGCCAACCAAAATAACCAAACCAATCAATACACTATGATGATAATCGAGCCTCCCATCGCCGTCAGGTTCCACGCCGCTGCCGCCACTCGCGCCGCCGCCGTACCATCTTGTATTCTCTCTCTCTCTTTCAATTGCTTAGTTTTGTTTTTCGAATACTTTCGCTGACTCAGCTTAGCGTTGATTTCGACTTATGGAATATTGGAATGTGGTGTTTTATGAAGTTCTAGCGATTGTTTAGAAACTAAAACGGCAGCGTTTTGCGGTGTTTTAGTTCGATAGGAGTAACAGTAGTTGTTATGCATTTGCTCATTGACTCGTTCTTTTGCAGATAACCGTTCAATGTGGAGCGCTGATGACGTGAGCGGTGTGCGTTATGTTGCGTCGTGCCGGCTCGCTTGCAGCTGCGGTATCCATGTGCCTTGGTATGCCGATTTCACCACGTTCTTGTGACTATTTAATAATATTTATAACTTAGGGAAGTGTGTTTGATGATTATGGGATGAAATTGTGGAAATTAGTTAAGTTGTGCTTGTGCTAGTGCTAGTGCCGCTAATGTCGTATAATTGATTGCCGTTGTGGAAGGATGTTGCTAATGCAGCCGTGATTGCTGTCGTGAAGACCTTTAATGGATTTAATTGGAATACTATTCAATTATGGATTGTGATATAATTGAAAATGAGCTTACTGGTCGTTGGACATGTACTCATAGTGTAAAATAGTTTTACACTTATTCTGTCATCTAATTACAAATAACCGTTTATATGACTTTTAAGAGTTATTGTAGAAGTCAACAAACTTATCATACAAAGTGATTTGTGATTGGATGATAATGTAAGTGTAAAACTATCTCATACTATTAGTGTAAAGTCTATTTTCTCATTGAAGATTGTTGATTTTTGTAATAATTAATTTAAAATTCATATCTATAATGATTTTTAATTGATTGACAGTCAAAAATCTATACAACACTGTAACGAAATTAATATTGACTTCTCAAACTCTTCTTAATGAAATTCAGCAAGTTCTAGAGATATGTCTTCATCCATAGGATTCCAAGTATCTGGATTAATTGAAAGTTTGATTCTATCTGAGGTTTGAACTGTTCATTTTCAAATGAAATCTGCTGTGTTCACAAATATTTATCTTTTATTTAATTTTTGTATAATTTAATTCATAACAATTTTTGCTTTCTATACTCAAATGCTTGTATTTTTGTAATTAATTGAGATTATTAGAACTTTTTCTTTGAGTGGAATCACTATCATTTGTATCATTATTGGCGGTTATTATGCTAGAACTAGAGGCCAAAAGCAATTCAATTGCCTTTTCTTGAGGTTATTGTGATATGCATGATTCTGAATCCAACATGGCAATGACAACACAGTAATGCTTGTATAGGGATTGGTGTAATGTGATGTAATCTTTTGGTTTTTGAAGAATTCTTTGGTAGGGTAGATAGGGTTTACTAATCCATTCAAACTAATAGTTGACACATGAAAAAAGATATGTGAATGGTCAAATGTCAAGTGTTAGTGGTGCCTGCCTAAGAATTAGTCTTGTTTTTCAATATTTATGGGGATTGAAAAATTCTTTGCTTCCACATTTGATTCCAAATGATATGTCAACTATTAATATTTCAGTTGGATGTGCAGTTGGCCCATTAATGTAAAGGAAGATAAAAATATAGTTTTCATGAGAAAGCTAAATGGTGGGACAATGGGGGAGACCAGTGTGCTTTATGGATAAACTGCTGTTATTGGACTTTTTGTAGAGAACCGATGGGTTCGTGTCTTTAATCAATTTCAGATGCAGTTCCCTAAAGCGCATACTTTCAAACCTTAGTATTTTTCTTTAATCTGACAGACTTCTGGTAAAGTGTGTTGATGGATTCAGAAAATGTAAATTTTGTAATGTCTTGTTTTGCCTGTAATGCTTATGTTGAAATTTCGGCTACCTTTCATGCGTAGAAATACCAAAGTTGTTAGAGGAAATATGTAATGAATGAATATAATTACACAGGGTAAGAAGTAAAAAATACACAAGCACTCCCTTCACAAGAAGAAACAAACTTGTAAAGAATAGAATTAGGGCATCATCAGAGCATCTGGGCTCAGCTCAGGATCCTGTAAAGAAAAATGAGAAGTCATCCTATCATCCATTTGAAGAAGTTGCTGCCTCGACATCAGAGAATAGTGAAGATGCTACACTTACTGCAGCAGAAACAAGTAGAACAATTATTGAGGTATTCAGTTGTATTAATTTTTCTAATCAATGAAGTAACCTCACAGAAGGAGGAAATATGGAAAACTTTTAGGTTTTCTCATTTTAGTGCTATATTTGTACAACAGAGAGAAAGAAGAGCTTACTGTTTGGATTGAATGATCGATAGAGAATATCCTATGTTCCAAAACCTGTAATGTTCTTTTATGAAGAAAGTTAATGATAGTAAATATAGTTGTTCAAACAAATAGCCAATGTCTCCATTTCATTTTAGAAAAGTGTTCTATTCTCTTCTTGTTTAGAATTGATTTTGCATTACCTATCTTTCAAAATGTATATAAAATTTAAAATAAGGAAGAAAACATTTTATTTTTAGGTTTACAGTTCCATCTGTAGTTAATTACCAGATAAGTAAGAGAATAACTGGTCTTTTGTGAGGTGTCATTCTTTGTTTTGGGAACCAGGTGTTAATTTAACTTTCAGAGAAAACTGCTCCATAATTTTCCTTTCTGCAGCCTGTATTTGTTTTGACTTATGGAAAGTGCAGAAGGTGACAAGGTTTCTTGCAATCCCAAGCAAGAATAGCTGGAAAATTTTGTTATGAAAAAATATTAAAAATTTGTTGGGATTTGTCAAGTGTAAAGTCAAAATAATCCACTAAGTTTCTTTTAACAAAATTATCATCTCATTCTAGTAATAAACATTGAACTCATCACACCTGAATTTATATTCATCCTTGAAAAGTTAATGCCAAAATATCTATTCTTGATATTCTGTTATTTTAAAATCTGTAATTATAGAAGAAATTGTTTGGTAGTACTTGGATATATTATCCTATATTTTAACAGACTGTTAGCCTTGGATCCTTTATTCCCCAAGCTTAACTCATGCAATTAAAACTCTAAACTTGAGGGAAGAACAATATCAAGCAGCTAATCAGTTGCATTTATTCTTATCATGACAACTGCAAATGCTAGCTAATGATGATTGTGGTATATCATTTTTAGGTTAACAGCAAAGCAACACTGATGTTCTCAAGTTTGATTAGTGATGAATTTCATGAAAATATTATTTGGCCAGATTTGCCTTATTTGACTGATGAACATGGAAGTAAGTGAAAGCTATATGATTGTCATTTATTATGTATTAATTTTCTTTTGCATGGGGAACTTCATCCACCAAATTAAATTCCTTAAGCATTGCAGATATATACTTTCAAGTGAAGAACAGTGAAGATGTTTTGCACTCCCTAACTTCAGAAAATAATTTTGTGGTATGGCCATGTCTCTAACATTTTAGATATTGGCCTGGAATTTCTTTTCAAATAGTTACAATCAGTTAATTTTGAGTCTTTTGACATGAAGTTTATGTAGACATCTATTTAGAGGAAAGCTTCACTTTACTTTATTTGATGGCCTTATCTTTATAAATGGCATTTTCTGTACAAAAAATTACAAAAATTTCCATCCTTTTCATGGTCTCATTCAGTGACATCAAGAAAATGTAATTTGTCAACTCTTGGGCTTCAAAAATCAGTGTATATTCTCACTACTTGCTTGTTGTGTTTCAGTATACTATTTGAAGTATAAACAATCATGCCTTATCCATCATTTGTGTGCTACAAATTATTCAGCTCACTTTTCATCTTTTATTCTTTCATTCTAGTTTCCAGTTCTGTTGCATTTTGCAAAGTGTGTCTCATGACATGTAATAATGTTTGGTTTATGGATTGTTCGTTCTGTATCTTGTTGTAGCAAGTCATTGTTGGTGTGAATTCCATGGAAATGATCTCCGAGATGGACTTATCAGGTCCTTCAGAAATTGACTTCGGAATTGAAGAAATTGATGATCAAGATACCGAGGATTTAGATGATAGCAATGAAGAGGATGAAGATGAAGATGAAGACGAGAGTGAAGATTATGATTCAGTATGATTTTTTTATATATATATCATTTTGAGGCTTATATTCATTTCTGAACTAAACTCTACGCCATTAATAAGAAAGTTTATCCATTATATTTTATGTTATTGTTTGCAGGAATGGGTGGCTGTTTTTTCGGATGAGGATGATGAGCAAGAAGATGATGATGAAACACTTGCAGACTGGGCAAAATTGGATACTATGCAATATTCTCATCCTATGTACTTTGCCAAAAAGATGGCTGAGGTAGATATTAATGTCAACATGTTCATTATATGAAGGAGTTT
Source organism: Mucuna pruriens (assembly GCA_025330945.1). Classification (NCBI taxonomy): domain Eukaryota; kingdom Viridiplantae; phylum Streptophyta; class Magnoliopsida; order Fabales; family Fabaceae; genus Mucuna; species Mucuna pruriens. The sequence continues at coordinate 1,181,527 of JAENHJ010000305.1, forward strand.
GGAATGACTTAATTGTAGCTTCAAAAGACCTCATTCTAAAATCGTTTCTGTTGCAATTTTCTCTAGGTTTATTGGTATTAATTGACTTTATTATTATTATTCTAGATTGTTTCAGATGATCCAGTTGATTGGATGGAGCAGCCTCCAGCTTGTGTGGCTATCCAAGGGGTTATAAGACCTGCTTTTGTTGAAGAACATTCTACAATACATAAGCATCTATCTGCCAATCAATCCAGTGATACTGACAAAAGTAAATCTGAAGAAAGTAAAGGGGAAAATATTGGTGTGATTAATGGTCATGTGCTTAATTCAGGATCTTCTGGAGATAATGCAGCACAGCAGGTGGAAACTAACCGGAATAGTGATATCCCTTTTAGTGAGACTTCATTTTACAAATTGGAGATGATTAAGATTCAAGTGTTTTCTGCACAAGGAAATCCTGTAAGTTTGCTGAATTGTATGTATTTGTGTGCTATTGTTTATAGACAAATGCTACGAAATCATGCAACTGATCATGTGCCTTGTTCATATTCACTGATGCTGGTGCTTTACTTTGCTGTTTGCTGACTTAATTTGTAATTGTACAAAGTTAAGCAAAATGGATATGAATATAATTCATTGAAAAGGGTAAAATAAAGCAAAAAGCCATGACATAGTTTCTACAATAATTTATAAAGGGCACAAGTGATAATTTTTCCTGGAGCAACTTCAGTACTAAAAGAGGTGTCGCATCAGAAACGATTAATTTGTACTTAAACTTTCTAGTCACTGCAAAGTGGAATAACTATATAATTGATGGAGTTAAAACAAAATCAACATGGATAACATCAAGATATATCTACCAGAGTTTGTAGCTCTATTCTTTAGTGTTAAGTTATGAAATCATAATCATAATTTCTCTAATTTGTAACTATTGGTTAGAATTGTTGAACAAACAGTGACACTGATAATTTGATTGCATTAATTGGTGGGAAAAAAATCCCATTTGCTGGCTTAGTGGAAGAAATAAGACGTAAATTGGCTATCCCAGGTTTAAATATGCATAATCTAGGAAAATTGCAGTGTAATGTGTTAATGTATATGTTATTTAGACCTTTTTTGGTTGAAAAGTAAATTTTTGTTCTGATTCTTTGCAGACTGTCCTTGAATTAGAAGACTACGTGAAAGCCCAACCTGATGCTATTGCACACTCTGCTTCTAAAATCATATCACGTTTGAAAGCTGATGGAGAAAAGACCTTGCAAGCCCTTAAGTCCCTGTGTTGGAGATGCAAGGGTATTCAAGTGGAGGTAATGTGTTAAGTCTTGGAATAATTTCTTTGGAACAATTTTTATCAGTTGCCACCCATGAATGGTTTTGTAAACAATTTTAGCATGTTTGGGTTTAGGCTCTTCGATTCTTAAAGTTCTCATTCGATTCAACAAGAACATAAAGTTAATGCACTCTCTTACTCTACTGCATTGCACTACCATAGATGGTATTTTAAAAATGGTGGTGCACACCACAATCTTTATAAATGAGAAACCGTGACTAAGGACATCAGCGTCTTGAAAATAAAATGATGATAAACCATTTGGGAAATTCATTACCTTATCATCTGTTTCATTTTCTTGAGAGCACTTATGCACAAGCATATGCACATTCACATGTCTCTCAGTCAATAATCACTTTGATTGCAATTTATTGCAGGAGGCACAACTTATCTGTCTAGACTCCCTTGGGTTTGACCTAAGAGTTTGTTCTGGGACTCAGATTCAAACACTGAGATTTTCATTCAAGAAAAAGGTACATCAGTTGTTTCTCATAGCTATAAATTTAATACAGCTATTCTATGTATTTTATTCCCAATTATTTGCACTTATTAAATTACATTTGCAGGCCACATCAGAGTATGGTGCTGAGAGACAACTCAACGATTTACTATTTCCAAGAATTCAGCCAAAGCAGCAAAAAATGAAGCAAACACATCAAAATGAATGCTAAAAGTGTTTAAATGTATGGCTTGTATGCCTTTGACCATTGATTGTGTATAAAAGTGAAAGGCAGGGGAAAAAGATCCCACGAAGATGCCAATCAGGTTATGTAGTTTGAATTGCATTTAATCATTAGTTGGAAGTAATTTTTCCCCAGTTGCTTCCTTAGTCCCGACTCTTGAAATTCTTATCTACGCTTTTGTATTCATCCTCTTTTGTTGATTAATCCAAAACCTGCATGTACAAGCAACTTGAGGCATTAGACATGAGGACTAAGAAACAGAAGAGATGAATATGAAGATCCCATATACAAACTAATATTTTTGTGGGTCTTTTATAATCCCATGACATGATGGGGTGCTATGGTCAATTCAGTGACAAGGTGGAACCCAAAGTTTGCCCAGTCTTGGAACTTGAGTTTTGTAAGTGTCACTGCACAGCTGGTATGTTGAATGCTTAGTTATGAGGAAATGGGCAACAAGCTTGACAACATTGTAGAGGAGGGAGGAATGAGATTCAGCATCTCTTATGGCTTCCATTAAGTGGGTGTGGAATTTCCCAGAGTTAGGGAGGTAAAGCAGCCCCTCAAGCTAGGAATTAGTGTAGCTTATGGAGTTGAATATCTGTGTATTACATGAACTCGTCTTTTGTCTCAACTTTGAAAATGGTGCTCAACTATACACGGGGATATTTCGATGATTTGAAAAGAAAACTACTCAAACATCTTATATGGTGAAGTGATTGTCCAAGGCTCAATAGAAAAGCTTCTCAAACTTCACGATGGTAGAGGTAGGTTACATAAAAGAGGTAAAGGTGGCTTAGATCAAGATGTTGTTATTAGAAGAAAAAGTTTTATAGCTTAAGTATCATATTAAGTTTCTTAATCTATTTAAGAATAATGTTAATAATATTATTTCAATCACTCTTTGATATTCTTTATTATTATTGAAATTTATTGAAAATTATAAATATTAATAAAATTCACTAATAAATTAGAAGAAAATGTCATTAAATGAGTGGATTCTATCAATATTTATAATTTTTAATAAAATTTATAACATTGTTACATCCTTTAAAAATAGATATTTATAACAATTTATCATTAGACACTAACATAATAGTCATTTAAGTACAAAAGAAAATTCAACATAATCCAAAAATATAGTAAAAAAGAACCAATCTAATTTAGTTTAGTTAGATAGGTTTGTTAAGTCAGGTTAGACCTAAAAAATTATTAACTCAAAAATATATCAAACCTATTTTAACTAACATTTTTTTTATTTTTTCTTCAAAAATAAAAAAAAAATAAAAAAAAGATAATGAACTAATTTGATCCAAAGTCATAAGCTAAACTTCTCAACTAACTATAAAATTATTTACATTGATATCTTTATTCACTTGTTTATATTAAATACATTACACCTTAATTTTATTTATAAATAATTATTTTTATAAGTTAACTTTCGATAAAAACTATCAACTATTATGATATAAAAATAAGGAAAATACAATCTAAGTTACTAATATATTAAGCTAGAAAATTATTAAGATTAATTCAAAGATAAACTAATTGAAAAGTTAGTTAGGAAGATTATTTAGAAAGTTAGTTGGGATTTGTTACTTCTAACTAATAGTTAGTTGAAGGTTTGTTACTTTTAACTAATTTTTGTTGTTGACTAGCTATATAAACAAGGCTAGTTATAGACATTTTTTGGATAATACACTTTTTATCAAAATCCAATTCATTTCACTCATGTTATGAGTGATTACTAACATGTTATTAAGAGTCCATTTGAATCTAGACTTGTGAGAATTAAGAAAGAGAGCAAATATTGTTGACACCTACTAAGAGAAACCTTTTCTTTGAATATTTTTTTGTAAAAATTGAAAATTGTGAGTGGTTCTTTACTATCTTCCACTACTAAATATGTGAGTGTGATGACTGAGTGGAGTTCTTGGAGAAGAAAGAGCAGGCGTAGAAGAACTTGCAACAATGAAAGAAAGCAAGATTGAGGAAAGAATAAGGTGCAGCATAGCTAGTTCAAGCAGTTTTGTTCCAGGATCCTTACCAGTTTTCGATGGGAAGTTGTTTGATAATTGGAGAGTCAAAATCCTGGCAGTCTTTGGCTTCCAAGATGTGATAAAAGTGGTGACAGTTGGGTTTGTAGAACTTGGAAGGAATGCAATTGAGAAGTAGAGATTGATCTTCGAACAGCAGCAAAAACTGGAAGTAAGGCACGGTTTCTCATTTACCAATGTCTAAATTCAAAGATATTCAACAAGATCTCCAATGCATCCACCTCAAAGGAAGCATGGGAGATTCTAGTGAAAACATATGGTGATGGAGAAAAGAACAAGAAAGTTAAACTGCAAACATTGAGAAGGTAGTATGAACTTCTTGAAATGGAGGACAGTGAATCCATTGCCAATTATTTTAACAAAATTCAAGAACTGGTTAATGCAATGAGAGCCTACAAGGAGAAAGTTACAAATCAGCAAGTGGTAGACAAAATATTGAGGACTTACCACCAAAATTTGATTATGTAGCTGCTGCAATTGAGGAGTCGAAGGACCTAGATACCATGGAGGTTGAAGAATTGCAACACTCCCTTGAGGTGCATGAAATGAGGATACATAAGAGAAAAGTCCTTAAAGAACAAGTATTTCAGGCACAAACCAACTACAAAGGAAAAGGCAAAGGTCCTTGCAAAGGGAATAAATCCAGCACCAATCAGAAACACCAAAATCAAAAATTTGGTGAAACTAGTCAATCCTCTAAAGAAAGGAGGACAAACCAAGCACAAAAGCAAATATGCAGCTCCAAAAACAGCAAGGAATGGAAGTTTGACAAGAGATGTCATAATTGCTAGAACCTTGGTCATTATGCAAGAGAATGTTGGGCAGGAGAAGGTGCCAAGAACAAATCTAACAATTGTGCACACCTAACACAAGATGAAGGAAAAAATTCAGATTCTGAAGTTGTGGTGCTTTTGGCAATTACAAGCAATGAAGCTCAGCTAAGGATATCAATAGAAGAAGAAAAAGAACTTGTAGCTACACCAGTCTTCAACAAAGCTTCTACTGTAAGAAGACCATTATAGTTAAGGGACCAAGAGTTGTTCCAAGATTCAGCAGTCAACTTAGAAGGAGAATTGATTCACTCTATACTTATAGCAGAAGCTAAACCTGTTGAGTTTGAAAAAAATAGTGATTGAGGAGAAGTGGTTGAAAGCTATGAAGGAGGAGATTAACTCTATAAAGAAGAATCAAACTTGGGAGTTGGTGGATTCTCCTTCAAATAAGAAACTCATAGCACTAAAATGGGTCTATAAAGTAAAGGTTAACCCAAGAGGTGAAGCGGTGAAGAACAAAGCCAAACTTGTGGCAAAGGATTTTCTACAGAAAGCTCGAATAGACTATGGAGAAGTCTATGCACCAGTAGCCAAGATTGAGACTATCAGGTTGATAGTAGCCATTGCAATTAATGTTGGCTGATCTATGCATCAGTTAGATGTGAAATATGCCTTTCTCAATGGTCCACTTGAAGAAGAGGTTTATGTGAATCAGTCGCTAGGTTTTGTAGTTAAAGGCAAAGAAAACAAGGTGTACAAACTAAAGAAGACACTTTATGGTCTTAAACAGGCACCAAAAGCTTGGAACAAAAGAATTGATGGCTACCTATCACAGATTGACTTAAAAAATGCACCTCAAAACATGGAGTTTATGTGAAATGCTAGAAAGACAACATGAAATCAGAGAAATTGCGTATATGTTTGTACGTTGATGACCTTTTGATTACTATGAGTTTGAGATGAGTGACCTTGGACTCCTCTCTTACTTCTTAAGGATTGAATTTGAAATGACTCAATATGGAATAGTTATGCATCAAACCAAGTATGCAAAGGATCTATTGAAGATGCTCAATATGTAGCAGACTAATCCAGTAGGAACACCAGCAGAGATTGGACTCAATTTAAAGAAGGAAACAGATGAAGAACAAGTTGATCCTACTCACTATAGAAGGATAGTTGGGTGCTTGAGGTATTTGTATAACACAAGACCTGACTTAAATTTCAGTGTAGGGCTAGTCAGTAAGTTCATGCAAGAACCAAAGTAGTCTCACTTATTAGCTGCAAAGAGAATATTGAAGTATGTGCAAGGGACAGTTGATTTTGGAATCTTATTTCCAAAGGAAAAAACTGCTACAGAACCAAAATTGGTTGGGTATTCTGATTTAGATTGGTGTGGAGACAAGCAGGATAGAAAAAGCAATGTAGGGTACATTTTCTTCTATGGAGGAGCTCCGATTTCTTGGTCTTCTACAAAGGAACCTGTGGTACCATTGTCATCCTGTCAGGTTGAATATATTGCAACTTTTGAAACAGCTTGTCAAGCATTATGGCTAGATCCTTTGTCGAGAGAATTACAGGAGAAAAATTCGAAGAAGGTAAAGTTGCTAGTAGACAACAAATCTACCATTGATCTAGCAGGACATCTAATATCTTATGGGAGGAGTAAACATATAAAAACAAGATTTCACTTCTTAAGAGAACAAGTTAACAATGAGAAGTTGCAAATAGAACACTACAAAACTGAAATTCAATTTATAGACATATTCATTAAAGCCTTGAAGTGAAACAGGTTTAGGTGTTTGAAAGATTCTATTGGAATTGTTCGTGTAAATGCAACTTTGAATTAAGAAGTGTTATAATTAAGGTTTGTTACTCCTAACTAATAGTTAGTTGGGGTTTGTTACTTTAACTAATAGTTGAAAGTTTGTTACTCCTAACTAATTTTTGTTATTGACTAGTTATATAAACAATACTAGTTATATAAACAATACTAATTATAAACATTTTTTTTTAAATAATACAATTTGTATCAAAATACAATTCTTTTCATTTATGTTATAAATAATTACTAACAAAAATTTCATATCTACCTCATTAAACTTATTAATTTTAGATTAAATATGTACAAGTTGTACATTTGTTAGTGATGATATTTTGGATTATAGCAGGTACAATTAAAGAATATGTAGATTTAACATAGTGATATTTCAGGTCTCATTAATCTATCAAGGGTGGACATTTTCAAGAAGATAATACGTGGACATTATTGGTGCTTGTATGCAACAACTTTTCTTCAGAATATATTTGAAATGTACCTTGAACATGATTCTTATTTTTGCACTAAACAATTCATGCACTTTTTATATAATCAAATTATGCTTTTTTGGTTCCTACCTAAACACTTATACGATTTGATTGATATATTTATTTTACCCGCATGCAATTAATAATTTTCTTTTTTAAATTTTATTTACCTTATTCAAATGAGCCAGACAAAATTACTAAAGGCAATAATAGTATAAAACTCTCATTTATTAAATTTTAACACCATTGCATTCTCATGAATTAAATTCCAAACCATAAGTTAGAATAATTCCTTTCTAAGTTACACGTTCAATGGTAGATCAATAATTTTCTAACGTCACTAGTTATATTTCAAAATACCCAAATAAACTCGGTTTTGAAATCCTTTTTTTACAATATTTCCCAAACGTATACTTAGAGAAATCTTCAAAATTAATTCTGTAATACGGAAATGGCTTTAACGAAATTACTATATAATGAAGTTAATAGAGAAGACAAAAAAAAACTTATATGTTAACTTATTTTGTTTAATTAAGGTTAAGAAAGTAAAGAAATGGAAAGAAACGGCTATAAAAACTGACTTGATTATTTACCTCTACATAGCAAATGGTTAAAACTTACAGAGAAGCTCGGACAGATGGTGCCCAGCTGTTAATCCTCTGCAAGAGCATTTTGTATCCATTAAAAGGGTCAATTCAGAGGATCTCTATGTTGTTTGCAGCAGACATGTGCAACATGCGGCTTCTCTAGTTGTTTAGTTATCAAGTCCTGAAGTTATTTGTTGATCCCACAAGTAGAAAATTGTTTGTACAATCCACAAAGGACTTAGATGGCGCAAAATTCTTGTGAACTGAATCAGGTCAGTTCAGCCTGAGATGCAGTCCTTTCTACAGCCAGCCACCACTCCTCATCTCCATCATCAATTATCTCCTGCTTTAACATATTTTATGAAACTAATACTCAGTGTTATGTTCTTGTGGCCAATTAAGATATAAATAAAATATCTTCATCGCAATTATGCTCGAGGACAAAGGCCTTTCTCGTGACAAGTTTAATAATTTGCGACTTTTACCCACATAATATAAGGGTCTATCGAAATGTCATCCACCATTATTCTTAAGATCTATTAAGATACATGATACATGATACATCAGTGTTCAACAGTCACTGTAAACTAGTTGATGTATACAGTCTGTGTTTACAAAGAGAAAATGCTCATGGACCAAAAACATAAGATCAGGAAGTGAGCCAATACACTATAGTAATAAAAAAAAACTCAAAACCAAGCAAGTTAAGGTAAAATTACTCTTCTTTTGTCGCTAGAGATATTTGATCTACGAAATTCTATAGATTTCAACCAGTAATTGATTCACGCCAACACAACACACTCAGGAATTCAAAATCCTCACCCACACTACACGTGGAGAAGGGATAAGGGTCATTTTTTACTCCAAAGGGGCGAAAAGTAAGATTTCATCCTACGTCCTCGCACTCCCCTACAAAGGACTTCACCTGCTGAGCTAGTTGACACCCCTTAAATCACTCATTTGATCCTTAGTTTCATTTCAAATGTAACTTAATTCTACAGTTGAAATTTGAAAACCCATTAAAAAAAGCCACCATAGATATTATAAGGATGATCTAAGGTCAAGTTGGGTCGTATTTGACAAAATGAAATCTAAACCGATTAAATTTGAGTTGTTATAGATTGGGCATCAAAAATCTTTTTAAGCGACCAAAACCAAACCAAAAACTCAAGTTGGATTGAATCAAATTATCAAGTTCCACGCATTACGATCCAAATTTCAATCTAAGCAAAATACTCGATTTAACTGATTTGCATTAGGTCTGGTCTTTGGATTAGATCCGCCATCACCCTATAATTTTCCAACAAAAATTCTACCATATTGGACAGCACACTCTGCCACTGCAGGCCATAAAGGGCTGGAAATGGGGCTTTAGTCCTATTGTGGAGCAAGATAACAACTATCGAGGGAGTCTTATGGCCATCTTAATGTAAATGGTAGGGTTGAAAGCAAGATTAAGATGTACTAACCATAGTGCTTAGCTCTGTCTTTGTTGGCTTATTCTCCATATCCTCGACAGCTTTTATGGCTTCTAGCCACCAAGAATCGTTGTTGTCCTCAACAGTGTCTAAGTGTTGTAGAAAATTTTGTTCCTTGTTATCATCAAGTTGATGTCTCCATTCATCATCCACTGGCTGTTCATCATCTAACAACCTAAAGGAATCAATTACATCTGAAGGATTGGAGAACACATGAACTGGGATTTGTCGCAAGGGAGATCGGTAACCTATTTCCATAAATTAATTAACATGTTAAAAGAGAATGAAGAATTGAGTGCTAAAAGGGTCTTCAAGCACTTTGCTATGAGTATATTAACCTCTGCAGTCAGGATCATGACATTTCTGATAATACACTGCCATTCGTAGATCAACCACATATATCACTGGACCAGTAAATCATCAAACGTATTATTAGTATGTTGCAGTCACATAATAGAGAACACAACAAAATTGAAGAGTGAAGACAAGGTGCAACCATACTTCTAACGGTAGGAAGATCCCTAACTTTGCTAAATTTACAATCATAATCAAAATACAAGAAATCTCTACCATAAAAGTCAAAAACTCATTCAAGGGCAGAGATTTAACATTTAGACATGGCCAAACAGCAGTTCCAGCCTTCCAGGATAAAAATAAAGAAATGAAAAAAAAGCACTTTCAGGGGAGTTACCATTATTGCTTTTATGCTGTCTGCCAATTCGCTCACAGAATCTATTTTTTGACATGCTGTAGACCATCAGTCCAAATTCCGAGAAAAAATACCAGCTATGAATTTTTCCTATAATTGCAGCAAAGTATCAACACAATGAGTAGGATTATACTGAAATCTCAAGCTAGAAAACTTTTAGGGACAGCATGAAATGAAACCAAATATCTAGAAGTTCAGATAAACCGACAAAGAATAAAATGAAAATGATCCAACACAATGGAGAATTTTCCCAAATGGGGTCGACAGGTAGTTTGTCTCTGGACTTGAAAGAGCGAAGTCAACTAATCATCTAAAATCTCAAGTCAATAGTTGAGCTTGACATTAAAAAGAAAACAAAATGTATTTAGAAGTGGTGATAAGAAAACACATACTCGATGCAAAGTCACAAATTACCTATCCAAAAGATCTTTTATAGGGAAATTCTTTTGCTCAGATATGGCATAACTGAAGTTTTGTTGTGCCGAGAAAGCAAGAAAATTCTTATATATATGGGCACATATCTAGTGATAGCCACGAGATGAGAGAAATAAATCGTAACTATACATCCATGCTGGGATGGTTAAGATTGTTTTATTTTTAACTGGGGATATTTATATCCAATCTAATAAAAATATGCAAACTGATCAAAAAAATAAAAAAACAATGAAAATTGATTTTATTTGAAAATTTTTTGGACCATTTTTTTCATAACTGATAGGTTTGGATCAATTTTCAATTGGTGTTCAACACCGAATCAATCCAAATCGAACTAATATTTTTTAATACACATGTTATTATGCATTTTACATGTAACTTTTATATGTTTTATTATGCTTTTTGTGTCTTATTAATATTTTTTTATGTATCCAACCAATACAACAAAACTATATATATTTTATTCTCCTCAACTTTTATTTTGAATATATATTTTTTTTTCCTCCTTTGGAAAAAGAAACTATACTAAAGGATAATAATTAATTGATTGTCACACTTTTTTTATTTTCTACGTTCTTTATTTTTAAATGAATTCTTAATATACTTGGACTTGAAAGATAGTTTGCTTATTTTAAAAAATAATATTCAATTAATATTTGGAAGTAAAAACATCTAGTAATAGAAAATTAAAATGCTAATAAGGATTATTGGTGAAACCCGAATCATCCGACTTAAATCACATTTTGTTTTGGATTGGATTAGGAGTAGATCAGATTTTTTAAGGAAAACAATCCAAGCTTTTAGCCATCCATTTAAATTATATAATTGAGAGTTCTCACACTCTAATCTCTCACCAGATTTGCTTCCTCTCTGTCTCTCCCTCCCTCTCTCTCTAATATATATATATATATGACTTGGGAGAATATAGTATGTGCAAGTATCACTACTAAAATTCAAAATAGTAAATCAAAGTTGAAATAAAATAGAACTTATTAAGTTGGTCCATTAACTTATGCAAAAACATGCTTAAAGTAATAAAAATATTACAAGCTGAAATGTATCACCTGGTATATTCCCGACAGTGGCAACAGATAGTATAAAATTGTCCAGAAATGGGAATGGTGACTTTCCCATGAAGTATGTAGTTGAAACATCACTTGTGCTAGTACCCAATGTAAATTCTGGAGGAATTTGGTAGGAATTTCCAACATTACAATTCTCCTGTCAGAGTTATATGAGTATAATCATTAAGGCATTAAGTGCATGAAAGTCTAAATTTCAAGGAAGCTAATCTTATGTCCAGTTATGTGTATAATAAATGATTTTGTGATCAACAAATCAGTATCCGATACCAAGGTAAGAGTCTAGGTTAGATATATGCTAAAGCCTATTTTAAAAATCAACAGACTTAACACGATAACACTTTATACTCTAGTAAGAAAATAAATTTTATAATGTCGGAAGATATGATGACCTTCAAATTTTGTGTAGTAGGTATCTTGGAACTAAAAAGAAATTAAATTGATGCAATAAAAGATTTATAAATTCAAAGCCCAAATCTACCTCTGTATCAAAATGCAGAGTTTTCACACACTCTAAGTCTGTTTTGCAGACCAGATACGTTTTGCAATCAACATCCATATTGCAGATCAAGGAAGCCATGAACATGTCTTCTTCACCCTGTCACTTGAGAAATCAAAATAGAAAAGTAACTAAATGACAAAAAGATTGCACAAAATCAATAAAAGGAAGAATGAAGACGTAAATACACTAGTTTGCTTATGATAATGCATATTTTTGGCTTTCGTTGTGTTGAATATGATCCTACAACTGTCTTCAACAGGATATCTTACGCAATTAGCTGACAACAGTACACGTTAATATCCTTTCTAAGTGGTAAAGAACTTCTTTTATAAACCCATTACCCACAGGATCTAAAAGAAGAATCAAACAATGACCGATTCTTTTAGAGGAGCTCTATGTCCATATAATGGCTGTTGTGTTCCATTTCATATATTGCAAAGAATAGTCTGCAAATACTGAAACTAGATATTTCAATTTTAATGTAGTTTTCTTTTAGGAAAATCCTTTCTTAATAACACTATTTTAATGGTATAATTTCAAATAGAAAATATTGGCAAGAAAAGTACCATACCAAGTCCTTGCACTTAAATCGCTTTGTTGGTAGAAGAACTGAACTTTTTCCTGCTTTTGAAGAAAGAAGAAGACGGAAACAACGATTCCGAGAATATACAGCAGTATCCACAAAAAGTTGGCCTGCAGATTCATTGCTGCTAGAATCTTTCAATATATACAAATTTTCAAAACATTTATCCTTCTCCCTTGCATTTAGAATTCTTGAGCATATCTGGTAACATGTCATCATAGAGTGACAATGGTTGATAGTGGATACTTATACAAAAGAAATACGATAGAGCATTGCAAAATTAAAATAAATTTTCCTTTTTATCAGCTACGATAAAGTTTTCATAAGAAGTAATTAACATTGAATCCTTCATAATTATTGAATTCAACTTATTTATTTTTATGCACGTGTAAACTGTGTATAGATACTTTAGTGACAAAAAGAAAGGAATGAATCTAAAGAATAGATAGAAAACCATCCTAATTAATTTATCTCTAGCTAAGGTTGAAAGAGATGAGTCTACTCAGACTTACTTCTGAAACAAATGCACCTGCGTGAGAGTTGTCCTTAAATGCAGCCTTTGGTATGCGAACTATTATATGACGAGAGAACTTATCTGCAAAAGCAAATAATGAGACGAATGACAATATGGGTCATAACATGGGAAACATCAGAATTCATGTCATAGAAACACTCAACAATTGTTTTACTTGTAAAAGTTACCAAAAGAAGAACAGCTAGTGTAAAATGTTTTTGGAATTAACAAATATGTTATAATATATGAATTTTTTTTATTATATCTTGGATTATCTTTTAGTAGTAGTTTCCCTATTTCCCATTATCTCTTAGAATTGGTTATCATTTTTCTTTATCTCATTATTTGTTTCCCTAATTGGTCAGGATTTTGATTAGAATAAATAAGGATTAGTAATCTAGGTTTTATAGACTAATCAGTACATGGAAATGGAATTCCTCACGTCTCTCATTCGCACCAGAAGAAAACCTAGCAGAAGAAATTTGAAAGTGCTGAAGGTGTCCATTCACTCCATTGGATTATCCTTGGCACTTGGCATGGCACAAGGTCTTGGGGACTGAATCCTCCATCAATGAGGATGGATGGTCTTGATCTTGAGAGCAAAGTGAGAATTTCTCATAGTATTTAACCAACACCAATCCACCAAAAAATAAAAGGTATTAGAAAGTATTGGAGGGGTACAGATAAAGGAAACCTAAGTATTTCAGGGTAAACTAGACAAGACATACAATCTCTATATTCCACACTAGTTCCAATGTTTTAGTCAACAAAGAGCACCAATGAGATTTGCTGTATAATCTTGAACAAATCAACACTGATCCCCAAGTGTAATCAATAAGTGTCAAAGCCAAACTATCACTGTTAATATACATGTATTAGCCACAAATTCTTCTCTAAATTACATTAGGCAAGAGAGAAAAAGAAAAATGTAAACATAGATGGAAGGCATAAGAACTCTACAGAATCAAGAATTCATGTCAAGTGACAAAGTCAAACATTAAAAGAAAAGGCATATAAGCAAACAGCCAAAGCTAATTGAAGATATGGACTACATACATGACAAGTAATTGACCTGAAGAAAAGCCGTACCTTCAGTTGAAGAATCAAGTTCTACTACCCAATCGTGGTCTCCATGGATTGCATATTTTTCATGTAAGGCTTCTAGAACTACAGATATCAAGAGATCAACCATTTGTTCTCCATTCTTTCCTATATTGACTTTCTTATTAAACTCCAAATCAAAATAAAGGTGGCATGGTAAACCCTGGGAGCAAAGAAACTTTTAAGACTGGAAAAAACAAGCATGAACATGCACCTAGATTACTCATAATGTAACTACAACCTCATTTCTCTAGTTAAATCAGTGAACATAAAACACACAAGATTATTACCTCTTGAATCACTTCATAATGATGACGGAATTTGGGATCCATATTCTTGTACCTGAGAGTACAGCCATCAGCAATATGAATATATTGACACAAGGATCTTTGTCATTACTAATTAGTTGCAAATAATGAATCACGTGAGAGAGGAAAACATATGAAGGAAACCTTTGCCAGAATTCTGTATATGTAGACACGAGGAACCTTCTTTGGCCATTAAAGTGGTCTTGATAGCTGAAAACATGAACATCTTCTTGTCCTTTGGCAAATTTCATTGCTTCATCCTGCCTTGGGAATGTCATCCAAACTTCCTTCCTAGGCAAATACAAAGCAGGATTCAAGTTCTATTCCAATAAAGTAAAAGAAGAACAATCAGACGGAAAGCGTAATGGGTAGAACCAGCATGCAGCATCTGACAAACAATTACCTTATGTTCAATTTCTTTTGCTGAGAGAGGTCAGGACATATCTCACGTAACAATCGCCATAACATACGGGTTGGCTTTTTGGGAGGCACGCCATGAGGAGATCCATAAAATACAATTGGAGAGATCTGCTTCCCACGACCAATGCTTTGTGCTTTTATGGCTACTGCTGACTTAAGCTGAAATTGTAATGCAATTTAATTTTGATGGAAAAATAGAGTATGAGCCAAGTTGCACATATAAAGGTAGAAATACAGCAAGATTTTAAAAACAGCATGGGTACAAGAGGAAGCAATGTAAAATATAAAAAAAAGTAAACATTTTCTGTTTTAACCTTGTTTCTTGTTTTTAAAATTTTGTATAAAAAGTAAAAATAAAATATGAGAAAAAAACAACAATAAATTGTTATTTTCACTTATATAAATTTTCAAAGACATGGAACAAAGTGAAAATAAGTTAGTATTATTATAATTAAAAGTAAAAACAAAGAATAAAAATAGAAAACATTTTCTCAAACCAAACAAGCACCAATTAAACTGGAAGGTACTAAAATTCCATAACATTTGAACTCCAATTATCCAATAATAAGTTATATCAAGCAAGCAAAAGTTACCTACTTACCTAAAGAGGACACAGCATTTAAAGGGGTAAAGTAGTGACCAACTTATTGCAATACCTAACCTATATTCTCAGCCATATTCATAGCAAAATTTAAATAAGCATCAACAAGTCAACAACCAAGACTTACTTAAGACATGGGAATAATTCATTTGATACATCATAAATGGGAGAGAATCAATTTACTAACAGACAAAACTTTGATACAATTCCTTACGTGCTTTTATCATATTCTCCACCATTACCACAAAACTCTAATTCTGATCCAAAAACAACACCAAAAAGTACCTAATCTATTGCATCTAAGTTGTGTCCTTTACTAATAACAGAAATTACATTACTTTTTCAATGGAAGATTCAATGTTGGTTTTTCTGATGCGTGATAAAGGGGTTTTCAGTTCTCCTCGAACCGATCCTGGACCTGGAGATTCCGATGGGAATTCATGCTTTGAACTCTCTTCCTCCAATCTCCTTTTGCTTCGTTTCCTTTCCCTCGTAGCGGATTCTGAAGCAACAACACATTCCATTTTTATTTTTTTTCGTTTTTAATTTCACACTCAACAGTGAGAAATTGGAACTTATAGTTTCCTAGGGATTTGAGAGAAGAAAAAAAGGAAAGGAAAATGGAGGAACGTACTGGGAGGGGTTAAACCGCACTTGAAACACGCGAACAAGCGATCCACGTCGTTCATGTTATTGCTGCTTGTGGTTGATGACATTTTCGTTTTCTCTGCTAAATCAGAATCTGATTTTCCGATTGGGGAATTTAACAATTTGTATTCCTTTCGGATTTTCAGGCGGGAATTTAAATTTCGGGGAGAAAAGAAAACCGCGGCTTCCGAGCTGGATAAGACCGTTTCGGTTTACGTGGCACGGTTCGGCCTGATATAACATGGGCCTTAAAATGTTAGCCCAACCCAAAATGCTGTGCTAAGTGGGTAAGTATTGTTGGGCTAATTTCTTCTCTCGACGGGTCCAGATGAATTTGCTTCTCTCTTAAAGTTTGTCTTCGATCAAAGTAGAAAATTGATTCTTACACTTAAAAAAATATTCAATATAAATATATAATTTTAAAAACACACGTTTGTCTGATATTGACGAAATTAAAAAAATATAATGTTAGAAACTAATAAAGAAAGTACAAAAATTAAATTTTTTTTCATACGAGCCTAGTTTTTAAAATAATAATTAATTTAATTAATTTTACACATTTATCATCCTCTTCTTAAACATCTATAAATTCGAATTCAAATAGAATCGACTGATAATTTAAAGGTTTTTATATTTTATTAAATCAGAAATAGATAATTTTGTTAAGTTTTATAATAATTATTTTAAAAGTTATATCTAAGATAATTTCTTGTCAATGAACAATATAAAAATTTTATACTGAAAAGTGTATAAAAGTCCTATAAATTTATATGATTTTACACATCTATCATCATCCTCTCAAATAAAAAATAAAGAGGCAGCACATTAATGTCATAATAGTCCTCTACAAGAAAACGATGTTATAATACTCAACGAAATTATATAGGACAATAAACAATTTAGGACAAATTCTCATGAGAAACATGGTGACCATTTTGCTTAAGGAGAAAGGGGTGAAATATATGTAGGAGTTAAAAAGCAAACTCGAGATGCGTCTGAACTTCTCCGTTGTTGACGAGAACTTGAAACCCTTCTGGAGGATCCTGATGACACTCTTCTTGCATGTTGCAGTTTGATTTTGATACTGAAACAAGATATAGAATCAAATCAATAACATATCAATTTTAATGGTACCCAATGTGTCTTTGGAGTTAAGAGTATTGAAACTGTACTTACTTTTGATGGACATCAACATATTGATCAGTTTCATCCAATATATCTTCCTTCAATAATCAAAACAACTAAAATATTAGCAATCTTACTATATGGGAAACAAAACAAAAGAGATATTTGAGGTTAAAGTTTATTTAGATAATTTTTTTTCAAGTATTTCTAGAAGAAAATAAGAAGTAAAAATAAATTAAATTTATTCATAAATTAATTGTTTTTTAAAAAAACTAATATGAAAGAATTTTACAATTTAATTTATATATAAGTTAATTTTATCAACTTATTTCATTTTTATTTTTTATTTTTTCTCTATAAACAATTATGACCTTATACATGTTTACGTTTGTGAATAGTTAAATTACTAATGTTTTTTTACAAGGAATGGATGTGTATGATGTGTGAAGTGTAAACTAACAACCAAGTTATTATGCTGATTTATATAGGGATATTCTTTTGAAGCTTCGAAAAACATAGCTATGTAACGATAATACAGTAACATTAACCTGAAGTAACTCTTCCATAACATCTTCCAATGTGATTATCCCAATCACTTCCTCATCCGTTGTTGGAAGAGACTCCAAATTCTCAAAGGATGAACTTGCATCAGGTTGTTCTGATCTTCTTTGTGGAGGATCTGAGTCACCCTCTCGATGCATCATGGCATTCTTCAGTGTTGCACTATAATATTCTGTCTCTTGTGAATGCCAATTTGATGCATCAGTTGAGATGCGAGAATAATCTCCCAGTTCAAATGAAGAGAAAAGTCCTATAAGGTCCACAGTTACACCCTTAGATTCTTGCAATAATCAACTATCCTAAAAGCTTAACCTATTCATGCAAGAGTCCTTTAGGCTCAAAGGGTGGATTAACACATAATAGCACATACAAAATTTTATTTAGAGTATAAGTGCTTTAATACCATGTCCAAGAGAAGTATTGGACGACTAAAAATTTTGCTTATGCAAAAATGAAAGCTGTTTTATCTTATGCTCAAATTCCTATGGGAGATAAGCTTGGCTCCTTGATGGTATTGATTTTGAATGTGAATCATTTGTGTAGAACCAGACCTGCAGTTTTGCCTTCTGTATCAGTTGCAGCAGTTCTGATGATGTTCTCTTCACACTTGAGGACAACAGCCATGTGGCTTTGACCCTTCTTGAATTGATTTAGGATATCATATAGTGGCCAATCTTCACCAACTCTGATA